>CM060967.1:27442283-28642283 GCA_030765045.1 Tenodera sinensis
AAACTGGATGGGAGGCAATAATGTATGACATTAACTCGTCTAGGGCTTAAAGAAAGGAACGCAACAAAAAATTTCCTCAGCAAAATGTGTTTAAAATAATGTTATCTATCAGCCTCCAAAGTTTGTCGGTCTAATTCGGGCACATCCTATATATAGAGAGCCTCTACCAGAAGTTTAATTTACACTGCATATTTCACCCAAATAAGTTCTGTCCTTAATCTGTTTTGTCCAGTATCCTTATATTTTCTCAAAAAATTATCTTATTAAATGATAGATTAAAAAAATGAGGAGTTGTGATTTTTTTTCAGTTTTACAAAAGCCGAAAAAAGCTCATTATAAAATCCTTTTATAGATGTGACCATGAAAATATCAGGGATGTCAATTATCTTTTTCTCCAAAGGGAAGGTCACATATGTGAGAAATGTGTATTTATAAATATTATATTGTTATCATATACTGGTTATCCACAATTTATACGATGTTTATAATTTTAAAACAAATTTGTGGATGCTCGATTCGTGACGTCACAGAGCGGGTCATTCGCGAGGAGTTCAACAGTGAGTGATTTAGCTCATATTTTGCTTTAAATTAATTCTAATCCAGTGAAAATTCTGTTTTTAGCCACATGACACTCCAGTTTTAACTACAATAAACAAGCTTAACAAAAGCATAAAGTGTATTGATACAAAAATGATAATTAATCTACAAAAGGGAATTTATAGATTACGGATGTCGGTAATTACTTCGTGAAAGAATAAATTTCTATTCCATACAGGCGTATATTCCCAAACGAAACCAAGCGATCCCTTCTCTCTCATTATCAAAAAGCATTTGTTGGAATTTAGCAATAATGTTATGTATTTTAAGATTAATTTATCACTGTTGTGTTCCTAGTGGTATACGAGGAATTTGTAAGAATGGTTAATAAAAGAGAAAGTCATGTGAGTTAACACATCAGATTTTTTAAACTAGGGACTGTATTTTTTGCGTACACAGAATCCCTTGTTATTGGGATTAAGGCCTCCAACCGAGAATCGAATCTGGGACGTTTGGATTGAGAATCAGTTTTAAACTCTTGCTTTGGAATGAAGGGAGATGAATCACAAAATTTCAAGGCCATGCGTCAGATGAGACATTTGATAAGGTTTAAAATTGGAACATGAGATTACGCGAAAAGGACTAATGATGTGAGGAAAATGTATTTGACTCAAATTGTGTGATTGAAAACTCTTCCGATGTCTTTGGACTCTGGTGGTTGGGATGCTGACCTTAAAAACATCTCAGTTTTTCCTGGTCTTTTTACGTATTCCTCATTATTTTCTAATTACGGACAATTATACCCATACAATTCAATCATTCTAAAGAGAATGTCACAGGCTATTTACAAAAAATTCAGGATGTCTTAATTTGATAGACCAACAACCTATATGACTATATCTTATCTATAAAAATTCTGCTTGACTGACATAGAAGCAATTAGCTAGCACGCTTAAACATCCAAGTACGAAATTAAATATTTTTTGGACTTTTAGTTTGCGCATACTGTTAACAGACAGGCACACAGAAGGAATCGTGCTTTTGGGATTTCAGAGAACCGCAGAGAAATTTCAGTGTTGATTGTTTGAAAATAAGTAATAGTCCTTTGCTTTCCACAATTATTAAGGACAGAAGAAGTATAGGTAAATTCCAAGCTTTCAAAAACAGCCTTATCTAGTAATATTGCCCTATGTTATACCTGAAGTCAACTTTGTCTCTTTGGGGTTTCCAGTTGCATAAATTTCAGTAAGAATGAACAAACACATCATGGTGGACGTTCATTATATATGCTTTTGCTTTCAATATCTCAAACACAAAACAACTTCAATCACAATTTCATTTCTGTTCATGGTAAAATAAAAACTGGTGAACTTTTAATTTAAGAGATTTGAAACAGGAGGAATTCCATGCCAGAGATGAAAAAAAAGTTCAACCTGTTCATAGATTAATTGACAAACACAGATGTACACGAATATTTTTCTATAAACGCTTTTTATGGGAGGTTAGGAAACCCGAAAACGTCTATTTCCACTGCAGTAACGAACTTACTGTTGTACATATATTGTTCTTTCCAAACTGTTTTTGTGATCGTTTGTGATCCTTCGCGCCTCAAATGTCTAGTTTAGTTCACAAACTGGTCGAGAGGTAGTAGCAGCTTCTGCACCGCCTACGTGGTTGTAGCGTTGACCGCCAGATGGTATAGTAGTACAGCTAACTCTCTGATTAGTAGCAGATGCTTCTTCACGAACAAGAAACGGGTGTAAATAAACAGAAAACGCAAGAAAACGCTTGGAAATGTCTAATTTCGTGTATTGTTCTGACTTTCCTAACTATATCTGGTATATACTCTTCAAGTACTGCTGATAGGGGGGCTCAATTTTATACATGGGCATCAACAGACTTTTTTTTTCAGGGGAGGGCCCATGTTGGAAGTTTGAAATCAAACAATATATTCATTATTCTGTTGCCTAGAACTAAAAGATATGAGTTATAGTATTAGTTGAGGATCAGCGTATTAACCTGTGATAAATAAAAACGTTTTTTTCCATCAAAATTAAAACAGTAGTCAAATAGGCATATTAAATTCATTAATTTACAGAAGGGCAATTTTACTCGTAACAGTGGAAGTGACAGTAGTAGAGTCTGAACCTTCATACAGGAAACAAAAGATTGCGCGGTTTGGACTATAGCAACCTGGGCTGACGCAGGATTTGTTTTCGTTTTAATTTCTACATTATACTTTAAGTATATACATTAACGGTAGTTCATTCAATCTGTCTGCTCCCACGGTGCTCCCTAAATAGGTCTTCAGGTACCGTAATGCTGACAGGACATTATAATAATATATTTAGATATTTCATAATGTACGTTTTGTACTTTAGTGAAAATAATTAACGTAGAAAACGGTCAGATCCTTTTAATAAAATTCTGAATTAATGTTAATACTTTTTTCTTAGTTACGTCTTAAATAGTTTCCAAATTTTCGGGGGGGGGATACAGCACCCTAATTCCTCCCCTTGGATCCGCCTTTGTAGAGCAAGCGTGAGGGGGTCAGTCTGTCACACGATCAAACACAGAGGAGGCAAACTACAGTCGATGTAGGAAAGTTGTAAACGCTTTTGCATAACTTACATTTAATGCTGTCGTCATTTGCAGTAAAATATTTGTGACACAAGTTCGGCAATTCGTGAATATTTCGATTTTCGTGCTGCGGGAATTTTACTTTGTGGAAGTAATGAACACATTCGAAATGAAAAATTGATTAAAAACCAAATGTCTTTCAGGGAAGCGACACGAGGATTTTGAAAAAAATGTCCCCACTCCAGACTTACCTTTACATGGAACATTTCCGAAAATTTTTATTTTCTCAAATATGGCTCTAACGATTGTTATTAAAAATACTATATGTCTAAGATGTTTTATAAGGAATTAAGTATATATCTTAAATTTTCTTGGAGTGTCCTCAGAAGGACAATGGAATGGCTTTTTTATAATTGCTAAACCGCAAGAGACGGACAATATCTTACTGCACGCAAAATTAGATCTTGTTAAAACATAATTTTTTTTGTGTAGTAAACTATAACATTCCTTGTTATTTTTTAATATTCCAATAATTATACTTTAATCAAGTATGGATCAAAAAGTTAGACTATCGCTTACAGCCTTGTGTATTTCCATACTCCCCTTGCACTTACAGGAAAATTAATAATAAGTTAATTTCTGTAAATGTGTATCTGCATTAACATGAAGTAGATAGAGGAATAAGACTTTGTGGGAAACGTTCATGTAAGAACAGAGAAGGTCATATGAGTGCAACATGTTACTGTGTGCACACACAAAGACGTCTTTGGATCTCATCTAAAATTTCTTTTTTTTTTGGTTCAAAGAAGCTCAAAACGTGCATGTTCGGTGAAATATCGATATCAAATTGTTGGGTGGAATAGAATACTTGGTCTAAGACGAACAGGAGAGAAAAATAAAAATTCAAATGAAAGCGACAGTTCACAGTTTAACTGCGCATGTCACGCAAACTTGTCATATCGATAAATCGCTGGAGGAACGATTTTCATTGCACTATAATCTAATAGTGTATCTGGGACGTCGGAGAAAACACCACTCCCTATTCCTTCACCTGTAAGAATAACAAGATCGCTTGTTTTCCTTTCCACTTTTCTCTAATCGTTTATTCATTCATTCAATTCCCTCTCCGCCTTACAAACTTTTCCCTTCTTTCTTTGTTTGCCCGGCTTATTCTTGTCGCTCGTACAAAAGCTTCATTATTTGTTTCCTCGACAGGAAGAACCTGATATGAGCTTATCTGTACTTGCGCCCCCTTGGCAGAGGCGAAATAATTTCCATAATCCCCCAACGGGTTTTGCGAGCGAACTATATTAAAAAAAGGGAGGATTTATACTTAATCAAACTATGCACAGGAAGCAGCAAGAAAAAACAAATGACAGTCCGGCTGTGAAAGTTACGGCAATTGCACAGCTAGTGTTACCAACTGCAGGGAAACTGAGAGAAATGTAAGCAAAATGTGGATCCTTCGCGTCAGTGTAAAGAATCTTCCAAAAGTCAGCTTAAACATTAAACCGCTATAAATATTATCAAACATAAGTGTTCTCCAAACCTTGATAACAGCAATAAGAAGTTTATATGTACAAAATACGATCATAATGGAAAGTTTAATGAAAACAGTTATTATGTAAACATAAACAAAGGAGAAAGACAAGGGTCCCCACTTTCACCGTCACTTCCACACACACATACACACACACACGCGCGCGCGCGCGCATGCACGCACACGCACAGTCCGGACAGAATTAAATTCGCACTTTACAATTAAAAATGAATATTTAGATACTCTACTATTTGCAGACGATCTAGTTCATAAAATGGTTTACAAAAAACGCTACATATATTAAGTAACACTGCCCATCAATATAGTTTAACAATATTTATAAACAAAACCGAAGTTTTAAGCCTTCAACGCACCAAATGCTACAAGAACCAAAATCATATTAGAAGGAAAACCCGTTGAACAAGTCAATTGCTCTAATTACCTTGATTGCAATATCTTTTATTTTAAAAATGACGTTTTAAATATCATTAATAAATATAACAATTTATGTGGCACCATAAAGAGATCTTTAAAAAATACATGAGAAACTACATTAAAGTTTTATAAAGTGACATTCCTATATTATTATATGGTAGTCAATTTTGGACTATAACCAAAAAAGAACAAAAATGATTCAAAAGATGACATAGAGTTTTTAAGGAATCTTACAGGATGTAATTTTCTACAAAAAAGAAGAAGAAGAAGAGACGAAATGAACTGAATATCTTTAAGTTAACAGAATAAAACAATACAGAAATAACTGGATGGGATATGTGGATGGAATTCCGCATCCCAGAATTAGTTTTAGATTACAAGCCATTAGGCAAAACAAATATTGGAAGACCAAAATAAAGATGGATACAACACTTTTAATTACATTTTATGAGACCGTAACGAGCTTTGATTGCTGAAACCGTGAAATGTTGATGATAAATATTATATCTCAGGTACGAAAACAAAATAAATAAAATAAAATGAAATGAAAACCAGTGCTGAATAAAAAATAGGAAGAGAAGATGTTCGCTATTCGCTTTTTCAACGTATACTCTGCACAGCTTTTTGTAGACAGTTTTTGGAATATTGGTAAATTATTTCGAGATGACAGTAATCGGTTGCATTGGGAATGTTGGATTTGTCTGGGAAACCCATTCTTTAAGGTAACTTCACAACCAAAAGTCGGTCGGATTGAAATCTGGGGATCGCGAAGGCCATTTTGAGATGTGCCTCCTGATGACACAACAAAAAATCGCAGTAGATCGGGTCTCGCCATCTTCATAATGATGATCAGCATTTGTTTTTCCTTTTAGGTTGGCTGACATTCACTGAATATGATTTAGGGAATTAAGCTTTAAGTTTTGAGAATTTATTTCAGGCTTTAGATTATAAATGCTATTCTATTTGCCTGATCTATTATTTACTACATTTCCATGGAAAATTCAAATCTATTTGAGTTCTTATTACTGCATTCAATACTACATGGAAACGCGTACTCAAATCGAACTGAATCCTTGGATCTGATCCTCTTGGAAGTAGGATCGGATCGAAATTTTGCTGTATTGAAGCACCTACTGGGTTCAAATATATCTGAATCTGCCAAAGATGTTAACTCCTCCTGTACTCGCTGCAACTCGTTATACGTTTGTCATTATTATCTTAGCTGAAGTGGTGTAATAAAACAACTTACTTTTGTTGTTTTCATAATTTCGGAATATATTCTTCTAAAATGCATTATAACCTCAAAACCTGCTTAAAATAGGCAGAAAACATATTTTTATAGCTTAGACAACATAAACCAAGTACGCAACATGACATCTTGAATTACTTATGCTTGTGCTTTACATACTATAAATCGATCACATTCCGGATTGAATTCAACATGGAAACGCGGTTCGTTTTGGGAATGGGATTGGAATCATCGATTTTAGTTACCCATGGAAACACAGTGCGTTTATTACTAACGCTTATTTCATATATTTGTGTTTTGTTCCTATATTTAGTTCCTATATTTAGTTTTACTGGTTAAAATGTTCATATTTTAATTGTAACCATATTACAATTATAGTTTTAACCCTAGCACTGCCAAGCCTTATATAGGACTTATATTGCCAATGAAGGGGTACTTTGTGACCATCACTGGTAACAAAATGTCCGAGCAATTTTTAAAACAAATTTATTTTAATATTGGGTTTTATATGATTGAGAGATGGAATTGAAAGTGAAAAACTCAGTGCCATTGGTGGGATCTGAACCACAGACCCTCCGCTTACCAGGTGTAAATTGTGTGTTGTGCATATATTTCCGGTGAAATCTCGACATCGAATTTTTGGGTGGATTACAATACTTTCCCTACTTACCAGTAGAGAAAATAAAAATGAACAACGATGATCCATTTCACGAAAGTTTTCTGACAAGAATAACAAGCAATATTTCCGAAGTGCTTCACTCTACAGAAACATTTATTCAGACATAAATTGGGTGTTTTAGCAAGATCTAAATTTTTCCTATGCTAAGATTTTCTCTATCTCTTACGATTTACGACTTATTCAAAAGTCATCCAGAGTAAACAGGACTACATAGCTATAACCAGAAAATTCAAGATGTACATTTCATTTGTCATAAAAATATCTCAAACATATGATATTTTAATCAAAATCAAAAAAATCAAAATTTTCTATGTAAAAGTTAGTTCAGGGTGGTACTATTTTCTTCAAAAGCTTCGTGTCGCATCCTTGAAATACGTTAAACTTAGATACCAACTTTGGTTTTTAACCGAATTTTCGTTTTTGAGTTATGCTGTCTACAGACACACAGCCACACACACGGACCTTTCTCTAAAAATGCATTTTTTGGATTCAGGGGGTTTCAAAACATATATTTCCGATGAAATATTGACATCGAATTTTTGGATGGAATACAATACTTCCCCTACTTTCCAGTAGAGAAAGTAAAAATTACGGTAGATGGGCATAAAGTAATGGCCGCGTTAATATATTCTATATCTTTTGTTGAAAAATCTATTTGTTAACTGCCCAGAATATTTACTTTCACTCAGTTTACAACGTGGACTATTGTAGTTCAAAACAAACACTGATTAATTATGCCCACCAAAGTTTTTGTATCTTGTCTTTTTGATTTAAGGAAATGTATACATTTGTTCTTTATTGCAATTCAGGGTTACCAACTCAATGTTTGCTGCCATTATTTATTACCTCTTTTAACAGAAATTTATAGCCGAAAACAGAAGCACAAATATTATTTTGCTGTTGTTTTCGTAAGAGATTAAAACTTTTATGGGATCCTTAAACAAACAGCCCTTCCCCTAGTCTCGTAAGCTCACACGTGCCAAATGCTTAGTATTGTTGACACTGGTACGCTGGTCCGAGTTCGTACTGCTGTGGAACCAGTATGTCAGTATGAAATATGTACATCAATATTTCTATTGCTCCTAGCATTTCTGGTCTTCATTATTCAGTTACCTTTCCTCCACTAGAATTAAGTGCTTCAATTTGGTTAGCAATGTGTGTGTTTTTGAATGCTCTGAATTAAAAATCTGATGTTCACTACGGCAATAAAATAATTTGTGTTTCACTTTTTGAAAACATCAGTCATTCTGATCAAAATGTTATATATGATATATTCATAGCAAACGAAACGTGCATCTTTAAACATTTGCATAACTGGTGCACTGTAAGAAGTAAAGTAAATGTTTTTGAAAAATCTCGTACTCATTTACCTTGGTAAGTAAACTCTCAGAACTCTTGGCTTCTTTCAAAATATCAAGCGGAATGTAATCCATATTTTCTATTTCCATTTTCCTCTATAAGTGCTCAAACAAATGAAACATCTGCTTAGCAACCATATTACGTCACACATCTGTGATCTCTGATGCATTATAATTTTAGTTTGGCAAATTTATTATTTTTACGTATTTTATAACTCACAATCACAATATTATCACTGTGACACTTGTAAAAATATACTGGTGTCTGATTACCAGTTACATAATTAACTATTATGAGGAATGGGCGGGGGAAAATCAAGTAAATTAAACACACCAGAGTCTTCTTTAGTTCTTTTTGGGTTTCATTATATTCGGAATCCTGTACTATCAGTAAAATGTCAATATGGCATACAAAACTTCCACTTTAAATGTTAGTGAAAGTGAAGGAAATCGATTTATCGATCAACCGACACACATAATTAAAAGTTAGAGCTACACTAACATAAAAAAACCTCTTATCTACTATGCATGTGTTTGAAGACGGTGTAGCTTTAAGCAAGCCTAAAGAAGCATCAAGGTAGCGAGCGGGTCGGGGTCGCTGGTATAAATAAAAGAAGTGAAACAGCGTTCACTGGAACTGTATAAAAGTTTGAACGTACAGCGGTGCGTTGTAAATCCACTGAAGAATTCAGTAGGGGCGGCTCAATACTTGAATAATTCTTTATCCTCTTGCAATTTAACGCTACATAAAAGTGCACTTGCCAGTGTTTCGACCTCTTCACCAGAAAGCGCTTTAAAAATCAAGCAAATGTTGGATTACTTCAGAAAGCACACCGCTGTAGTTGAAGTGCTCTCTAATGAAAAGTAAATCAGTATTCCTGTTTCACTGAGCGGGGTGGCTCAGCGGGTAACGTCTGTGACCCGCATTCGGGAGGTCGCGGGTTCGACCCCCATGGCCGACCTTACTGGCCCATTGGTTCTTTCGGAGGATTTCCCTGGGTTAAACAATCCTAAATATTACCTTTATAAGCTTACAAAATAAAGGATCCAGTTTTAAGATAAATGTGTCTTAAAAATTGATCAGACATTTTGTTACCATTTTTTTTCTTTTGTTAATGACCACAGGGATCGCCATGGTTTTATAAAACTTCAGTTTTGTTTCTTTCCTTGTTTTGCTATGCAGAGTTTTATGGTACCATATATGTGTTGAAATGCATTTATCCTATTTTCTATATCTCTTCAACACCGAAACTTACATTACAGCCCAAATAATAATGTTTTCGACTTGGTCCAGGCTGTTATTTCTAATACATATTTTTATTCTAACGGGATATTTTCCCTGGTGTGCTATTACTTTTGTTTTGGGGGGAAAAGTTTTAAGTTACGTTAACTGCCCAGCTGATATAATTTATAAATAGAGCACTGTAAGTTATCCTTACTATTTTTTAGAATTAAGGTATCGTATGCATATATCATTATGTTTAAATATGTATTCCTGAATGCATCTCTTTTTCCATATTTGTATAAGATCATGTTGATATATGTTAATTGGAAGAGGGGAAACGCTGCATCCTTGTCTCACTCCTTAGTTTGTTGTAATAATCTTTGTGGTTTTCCCAGGAATTTCTGCCCTTCATTCGCTTTACATTTCGTTTCCCCTTCCCTTCTTAGGGTTGATTTAATCGATGTTGTACGGCATATGCGGTAAATGTTCTTTGAACAGAGAAAGCAAAGAAACTACCGCCTAAACCAGGGGAGGATAGGTAGTGCCGATGTGACGTCAGCTCACACCGCTGAAAATGCTCGCACTGAAGAAACTTCAGCGTGTCGCTAATTTTAATATTAATTGTGATTCTGGATTCAAGCGATTTCTTCGTTTCGTTTTGATTGCTGTCAGCGCAGAGACACCCTGCTGTTAGCGTGCATAACACCAGAAATCACAAAGTGAGTATAGGTATTCCATTTTTATTTTCAGTGAACTGTCAACAAACATTTCTAAAATATTTTCTTTTAATTGTATAGGAATACCAGAGGAATTGAGGAAAAACGGATTTGTAATCCATGCTAGTGCATTATCTTCTTAATTTCTAGAAAGTGTAGTATAACAAATGATTCTTTCGCTTTCAAAATGCAACGTTTTCCAAAATATTACACGTACAACAATGGTTGATACATCAAAAGAACGATAAACTCACTAAGTTTACATTATATACACTAGCTGGCAGCACGACTGCACTGCCTTCACAAAATGGTGACAAAACAAAAGAGTTGACTCAATGGTGCTACAAAAAACGAGAAAACTTGGTAAAGGTATGGTTTTTTTGATGTATCAATAATAATTGTTCAGTAATACTTTGTAAAAATACAGGATTCTGAAAACGAATGAATCATTTTAAGAACTAACTTTTGTAGGTGGTATTTGATCAATTATTTCCAAAAGTCCATTACCAATAGTTACTGATAGAGTAAATATGGATTCCTGGACAGAAGGCAATTGAAATCTCTCTGACTGATATATTTTTTACTATTTGTGATAATTCAGAATATACATATACTAAGTGTATGTGTACTATAAATGTTTTGTAGTCCCTTAGGGTACGCGTACTCCAGGTTGAATATCTCTTCTCTAGAACACACTTAACCTGAAATCATCCATCTCTCCCATCAGTGTAAAATTTCACTACCTGGTCGTTATCACCAATAACCTACCTTTAGATTTATTTTATTTCGACAGAAATTATATAATATTTAGATAGTGTTTTTAAAACCTGTTTTCTCTTCTTTTATTTGCAGGTTGGTATTTACTATTTCGTGGGCTGCAGTAATAACCTCAGCTAAGACAATGCATGAATTAGTCACTTCCAAAGCAGATCTACGTCACCTAAAATACCTTGGCTTTTAGGAGTTGATGAAGGCTTGTACAGGTATGTTAGTTGGATTAAACAAATTTAAAATTAAAAATATACATGCATAATGCACGAAGGGAACGTTTTAGAGCTGTTGTAATACAACTCCTTAACAATGCGTTTTATTACAAATCATCGAATGACAAATCTTGCATCTGTTAGTGTTGCAGGTCAATAATAGAATTTCTCTTCATTGTTGAAATGACCTGAAATAAGGACATCTAGAATGCGACACTAACAATTTCAAGAAAATCTCCCACTCCAAACTAACCTTTAGATTTTCCGAAAATTTTGATTTTTGTCAAAACTGGCGTTGAGGATTTTGATTTGAATACCATACGATTGGGAATAGGCTCTTAAATTCTCTTCGTGCTGAATGAGTTTTGAGTAATTGGTATACTAGTTCTATTTATGCCGCCAATGCTGCTTCGAGAGGCATTCCACTGGCCTTCACAGGTATCGCAACGAACTGTGTGCATTCATGTTTTTGCTCTTGCAGTGGCGTCGTATTTTACTGTAGGTGCAATTTTAGATTATTTTCATGAGCATGTAACTTTTTGCAATGCCTTCAAATGGCAAATTAACTTCCCGCATACCCAAAATTCTTCACCGATGCACCTCCGCAATATTTGCAAACATTATTTCAGTTACGTTAAACGACACTGGAACTGGGTTTTGTAACCTTGTTAATTTTAGAGTCATTTAGTTGAAAATTGACACACTTAATAATGAGAAAATGTTCATTATAATTGCATTTTTTGTGCAAATTGAGCAAATTTACATCGGAGCAAAACTGAGATGTAAGGAATAAATTCCACACGCAGAAAAGCAAAAATGTGAAGTGCGTCAGACTGTTTTTAAAAACAAAACTGTTTCGGAAATGTTGTTTTAATTTGTGTGTTATTGCAAGAACTATGAATAACTCTCGTATACAAATGCATCGGAAACTTTTGTCACGCAGTGTACTCTACTGACGCAAAACTGAGGAAATAGACGGTTTCTGGAGAGATCATTATTATAGAAATTACAGCTATTAAAACAGTAAATAATGGTATCATGTTCTAACTTTTGTGTACCTACGCAAGTAATGAAGGCGGCTGGCTTTTGTTGGTGCAGTTATCTGCTATTATAACGGCAGCGCTCCACTACTTCTTCCGCACACTGGCTTCAAACAGAAGGCAAAGCGGGCGTTAACAAGAGAGAGCATTTAACAGCTTTAACTAGCAATTTTGGAATTAAATTGCCGGTGTATGTTTGTATAGGTATTTTTGCCATTGTGTTGGTGCAGAAACACGAGGCTTATAAATTGATTAGGAGCAGCTGAAGTGTAAGCGAACTGGGTACGTTCTTGGCAGTATTGTGGCGAGAGGTTCTAACACTTCCTGCTAATTCCAGTGTTGTGTTTGGGAAGAGAAGCAATTCTCATTGTAAAGAAAAATACTCTCTGCCACGTTTGTAAAGCACGGCTTTAATTAAGTTGCAGAAAATGATAAAGGAACAGCACATTCTATTCCACCATCTTCATGCACTTGGTGCTCTTCGTGCAAATTGCTGAAATCAGGTGAGTCAGAATTCTCTTCTGAGAATATCACATACCCTCGGAAGGAATCCTTCAGTTGTTCACATAGAGCATTGCTTCCTTTTTGTCTGCATAATTACGGGGTTACTACAAATCACCTTTCGAATTTTCTCTTGATGATATATCTATACTCAGTCTTTATGACAGTTCAGAAATCTTTATCATCTGCATGATTTTGACCTAAAGGTTGGGGACACCCTATGTGTGTGCGTGTGTGCGTGCGCGTGTGTGTACATACGTAAATATCAATGAGGCAAAACAAGAACAGGACATTAGACGCAAAATAAATATAGGAAGATCAGCAATAATAATTTGATAAAGAGTATTATGGGCTAAAGATATATTTAGAGAAACAAAAATTCAGATATATCAAACAATAATTCAAAGTACAATGACATATGGAGCTGAAACTTGGAAATTAAATAAAACTTTACAAACAAAATTAGTAGCCACTGAAATGATTTTCTTGGTTGTTCCAATAAACACAAATTGGGAAAAAGGTAAAAAACAGAGATCCGAAGGAAAATAAACAAGAAAACACGGTTTCGTATTACATAAAATGCAAACAACTAACATGGTATGGACAGGTGAGAAGGATAGAAAATTCAAGGATACCCAAGAAAATACTAGAATGGGTTCCGCCGGGTAGAAGGAATAGAGGTAGACCGGAACACACATGGATGCAGGAAATACGGTTGATGAGTCCGGGAAAATTTAAGAAAGACAAAGTGTGAAACTCGTGTTTGGGTAACGAAGCAAGTGTAAATGAAAACAATGCTTCTGATAATACAGAAAATGTACCTTCAATAAGTATTAGAAATTGAAATGGTTGTAGTGTTTATAACTATCAATTAGGAGAGAAAAGTTTTGTTTTAATGCATATTATTATCAAGAAAAATTATATATAGATGATCATTGAAATGCGCTTCACTTTTGTTGAACCTGAATTTTTTTAGAATATAAAGTATAGCTTTTGCTGGAAGAACTACGCTGTTTTGACAGTTTTGCTGTATTTTCCTTTTTTTTTCCTTTTTTTTTTATTTATTTATTATTATTTTTTTTTTGTGATGGTCATTTATTTTCATAACAGATATTCAAAGTTAGCTTTTTTTTTCTTTTTTTTTTCTTTTTTTTTCCTTTTCCTTAACTTTAAAATTTAAGTTTAAACGCGATATGGACTGTTTCAAATGAAGGAGGGCTGACAGGGACGAACCTTTTCACTTATTTCTATCACGTATAGTGTTACTTTGTTCAGAGAAAGTGTCGATTCCAGAGCAGCCATTTCTTTTCTGGACAAGTTCCAGACACTTGGCGCTGGAAGTGACGTGAAGTGTCCTCCAAGCAAGGATGACGTCACCCTCAGGTCTTAAAACTAACGACAAGAAGCATTAGCAGCCCATATGTCTCCCTCACACTCAAGGGTCTAATACTTCCACAACACGTACTACACACAACTCCGATCATACGATTATTTTGATTTTAAAATACTCCTATCTGAATTAGTCTTGGATATCTAAACTATGCCAGCTGCTCCTTATTTGCCAGCTTTATGCAATCCGCATGTTATACTCTAACATGAAAACATCGGCCCTTATGCTAGGTTCTACCCAAGTATTTAACATGCATGTCTTTGGTTACACATTCGACGAAATTAGCACTAACTTACATGTTACAGCATCGCCTTGTAATATACTCTCGTAACCAGACAGCTGACATTAGCACTATTACAAAATGTACACTGGAACCAGTGTTAAACTGAATGTTTATCTCTCAAGTTACTAGGTAGCTCAACTGGAACGAACGCACGATTCGTTAAGTAATCCATGTGGTATAAAAGTGGTTCAAATCCTCTCCATGTACTAATTTTGTACCATGTAATATTTGCAAGTAACATAGTTGAACAATTATTAAGTTTAAAGCTGTTAATATTCTAATTACTTATTGTTTTGTTTCCATTTTATGGTATTATTGTTGTCTATTAGGATATATCTCCCAGTATAGATGTTAAGCTGCTTGTACATTGGCTCTTGCTTCTCCGTAGATCAAAAGCATATCATCGTAGCCGTTTGTCAAATACATCGTGAAGGAAAAGCACAAAATGTCGTGCGAATCATAGAGTTGGCATTCATAATAACACACTTGGAACGAAGTTTTTCTACTTTTATTAGTGTATATGTTGGAACGGGGTACTTGTATATGAAAGCCTTAGCGTAACTTTTGCCCCTAGCATCAGTCGGAGAGCTTGAGAGTTCTTTAATTTTAACGTCAGAGGTAGTACGGATGTAATGTAGCTACTAATGTATTAAAATCACTTCCGAGAATGCCTAAAATACTTTATTTCCACTCAGAAATTGCCAGTCTATATATGGTTAGTTTTACAAACTTTCTCGCTAAACAATGGCGGATTTCGTCCTAGATATGGAATAGCTATACACAGCTAACGATCGTATAACATGTTTCACTTGCTTTAATTCACAACTAATAGTTAAATTAACATCACTTGCAAAACAGTTTCATTTGAGTATCACATATAAATCACAATTCATTTCGCAACACGACGGACATTTAGCATCTTTCGTAATTTAACTTTCGAACAAAATAAGTTGGTCTACGCTGTCTCTATTCTCACAGAACCATTTCAGGGGGCTTTTTGCTGCCTCTATTTTATACTATTGGAATAACTTCAGAGGGCTTACACAAAACTACTGCCACGCATTACCTACATCATGTAAGTCCAAGGCGGCAGAAATCATTATACTTATTATATTACAAAATGCAGGCAACCTAAAACTATTTAAATTATCCTAAACGTTCAGGGATTTTAAAATTAGACTATTTTGGATTTGGTATCCAAATTTTGATGAGCACAAAAAAAAAAATAATAATAATAATAATAAATAAATAAATAAATTAAATAAATAAATAAATAGATAGATAGATAGATAGATAGATAGATAGATAGATAGATAGATAGATAGATAGATAGATAGATAGATAGATAGATAGATAGATAGATAGATAGACAGACAGACAGACAGACAGACAGACAGACAGACAGACAGACAGACAGACAGACAGACAGACAGACAGACAGACAGACAGACAGACAGACAGACAGACAGACAGACAGACAGACAGACAGACAGACAGACAGACAGACAGACAGACAGACAGACAGACAGACAGACAGACAGACAGACAGACAGACAGACAGACAGACAGACAGACAGACAGACAGACAGACAGACAGACAGACAGACAGACAGACAGACAGACAGACAGACAGACAGACAGACAGACAGACAGACAGACAGACAGACAGACAGACAGACAGACAGACAGACAGACAGACAGACAGACAGACAGACAGACAGACAGACAGACAGACAGACAGACAGACAGACAGACAGACAGACAGACAGACAGACAGACAGACAGACAGATAGACAGATAGATAGATAGATAGATAGATAGATAGATAGAGAGATAGAGAGATAGAGAGATAGAGAGATAGAGAGATAGAGAGATAGAGAGATGAGATAGATAGATGAGATAGAGAGATAGATAGATGAGATAGAGAGATAGATAGATGAGATAGAGAGATAGATAGATGAGATAGAGAGATAGATAGATGAGATAGAGAGATAGATAGATGAGATAGAGAGATAGATAGATGAGATAGAGAGATAGATAGAGAGATAGAGAGATAGAGAGATAGAGAGATAGAGAGATAGAGAGATAGAGAGATAGAGAGATAGAGCGATAGAGCGATAGAGCGATAGAGCGATAGAGCGATAGAGCGATAGAGCGATAGAGCGATAGAGAGATAGAGAGATAGAGAGATAGAGAGATAGAGAGATAGATAGATAGATAGATAGATAGATAGATAGATAGATAGATAGATAGATAGATAGATAGATAGATAGATAGATAGATAGATAGATAGATAGATAGATAGATAGATAGATAGATAGATAGATAGATAGATAGATAGATAGATAGATAGATAGATAGATAGATAGATAGATAGATAGATAGATAGATAGATAGATAGATAGATAGATAGATAGATAGATAGATAGATAGATAGATAGATAGATAGATAGATAGATAGATAGATAGATAGATAGATAGATAGATAGATAGATAGATAGATAGATAGATAGATAGATAGATAGATAGATAGATAGATAGATAGATAGATAGATAGATAGATAGATAGATAGATAGATAGATAGATAGATAGATAGATAGATAGATAGATAGATAGATAGATAGATAGATAGATAGATAGATAGATAGATAGATAGATAGATAGATAGATAGATAGATAGATAGATAGATAGATAGATAGATAGATAGATAGATAGATAGATAGATAGATAGATAGATAGATAGATAGATAGATAGATAGATAGATAGATAGATAGATAGATAGATAGATAGATAGATAGATAGATAGATAGATAGATAGATAGATAGATAGATAGATAGATAGATAGATAGATAGATAGATAGATAGATAGATAGATAGATAGATAGATAGATAGATAGATAGATAGATAGATAGATAGATAGATAGATAGATAGATAGATAGATAGATAGATAGATAGATAGATAGATAGATAGATAGATAGATAGATAGATAGATAGATAGATAGATAGATAGATAGATAGATAGATAGATAGATAGATAGATAGATAGATAGATAGATAGATAGATAGATAGATAGATAGATAGATAGATAGATAGATAGATAGATAGATAGATAGATAGATAGATAGATAGATAGATAGATAGATAGATAGATAGATAGATAGATAGATAGATAGATAGATAGATAGATAGATAGATAGATAGATAGATAGATAGATAGATAGATAGATAGATAGATAGATAGATAGATAGATAGATAGATAGATAGATAGATAGATAGATAGATAGATAGATAGATAGATAGATAGATAGATAGATAGATAGATAGATAGATAGATAGATAGATAGATAGATAGATAGATAGATAGATAGATAGATAGATAGATAGATAGATAGATAGATAGATAGATAGATAGATAGATAGATAGATAGATAGATAGATAGATAGATAGATAGATAGATAGATAGATAGATAGATAGATAGATAGATAGATAGATAGATAGATAGATAGATAGATAGATAGATAGATAGATAGATAGATAGATAGATAGATAGATAGATAGATAGATAGATAGATAGATAGATAGATAGATAGATAGATAGATAGATAGATAGATAGATAGATAGATAGATAGATAGATAGATAGATAGATAGATAGATAGATAGATAGATAGATAGATAGATAGATAGATAGATAGATAGATAGATAGATAGATAGATAGATAGATAGATAGATAGATAGATAGATAGATAGATAGATAGATAGATAGATAGATAGATAGATAGATAGATAGATAGATAGATAGATAGATAGATAGATAGATAGATAGATAGATAGATAGATAGATAGATAGATAGATAGATAGATAGATAGATAGATAGATAGATAGATAGATAGATAGATAGATAGATAGATAGATAGATAGATAGATAGATAGATAGATAGATAGATAGATAGATAGATAGATAGATAGATAGATAGATAGATAGATAGATAGATAGATAGATAGATAGATAGATAGATAGATAGATAGATAGATAGATAGATAGATAGATAGATAGATAGATAGATAGATAGATAGATAGATAGATAGATAGATAGATAGATAGATAGATAGATAGATAGATAGATAGATAGATAGATAGATAGATAGATAGATAGATAGATAGATAGATAGATAGATAGATAGATAGATAGATAGATAGATAGATAGATAGATAGATAGATAGATAGATAGATAGATAGATAGATAGATAGATAGATAGATAGATAGATAGATAGATAGATAGATAGATAGATAGATAGATAGATAGATAGATAGATAGATAGATAGATAGATAGATAGATAGATAGATAGATAGATAGATAGATAGATAGATAGATAGATAGATAGATAGATAGATAGATAGATAGATAGATAGATAGATAGATAGATAGATAGATAGATAGATAGATAGATAGATAGATAGATAGATAGATAGATAGATAGATAGATAGATAGATAGATAGATAGATAGATAGATAGATAGATAGATAGATAGATAGATAGATAGATAGATAGATAGATAGATAGATAGATAGATAGATAGATAGATAGATAGATAGATAGATAGATAGATAGATAGATAGATAGATAGATAGATAGATAGATAGATAGATAGATAGATAGATAGATAGATAGATAGATAGATAGATAGATAGATAGATAGATAGATAGATAGATAGATAGATAGATAGATAGATAGATAGATAGATAGATAGATAGATAGATAGATAGATAGATAGATAGATAGATAGATAGATAGATAGATAGATAGATAGATAGATAGATAGATAGATAGATAGATAGATAGATAGATAGATAGATAGATAGATAGATAGATAGATAGATAGATAGATAGATAGATAGATAGATAGATAGATAGATAGATAGATAGATAGATAGATAGATAGATAGATAGATAGATAGATAGATAGATAGATAGATAGATAGATAGATAGATAGATAGATAGATAGATAGATAGATAGATAGATAGATAGATAGATAGATAGATAGATAGATAGATAGATAGATAGATAGATAGATAGATAGATAGATAGATAGATAGATAGATAGATAGATAGATAGATAGATAGATAGATAGATAGATAGATAGATAGATAGATAGATAGATAGATAGATAGATAGATAGATAGATAGATAGATAGATAGATAGATAGATAGATAGATAGATAGATAGATAGATAGATAGATAGATAGATAGATAGATAGATAGATAGATAGATAGATAGATAGATAGATAGATAGATAGATAGATAGATAGATAGATAGATAGATAGATAGATAGATAGATAGATAGATAGATAGATAGATAGATAGATAGATAGATAGATAGATAGATAGATAGATAGATAGATAGATAGATAGATAGATAGATAGATAGATAGATAGATAGATAGATAGATAGATAGATAGATAGATAGATAGATAGATAGATAAAATAAAAGCCGAGACGCAAATCCATGTCCCTGGAGTTAGCGCATGGGACACAGTTATAATTCTTTGGAGGCTTGACTGAAAGCACGTTCCGCGTTCAACCGTAGATCCTGTATGCCAGGCGCTATGCCATTGCCACTTCGCGAATTTTGGTACATAATTGAGCCCTTTAAGACAGCTTTAATCCTTTGCTTGGTGTTTTAACATTATTACATAACATAATGGTAAAAACTATTGCTATGCATGTTATTTCAGATGAACGAGACCTAGTTTACCCAAAATTTAAATGAAACGTTATTTAATAATATATGCGTTTTGACCGGGTCCACGGGTGTGCCTGTTGTTTGTTGCAGCCAACCCCGTTGTTATAATATGCACTCGAATATTTTTTCATAAATATTTAAAAACCTGTTTGCAAACCGTTTTAGACTTTGCAATCAATCACGTGGCACAAACCAGACGAGACTGCTTGCAGAGCTCTGGAAGTAACCTCTGGTGTATTTCTAGTATACCAAACAAGCAAGTAACTTGAGTATTCCATATTACCCGAATTTCCTCTATACCTTGCTTTATTTAAGAGAAAATCGGAAATCAATATGCATTTCGGGTCATATTGAACCAAATAGAACCGCAGGGTTAACAGAATTTCCGTGTCGAAATAAAGAACCAATTGATATTGCAACAAATGGTGCTCAGTGCAAGGTGAGGGGTGCGTTCTTTGGAGATGTGGATTATTCATCGCTGATTCTCAGTTGCACGTGTCTGCATTAGGTTGTTCCATGTTGGAACTGATTCAGTGAAGGTTTTATGAATGTATGGCAAGTGGAAACATAATCTCCCGCGACGTCTGAATACGGCCTCCGGCTGCCGCCTCTAGATAAGCAGATTACACGCAACCTGGTGGTCACATTACATGCTACCAACTTTTGTATGTCATACGTCACACCATTGACATCTCCATTCACTTGAATTACCCAACCAATAATCAAAATGGCTTAGCGTATGGTCTGCATAAAGAGAATACGCGTGGGGCAGACATTGTGTATTTGTTGCATACGTGTCGAGCTCTGGCGGCTGGAAAATGGAACACTAGGAAGCTCAAATATGTTTCCTATTATCCACACATTGTGTTCGTGCTCGTTTCGCTTCTCTAAGGCGTTTGTCTTGCAAAGTAGTGGAAGAATTTTAATATGTATGACCGAAAATTTCAAATTCTGAAATGATAGCTGTTTTACTTTCTCTACTGCGTATAGTAAGTAGAGAAAGTACAGTATTCGACACCCAAAAATTCGATGTCGAGATTTAAACAGAAATGAGGCCCACGGAATAAAAAAAGAAAGGTACTTTTAGAAAAAGGTACATGCGCGCGCGTATCTGCCTGTCACCTGTGAACAGCATATCTCAAAAACCAAAATCCTTTAAGAACCAAAGTTGTTATTTAAGTTTAATATCTTTCAAAGATGCGACACGAAGATTTTGAAAAAAATTCCCACGCCCTAAATTACTCTTCACATGAAAAAATTTTATTTTCTCAAAAATGGCTCTAATGATTTTGATAAAAATACCATATGTTTAGTATATTTTTATGCAAATGAAATGTATGGTTTGAATTTTCTGATGTAGTCCCGTTTGGTTTTGATGACTATTGCATAACTGGTAAACCGTCAGAGATAGACCAAATCTTACTGTACAAAAAACGTAGATCTCGTTAAAACACATGTTATGTCCAAATGCATTTTTTTTTTGTGGAATGAATAATTTCGGAGATATTCCTTGTTAGTTGTGTGAGTTTTTCAATATTTATACTTTTCAAATGAAAGATCGTTATTCATCTTTTTATCTCCTGGCCATTCAAAGAGAACGAAATTTAAAAGGTTTCATATAGCGACTAGCTTTAAAATATTTGACCATCACTCAAAGCTAACTGTATACCCATATTTCCTTTGCATCTACAAGAAAATTAGCAGTAAGATAATTTCTAGAAATGTTTATCTCCAGTAACACGAGGAAGATAGAAGAATAAGAGTTTGTAAGAATAGTACAAGACTAGAGAAAGTCATGTGAATGGAACACATAAGATTTTAAAAAATTGATCCAGGTTTGTCTGTGTTACCTATAGTTTAGGCTCCAATATTTTTTAAACTTACAACTATGTTTCTTTGCCCAAAAATTGGATTTTTGATGGTTGGAAATTAAAAGTATATCTTTAGATATATTCGAAAATAAAACCCAGAACAGTTTTTGTTTGATCTCCGTGAACAGGTATAGCAAATTTCATTACAGCAGTATAGAATGCAATAGAACGATTAAAAATGGCATCCGAAGGCAAATAGGCATTTTTCATATTCACGAATGTCTGCAATATTTTATGGAATTGAAATAAAAGAAACATTTTGTTCTTGATTTTCGTGAAACTTGTCATGAAATTTCTGATGTGTTATAATCAGATGGATTATCTTGAAAATTAATTGTTATTTCACACTAGCCGTGTGTAGGATATCCCTCCATGGGTCAAATTCCGCTAGCACATTGAAACATTGAATCTTTTAGTCTCATTCTAATCTTTCCTATTCTACAATAATGATTCGCTTGCAGGAATCAGGGCTTACGGATAGGATATAATTATTGTATCTTTCTGCTGTTAAAATGAACATGTTTCAAAATGGTTTTAAAGAAAGCATAATTACAACATACTGAAAGAGTCAACCAGCTGCTGCGGTATTTTGCCTATCCGTGTCCTCGGCGCTCGTTACTGTCTGCCCCTATCATAGAAAGGCGCGGGTGAAACCATAGAACATTTTTAAAACTACGTTTAAGGGCTTTAATTACCAACTTTATGAAACGAAAGCGTTATTGGAGTTCTGAGAAACCTAGTACTGTTCATGAAGTACCCCTTCATGACGGGAAAAAAAAAAAAAAAAAAAAAAAAAAAAAAAAAAAAAAAAAAAAAAAAATTGGTGTATGGTGCGACATTAGCGGAAAAAGAGCTATAGGGCCAATTTTTTCGAGCCAAAAGTTGATCCCCGTGCATATGTGAATAATTTTAGATAATTAATAGACAGAAGCGTGATTTTGACTTTTTTCAACAAGAATCTTCAGCAACTCATACGGCTAATCTTTCGATGAGAGCAGTAATTGAAAGTGTTTCAGAACATAATAATTAGTAGAGATTTATGTCCCCCTCGGTCCCCTGACCTAAACCCCTGCGATTTCTATCTCTGGGGTAACTTAAAATATAAAGACAAACCCACATACCCTGGAAACATTAAAACGAAATATCCGTCAGGAAATTGGCTATATTTCACAACGTGGACTACGGCGGGTGAGGGATAGTTTCTTAAAGAGGTTACGTATAAACAACGAAGTTGGTAAGTAAAGCCTTCAGAGCAGTTTTAGAACACATTTTTGGTTTCGTCCGCGGCGCGTACCCCCTCGGTACATCGGATAAGAACGGCAAGTGTTCTCAGCTAATAATAATAATAATAATAATAATAATAATAATAATAATAATAATAATAATAATAATAATAATAATAATAATAATAATAATAATAATAATAATAATAATAATAATAATAATAATAATAATAATAATAATAATAATAATAATAATAATAATAATAATAATAATAATAATAATAATAATAATAATAATAATAATAATAATAATAATAATAATAATAATAATAATAATAATAATAATAATAATAATAATAATAATAATAATAATAATAATAATAATAATAATAATAATAATAATAATAATAATAATAATAATAATAATAATAATAATAATACTAAATATCAATATGCAAAATTAAAAACACAAATCTTCAATTTGATCACAATAATGTTAATTACCATTTCAGCTGTTTCTAAAACTTCGGAACTCTGTGTTCTGTCTCGTGCAGTTGACATTCTTAACACCCTGTATAAAGCCAGTGGTTTTTTAAACGAGATGCGGTCGTAACGGTAGAAGCTGGATCATTTAGTGAACAAAGGTGACGGGACAGCCTTTTTCGTTAACGAAACGTTCTGTGTGAAGGAAAACACTCTCTTTTGTACTCATTTCCGTAGCTTTCTTTTCTTAAAAACAGATCGTTAGTGGATTTGTAAAGGAAAGTAAGTGAACATCACTGCCTTTGGTGACATTTTCCCCGCCGCCTGTACTCAACTTGACTTTTTACTTTCTCTCCTGCTAGAGTGAATATTGTTCCAATTCGACACAAAAATATAGAGATGAGTAACAATTTTACGAATTTATGACATGCATGCGCGTGTACTTGTAAATAATAAACGCTCAAGGAAGGACATGACTCCACTTTTTAGTGGTTTAGTTTTTTATTAGTTTATTTCATATGAGCTATTGTATTTCGTGTTTTAAAGTTTGAGTATAATGTCGAGTTCAAAACCAATTTATTATGTTCAGATAGTTTTAAAATATTTTAAGGCTAAACAGCAATAGAACCTTACTTCTTTATTTATTGTGAAAGAGAAACAATTTAGTATGTTAATCATAAGGCAGCGTAAGAATATTACGTGCATAAGATAAAGGAATCTTGTAACTTGAAGGTTATGTAATTTGCTTAAACCACAGTAGGTGGCTGTAATAATTGTAATATGCAAAACATGTTTAATATAAAGAAAATAGTTAATAACAGCATAGAAATTATTACTACCGCGCAGGTGGAATGAAGCCACTACTGCACTTGTATCAAAACAACCTTCGTCACTCGGCAAGAGAATGTGGGATGAGTAAGCCAAGTTCAACTGCTACCTCTCCTCTCGTGGCCATGTCTGTAATAAACCATAATAAATAGAAACTTACTATATAAAACGGTACAATTTATTAAAATGCACTACTTGCTTAAGATAAATATTTTGACAAGACATTCCCAAGCTATTCGTTGTTATGAATACATTTGTCGTCGAAAGGCTAGTATATTTGAAATCGATTTTTAAGCATCTGACTATCAGTTTAATCTCATTTACGTATCTCCTTAGTACCTACAGTGAAATGTGCACTAATTAGATTATTTCCATAAACTTTTATTTCGAATTATGAAAGATATTAATTTATTTCATTAATATAAGTCATGGGCTAATGTTACATACGTGACAATACGCAAACTCAAAATGGGCCCCAAGGATCTCGTTGTCGACGGACCCTTAAATGCACAATTCACTCACTCACTCACTCACAATTACCACTTCCATTTATTTCTTGCATTCCATAAATAATTTCCTACGCCATTCAGCGTTAGCTGCGCTTTAAAATGTCTTCTCACTGTCAACTCTTTATTTCTATTTAATAATTTCCTAGAAATCAAATGTTTCTCAAATATTCTGCATATTCTAATAATAAACGTGTTTCATCTTCCCTATCATTACAGCTGTCCCTCAACACATTCTTTCTTTCAGACCTTGCTTTCCATTTTCCCAAATGAAGCCAAGCAATCCCTTCTCTCCCTAATTCAGATTTCCATTCTTTGTAGAAACTAAGTGTCTATTCTTGATCTGGGAGGAATAAAGTTTTCAGATTCACATCGTCTAGCCTGTGTCTTATTAGTTATTATATTCCAACTTCCCTATATTAATGTGTATCCTGGTGGCCACATTTGACCTAATCCATTTATCATTATCAGCTCTTTAATGTCTCCAAACCATGTTCTGCTACATTTTCGTTTAAATTCAAACACATGTTTAATATCTCAATTTTCTGCCAATGGCTGAATCTTAAAAAAAAAGAAAGAACATTAAACTTCTTCTAATAGTCTTCTAGCTATTCCTAACTCTAAGTATGAAATGGATAGAAAAATAATCCCTTGTGAGTTTGTAGAAAACAAATAAATGAACAATAATGTCTACAGACATCATGCGACCGTATCAGTATTTTTTTCAGCTATGCTGTCCATAGACATATACGCGGAGTTTTTATTAATATATTTTTAAGCTTCAGTGGATTTCAAAAGACATATGCAGTGCCCTGTGCCTCCACCAGATGTGACAAGATGGCGCCGCTTACCAAGTTGTAGCGTTAAAGATAGGAACTTCACTGTAAATGGGCATGTCTATCAAGTTGTCACGGGTGAATTCGGTACCAATCACTAAATATGACTTTCAGTCGTGTCAGGTTACTGTGCGTCTGCACCAGATGTCACTTTAAATGGCCGCTGGCTATCTTCAATAAAGAATAACATACCATGACTGGAAGGAATACACAAGAGTGGTTAGGCATTTGGAGGATTAACCTCAAAGGTCATCATGTAATTGTACTTTCAAGAACATTTAATTTACTTGAATAAAGTTATAGATTTACATTATAATGTTAGATAAAGTTGAACATTACCTCAGAGGAGATACGTAAGGTTATTTCATTTTAAGTTTAATTCGTATTTATTTATCCCCTGGTCATGCAAACAGAATAGAATTTCAAAACCATTACACACTGACCAGTTTTAAAATATTTGATTACAGCTTAAAGCCTGCATTCCCCTTGCACGTGCAAGAAAATTAGTAATAGGATAATTTTTGCAGATTTTTATCTCGATATAATGAAGTAAATACAAGAATAAGTGTTTTTAATAATAGTTTGTACAAGAGTAGGAAGGTCATGTGAGTGTAATACTTCAGATTTTTCAATTATGCTGTTCATAGAGACATATCCAGAATTTTTCCTACAATATTTTGGAGTTTCGTAGATTTCATAAAGCATATTTACTATGAAAGCTGGGTGTCGATGTTTGAATGAAATACAATACTTCCGCTACCTGTAGAGGTAGGTGGTTCAGCGTACACATTTCTTGCCTTGTCAGATATAACGAAGCTGTGCAAACACCGCATTTTGCGGTTGCGGTTAAATTTACGTTATGAGTTAACGTCGTGATACAAGTTTAAAGATTGCTACTCATTTCACTGGCAACTTAGATTTCCTGCAATGCGGCGTCATTAGTGACGCTTTCTTCCCTCCTTTTTCCACCCTTCTGTGTGTTGAAACTTTACAGCTTCTCTCTGCGGTATCGGATCTCGTTTGTTTTCTCACAAATAACGAGAAACACTTGTCGTTCGTCTGATTGACTGAAGCGTATTTAACGACTTGTGCAAAAAACAAGCAAATGCATCGTTTACCTAACGTGTGGATTGCGGCTTTCTTCAATTGTATTCTTTTCACGAGAAGCCAGGAAATGAAACACCTTCAGCTTAGTAACTTCAACAAAAGATAAATTCTTCCTCAGTTTGGATGATTGCTGTTTCTTTCGTCATATAATACTTGATAAAACAAAGTCACCACCACCACCACCACCACCATCACCACCACCACCACCAACACCACCACCACCACCGCCACCGCCACCGCCACCACTACCACCACCACCATCACCACTTCCACCACCACCACTACCACCACCGCCACCGCCACCACCACCAGCACCACCAGCACCAGCACCAGCACCACCAGCACCAGCACCACCACCACTACCACCACCACTACCACCACCACCACCGCCACCACCGCCACCACCGCCACCACCGCCGCCACCGTCGCTATTTATGGTTTATGTTGGAAAATTATGAATGCAAGATAACAGAAGACAGCCAACTTTCTCATCAATTACCGAAGGATGATTAATTGTCAGTTTTTAGCGAAATTCTTTATTCACGTAGTGCATCCAATTATTTTGCATGATCAAAATGAATGAATTACCTTTCGAAGAAACCCCCAGTGTATGCAGATTATTGGAGGGGCTGTAGAATCCAATACAACACACACACGAATTGTCTTAGGGAAGTAAATTGCATGCCCATTATGCCGCATGAGAGGCAAATCTAGAATACCGCATTGCTCTTAATAAGGAATGGAATTCTCCATCAGTAGAACACCCCGATGACCTCATTACTGGCATGCCATATCGATGAGAATCTTATAAGGCTCTCTTACCCTATATTAATCCAACTGCGTCATTGTATGTTCAAGAAGGAATGTAGATCTGCGACAGTGAATTTTAGCATGGTGTTTTTAATTTTTCTACCACTTGAAAAGTGTTGCATCCAACGCAAAAATTTCGTCATGATGTTTAACCGAAAATCCAAGGCATGGCGTGCGTGTTTTTTGTGAACGGCATAACCGCTCCCTCCCCCCCCCCCCCCCCAATATATATATTATCCGTATTATGCGAGGGTGCTACAAGAAGATTTTTAAACATTTTTTCTTTATCTTTTACTTTATCGTAAATGGAACCATTTTTTTAAAATTTATTTTGTACACTGTTTTACAACTGGTGAGCCAGGTAACAGACACTTACAATAGAAAACGTATAACAGTATTAAAGGGCACAAATTATAATTATCTTAAGCAGAACTGTGTATCACTTACCGTTTGTGAATTATTGCTTCAAAAGTGTTACTTTTTATTTCTTGTGGCCGTACAAGGATTAGAATTTCAAAGTCAACATATAGAGAAGGGCTTTTCAAATATCTGAATCTCGTTTCAGTATATTACATCCTCATTGTGCCTTAAAAGTATTAATTAAGTCAGTTATACAAATGTTTATCTGATTAACATTAAATATATAAACTTTTGTAAGAATGGTTTGTGGAAGAACGAGTAGAGAAGGTTATATGAATACAGCACATAAGACATTTTCGCGTACCTAATGTTTAACTATGGCAGATAGACGAAGTATTGTGTTCCATTAAAAAATTGCATATCGGGATCTCACTGGAACTATATGTTTTGAGGTCCCCTGATCCCAACCATTTATGGCAGACACAAAATTTAATGCGGTTGATAACTACTACTTTATGATGCGATTATTCTCTTTCCTGTTGTTCAAATACATTTTGTAGGCGCAAATAATATCCATATCATCGGCTTTACGTGATTTCACTTGTTTAACCATACAACACCGCAAGGCGTGGATTTTGTGTTGACCACAAAGGTCTGTGAATATGTATGTGTGACTGGGTGTATGTCTGTGGCATGTGTGCCTCTGTGTGTAGGACGTTTCGTCACTGCACACTGAAAAAGAAAATTCTGAAAAACCACAAAACTTGAACATCTTCCAAGATGAGACACGAACATGTTTAAGAAGAACCCACACCCCGTTGTCCAATACTTGGACGTTTTTCTTTGTTTTTCTCAAAGATGGTGGTTAGGATTTTAATTAAAATACGAGATATATGAAATACATTTACATATAAAGCCATAAAAATGGACCAAGGCTTACTACACAACTTTCAGACCTCTTTAAAACCGACAATAACTCTTTTTCTGTATAACCATTTCCAGTAAATTTGTTTCTATTGATTTAAGTGTTCCAGTATTTTCACATGGATTTTTTGAAGTAATGCACCATTGCACGTTTGTTTCTCATGACTATGCAATTTTATACCAAATTATGACAAGTAAAAGTAATAATTTTATAAAGAAACGAGAAGATAGATAAATAACTGCAATAAATAATTTCTGTATGTTAAGACCAATGCATAACAGAAGAAGTGTTCAAGGTTGGCAATATATACAACGTTGCTGTGGGTAGTGACGTCGTAAGTTGGGACTGAACGCCGTGCTTGCTAGGCAGTTTCTCCGCCACTCAAGTAATAGGTGCTTCTCCTTGGAGCTGACACTCGCTATGTGGACAGTTACCAACTGCGAATGTCAAGAAGGTAGAGCCTAACCAGAAACAAAAGAGTGTAAACACAGGCTTGTTCTTTTTCACTCGAGAAAGTCTGCAGCATTTGCACGCCTTTATCTCCGTGCTATACAAAAGGCTGCGATATCACTTATCTAGCCCGCAGCTGGAAGAATCTCAGACATCTATTGATTCCTGTGTTGTTGTGTTGCAGGGGAGGAAAAGGGGTGTAATTAACCCCCACCCTTTCTACCCGACGTGAGACGCTGAACGGGCAACTTGAAGAAAAGATGTTTCGCGTTATTTAGAGGGATCAATGGCCGTGTGTACGCCTGCTGAAAACGTAAAACATCTATGTCATTATCTGCTTTTCTCTGTCTTCTTTTGCTTACAGATGATAGAACAGCAGAAAACCCTGCTCTGCGCATTTTTTCTCCCCCAGGTTTTGTGTCGTGTTCTTTTCGTTTTCGCCAGCAAGCGTAAACAAAGGTTCATTGAAGATTCGTGACTCATTTCGTATTTTACTGCTTCCTGACGAGCTTCAAAATGTTCAATGCTGTATATATTCTTATTTCTGTTGTATATTCTCCTTGAAGAGCTTCTAGTTTTCTTTAAGCATTTACTTATTAACGTTTGCGAGCTTGGACTACTTACCCCATTTTTTATAAGGAATATAAGAAACAACAACTTGTATATAGCAGTTCGAAATCAATTTCAATTCCTGGACCTCTTTTCTGGTCATAGACACAAAAGGTTTCATAGGTCAAGGTGTTAAGTCTCCTTACGAACCCTGTAATAGTCATAGGAATTGAAGTTAGGGTCTTCCTTTCTAAGCTCTCAAAATTAAGTGTTGAGAAGTCGTTCTTCTCTTATTATATAAACAGCAACGAAGAAGAGAGATTGAATAGAACAAAAAATCTGATGTGTTACACTCACATTATTTTCTCTACTATTGTACTGACCATTCTTACAAACTCTTAATTCTATATCTTCAACAATTATGTTGCATTTGACGGAAGTTTGTCTACCGAAACTGACAAAAATAACAAGAAATATCTCTGAAATGGTTCACTTTGAAAAAAAAAAAAAAAAAAAAATATATATATATATATATATCTGGACATAGATTGTGTTTTAGCTAGATGCACATTCTTTCTACAGTAAGATTTGATCTAGGTATCTCTTATGGTTTACCAGTTATGTAAAAGTCACTCAGGGTAAACAAGACTACATAGACTGAAGCCAGAAAATTGAAAATACACATTTCATTTGTCATACAAATTTCTCAAGTGTATGGCGTTTTAATCAAAATCGTTAGCGCTATTTTCGAGAAAATCCAAATATTCGAAAAATATTCCATGTAAAGGCTAGTTCAGGTTGGTGGAAATTTGTTCAAACCTTCGTGTCGCATTCTTAAAAGATGTTAAACTGCAATACCAAATTTGGCTTTTAACCGACTTTTGGTTTTTGACTTATGCTGTCCACAGACTGATAGACGCATACGCGCACACACACAGACACACACTCATACACACAGGGGCCTGAAAACGCATATTTCCGCGCGCGCGCGCGCGCGTGTGTGTGTGTGTGTGTGTGTGTGTGTGTGTGTGTGTGTGTGTGTGTGTGTGTGTCTGTGTGGATAGCATAACTCAAAAACGAAAAGCAGGTTAAAAACCAAAGTTGATATTTAAGCTTAGGCCTTAGTGTCTTTGAAGGATGCGACTCAAAAATTTTGAAGAAAGTAGCCCCACCCTAAACTACCCTTTACATGGAGAATTTTTCGAAAATTTTGATTTTCTTGATTTTCTGACAAATGTCATATGTTTGAGATATTTTTATGACAAATGAAATGTATATCTTGAATTTTCTGGCGATAGCCCCTGTAATCGTATTTACTGTAGACGACTTTTGCATAACTAGTAAACCGTTAGAGACAGACCAAATCATACTATACAAAAAATGTAGTTCTTGCTAAAATTCACAATTCATGTCCAAACAATTTTCTTGTAGGGTGAACCATTTCGGAGATATTCCTTGTTATGTGTGTGAGTTTCGGAAAACAAAACTTCCGTGAAATGGAACATCGTTGTTCATTTTTTTATATGTTAACCGTGCAAAGAGAACGGAATCTCAAAGCTTTAAAACATTTGACTATCGCACAAAGTCTACTGTATTCCAATATTCTCCTTGCATCTACAAGGAAATAAGCAATAAGATAATTTGTACAAACGTTTATCTCAACTAACACAATGAAGATATTGGAATAAGAGTTTTTAAGAATGGTCAGTACAAGAGTAGAGAAAGTCATGTGAGTGCAACACGTCAGATTTTTTAAAAACCCGCTACAGTTCTTAAAATTGTCTTGAAGAACGTGCCTTTTATTGGTGAAAGAATAAACAAAATTGCCCCCCCCCCCCCAACAAACACATAAAAGAACCATACACACAAATGTTCTCGCTCCTTAGTATGAGTATAATTCAATGGTAACCTAAAAATAAATTATGGTTAGTCCTCAGCTTTAATCTGATACATTTAATTGAAACCTGAATACCTGAGCATCCCGTTTTACTCTCGTAATCCTTTGTTCAATAACCGGAAATCCGTAGTTTTGTCTGCGGAATGACCAGAGATTTGTTTATACGAGGGTATTCTGTTCTTTTTGTGCTTGTATAGGTTGGTATTTATATCGCTGTACTTCGCATTGTTCTAATATTATCACAAGGGATAATTGCCTTCGTCAGTAAGGAAAGAAATGTTTTTGAAAACTTCTGCAATGAAACACTACACGATTTTATCTAGCAATTTAACTTTCATAATCGTTCTACAGGCGTATTGTATAAAGCTGTTTACTTTGTTTAAGTTGTACTTAATGTATAATTCGGAGAGATGGAACCATGTGAGGCTCGCGTTCCAGAGGTCCCGGGTTCTACTCCTGTCCACCGCCCACCGCCCACATTTGTTAGGTTGGAGGAATTTTCTTGAAAATGTTTTTGTCGCATCCTTTAAAGAGGCCTCAAAACATTCATTTCCGGTGAAATCTACATCGAAATTTTGCGTGCAATACAATATTTCCCCTTCCCACTATACTTAGCAGAGAAGGTTAAAAATGCAGTTACACTAACTAAACGTTTCTGCTGCCAAATGCGTATTAGAAGATTAATTATTCTTGGAAGTTTTAAAAACCACTACAACTAGGTTAAGCCAACTAGTTATTTAATAAAGTTTTGTGTATAACACAGAGATTTCTAGCACTAACGTGAGGATTATCCGAATATATGCTGCGAAATGTTAACACAGAGAGAGAGTTAAGCTGCAGAAATGTGTGGGCTGCAGAGAGCTTTTGAGAATATTCAGGACTAATAAGGTTAGAAGTGTTGTGAGAGTTTACAGACTCCAGGAGTGAAAGTGTATATCCGCTTATATCACCAGACTGACTGATAAACACCAGCACATTCTGTTTGACTCGACAACCAGAGCTATACAGTAATGTTGGGGTATTCATAAGTTTGATATTCAACCAACTTTTCGATAACTAGTATTTATTTATGCCAACAAGGTTACTGCTGGTACTTAAAACACACAAGCCGTGTGTAGGCAATTTTTCAGTCCTGATTCCAACCTATTTTCGATAACTGTTCCTCCACATTCCCCCTAACTCACACACACATGGACATTCTTTTTTTTAAAGCTGTCTCTTTTTTGATTCAGGGAGTCTGTAAAAGCGCATTTATGTAACCTAGCATTCAAGCGGCTTATGATGGCATAATTACACTATTTCTGGCACCAGTGCCAGAAAATGAATGATGTAATTGCCATGGCAACAACAAAATGACGTCATCACAGTCTTAACATAGTTTTCTTCAATGTGCCTGTAAAAAAACCTAAAATCATCGTTCTGGCAGGTGCAACAACATTCAAACACGACAATCACCTCGTGAAAATACATACCAGAGCATCGAAGGCATGACATTCTTCGATTGAAAAAAGGAAAAAAGGAAATATTAAGAAGTAACATACATTTGCATAGTTGCCAGTTCCGAAAAGTAGGTCAGTAATGTAATTTCATTAGTCAAACTAACGTATTTTTCATTTTTCCATCCACAAAAAGTTTAATATTCTTTTTCGTAAAAATCGTGTTGTTTTTCTGGAATTAATAAACTCTCAGCACTTCTGGCTTCCTTCAAAATGTCAAGTGAAATACAATCAATATTTTCAATAGCTTTATCATTACCTTTGATTTTCTTCTGCAAAATTTGAAACAAATGAAACATCTGCCTAGCAACCATTTACGTCATATATTTGTGTTCTCTGATATATAAAATTTTTTGTTAAGTACATTGATTTATAATTTTTAAGTATTTTAATACTAAAATTAAATAAAGTGTCATAAGTAACGCGTGTATAATTTTTTCACTGTGACAATCCTGAAAACATACTCCATACTCGTGAAACAATTACTTAGATAAATAACTATAAAGTTTGATATTGAATCAATTGATGGGTGCAGTACTTGGTTTACTTACTATAGGCAAGTACTATTAATTTTCAAGGTATAGCATCTATTGGACTGACCAATAATTGGCTAAGGGAATTAATCCAATTACAGACTAAAACATAAAATTTCTATCATTTATTTTCAATCCTTATTTATCTGCTCATAGAATATTCATAATTTACTCTGTTAACAGTCAATTTCCATTTATTTTAGCTCCTTCTAAATACGCCCTTCTCTTGTAGATTTCCTCTACAACTTTATTTATGCCATTTTCAATTCGTTTTTGACCACACACTTTCTTTTCTCCGTTTCACGGATTATTAAAATTGCGTATACTCAAGATACATAGACCAGTGGGTCGTGCATTGAGGTGTTAAGCAAAACAATAGTTTATCTCACAGGCGTTGTTCATTTAGCTGAAAAAAAAAAAAACAAGCAGCGAATTATGTAATTGGTTTGTAGGATAACTGTTAACGAAGAAAAAACAACTAACACACCAAAGAGGATATCTGCATTTATATCCCTTTACACCCAGTATAGATATACAGCAGTTTAAACTTCAAGTTCAGTAAAGAGAGATGAACTGTAAGAAATTAAAAAATCTGATGTGCTGCACTCACATGAGTTTCTTCACTCTCGTACAAACTATTCTTACAAGTACTTATTGCTCTATCTACTTGAAATTAATCGAGATAAACATTTGTAGAAATACTCTTATTGCTAATTTTCTTGTAGATGCAAGGAGAACACTGTAGGCTTTAAGCAATGACCAAGAAGTAAAAAATGAGTAAAGACCTCCCACTTGAGAAGGTCTGAAGGTACTGAAAAATTCTAAAAAATAATAATGAATATCTCAGAAATGAGTCACTTCACACAAAAAGACCATTTAACATAAATTGTGTCTTTAACGTAATCTATCCCTTTTGGTTTACCAATTATAAAAAAGTCATCAAGGGTTACAGAACTACATGGGCTATAGTCATAAAATTAAAAATGTTTACCATAAAAATATCTTTTAACACATGGCTTTTTAAATCGTTCATTTTTGAGAAAGTTAAAATTTTCTATGTAAAGGGTAGTTTAGGGTGGAGAAATTTCCTTCAAAATCTTCGTTTCTCGTCCTTGAAGGATATTAAACTTGAATACCAGCTTTGGCTTTTAGTGGACTTTACGTTTTTGAGCTATGCTGTTCAAAGACACACACAGACACACCCACCCACCCACACAGAAACACACACACACACACACACACACACACACACACACACATACACACACACACACACACGGATCTCTTTTTGAAAATGCTTTTTTTATTCAGGGGCGTCAAAACATATATTTTTGGTGGAATCTCGAATCTCGACATAGAATGCCTAGAAATAGGGTAGTGGATCGGTTTTTGAGGAAGATAGTGTAATTAAAATCGAACAAAAGATCTGCTATTAAACCCTAGTGGTTTGAGAACCCGTTTAGGTAACATAAAACACGTCCTTGGTAGGCTGGAACTCTGAGAACCAGGCCATTACATTAATTCTAACCTGGAGGTAACAGAAATCCATTTCGCAGGTGCTGTGCAAATTGATGCTAACAAAACTCAAACATTTACGTAAGTGTACTGAGCCATGCAGCGTGCTGCCCGTTAAGTGGTGCTTGTTTGAAATAATAACACACAAAGCGGATAAATTCTGGTATTTGGGTGTTAATAAAGCCGGTAACGAAATAATCGCTTTGTTATTCGAGTACCGACAGTTCATTGAAAAATGTGTAAATTAACTGCAAAATTTGATTTCGTTACGCAGCCCGCTATTTCAATGCTTCATTAAACAGGTGTTTCAGTTGACCTTTTAAATATGACAACATTTTCAAACTGCGCAAATCTCAGTCCGCACTATTACTTCTATAATGCAGAAAGTGTCATTTTTGGCATTGCGTTTTCTGCCGTTTACTATGGTAGAAGAAATATTGAATTCAACTAAAATTGTGTTCAAAATTTTACAAGAAGTATAGGTTTTACAAACTTTCTTCATTCTTCAGAGCGCTGTTACCTTTTCCAAACATTCGTATTCCATCCAAAAAGTTAATAACGAGATTTCACTGGAAATATCCCTTTTAGGGTTTTTGAATCCGAAGAAGGTACTTTTTAACGTGTGTGTGTGTGTGTGTGTGTGTGTGTGTGTGTGTGTGTGTGTGTGTGTGTGTGTGTGTGTGTGTGTGTGTGTGTGTGTGTGTGTGTGTGTGTGTGTGTGTGCATGTGCACGAACAGCATAATTCCAAAATAGAAAGTCGTTAAAAAGGAAACTTAATATTGAAGTTTTCTGTTTTTGAAGGATGCAACATGAAAATTTTCAAGAAAATTCCCCCAGACTAAGCTATATTTTCATGGAGCATTTTACTGACAAGCCAATTGTATATATGAGTTAATCTATAAGCAAAGTTTTTGAGAATAGCCCCTGAGGTTTTCTTCATTTTGGATGAATTTCGCATAACAGAGATAGACAATATCTTACTGTACGAAAATGTGGATTTCGTTAAAGCACACAATTTGTACCAAATACATTTGTTTGCGAAGTGAACCATTTCCGAGATATTTTTTGTTCTTGGTTTCAATGTTTCAATGTTCATACTTTTTACTTTCTGTACTGGTAAGTAGGGGAAGTATTGTATTCCACCCAAAAATTCGATGGCGAGATTTCACCGTAAATACATGTTTTGAGGCCCCCTGAATCCAAAAAAGGCAGTTTTAGAAAAAGATCCGTGAGTGTGTCTGTCAGTCTGTGTGTCAGTCTGTCAGTCTGTGGACAGCATAACTCAAAAACGAAAAGTCGGTTTTAAAAACCAAAGTTGGTATTTAAGTTTAATGTATTTCAAGGATGTGACACTAAGATTTTGAAGAAAATAGCCCCACCCTAAACTACCCTTTACATGGAAACTTTTTCGAAAATTTTGATTTTCTTGAAAATGGCTCTAACGATTTTTATTAAAATGTCATATGTTTGAGATAGTTTGATGAAAATTGAAATGTATATCTTGAATTTTCTGGCTATAGCCCCTGTAGTCGTATTTACTCTGGACGACTTTTGCATAACTGGTAAACCGTTAGAGATAGGCCAAATTATACTATACAAAAAATGTAGATCTTGCTAAAATACACAATTTATGCCTCAATAAATTTTCTTGTAGGGTGAACCATTTCGGAGATATTCCTTGTTATGTGTGTGAGTTTCGGAAAACTTAGAACTTTCGTGAAATGGGTCATCGTTGTTCATTTTTTTATATGTTACGTGTACAAAGAGAACGGAATCTCAAAGCTTTAAAAGATGTGACTATCGCACAAAGCCTACTGTATTCTAATATTCCCCTTGCACCTACAAGGAAATAAGCAATGAGATAATTTGTACGAATGTTTATCTCAACTAACACGAAGAAGATATAGGAATAAGAGTTTGTAAGAATGGTTAGTACAAGGGTAGAGAAAGTCATGTGAGTGCAACACATCAGATTTTTTATTATTAAGAAGCTGTTATGAGGTTGAGATAAGACGTTTGAGATTATGTATGCAAATCTACATACAAATCAGAGCAAACAAAACTGAAATATAAGGAATAAGTGTCATGCAAAATGCAAAACTGAGGGAAAAACACCAGTGTGGTGCACCCCCTTGTGGTGAAAATGAAGCGCAGGTTGAGACATATCGCTAAGCACCTCTTATGTCGCTAAGCTTTTAAAACTGGCGGGTCGGGAAAATATTTGGCCAAAATGATACACAGGTATCTGTAGAATATTTATATGATATAATTCCAAAACCGAAAATGTGTTTTTCATGGGTGTTCCTAACATACCAGCTGAGCAGGCTGATAAAATGCTCCATGAAGCAGTAGGGGTGGCATGTATGGAACCCAGGGTAAATACCTTTTCCCTGTATGTAGGGGAAGTCAGATTATGTTTCAGCAGGGAGCGTTATGCAGCAAGTTTTTACCCAACTCCCGGAAGCTTCACTCAATGTCTGGCTCATTTTTAATAGCTCATCTGTCGATGTGTTGATACTAGTGAAACGCTTACTTACTTCCTTATGTCCTAGGAAAGACCGTTTTCCTCGCTTAAAAGCATGCTTCTTTGTTTACAGATTCCAGCAAATTAGCTACAAATTGGTTGGCTTTGCTCATATAATAATAAAACTCCCACTGCCATTCCAGTAGAGTTGTAAGAAGAGATATAAGGTAATGGTGATGAGAATTATGGCCAAACGAAAAAAGCGTTAGAGCACATTGAAGCAAAGACCAGCCTATTTTAATTAACTGTTCGTTGGTCCAATCGATCTGTTTACAGATAGTTACTTTACTGCCGGGTTTGGCAGCTGGTGCCCGCATTCACTCTAGAGGGAATCGGTTCAACATTTTCTAACCAAGAGAAAACAAATCCTTTTCTCCGATTGTACACCAGAGCGGCTTAGCGTGCCTCATTGGTACAGTGTAGCTGATTAGTGACGCATTATTTGCAACAGAGTGGAAATAGAAATAAACCACCATTATTTATGTATATAATTCAAAGGTAAATCAAGCTGATATACTGCTCACTCTTCCACGGTGTATTCTTCTCCAGCTACAGGTTTTAGGCCATTTGACTTGTTCCAATAATAAAGGACAATGTCGTCAGCCAATCTCTTGTTTGGCAGTTTAAGAGTAATCGTGGTAGTCTATTTTTTCCATTCTGATACTCTGAGAGCACCATTTTGATTTACTTTTTTGTATTCTATGATTTAGTCTAAATAATTGTAGGTTCTTCTGTATTTCTTCATTTATTTGATGGTCCATGATGCAGAATTCAATATTATCTCGTTGTGTGACCAATTTGATGCTCTATTATTCATGCCTATTTTATGCTGCTATTTTCTTTGACTTTTCTTGAAAACTCTGCTCTGTTTTCCTGCGTTAGTCGACTATTGAGATTCTTTCCGTTCTTCTTTTTATTTAAGTATGTAATGCTGCAGCCCAAATAATTAGAAAAGATGCTTGTTTTATATCTTGCATGATTTTTCCCTTGAAATGCCATTGTTTTCCGCTTATTGGGCGACATCCTTAGGCGATATTTATCGATACATTTTTGTAAGTGAATGGCTGCTCTCTGTAAGTCGTTTTCTGATTTTATTAAGATACTTTGGTAATCGGCAAATACGTCTTTACAAGCACATTATTTATGTTCATTACAATCTCTTTGCCATTCTCCTATGGCTTCGTCTATGAATATAGTAATCAATGTCGGTGACAGCGGACATCCTTATTTTACACCTAGTTTGGTTTCTATTATGTCATTAGTTTTACTCCCAATTTGAATTATTATTTTTGTGTTCTTATATAAACTTTCAAATGAATGTTTCAAGTATTTTATTAACCACTGTGTTCCATAACTTACTATGTATAACTTAATTAAAAGCTTTCACAAGCTGTTCTTAAAATAGTTTAAGAACAAACTATTCTTAAAGTCTATTTGTTACCAATTTCTCCTTCTATTTTATGTACATGGTCCTTATGAGGCGCGTCTTTTAGGCGATATCTCATTGATCTGTGTGCGACGGACAGATGTGATCCTATACGCTATGCTTCAACACGTGTCCACACAGGGCTTAGTGCTAGATAATTGTCTCTATTTCTGCACGTGCCGGGACGGTGACATTACGATGCCATCCAGTATGTCTACTTTTATTATCTGTGGATAGATGGCAGCGCATTCATTATTTCCATCCATTTTTATTTTTGTTTCTGTTTTAGATTTAAGGTGGAACTTTGGATAGTGGTATTAAATACCCAATCCTGTATTTAGCTAAGTGACTCAGGGAAGTCACGAACATAAATAAAAAAATAAACAAACAACCATCCATCCATCTATCCATCCATGCAGACATACATCCATCAATGCATTTTGTAAACGCAAATGTTAATCATACTAACAACTAACACTAGATGGACTCAGGCTACATAATGTGCAACTAGTTCGAGTTTGACCAAAATCAGGGATACGCCCTTATTCCACTAAGCCCTTCGATTCTCATTACACTCAGATTGATCAACTCAAGGGATTTGAACCCGGGACCTGTCCAATGTGACCAGAGATGTTACCGCTTGAGCCACCCAGTAGTGCATCGAACAAGACACTTATCTGCCAGCAGCACAACCTTAAACGACGACGCTTCTGCGCAACCTGCTGGAGGTACGACCACTTATTTCACCGGGCAAGCTTGCTGCCTGATGCGTCCACGGCATCACGACACAGGGCCACAGTTGACACGCGCTAGCATCAGCTTGCCTGCCGCTGGTTAGTGTAAACACAACTACACCCCCAGGATGTGCCGGTGCCATCCATACGACACTTGAGCTGGGGTATGCACAGGCTGAAATAGTTAATCTCTTCACCAAGATTGCTGCGCTCCAGGAGACAGTGTGTAAACTCAGCCACAATCTCATTGCTATCCACTACTCCCAACAATGCTGGAGTTCGAACACCTAGACACGCATGGAAACATTACTACGCGGCTCTCCAACCGAAGGCTCGTCATGCATCTTCAGACGATGCTCCGACCCGTGCAGGCTCACCCCTCTTGCAGGCACACTTCTGAACCTCCGACGTCAGACCGCAGACGTCAGAAACTTCACTAATCACTCACCCAACACCCTTCAAAGCCTCATAATGAATTCCTCAGGGCGTAATCAGGGTTTCGGTCATGATTGCACCTAGCACCCTTCATTCACCTGGCTTTAGTTCCCTGTGGCCGACCAACATACCCGTACCACCATCCGTAGGTGCAATAGCAGTACTGCCGCACTTTTACACTGAATTACTTCTTTCCTTCTCCTCTCCTTTCTATCTCTATATCCCTTGTTTCTCACGGAGGTTTCTTAGTGGTAGTTACTTCGGACGAAGTTCGCTGTGCCATCTCAGTAAAAAAAAAAAAAAAAAAAAAAAAAAAAACCAAAAAAACACGGTTTCAATTTATATACAAAAGACAGAAAAAATTAGACGACTTCCTATTTCAGAAAAATATGGGTATTTGATAATGCAAACCAATAACAATAAAAAACCACTGCATTTCATCTGCATTTTTATGTTGTGTGTAGCAAGATTTTGCCGATATTTTACGCTTACCAATTATACAATGCTCACTCAATAGAGCTATTTGCAGTGTGTATACGTCTGTAGGTGCAAAGAAAATGTGGAAATATAGTAGCTTTAAGCGGTAATAAGTTACCATTTGAGAAAACCTTACTTCTGACAAAACCAGAGAAATAACTACGAATATCTCGGAAACGGTTCACTAAAAATATTTTTGGCATAAATCGTGTATTTGAACTACATGCACATTTTTTTTATCAAGTATGATTTTGTCTTACTGTTTATCAGTTAAGCAAAAGTCATCCAAAATGAAGATGACTTAATTCCCACAAATTTTACGATACACATTTCGTTTGTAATGAAAATATCTTAACCACAGAGTATTTTGATCAAAAACCTTAGAGCCACTTTTGAGAAAATAAAAATTTGTAAAACGTGTTCCATACAAACGGTGGTATTGTGGTTTTTTCTCTTCAAAATCTTCGTGTCGCATCATTTGTGATGATGTTCAACACAAAGTTTATATTTAATCGACTTTTCATTTTAGTTATACTGTTCACACACACTCGTAGTTTATGGATTTTCGTCAAAGCTATCGGCCTGTTGCGCCATAGAAGAAGAAGAAGAAGAGGAGGAAGAGGAAGAAGGAGGAGGAGGAGGAGGAGAAGGAGAAGGAGAAGGAGAAGGCGAAGGATAAAAAGAAGAAGGGTAATTCCGCAGGCTTAATATTGGCACGATAGGGGTTTTAGTATCCCTTAATGCATCCTGGCGGAACGAAGATATATATTTTTTGTGATTATTACTTTCTGCAGCGCCTGTTTGAATCAAACCAGACAGACCATGTAGATCTGGAAGGATGAGCCAACACGGAGCTTCTCTATGAAACTTGGATCCACCAATTCCAAGCAGATGAGACAGTAATTACTTCCTTGTGTTTGCTAACGAATTGCTTCTTGTTAGGTGAAGCAGATTTCAGGAAGGGAATTCACGACAGTGCTGCTGCGTTTCATGGCACATTAGAAGATAACGTTAGTAATATCCTGCTCCTTTGATACAGTTCTTAAGGCTGTGTTATTGTAAGTAAACATTAAGTGCTAAATACAGCTGGTAACTGCCTCAAATTCCTGAATGTTAGACGACCTAAGCAGAAATGTGCTTTGACAATAAGACCGAACCGTAAAGCAAGAATGCAGAATTCCTTCCACAATCCACATTCAGATACCTTTATGGAAGCAATTACAAACTCTTAATTTTATGTGTAGTAAGCTATACCTGCGCTGCTTTAGCCCTGACAGCTCGTGCCATGCTCTTGGGTAAAATAAACACATACGGCTTGTGTGTGCGACGATTACTTGAAAATACTAACCAACCTGAAAACTATTAATCTTAATTACTAAAATTATTATAAATATTCATGCAATGTTCATTACACTGTTCTGAATTCTCAATACAAATACCAGCAGTTACACCCCTAACATTCTGTATATATTATTAGCGATCAAATACTATTTTTGAGAAAACTAATAATCACGAAATGTGTTCGATTTAAAAGGTTTTATGTATGGTTGTGGTATTATCCATGCACTAGATCAGCGATGTCCAAATCAGCCTCATTGGAGACGTAATTAGCGGCTATAACCCCACCTCCATCCTTCAGTCGGAGAGTGAATCAGCTAGTTCCTGTGTAGAATCAGAACCAGACAGTCAGTATCCAGTGACGGACGCAAACAGGCAGTTCCATGGTAGTTTCTGAGATATCAAAACTTTCATGTTTCATAATGAACTGGAATTGCAAACGGAAACCATTGTTCTGAAAAATGTTCCACGAAACAAAGTTGGAATTTCTTTCAGTCTTCCTCTGAAACTACGTATAATAACTATATATGTTTTGAAACCCCCTGAATTACAAAAAAAGGAATTTTATAAAACAAAAGTTCTTGTGTGTGCGTGTGTGCGCGTGCGCACATGTAAATAGGTGCTCAAGAACAAAGAGTCAGTTAAAAAGCAAAGTTGGTATTTAAGTTAAATATCTTTTACGGATGCGGCATAACGATTTTGAAGAAAATTCCTTCACCCTGAACTACCCTTTACATTTAAAATTTTTCGAAAACATTGATTTTCTGAAAAATAGCTCTAACGATTTTAATTAAAATGCTATATGTTTAAGATATTTTTAGGGAAAATGAAATGTATAATTTGAATTTTCTGGCTATAGCCTATATATTCCTGTTTACTCTTCTTGATGACTTCATCATAACTGGTAGACCTTAAGAGATAGACCAAATCCTACTGTACAAAAATGTACAATCAGGTCAAAACACATAAGTTATATCCAAAAGCATTTTTCTGTGGGCGTGAACCATTTCGCAGATATTCCTTATTAGTTGTGAGTTTTTCAATATTTAAACTTTTCTGAAATAGAAGGTAGTTATTCAGTTTTTTATCTCTTAGCCGTGCAAAGAAAGCGGAAATTCAATACTTTGAAACATTTGACTATCGCACAAAGCCTACTGTATTCCTATATTCTCGTTGCACCTAAAGGAAAATCAGCAATAAGGTAATTTCTGCAAATGTTTATCTCGATTAACATAACAAAGATAGAGGAATAGGGGTTCATAAGAATGCTTAGTACAAGAGTAGAGAAAGTCATGTGAGTGCAACAAACCACATTTTTTCGTGTTATGAAGCATTTAAAAAGCGAGACAAGGCTCAGTTTGAGCAGCACAAGCTGACAGCAGATATCAGCAGTTATTACGTTGCTTTTTCTCGGCAGTTGGAAGATACTGAGTTGATGAGAATCAGGACCTTGCGAGGAACATTTGCATCATTTGCAAGCGAAATTACCTTCGTGAGCCTGGCATGAAGTAGCTTCTGCTTGGAGGGGAATGGCTTCTTAAACATCCATTTACATTCGCGATTCCCCCATCGCCTTTCTTTTGTTTCCGAAGTAAAGGTGTCCCAGCCCCAATGATTCCTTCTAAATTAAATGTAAATACTAGGCCATAATGCTGAAGGCGTCTTCAAAGAGCGCAAGGATTGCTGCCTCCACTTTCAAAAGGAAGTATTTTAGTTTTCCATTGCTGGAATATGGGATTCCCAAATAATATCTCTCCATTTCATTAACTCTCCATGTCTGTTTAGAGCACCAGGATAGGCTAGAAATACACAATAGGAATGGTTAGCTTGTTTCATGGCAAATACTGAGTGTGCATGTCGTTCAAGAGGGTTTAGCTTCCATAGACTTTCCTGAACGACTCTGAAGGTCTTTATTGACTTAGAAGTGTTTCTTAGAGTGTCTCTTGTAGTGGCACTCTGTAACGTGCAGCTACGTGAGTTCTGTGGAGATTGAAAGTGAGTATTGGAAAACATTTGCCAAAGGGCGCTTTATACGTAGGGATAAAACATTAGTAAACTATTTGGCATACAAACCTGAAGCAAATTAAATCCATTGATATAACAAATAATACAGACACCACAGGCTCCACATTCGTTAAATATCTCTGTAAGTTATTGAAATGCCGAGTATAGTTTCTTCAGCCTTTGCTGATACTCTCAAGGTGTGACCTTGGTCGACCTTGCTATCTGACGTCGCTATTACCAACCTCTGAACAAAAATTTATTACTGGAATCAATCGGCGGTATTTCGAAATTCATAGCGCGGTCCTTATTTTGCAAAATGAATATTTTTTCCCAAAACATTAAATCTACAGCTCCATTTTATTGCTTTAAACATTTAACCTCTGGATTTATTTCATGATTAAACAAACAAAAATAATATGCCACTGCTGACTTATTAATATTAATTGATATTTCTAAACTGTTCCTTCATTCTCATTTTTAAATGACGTTTGTGATTTTGTCCTTTTTAGAAAAATTAAGGACATTTTTTATATTATATTTATTTTGAGGAGACAAAGTCATTCCATGAACTTTAAACATTTTTTTAACCTTCTTATTAGCCCAAGGATGGTAAGTAAATGTTTTAAAATTACAGCTGTCTTATTTTTTTTGAGTGTAGAAGCTTCCTTTACAGCCCCTTGATATTTAAATTTCTCTATCTTTTTATGTATAAAATCTGTATTAAGACCATTAATTAATGCAGTGTTGATAATATGTCTATATTCTCTGTTAAATTCTTCTTTATAAAGGGGCATATATTTTTTGGTCTCAGGATCTCTAAAACCAAGAAAATCTGAGTTACGTAGTACATTTTTTTTTTTGTTTTGAATTAACGTCCTCCAACATTTCGTCATACCGGACGAATGAATGAAATTAAATGGGTGAAATGATGCTCAAATGAGCCCGAGGTCCATGGAGCTTTAAGTTACCCGACATTCGTCTTCTTAGGGTAGGGAAAACCTTGGAAAAAAACCTTACCCTAGGCGAGATTCGAACTCGCGACCTCTTGAACGTGAGGAAGACACGCTAACCATCACGCTACCGAGGCAGGCGTTGCGTAGTACAGCGTCGCTATTTACGCATGCGCGAAATTAGCTTGTGCGCTATATTGAGGAAGGACTGCCTTTTGTAATTATGGTCTTGTGGAGTTTAGAGCATCCGGTATTTGCCGAAGATGCGTATTTCAAAAATAGCCAGACTCCCATCAAGTACAATGACTGACAGCTTTTTTTCATTGCCTGGAGGAATGCCTTGAGCCTGATGTCATATTCAACAAGAACTAATACCGTGTTTTATGACAAAATGGCATATATCCTTCTGCGTTTTTAGCATGTGTTTCAATAAATTTGCCAATTCGTTTCGAAGTTGTTTTCTGTTCGTATCCTACTATCTATTCTGCCGGAACCTGCAGTTATTTCTTTTTGCTGAGCTGACAGTGCTGTGTAAGATGAACTACAATAATCGAAATTAATATATTTTTGGTTAATTTTTATAACATTTAACATTTTATGATCAAATATTTGTGCTATAGCATTTAAATTCATATGAATTAAGGGATTTTTCTCTGAGGGTATGCATTGATGAGTGTTACTATAGACAGTATCATTTAAGTGAGCTATTTGGAACCAGTTGCCGAGTGTTTGACGATACAGAATTAAACTGTTTATCAATGTTAACACTATACTGTAACTTTTTTGATATTATGACGTGGTCGACAGCGGTGGTACTCAACAAAGGATGTTCAGGGTCAAGCTACTTCACCCCATATGCCAGGCCGAGGTGCTCAAGGCGCTCAAGGTCAGGCTGCCTCGCTCCACTACTTGTGAATGCGTGACAACAGAGTGGCAGAACAAAGCATTTGTCAGAACTTTCACGAGTCCACTGGCTACCGTCAAGTTGGAGAAAAAGGTGCATTTCCAGAAAAATCCGTGTTACATCATCATGTGCCCGCCTCGGTAGCGTGATGGTTACCGTGTCTGCCTCACGCCCAAGAGGTCGCGAGTTTGAATCTCCCTTAGTGCAAGTTATCCGGGTAAGGTTAAGTGTGTGTAAAGTTGACGAAAAGACGGAAGAATTGTGAGTTGTAATATACACACCTGAAGCTATTAAGTATTGTCGCCCATCGCATTATTGTCGGCACTACCGCAAAGGAGCCGAAGGGAAGAGACAGAGAATGGCCGCATTGTTGGGGCGCTTGCCGAAAGAGAGAAAGGGAAAGAGACTTCTGGAATTTTCTGCTTTGTCTTTCACCGCAATAATAACTGAACTTTCCTGAAGTTTCCAGAATAGTGCCTGGGAGATATAAATAGCGGTAAAGTGTGAGAAGGGACAGTTTTTGTGTTACGAATTCGGAGCCGTGCTGTTGGTGAATAAAAAAAGACTTTCTTGCTATTGCAACGAGTGTACAAAGTTACTGTTTACAGAAATAAAAGTGTTTCTATATCTCGACTACATCTGTCTTCTTTACTTGACATCCACCAAAGTCACAGTATCAACGCTGACGGGCAGGTGGCATTACGGTACCATCAGTCTAAGCCTTCTAAGTTTCATCCCTATGTCGCCATACCATGTTGCTTGGGCTTGTGTATAGCTTGTCTAAACCGTCCTGACACTCCGTATGCGCGCGTGAGGAGAAATGCGGGGAAGTGTTGAGAGTGGTGGGGGAGCCAGTCACTAGAAAGTTATCAGAACTTGGAGGCAGTGACGTATACTACAACACATGCTGGAAGACTGACCCCCACTCCCCTTTTATGCAAGTGGACTGCTCAGTGCTATTGCACATCTTTGCTTCGGGAGTGGGGAAATGTCAGGAAGTTTCGGACAAGCTTTACACAACTGTACTTCGGTTTGTGACAGGCAGATGGCATTAGGATGTCATTCAACTATCTGCTTTTCACTATCTGTGGATAGATGGCACAGCATTTACTGTTACATCTATTTTAATTTTTACTATTGTTTTAGACTTAAGGTAGAACCTTGGGTCGCGCTATTAAATACCTGATACGGTATTTATCTTGGCGATTGAGGGTAATCACGAAAACACCCTAGCCAGATAGGTCAGCCCCAGGATTTATAATTGTTTTTCCTCAACCCATACTTTTACTCACTAATAATTAAGTTGTAGAATTGCCTGCCACATACACCTGTTCAATTTTAGTTTTGTTTTCGTATTCCTCCTTAATGGTTGTTCCTATTGTAATGTACCTACCTTGGTTAAACCGCCATGCTCAAACCAGAGCGAGTAGAAAGACAAAGTGTGATCACTCCACTGCTTTTCCATATGATTATACAAGAGCTACCTGGCGCCCCCGTCAGGTGGCAGCAAAGTCGTTAGTGTGGCTATTTACAGCGCGTTTCGCTGGATATTGCATTGGAGTATTATTGTGTATGGTTGCTGTGTTTGTTACAGTGCGATGAATTGTGGTTAATTTTTATGAAACTGTGAATTTATAGAAATAATCGACATGCCTATGTGTTCCATGCCTGGTTGTAGATCTGGATATGACAAATCTAAACGTAAACATTTCTTTACACCTCCAAAATATAAACTACTGTTTTCTAAATGGGAGAGGGCCATACCAGTTAGGACAAGTGTCTTTCATCTAATATTTACGTGCGTGATTCACATTTTTCAGAAAAACTTGTGATAAAGGTAGACAAGTTTCTAGTTAATGGAGAAAATGTAGAGATTGCTTTTTCCTAATCTTCCTAAATACTTATCACACCCAATAAATACATTCCCGTAAACTACCTTCACAGAGACCATCAAAAAGGGTTGAAAGAGATACCAATTTAGAAGACAGTGGGAATCATGCAGAAGGCTTTCAAAATACGACTGTTAATTTTCCCCTCAAAGGGGATACCAGTAAAGTAGGCCTACTTAAGAAGAGGTCAGATCAACAACACCGTAATATAACTAAACCCCGGCGCGACAGATCACAAGGGGCCAAGGCCTACCGCCCAGCCGCTGCGTCCCCCACCTCTGCCCACTACAGGCGTCATTGGTGAGGTGCAGTATTGGAGGGTGGGACGTGGTCAGTGCCCCGAGCCCTCCCGGCCGGTTATGCGGTTTTCTAGACCTGGGGCCGCTACTTCTCTATCAAGTAGCTCCTCAATTGGTCCCCCCGGGACTTAACGAGGCTGAGTGCATCCCGTGCCAGACCTCCCAGAGGGGATAAAATCCCCATGCTGGTACCGGGAATCGAACCCGGGTCCTCCGCGCCAGAGGCAAGCGCACTACCAACTGCGCTACGGAGGCGGTCAAACCCCGTAATATAATTAGACTAAAATGCCAAATGAAAGTATCCAATGCCAAGATTCAAGTACTTGAAAGGAAAGTAAAGTAAATGGAAGTAGTGGCAATATCGATGAATGTGATGGAACAAAATACCTAAGTAAAACAAAAAAATGTTGTTACAATTTTGAAAATATCAAAGGTAACTAAAAAGAAAGGCATGAAATATTATGAAGAATCTCCTTTAGATAGCCTGCTTTTAAAAATCAAGTCACCCGAAGGATACATACATTGTTTAACTCACAATCTCCTTTAACTTCCATCAGAATCACATTTAAGAAAGTTAATCTAAGGTCAAATATGTCTGGAAATGCAGTATCTGAATTTTTAAAGGATAAGAATGAAAACGAACGATATGGAATTTTAATTTTTAACGAAGTAAACATAAAAGAAGTTCGATTTGATTCTAATTCTTTGAAAGTGGATGGGTTTATAGATTTGGGGGATTTAATCCCCGAAAAAAGTTAACTCTTCATTCACAGGAAATTATATTTTACTTCATTCCTTTAATGCCATTTTGCATTCTAGTGGTAACATTATTGTCTTGAATTTCTGTTAATGGCTGTCAGAGTGTGCATGCTGAGTTAGTTATTGTTAAGCGACACTATTCTTCTCCTTTGCTACTTTTCCAGCTGAATCTCCTGCTGTTTGTATTAGCATTGTACCGCACTAGCAGTTGCACTGCCATCTGTGTGACGGAACACATGAACTACAGCAGTGATCACACTGCTCCTTCTAAACGCTCTGCTCAAACTATAGCATATTTTTCTATAATATATTACATATGCTATTCATGTTTTATGTGTAATAAAGCTTCTACAAGGTTATCTCGATTAGCATAACCCAGAAAATAGAAGACGGTTTGGGTGACTCGGTTGGTTAAACCCTTGCCCATTGATCCCAAGGTTGCGGGTTTAAATCCGGCACAGACCGGTGGTTTTTAAGTATGCCTAAAAAGGACAGTTCCATGTTAGCAGATTTACTGGCATGTAAACAGCTCTTGCGGGACAAAATTGCGGCACACCGGTGACGCTTATGCGATCCTGGCAGTTGACAGCGTCGTTAGACAACAAAATAATTCTAGTAATTCAAAAAATAGAAAGTACAGTTCAATGAGAACAGTTTGTAGAAAACATGCAAAAACAAACCAACTGGCTAGAGAAATGCCCGTGTAGGATATCAGAATTAAAAGAACATTGTAATCTACATAACATGGGATTTATATGAAGTAATAAGGGTTAGAGGAAGTCGTACCTTTACACTAAATTAGAAATCAATAAAGTTTAGTTTATAGCAAAAATAATGTTATAAGATGTCTTTTCCAACTTGTAAACACAAAACCGTAGAATATCTATATTCTTATGCTAAGAATCCTTTTCTTCAAATTGAAACGTTAAGCATTCTGATGTAATGACTAATCTACAGCACATGACATTAGTCACGTGACAGTTGCCATTTATTCAGAATGAGAAATAACACCTTTAAAGCACTCGCGGCAGGAAACTTGGCAATTTGTCACTGATGCACTGATGACAACGTTGTAAGTGCTAATAACCTAAAATTGTATATTTGCTCTCTAGCAATAAATATTTGCACTTACATGAAGTACAAGCGTGATAAAGAAACCCCTGAGCAGAAATATATTCGTGTTTGACCGATGGTCGTGCGAGATAAAACGCACTAAATATCACTTGGCGTGCGCTAAACACTTATCAGCAATTGTGCTGCATCAAGAGTCACGCGCAATAACCCCACAAAAAATGGAGAGCAGGTCACTAACTTCTTGACTGCTTGCAAAGTGTAACAACAAAGGTACAAAAAGTGAGGTACCTACTGTGCAATTAATGGGCAGAGTCATTGTGGACAACCATGAAAAACTGCATTTTATTTAGCAGCTCTATTACTGCTGAACATTTATTAGTTTCTTTACTAGGAGTAATAAATGGGGAAAGTATCGTATTCCATACGGAGCGGAATGGCTCAGTCAGCAACGTGTGTGGTTTACATTCTGGAGGTTGCTGGGAATGATTTCTATATCCTCCGAATTCCTGAGTTGGAAACGTCGACAAGCGTCGCGGCAGCAGCACGACAGGGGGAAAGATTGCGCCTTGGAAATCTGGTCCCCCGCATTGGGAGGTAAGCCTACTAGGTTCCGGGACCCCACGGAATGGTACAAGACCGAGGAGGGGAGTCGAGTCGTTTTCTTAGTCCCCTCACCCCTTGGGAGTACGAATCCGAGGATACCGGAATTTCACCGGAAATAAATGTTATGGAAGTCTTTTTTTTCTTTCTCTACGTGATTACCCTCCTCTTATGTACGACTTACAGGCCAATGCTTAGGAACAGACACCTGTCGGATAGCACAGGAATCTCTGGACCGGACAGAGTGAAGACTTGGAAGCGGGTGACCTGCCAACCACCAGGTATGATAGTGAGGAAGAGGATGTGAAATGCAGGTGAAATCAATGATTGGAAAGGTGATAATGAAGCAATTGGTGGAATGAGATGGCGGGGGAAATCGGAGAACCCGGAGAAAACCCGCCCAGACGCCGCTTCGTCCTCCACGAATACCACATGCGGGTCCTTGGGATGGAACCCGGGCCGCCTAGATGGTAGGCGAGCGGTCTAACGTCGGTCTGGGAGGCTCAGTTGGTTAGACGCTGGCCTACTGATCCCAAGGTCGCGAGCTCAAATCCAGCTCAGACCGATGGTTAAAAATGACAGCTCCATGTCAGTAGATCTACTGGCATATAAAAGAACTCCTGCAGGACAAAATTCCGGGACACCGGCTACGCTGATCTCAACCTGGCAATCGACAGCGTTGTTAAACAACATAAAAAGCGCTCTAATAGCTCGGCCACGACACTGCCGTTATTTTGAGACTCCGTGGTTCCAAAATATAGCACTTTTAGAATATGGTCAGCATGTATGTGCAAGCGCGTGCGGTTGTGTGTGTGTTTCTGTGGTGTATCTGTGAAGAGATGCTGAACTTTTTTATGTAATAAAACTAATTCTGCAAACGTGTATTTTGATTAGTATTGAATCATCATGTACATCACCATTATAACCATCATCTATTAATATTGTGGCGGCGGCCGCCGCACATCAAAGGAGGTTCAAGATACCTACATCACTACATTGCTAGGCAACACACGACAGCGGCGACTAAGAACAAAGGCCGTTTCCACACCGTTTTAGAAGTCTGGAGTGCAACTTACAGCAACTTAAGGAAACGTCGATTTCCAGAAAAATCGCCGGTACGTAACGTTTCACTATATAAGCCAGCTCTCTCGAGCAGTTTGAGTCAGTTTAATGGTTTTACTGTGGTAGAGGAATTGTCATATCGAGCTTTGTACAGTTGAGCAGTGTTTATCTCAAGCTTATTATAGAAAAGCTGCGAGTTTCAAGGTCACCAGTTGCGATTTGTGATTTAATTTTAGAGGAAATAAAGTAACATAAAAAGTAATTCGAGCTGTCATTCCTCACAATAGTGTGACGGCGCGCAACAAAGGATGGACGGGGCCAAGCTACTTCATACTGCATACCAGATGCAGCGCATATCAGGGAACTCAGGTTAAACTTTCCTACACCATTCATGCGAGCAGACACGTGACTATCAACAGTGGAGTGGTAACACAATGTGTTTCCGGAGTCTTCGAGAAAGATCTGGTTACGTCACCACCGGCGTATTGGAAGGAAGGAGTTCTCGAAATGTCCGTGCACGTTATCTCCACTATATAAAGAGGCCAGGAAACAACAGTGACAGAGTTACAGTTACAGACACGAGTCGTCGGTGAGACAGCCGTGCGTGCGTAAAGAAGATGTAAAGAGCGCTGAGTAATTACATCGACGTAGTTAGTGTATGAGAGATAGACAGTGAAGAAAGACACTGGAAGGACTGAGGCAAGGTTACGAGAAGTCAACAGTTATGGGTTGGGATAGTCCGAAAGACTGTAAACTGTGTTTATGAAGAGAAAATTGTGTATTTGTGGTACAGTTTTAAAATATAGGAGAAAAAAGTAACCGGATTGGCTTTTGTAGCGTTGTCACAGTATAAAGCAAATAGCGTTCGTAAGAGTAGTTTGTGCAAGAGTAAATAAAGTCATGTGAATGCAACACATGAGACTTTTGTAATATTTCCAAATGTATCGCGTTGCTGGAGGAATTAGTACGCATTAGCAAGATTGCGAAGAGCGCTGTGTAACAGAGTGGAGAGCGACCATAAGGAAATAACAATGGATAAATTTAAATGTTCCGGTGTGTGTCAACGGACGGGCAATCACCCTGGACAAAACCCCCGCTCCCTAATCGTGAACATTTAGTTCCGGATCGAAGTGCCCAGGCCTGTTTTATTATTAACAGGTCTACCTCAGGCCGGACGTTGCTTACTCGTGCACTTTTTTCTTGCTGTTCCCGCCAGGGAGGTGGATTTAGTACAGTCCGATAATGCATGGCAGCCGCAAGCAACTTCCGGTGGAGCGATAAAATGTAAAATTCCCTTCTCAGTGTAACGTAGCTTTATTCCCTGTTTTGGGGGCATATACATTGTAATTCAGTCAGTAATATTCATGTTTATGTGCTATCATGTCACAAAAGAAACGATGTGACACCATTATTAAAATAAAATATCTAAACTAGGAAACACTTGTACAAACAGCGCCAAAGAAAATCTGTTTTTAATTAGGTTGTTCACAGATACATGCACACATGTGGACATTTTTGTAAAATAATTTTTTCAGGGAGCTTAAAGCATATATTTTAGTGAAATATCGACACAATTTTTGGGTGGCATACAATTTGTCTTCTGCTTACTGTATATTCATGGGAGAAGACGTAAAAAGAACATAAATCTGGAATCCTATAAACACCATCGTTTCCTCACAAATTCTCTATTCAAAACAGTTTGCCACACTCTTTCATCTTTATCCACACAGTTGTACTAGCAAAAGATAACATGGTCCTTTGAAGTGAAAATTTTCAGTGTCACTCTTGCAAGTTTATGCAATTGGGCTTCATATTTACATTCGTCAAAAACTTTCTGCAGTTCCATCTTAATATTCAATTATTATTGATGAGTTATTATTTCCCGAGATCATTTAGATTATTGACGTAGAGAACCATGAGAACTTTGTGGAGTAAATTGTTTATTTAGTGTATTTTCTGGGAGCTGCAGATTAGGCAAACATTTTATGCTTTAGAAATAACAGCCAACCTATAGTTCAACTTGTAGTACGTGTTGACCTAAAAGTTCTGTAGTAGCCAGTACTTTCAACTAAAGAGATAAAACACATGTCAGACAGCTAAATATATTTGCTTAACAGAAGAGACATTTGTGTTGACATATATGCTTGTCGTGTATTTAGCGATAAAATATATGCTATTTTTCCCCATCTATTTTTCTCGTTTACACTCAATCACTTCTGAAACGTTGTCAACGAGGAATTTCATTGTAAAAACGGGTGCAGGTGACTGCAGTGCACTTGAACTCCCCTGATCGTCAGAAACAATAAACAAATAACAGGAAATAAAGGAGCTGTCCCCACTGCCGACCGGTGCTGAGAGCACTTCACCTGATGAAGCAATTATTCCGCCCACTTAGGTCGAGAATCCCTCGTCACCATGTGACAGCTGTCCTACTCAGTGTCCTTATGGACCTGCATGAAGGGTGCTTCTTTGTCGCCGTCTCTAATTGTGTGGCGCCCACTCAAAAACCTTCACCTGGACAAGTGTGTCAGCGATACGAGGGCTGTCTCTGGTAAATTGCGCTCACAGGGGATGCTACTGACAAACTTCCCCTGTTTGATTGAATCGCACAAGTCAAGGGTTCATCGGTCAGAGTTTGTAAGGACGTATCGAGTGGAGGAGGAAACAGTTTTCAAGAGACTGAATTAACTCTCAGCGTATCCGATGTTACAACATTCTCAAGTGGATCAAAACTGCTAAACCTGAATGGTTTATCCAATCCCTCCCCGAGTATCGAAACCAATAACCTTCTTTTTCATGCCATAATGGTAGGCGAAGCCTCTCGACATTATTTGCTATTTGCTGAAACTCCTTAATCGCCTTTGAGCACTATTTTTGGTGCTATTTATTTTATAGATGGAACATTGGATTATGAATTTGAATACCTAATCCACGTTTGTCTGACAACTGAGAGAAACCACGAAAGAAACTCAGTCATGTGGTCGGTACACGGGATTTGAACCCGCATTCTCCCGAGTACTAACCCAAAACACTACCGCCTGATCATCTGCTCCGCAATAAAGCTTGTCCTTGCTTACTGATGAAGTTCGGACAACAATAACAAGCTTCTGATGTAATACATTCACAGGAGTTTTTATACCAGTAGCATGGATACGAAAGCACCATTTTACATTCGCTCCTACGTACAGTTAGTACATGAAGTATTGCATTCCACCCGAAAATTGGATGTCAAGATTTCCTGGAAATATATTTTTTGAGGCCTCCTGAATCCAGAGGAAGAATTTTTAAGGAAAGGTCCATGTGTGTGTGTGTGTGTGTGTGTGTATGTGTGTGTGTGTGTGTGTGTGTGCGTGCGCGCGCGCGCGCGCTCCTGCGCATCTGTCTGTCAGTCTGTGGACAGCATAACTCAAAAATGAAAATTCGGCGGAAAACCAAAGTTAGTATTTAGGTTTAATATCTTTCATGGATACAACATAAAGAATTTGAAGAAAATTCCTCCACCGTGAACTACGCTTTACATAGAAAATTTTGATTTTCTCGAAAATAGCTCCAACGATTTTGATTAAAATGCCATATAGATAGATAGATACTTTATTTCACTGCTTAGAGCATGGCCCGGTGGCAGCGCTGTCAATATAATATACAATTCTTTACAATATGATATACAATTCTTTACAATATAATATCTAACTCCTTACAATATAATATACAATTCCTTACAACATATATACAATCCTTTCATGCACTATGGTAACTATACAGGATTTCTTTTTAACCTCTCTTTGAAATGATTTACATTTGGAGGCAAAGTCTCCAGTAACTCTGCAGTCAAATTGTTCCAGTCATTAATTGTTCTATTGGTAAAGGAAAATTTACCTATATCAGTTTTCTGTTCCCTGTTTCTTATTTTTTTAGAGTGATCATTCCTTCCCCTATATGATGGTGTCAACAACCGCTTTGTTATATCTTTCCATGCAGGTTCCCCCTTATATGCTCTAAAGATTGCACATAGCCTTGCCCGTTTTCTACGTTTCTCCAATGATTCCCAGGAGGTAGCAGTGCCTGTAGGGTTTTCAAATCGCTTTCCTCTATCAACAAATTTAGCTGCTCGTTTTTGAACTCTCTCGAGTGCTTGTTTTTGACCAACCCGATATGGATCCCAGCATGCTGCGCTATATTCTAATATTGGTCGGACTAAGGATGTGTAAGCTAAATTTCGCGATTTCTCATTGCTGCGTTTTAATATTAAGATAAACATATGAAATTTATATTTTGAATTTTCTGGCTATAGCCTATGTAGTCCTATTTTGCTTAACTGGTAAACTGGTAAATAAAAGATGTAGATTTTGCTATAACAAACCATTGATGACCAAATAAATTTTTTTGTAGAGTGAACCATTTCAGAGATATTGCTTGTTATTTTTGTGAGTATTGGACTACATAAACTTTCGTCAAATGGAAGATCGTTATTCATTATTTTATATCTTAGCCGTGAAATGAGAACGAAACCTCAAAGCGAAACCTCAAGGACATACACAATAAGGTAATTTCTGCAAAGGTTTATCTCAACTAACACGAAGAAGATATAGGAATTAGAGTTTGTAAGAATGGTTTGTACAAGAGTAGAGAAAGTCATGTGAGTGAAATACATCAACTCTTTTTCTAGCTGCTTCATGTTCAACGAGAAAAATATTTGCAGATATTTTCATTGCATATTTCGTTGGAAGTACAAGAGGGTTCTGAAACCCAATCAATAGCCAGGTATTTAAAGCGCCTCACTCAGCTTTTCTTACCATTAAGCAAATGTATTAAATTAATTTTAAAAAGTATAAATGAAGATCAAAGTGAAATTGAATGTGTGCAAGAATTAATATTGAAATCGATGTCTACCCACGTGGAATAGCTCATCACGCGAGTCTTGTGAAAGAATTTCTCCTCTTGCACGGGACACGTAGGCTTCATTCATTCATTTATTCATTTATTCATTCATCCATTCATTCATTCATATAAAATTCATTCTGAATGAAACGGTGTTCAAATGCTGTTCCCAGAAAATTCAATATATTGTGACAATTGACAAGTCCAGTTGCTTTTTCTGTCACTTTGTTTCTCTCCTAAAACTGAATCATAAAAATAGTGTCTGTTTTATCGTTAACACAATTTACAATTCTTGTGATCTTACAACTCATAGCTGTAACCTTAACACACACTTTACCATCGTTCTACTCTCTCTGTCTCACAACCAGCTGGCTTCGACGATTCACTTACTAAAAAGTTTCTTAACACTAAACTTGAAAAGCGCTTCAGCACATGAAAACTATAACTAACTTCTTTTTCCCTGCTCTCTCGCCTTTATAGTTGAGCCTAAGTCGCAGCGAATTCTCTGGAAAAATAGCTTTGTTGTTCCGGCCGACTATTGTTGTCCTTTTTATTGGCCGCGCGTTAAGCTAGCAACGTCGTAGTGTGAGGTACTTTGAACTTAAGCGTGTAATAATATTTTATTTGCCATATGTATTTGTGTTATTTCAATCAAAAGAACTAGGGCCAATTTTGAGAGTATAAACAAAAAACAGTCTGTTTGTAAAGAGTGGTTGAAGGCGGGTATTTCGTTTTTAATCTCCGTTTCATATCGACTTTTTTTTGGGGGGGGGGGGTTATGCTGTTTAAATACTCACTGATCCACCCACACACACACTGTTCTGGAAAGTAATAAGCTTTGTAGAATTATTTCCTAGGTGCTATGGTATATGAGAACTAAATGATAATTGCTTATAACAAGGTAAGCCTTGCTACAAGTGCTGGGGGTGAGTTTGGAAGCAGAATATTACTTTACTGACTCGGGTTGTTGTACATTGTCGGCGTAACTATTAAGATTGACAATCTCCGCTGATTAAAAATGTACCTATAGATGATTCTTGTAGATTGCCCTTCCTGAGTAGCTCGAGCGATGAATATTCTTATCTCAGGGTGTGCGTAAGTTTTGCGAAAGCATGACACTGGTTTCGAACTTGAACAGAGTTTAAGTATTTTTACTTTTAAATACCTTTGCGAAGAGATATACCGACCAATATTTTGGAGCTATACTCAGCAATACACACTAAAGGTATATTAATAAACGTTTATAAAAACTTCTGTTTATTATTTGCACTTTACAAACTTCGAACTACTCGTTTCATTCGCATCCATCACTGTCGACAGACAAGTGAATAGTGACGCTAGAATCAGAATTGACTCGATGCTAAGTTTTTAAAAATGTGCGACGGCTTCGCCATTCCCGCTTTTGAGCTTACCCCCTCTTTTGCTAGTTTTTTCCTTATATTTACTTGTATTTATTTCAAATCAGTACAATATTATTATTATTATTAAATGCTTTATTTTTCTTTTATTTATTAATTATTCTTTTTGAATTAGTTATGAATCTCGATATCAAAATAAATTTCAGTATGAGGGCAGAGAAAGCTATGTAAATGTATTGCATAACCTTGCTATAAAATGTTTTATTAGGATATGTGTTTCTGGTGAACTCTCTATATCGAATTTTTGAGTGGAACGCAGTACATCCTTACTTGGTAGAAATAAGGAGAGTGTGAGTGAGTGAGAGAGAGTATAGTTAAACGTGAGCTATTATGACCTGGAAATTTCTGTTATGCTCGATAAGGGCTCAGAATTGGATCCTCTGAAGACGACATGGGTCATTGAGGGAAAGAAGAAAATTGACTGCAAATAAATCGTAATTGGTTCTCGTTCCTGGAGACAGAAGATTCTTACACAAATTGGAGAGGACATTAGGATGGCAGTTGTGTTTTCAATGACTCTTTCCCTTAATCCGAATAAAAAAGGAAACGAGTGTTTTCATAATTCGGCTGCACCGCACGTGGAATTCTTTCAGAAGGGGCTCGAGACACGGAGCATAGGTCCTAAAAGCAACCACTAAGCTTCCCCTCATCCTAATTGCTACGAGTGCTGGTGTACGTTCGTACGTTGAGTAGCCCTGCACACAGCTCCTAATTGTCCCGCAACCAACCCCACTCACCTACAACTTTCTCTTAAGGGCCTGACTTACAAGGGTACAGTCTAAACAAACATGTTTTAACTGAGTTCTCCTCTTATCTTAGACTCTGTAACTGTTTGAGATTCCAGAGAGAGAACGTAAGAAAAATCTTGTGGAGAAAGGAAATCTTCTCCGTACATTTCCCTATGTATTTTACTTCATTTGTTTGCCACAAAAATACTATATAATACACAGGGATAAAATCCTCACAAACAGACCTTATATCCCATATTTCCAAACTTGGTATTCAAGTTTAGTGTATTAAAATATGTTTCTAGCATTACAAACAATAATTTTGAAGACGTACATAACATATATAAGGGGAGGCATCGGTGAAAGTTGCATAAAAATTACGAGATTCCAATTTTTTACTTTCTCTACTGGTAAGTAGGGGAAGTATTGTATTCCACCCAAAAATTCGAAGTCGAGATTTCACCGGAAATACATGTTTGAGGCCCCCTGAATCCAAAAAAAGCATTTTTAGAAAAAGGTCCGTGTGTGTGTCTGTGTGTCTGTGTGTCTGTCAGTCTGTCAGTCTGTCAGTCTGTCAGTCTGTCACTCTGTGGACAGCATAGCTCAAAAACGAAAAGTCCGTTAAAAACCAAAGTTGGTATTTAAGTTTAATATCATTCAGGGATGCGACACGAAGATTTTGAAGAAAATAGCCCCACCCTAAACTACCCTTTACATGGAAAATTTTTCGCAAATTTTGATTTTCTTGAAAATGGCTCTAACGATTTTGATTAAAATGTCATATGTTTGAGATATTGTGATGACAAATGAAATGTATATCTTGAATTTTCTGGCTATAGCCCCTGTAGTCGTATTTACTGTGGACGACTTTTGCATAACTGGTAAACCGTTAGAGCTAGACCAAATTATACTATACAAAAAATGTAGATCTTGCTAAAATACACAATTTATGTCTCAATAAATTTTCTTGTAGGGTGAACCATTTCGGAGATATACCTTGTTATGTGTGTGAGTTTCGGAAAACTTGGAACTTTCGTGAAATGGGTCATCGTTGTTCATTTTTTTATATGTTACGTGTACAAAGAGAACGGAATCTCAAAGCTTTAAAAGATTTGACTATCGCACAAAGCCTACTGTATTCCAATATTCCCCATGCACCTACAAGGAAATAAGCAGTAAGATAATTTGTACAAATGTTTAGCTCAACTAACAAGAAAGAAGATATAGGAATAAGAGTTTGTAAGAATGGTTAGTACAAGAGTAGAGAAAGTCATGTGAGTGCAACACATCAGATTTTTCTTTTTTGCCTTAAATAATATCTGTATCTTGCTTTCAGAATCGACCTTCACTTACACCTCATCGTCATTTAAATGCCCATGTGTGGGTGGACGTGGCTTCTGAAATGCACTCCATTACCCCATTCCAGTAAAATCGCCTACAGTTTTGAAATTTAAATCAACCAATTAGATTTAATGATAGCGGATGTAAGCAGAGATATCTTGTGGGGTTTTCTGTAAACATTCATCTCGCTAATACGGTGCTAAAATATGGCGAAATTTGAGTATGTATACATGTATTAACCACATGGTTGTGTTTTTCTGAGTTTAGTACCAGAATTCCTGTTTCTAAAAATAAACTGCACACTCTTGTAATTTACAAAGCGTTTCTCTGACACTCTTCATGAAACAGACGTTCTCACGAAACCATCCTGAGGCGTGTTGGAAGATGAACAGCAGTGAAGGGGAGAGATGCCTAAAGAAATCCTTCCTGTAGGAATCCTTAAGTTTTTTCTTGGCACATTCCTTCATGTTTTGTGAGTGTTATAGGAAGTTAGACTCGGCGGGAGTCGCTGCACAATTTAGCGCATTAACTACGGAGCATGCACATACCTTTGGGGAAGTGTGGGTCCCTGGGTGGTAATACAGTTTTGACACTTGACCTTATTTTTGTGTGAATGTACAAGTAGGTAAAGCTATGATCTCCCTAGGGAGGCTGTGTGTGCGCTGCAGATAGTTCATTTCCAGGCAAAGCCTCTCGGCCCAGCTCCACTGCTGGCGTTTTTATTATTTGTTGGCTATATCTGCGGTGAACGGCGAGCTACAGGTGAGCTCAAGTCCATCCAGATTACAATTCTTCTCTTCGCTTCCCCTTCTCTCATCTCCTGTCTGCCCTTCTCTCATCTCTCTGTTCCACCACTCTCTCTTCTGTTCTCTCCTCTCTTCTTTGCTCTTCTCCTTTCTTCTTTGCTCTTCTCCTCTCTTCTTTGCTCTTCTCTCTTCTTTGCTCTTCTCCTTTCTTCTTTGCTCTTCTCCTCTCTTCTTTGCTCTTCTCTCTTCTTTGCTCTTCTCCTTTCTTCTTTGCTCTTCTCCTTTCTTCTTTGCTCTTCTCTCTTCTTTGCTCTTCTCCTTTCTTCTTTGCTCTTCTCTCTTCTTTGCTCTTCTCCTCTCTTCTTTGCTCTTCTTCTTTCTTCTTTGCTCTTCTCCTCTCTTCTTTGCTCTTCTCTCTTCTTTGCTCTTCTACTTTCTTCTTTGCTCTTCTCCTTTCTTCTTTGCTCTTCTCCTTTCTTCTTTGCTCTTCTCCTTTCTTCTTTGCTCTTCTCCTCACTTCTTTGCTTTTCTCCTCTCTTCTTTGCTCTTCTCCTTTCTTCTTTGCTCTTCTCCTCTCTTCTTTGCTCTTCTCCTCTCTTCTTTGCTCTTCTCCTTTCTTCTTTGCTCTTCTCCTCTCTTCTTTGCTCTTCTCCTCTCTTCTTTGCTCTTCTCCTTTCTTCTTTGCTCTTCTCCTTTCTTCTTTGCTCTTCTCCTCTCTTCTTTGCTCTTCTCTCTTCTTTGCTCTTCTCCTTTCTTCTTTGCTCTTCTCCTCTCTTCTTTGCTCTTCTCTCTTCTTTGCTCTTCTCCTTTCTTCTTTGCTCTTCTCCTCTCTTCTTTGCTCTTCTCCTTTCTTCTTTGCTCTTCTCCTTTCTTCTTTGTTCTTCTCCTTTCTTCTTTGCTCTTCTCCTCTCTTCTTTGCTCTTCTCCTTTCTTCTTTGCTCTTCTCTCTTCTTTGCTCTTCTCCTTTCTTCTTTGCTCTTCTCCTCTCTTCTTTGCTCCTCTCTCCTATATGGTTTTCTCCTTTCTTCTTTCCTCTTCTTTTCTCCTCTCATCACCACTGCTCCCCTCGCTTCCTCTCTCCTCTCTTCTGTTCTCCCCTCCGCACCTCCGTTCTCCTCTTCTCTGCTCTCTTGTTCTCTTGCTGTGTCACACAAACGCCCCCACCCCCACGGAAGACAACAGTTACCTACACCAGTATCCGTGCCATCTGTCCGGCACTGTCAACTCCACCTGCCTGAAAGCACACCTGAAGGTCATAAGTGAATGGAATGAAGGTAAATGATGGAAAAGAAAACGTGGTATGAAATTAAGCATCCCATTATTCGCTTAGGCAGAATAGAAAGTCGCCATTAGGGTGTGCTATCTCATATAAATTTGAGATCTCCTTGTGGTTTACCGGAAAAAATACGAGTAAGTTGGAGAATTTAAAGTCGTGTCAGAATATTGCTGTGGTAGCTCAGTGGTTAGGGCAAGCGGATGGAGACTGAAAGATTCGTGGTTCAAACCCCGGCTATGGCATTCTCAGTCTCATTCTACCATTCTACACACGGCTAATTTCCAATAAATGCAGTCTTTTCACAAAAAACAGTCTTTCTGCAGAAAGGACTATTTGCACGTTATTGTGTAACTTAAACACTCCAGGCTATATGGAATCAAATTAGAATACTGGTAGGTACCTGTATACCCCCTCTCTCGGTAAAAATGAAACTGCAGTATTTGACGCAGCATCCCTCAGGACCCAGAATATCTGCCAAACAGTAACTGTATTACATTTCCTAAACAATATTTGATATTCATACACACGATGCCTGAAGTCTATAAGGTGATATGTTTTAACCCTTCAGCGTCGCCTGGAGATAACTTTACTGTAATGATACGCCACCCCGCTAACGCGCTCTTCACCGAGGGGTTGATGGATGGAAGTGAACATTACATCATGATTTATAGATCTTACGCAGTCGGCTGTGCGAAGATCCCCTGGAGACTGGCCACTTGGCTCACGAGGGATAATTTTAATGCAATACCATTGTTGTTATCATCTGCAGATTCTGACCATCAACGTGAAGGATTAGGACATCTGACCTCCTCCACTCTAGAAACTGCCTGCTACACAGCTTCTTGAGTTTACTCCACCCTTTCTCATTTGATACAGCCCGAGTTTAGGAGAAACTGTTTCATTAGCTTGTTTGCTGTCGTGGGACATTAAAAATTATCTGTTGACTGTTTACTGTACTATAATTTATGAGTGTACGTTTGAGAGTTTACACAAAACGAATTTAGTAATATGCACTGTTTGGGAGCATCTCTCAGTTTCCTACTGACCAATGATAGTTGCAATACGGGGCAAGAAGCGTGGCACTGTAATGAGAACAAGCAAAGATGGTGCTGGAAAAGGGGGGGGGGCAAGATACACCTGATCTGCTAGAAAAGTAACGTTTTAACTTTCTGTAGATTTATCTCGAATTCTTGCTGCTTATTGTGGAAAATGTTGCAAGTTTGCTTGAAAAAAAAAAAATGCATAGCTCAAAGATGAAAATTCGAAAATTTTGATTTTCTCGAAAATGGCTCTAACGATTTTGATTAAAATGTCATATGTTTAAGATATTTCTATGACTAATGAAATGTATATTTTGAATTTTCTGGCTATAGCCTATGTAGTCCTGTTTACTCTGGATGACTTTTGAATAACTCGTAAACCATAAGAGATGGACAAGAGTTTGTAAGAATGGTTAGTACAAGAGTAGAGAAAGTCATGTGAGTGCAACACAGATTTTTAATCTTATTATGCTTTAAATTGCAGAATGCTGAATGTGTTTTTGATAATCAAATCATTGCCAGACGTTAAAAAATATCAGTATTCCCTATCTGAAAGTGCTCTGTCCTATTTTTTTCCAAGAAAAAAGCGCTCTGAGCAAATGCTCATTCAACCCGATTATAAATCGGGACATCCGTTCGTATAATATTATGGTAGCTTTATACAACCTTAAAAGGAAACATGAAATTCAACATCATACAAAGTCTCTCGATGTCAAAACATTTGTTACTCTGGCTGCATAAAGCAGTGTAATAAACTGTGAATCGTCCTGTAATTCTAGGTCGAAGTGGTACTCTCTATCCCTACCTTGCTAACGGAAATCCCTGTGGAAACTATGAACACAATATTTTCCACAAAGGTAGTACACAGCGCGCATAGCGGCAGCAAAATGAAACAACGATGTTAGTTCGTTATTTATGTGAGTAGTGTTCTGTAAGGAAATAACTTAATTACATTTCTTGTTTCAGCTTTTGACGTACGATGCGAGTTATGTAGAGCAGAGACAAATTATATTTCTGCTTTCTTTTCTTTGGTGCGTGATTAAATTTGCGACAATTATTGTGTTTCCAGGGCATGCGTATATACATACATACGTGACATATGACGATGCAAACGTGGTTTCCATTGCAAACAAACGTGGAGCTTTACTGCAATGCAAACATCAAGGTTTAACATAATCTGTTTTGATATTTAATTATACAAATGACGTTTACAATTAGTAAAAACATTCAGCCTAAATTAAAACTTTTTGAGTCTTTCTGACTGTTATTCTATTCCAGACGCAGAAGTGTATTAACATTAAAATTTGAGGCAGCAAACATCGCAACAAGAGCTAAAATGCAGAAAGGAGAAAGTTTAATTTTGTGAATAAGTGAGTTAGTCATCAGGTTTGCAATAATATGCGTGTAGCATTATGAAAATGTTCTGTTACACACGAAGAAAGAAATTATATGTAGAATTCACAGTTGATCATTGTTAACACATATTTGGTAGTGTAAGTTAAATTTACAATTCCCAGGATAAAATTGGTCATTAATACTTACGGTACCAGTAGGAAATGACGTAACACCCACCAGCGTAGTAACCTAAAAATAAGTTATTAATGAACACAATTTTGCAAAAGTCATGCAGAGTAAATAGGACTACGTGGACTATAACCTGAAAATTCAAGATATACATTTCATTTGCCATAAAAGCATCTCACACAATGGCAATTTAATCAAAATCGTTAGAGCCATTTTCAAGAAAATAAAAATGTTCGAAAAATTCTCCATGTAAAGTGTAGTTTAGGGTAGATGCATTTTCTTCAAATCTTCGTGCCGCATCCTTGAAATATATTAAACTTAAATACCAACTTTTTTTTTTAAAACAAAAAAACTTCATTTTTACTTTCTCTACTGGTAAGTAGGGGAAGTATTGTATTCCACCCAAAAATTTGATGTCGAGATTTCACCGGAAATACATGTTTTGAGGCCCCCTGAATCCAAAAAAAGCATTTTTAGAAAAAGGTCCGTGTGCGTGTGTCTGTGTGTTTGTGCCAGTCTGTCAGCATAACTCAAAAACGAAAAGTCGGTTAAAAACCAAAGTTGGTATTTAAGTTTAATGTCTTTCAAGGATGCGACACGAAGATTTTGAAGAAAATAGCCCTACCCTAAACTACCCTTTACATGGAAACATTTTCGAAAATTTTGATTTTCTTGAAAATGGCTCTAACGGTTTTGATTAAAATGTCATATGTTTGAGATATTTTTATGAAAAATGAAATGTATATTTTGAATTTTCTGGCTACAGCCCCTGTAGTCGTATTTACTCTGGACGACTTTTGCATAACTGGTAAACCGTTAGAGATGGACCAAATTATACTATACAAAAAATGTAGATCTTGCTAAAATACACAATTTATGTCTCGATAAAATTTCTTGTAGGTTGAACCATTTCGGAGATATTCCTTGTTATGTGTGTGAGTTTCTGAAAACTTGCTTTTGTGAAATGTTATATCGTTGTTCATTTTTTTAATATGTTACGTGTGCAAAGGGAACGGAATCTCAAAGCTTTAAACGATTTTACTATCGCACAAAGCCTAGTGTATTCCAACATTCCCCTTGCACCTACAAGGAAATAAGCAATAAGATAATTTGTACAAATGTTTATTTTAACTAACACGAAGAAGATAGAGGAATAAGAGTTTGTAAGAATGGTACAAGAGTAGAGGAAGTCACGTGAGTGCAACACATCAGATTTTTAAGTTATGCTGTCCATAGACTGACACGGACCTTTTTGTGAAAGCACCCTATTTTGGATTCAGGGGGCCTCAAAACAAATATTTCTGGTGAAATCTCGATTGAAAGTTTAGGTCTAATGCAGTAATTCTCCTATACGTAGTGGAAAAAGTAAAGGCAAATAACTGGAAAATTATTAGAAATATTGCAATGTAAACATATTGCAAGCTGATGATTTGATGTGTTGTTTGCTGTATAAATTTGAAGAGGTTATGTTCATAAATGTAGCTTTTAGAAATGTCCCTTGGGTTGTTAATGGAAGTATATTGAGGAAGCTTAGCTGTTTGTGCAAGCAGCCCCCAGTTTTTCACTTAATGGAACGGTGCTATTTGGGTTTAACCGTCCCATTCCCATGTAGGCTGTTTCCTTCATATCTGATTTCCTCGTGTGTCAGGATAGAGACGAGCGAAAGTGTAGCAGTCGATTTTTATTTTCATCTCCGGGGCTAGCTCCATTACTATCACGTATATAGTTTGTTTTTGTGGAAGATAGGAGCGACAATTGGCGATCCACTCATATTCTGTGGTTCCCATATACCTACCTGACGTTTTATCTGCCACGGTGTAATTTACGGGGAGTGGAACAAAAACGAAACAAAAAGCGAGGGGAGAATGCGGAAAACTCGCCAAATAAATCACACGTTTAATCCAATGTCGTGAAGGGCATTAGTGCCACAAGGGTGTATGTCCATTGAGAGTAATTATGGGCTTGTCTTTAAATTTGCCTCAGGTATTCGTTCAGATAAGGCCACAAGAACAATAGCTTCGCCTGCTATTGATATTAGAGTATATTTTATTGCTTCGTAGATACGATGGAAAATATGTTACGATTAAAGTCCACCATTCTTTACCTTGATTGGTAACATAATTCTGAGGTTGGTACCTGAGATAAGCCATTATTTATTGCCAACGTAACGGCAGTTTTGTTCTATTAAATTAATTAATGGAATCGGTAGCAGTTCTGAAGGCCTAATTCCCACGTTTCCAAAGAGTATCCGAGTTTAAATATGGCCATTTAAATATGATCGCCTCGACAATGGTAGGAGTTTCTCTGTCACAAACTGCTTTTGACTATACACTCACGCTCACTCAAACCTGTCCTGCACAACAAACAATTCCGACGCGGCGATAAAAGGTTTGCAAATGCCTTTGACGATACTCAACTCTTACCTGCACACACACACACACACACACACACACACACACACACACACACACACACACACACACACACACACACACAACGACCTGTTTTTCTTGTCGCCACATTCCTTATATAGACAAGAATGACGAAGCACGAATTTTTCTGGAAATCCAGCGTTTCATAAACAAGTCTGGCACGTGAGCAGCTTTCTCAAACAGTCTGGAAAGGTCTTTGTCCCGGTCCGCTTCATCGTTACGCTGTTTACTCGCCGCGCAGTGGTGTGAGGTAGCTTCACCTGGAGCTTCTCTTTAATGGAGTGGCGACCGGCGCCACAGTGTTAAGAAACCGGTGTAGATGCAATTAAATGGAAGATATTTTTAAAATATTAACTCACATGCGGAAATTCGTAAATAAATTAACTTATGTAACTTATGCACAACTTGTGCGCGTTTATTCTAATAATAAATATAAAAGGATATCTAAAAACATGAATTTAAAACGATATAATGTATGAAAATGAATTTACTGTCAAATAAAACTGACAAATTATTCAACAAGTTTGTACGCTACAAGCAAATATACCACGAGGTTGTTTAAGGCAAAGATTGTTGTTAAAATATAATTATGTGAAACATCTGGCATAGGAAAAAAGTCATTTTTGAGAATCAATAGTTCGAAAACTGAAAATGATGTGCCTTTACTGCCGTTCCAAGTAAAAATTAGAGGCGGCATCGAGCGCATGACTGTCATTTGAATTCATGCCTATGTCAGAAGGTGTATTAAAAATTGAGAAAACATAAAACGTTTTGAAGACAGCAATGTCGAAACACGATTGATGATTTGTTTATCTGGAAGCAATTAAATTCGGATTTTTTTAATTTACCACTATAGCAGCCTCTTTTAAAGTGTAAGAACCTAAATTTTGTTTTGATTTCAACGAATGTTAGGTTAATACGGATGACAGTAACTTTGTTAATTATCTCGCCGTAGTGGTTTACATACTCTCCGGGAGATGTCACCGGAAGCGCCCTTAGTGATAGTTAGATGGCCTCACGCTTGGAGAAGCAGAAAGCGCGACAGCAGTTGTTAGTCAACATGTTTCATATCTGGATCAGAACAAGAAATACTCCAGTAATCTTCAGTCTGTGAGTCAACAGCACTAATGAACCTTTTCCAGCAGGATCGTTGAATATCGACTTTAAACCTGATACTTGAATCCTGAGAGACACTTTCCAGCAATTAGCAATCGCTTCCATTACACGTGGTTAAAATCCATTACTGGAATACAATAGCGCGTGCGTTTGTTTATCAAGTAGACTTAGTAGAAACACGACATCTCAGCAAACAGCTATTCTAATGCAGGGAATCCCTACACTGCCGAACTGACGTTCCTGTCAAATCAAACAAGAACCTTTAAAACAAGAATTTACTTGGAAGGATAGAATGATACCGAGACTACAATGGAAATGCACGTGTTGAGATCCCTTGAATAAGGGGGGGGGGGCAGAGTGTGTGTCGGTGCATAACAACGCAAAAACAAAAATCGGCCCAGCATCTTCCAAGAATGGGAGACGAAGGTTTTCAAGAAATCCACTACCCCAAACTATTCTTTATGTGGAAAAAGTTTCAACATCTTCGTTTTATCAAAACGGCTCTAAAGATTTTTAACTGAAAGCTATAAGTTTGTTATTTTTATGACAAATGAGGTTTATATCTTGAATTTCTGAAAATAACCTCAAGTCCTTTGCATATTGAAAATCCTTTTCATAACTGACAAACTGTAAGGCTAAAATTGAATATGCTTTTGTTATATGTATGTATTGCAATACAGATTATTTATAAGTGGTATTTTAATTAGAACTAATTTTGAGAAAACTAAATAATTGTAATGAAACGTTTAGCTTGGGGTGGGGTGAGAGCATTTTCTTTAAATATTCGTGTCTCATCCTTAGAAGATTTTGAACTTGAAATGTCCCTTCTTCACACATACAGCACAGCACAACACAATGCAAACACGGAGTTTTTTATAGTTATTAACGAAACCTCAAAACGTGTATTCTCGGTGAAGTCTGCTTTCTACACTCCCTGTTGTGTAGGGCATTGTAGGCTATAGGACATACATGGAAGGGAACACCTCATTTGCTTAATTGGTGAACAGCAAGCGATATAAAAACCTTATTTTAAAATTATATAGATATTGTTGCAGTACATAACTTCAAGCCAAGGTTTTGTTTAACGTTTTAGCAGGAGTAAAGACGCCACATAATAAAAAATACCTTTATGAATTCATTCTACAATAACTTAGATGTACTTAATTTAAATTTTAACAAAAACAATCAAAACAATTTGAATTTTTAGCTTGGTTTTATTCAAAAGATATTATTTTAGAGGTGGTATCTCCAAAAATCTAAGCATATTTATACCCTTAACTTCTTCTGAGATATTCGTTGTAATTTGTATAAATCTCCAAACACTTATACTTTTCTCAAAATAATTTCTCTGTTGGTTATGCAAGAAAACAGAATTTCAAAGACGTCACATAGCTCTAGCTAAACTTTCAGAAGAATTTTGAAGAATGCGCAGAGAAAGTCACATGATCAGACTAGATTTTTTAAACTTAGTACAGTGGATAGATGTTCCCTTAACAAGCCAATATAACATGGCAGTGTAGATATAACGTTAGATGCGGCGTTGCTCGTGGGTGGTGTCAGGGAGGGACGGGGTGCTGCAGCATCTTGCAGCACTGCGGCTGTTCAAAGGTTACTCCTCAGCAAATGCCGCCACTAATGATTACATCACGGATCACCGACGTCAGATCGTTAGATTTACCTGATCATGCGGCAGCACGTGCGTATTGATATACTCCTTTCACAACAGACATATTCCGCATGCAGTTATTTATATCACTTTCCCTACTCATTTTTAACAACCTATTGTTAAAAATCTAATGTGCTGCACTCACATGACTATATATTCCTCCTTATCCCTCTATTTTCTTCATGCTAGTTGAGTAAACAGAGAATATCTTGTTCCTAATTTTCTTACGAGCACATGGCGAATATGGGAATACAGTAGGCTTTGAGTGATAGTCAAATGTTTTAAACATTTCAAATTCCTTCTCTTTGCACGGTTAACATATAAAAATGATTAAAGATGGTATATTTGAAGAATGTTTAAGTATTCCAAAACTCACGCAAATAACAAGGAATATCTCCGAAATGTTTAATTATACCAAAAAAAAAAAAAAAAAAAAAAAAAAAATATATATATATATATATTCTGACCTGAATTGTATGCTTTAGGAAGACCTACATTTTTTGTACAGTAAGATATTGTCTATCTCTTACGGTTTACCAGCTATGCATAAGTCATCCAGAGTAAACAGGAATATATAGACTATAACCAGAAAATTCAAAACATGCATCTCATTTGTCATTAAAATATCTTAAACATATGACATTTTAATCATAATCGTTTCGAGAAAGCAACATTTTCGAAAAATGTCGCATGTAAAGGGTAGTTTGGGGTGGAGGAACTTTCTTCAAAATGTGTCGCATCCTTAAAAAATATTAAACTTAAATACCAACTTTGGTTTTTAACCAACTTTTCGTTTTTGACACACACACACACACACACACACACACACACACACACACACACACACACACACACACACACACACACACACACACACACACACGCACGCACGCACGCGCGCACACACACACACACACAGACCTTTTTCTAAAAATGCTATTATTTTTTTTATTCAAAACATGTATTTCCGGGGAAAACTCGACATCGAATTTTAGGGTGGAATACAACACTTCCTCTACTTGCTAGACGTAGTAGAGAAAGTAAAAACAGAGAAATTTATGTAAATGGTTTTATTCCATAATTTTCTTATAGGGGAGAAATGGAAATTATAGAGTATTTAAGCTTAAGTGATAATGATCTATTTTAAGAGCTGCTGCTATGTGATGGCTTTGACATTGCTTTCTATTTGCAATACCACAAAGGAAAACAAGAATAACAAAGTCATATTACCGAAAAGTAAAAGTATTGGAAAATTCAAACAAGTACAAAGAATACCTCGGAAGTAGTTAACTTTACAAAAAATGTGTGGTTTAAAGACATCTATATTTTTGTATAGTCATTTTTTTCCTATTCCTTACGGTTTACTAGTTATGCAAAAGTAATTTGCCATGAAGATCAGTTAAGGAGCTATTCCTGGAAGTGCAAAAATAAATGCATTTCAGTTGTCATAAAAATAATTTAAATATACGCCATTTTAATTAGAAGTATTTCAGATATTTTTTAGAAAATATAATTTTCAACATTTTTTCCATATAAAAGGTAGTTTGGAACGGCTAACCTTCGTGCAGTATCATTGAAAGATGCTGAACTGAAATAACAAAGTTTGATATCTAACCGACATTTCATTTTTTGAATTATTCTGTTCAGAGACATAGGCAGACAGACTGTTTTACAGGAAATGACATTGTTATGGAGAAAATGTACAATTTTCCTGAAACTAATTAACTTCGAGCAGTTAAATCTGGGTATATTTTTAAAGTGTCCAATAAATAATCTTCTTGATATTCAAACAAAGCAGAAAAAATCCAAAGTTCAGTTACTTTTGCATCACTTTGTTGTCCCCTATATTTTACTACAAATGCATAATTTTCTTTGTCGTTAACACAATTTATGGTCGCTTCTGCTATCACAATTGTTCTTCTGATAACTTTCTCAGTCTTTCCCCAGTTTCTCTGTACCTTATATTTTGACTATTACGATTAAATCACTCGACGACACATACTTAGTTATTGACAGGCTGGTCGACTCACTCTCGTAACTAAAAACTAACTGTACACGACGAATTACAAAACTCAACTCAAACTAACCCAAAACTAAACTGATCACTACCCGCGCTGTTTTTGTTCCATTTATACTGGAGTCGATGTCACATGACTTTTCAAGATCTTTCCATGCGCTCGTGCAGAATGACTTAGCGAGAATCAACGAGAGGCTTCTCGGCCCCTTTTGTTATTATCGCGCCCCACGGCCACGCACACACTCACAACGGCTCCAGGCCGCCCAACGCCCCTTCTCGTCCGTATATTGTTGTACGAGCAATGTCAAAATATTTAGAAAATTATTGAATTTCTAATTCTGCTTACCTAGAAATATAAGAAATCTTTTCCTATCAAAACGGTGAAATTTGTATTAAAAACTAAGTAATTAGAGGAAGCCATCACATGGGGAAGTATCGATTTGCGTCTAAAAATATATAATTGAGATTTCACCAGAGATACAGATGTTGAAATTGAACTGAATAAGCTAAACTATATATTAATGTAAAATGAATTCCTAAGAGGACTTTGGTGGCAGTTTTAACAACAGTGTTTAAAAATAGCTTTGTTGGCGGGTTTCTACGATGCAGGAATGATCAAGTTGCCTGCGCGAGATAAGCCTTTGTTGTTCTCACTGGTGAAGCAGCGGCATGAAAAATATATAAACAAGGGTGGAGAACACAATGTAATTAATACATCAAAACGTTTTATATCTATTATACGAAGGGGGAGGATTAAAACTGGACACGGCCGCACAAAGAAACTGCCCGCGCGCAAGATAAACACTTGCTTCTGCTTACCTGCTTAATTCTCATGACAGTTCATTCAACCCCCATGTGAAAAAACCCTTAAGCTACGTTTGACTACATTTTCACCCCTGCAGCGGTATTTTGTGATTTGTTCTGAAGTGGAAGGGATATGTTTTAAAACCTGCCTGTCCATCATAAGCTATTTTTCTGAAAACAGAAAAAATGCATATAGTTATATCAAACTGCAAATCTGATTTGTTTAATCTTTTTATAAAACATTAAACTAAAAACTTATAAGGGTGGTAACACAGTAAAAATAAGGACTAGTATAAATAGAGTAATTTAACATTTAAATTTTGGAAATAAAATCTTTGGCACAACATTGATGTTTATGAGAAATTTTCACTCTAAATATCTTTGTCAAAGGAAATGAAGACATTGTATAAATTATAACTACAAAGTTTTAGTAATAATATATATGTCTCACTTTTATACATTGGTACCGTAAAACTGTTTCAATGTTTAATGGGATGCAAGTGCAGAACTATATTTTTTGTTCATTTTATTATTTTTATTGGAGGGAGGTAGATTTTAAGAGTAACCTTATGGAATTCTTGTGATCCATAGCAATTTAATTGTTGATCTACGGGGCCGTTATTAAGGTATCTTTAGACAATTTTATGGGTTTTTATAGTGTTGTTTCAAAATTTTGATTAAGTTCAATTCAAACCACCCCTAATCGATAGAGGGGGTATGCAACTTTCGTCTTGAGTTAACCCTAGCAATGCCAAGCCTTATAGTAGAATTTATGTTACCACTGGGAAGGTACTTTGTAACCAGGTAACAAAATGTCTGAGCAGTTTTAAAAAATATATATTTTAAATCTACGGACATATATCTTGTCATGTTTATAAAGGTAATACTTTTCATTGTTTAGCTATTCCTTTTTTTACCTTTTTACATGAATCGCATTATACCGACGGGGCAGTACTTTATTACTCTGTGACCCCTTTCATTCATTCTCAAACAGACCAACAATGAAAACTGAAACAATTTCGCAATGCAATAGTAGAAACTGCGATTGACAATAAGGACTAACTGCATGTTTTTGTTCAAAAAATTAAAATACAATAAAAAAATTACGAAAGGTGGGCGTAAAGTGGTAATGCTTGGGTTAAATAAGTAAATATTTGGAAAATTATGTTTTAACAAAGCAGACAATGGTTGGAGGTGTGCCGGGTGTTTCAGTTAGTTTCATATATATTCTATTTGTGAAAATGATTCTCCATTTTACATCGATCTCTTTTGTTTATAATACCATTTATTAGGTACTAAATGGGCTTTAAAGCTGTTCCCTTTGTGCAAAAGTAGCAGAAATTAAAGAACAAAGGAAGGCAGAGGGAGATTGGAACCCCACGCTATTCAATTCCTAAGAGGGACATCATTCCACTTATAAAGAGGGGAATCCCTGCCTTGTATCGGAGCGCCAACACAAAATTAACAGCGAACTGTAACGCCCCTCGACTACCCTGACACTGAAGGGCTAATAGTAAACTCTTTCTCATGTAGGGAGCTGATGGTTCAATTTAGATGAGTACTTGGAAGTAACGGGAAAAATGATGAAGGATATTTAACAAGGCTGTCGCTAAAGAAGGCCTGCTTGCTCCATCAGACTGACGGAGGAAAGAGAGTGGATGCAAATTAACAAAAAATATCTCTATCTTTTATTTACATCAAATGCACAGTTAACTAAATCGCATTTAAATGAGAGAATATCTGGCAACGTGACACAACTTGTTGACTGAGTAATCTGCTTCTACCGGAGGCTCAATTAAGTAACGGCCAAGTATCGAATTAAAATGCTTTGTCACTGGTGCGTAAGATACCTGAAAAGTACACAAAAAGTGAGCTTACTGTTGATTGGCCATATAAAAACATTACCGCGAACCCTAAATTTCCGCGTATTTATAAACGTTTTATTTGGTGTGTTTAAAAGCCTGAATATCTAACTTTTCTTTTTGAGAGGCCACTGGGATTCGATTTACTTCCTGCAAAATTTTGCTTCTATTGAAATAGGCCAAAAGAAAAAGCTACCGTTTATTCAATTTTCTATGAATAGAGGCTATAAATTTAGAATCTTCAATCAACAATAACTCAGTCATATGATACATTTTGTTTAATTAAACTATTTGTTCTAGAAAACCGCATACTTCTCAGCCTTTTTAGTATATTTTCTTGTTATTCACAATAAGAGAAAGCTAGACTGACGCATTATTTCACATCCAGCCTGTATACACAAGTTGCAACATGCTGTGCATATGACGAAAAAAAACTGCAATATTAAATTCATCTATAGCCAAAGGTAAAGGAGATAATTTGAACATTGTTGAGTACATTGTCCGTACAGTGTGGCAACAGAGTTGGACTGAAGAAGCAGAGTTTTTTCTTCTTCTTCTTCTTCTTCTTCTTCTTCTTCTTCTTCTTTTTTACTAATATGGCTGCAGCTCACAAGCATGCGTTCACACCTACAACGAGTGAAATTCCAAACTAGGCCAACTCTAGAAAATTGATTTCGCCAGGTGTGTGTGTGTGTGTGTGTGTGTGTGTGTGTGTGTGTGTGTGTGTGTGTGTGTGTGTGTGTGTGTGTGTGTGTGTGTGTGTTTATCAACTACTGCGGGCAACGAGGGGACAAATTGTATTCTTTCAAGCTTTCCGAGCAATATTCACGAAACCTGAGCAGTGTCAACGCCTGAGCCTTCGCTTTGTCGTTTGCCGTACGCATGTCCACAAGTTTATTCCAATAGACCTAATGGAATGTGACTGAATGACTTACTGCAGCAACAAATAAAAGATACACGAATAAATTTTCTATTAAAGTTCTACCTCTCTATACTAAGTGCAGAAGTAACGACAAAGGGTGGTTATATATATTGAAAATCAAACATTCAACAGCTTTTATTTTTATAGAAGAAAATGACACAGGTATTTAGGATTCAGCCAAACGTCAAGAGGTCTCTGTTAATATTTGTGTGCTCATACACTTAAAACATTGTATAGAAAATTGAACATCGCCAGTTAGAGGTTATCCAACGGTGACGGATACCTCACACAGTTGGACCTACATAGATCCATTGACGCCACCTGTGAATAGCTGAAGAAACTACTATACCACTAATATGGCCGTTGTTGTTTAAGGGAGTGATATCTTTGGTACAGGGTCGTATTTAGTAGGTAACAGATAAACATCAAGATGGTGGGCCTGATGTTTTTGCAATTAAATTTCCGATTCCGCCAAAATTAACTTTATTTTAATTAAGATAACATACACTCACAACTCATTTCATCTTTTAAACATATTCTTGAAGCCAATATCCGAAACTGTTCAGAATATTCCTGCGGTAAAGTTTTCTTTTTGTAATTGACCACTACGGTTTGTGAAGTAGCCCTTGCAATTTCAAATTACCAACGCGTTTTCCGATTATTATAACATGCACACGCCGCTAGTTGTACAAAAGTCCACGTTTCCACCACTAGACGTCGAAATCGCAAATGTACTGTGAAATTTCCACTATTTATTTCCCCTTGGTTACTGAAATTGTTTTTCACTTTCTTTATCACTTCCCACTTAAAATACCCTTTACCCTTTACATGGAACATTTTGATTTTCTTGAAAATGGCTCTAACGATTTTTATTGAAATGGCATATGTTTACGATATTTTTATGACAAATGAAATGTATATTTTAAATTATCTGCCTATAGTCTCTGTAGTAATGTTTACTCTGGATGACTTTTGAATAACTCCTAAACCGTAAGAGATAGACAAAATCTTACTTTACAAAAATGTAGATCTCGCTAAAATACAATTTGTGACTAAATAATTTTTTTGTAGGGTGAACCATTTCGGAGATTTACTTATGTGTGTGAGTTTCGGAAAACTTAAAACTTTCGTGAAATGTAACATTGTTGTTCATTTTTTTATATATTAAGCGTGCAAAGAGAACGGCATTTGACAGCTTTAAAAATTTGACTATCGCTCAAAGAACTGTAGAAATATTTATCTTAACTAACACGAAGAAGATATAGGAGTAACAATGGTGAGCACAAGAGTAGAGAAAGTCATGTGAGAGCAACACATCAGATTTTTATTTGTATTTTTTCGTAGTTTATAATTATAACCAACGTTGGTTATGATTCACTTTAACGAATAACTTTGGACGCAATAATAAAGTTTGCAAAAATAAGATAACATAACATTCGTATACCAGAAGATTGATATTTTTGGTGGACACATATAAACACAACAAATATTTTTAAAGATACTTTTAATGGGAGGTGTTTTAAGATCGATAGTATTGTTTTGTTTTTAGCCCGTGAAATTAAAGCAGTCAGGCACAAGAAGCGAAGGTGTTTCATTAAGCTAGATATTTTGCGGCCACGATCGCTCGCATGGCTTTGTTTACATCAAGTCGCTTAAGGACATTGCTTCCATGGTAACTTGAACCGCAGCGGTTTGAGTTTATCAAGTAAAATTTGCCGCAATGGAGTAGCAAGTCAGCTGTGGCGTTCACTCCAACTTTAGGAGCCCTCAAGAAGCTGATTTATACCCCTGCAGTCCTTCGGTCACCTCACTACAAACACTGAAATCCGATGGGACGGGAGAACATGGAAGAAAAACGGTCCTCACAAATGTAGCGGAAATGAATCGAGGAATTGCACAGATACCTACTGGGCGTCTGGAAAGGGTGGCACTTCCCACTAGGATTACCCGAATCCGATTTCAGATCATTATCTGCAGAAATTTGCATGGTTAAAACGTTTCCTTCATAGAAACGGACATAAACTCTACTGTCTACTTGAGAATAATGATGGAAGTTTTTTTTCCCTCCTCGAAGAACAGTATCTAAGTCTAAACATCTTTTCTTGAGAAAAATGTTTTAAATACTTCACAAAGGGAGCTGTGTGCAGTTAATTACAAAAAAAAAAAAAAAAAAAAAAAAAAAAAAAAAAAAAAAAAAAAAAAATTGTCGATGTAAAGTTGTGGCGGTTAAAAAATACTCAATATTTAAATTGATAATTTTCACAATATGGTGAAGAAACATTATAAGCTTAATGAAGTTTGCAGAAAAAATATCTATACTAGATCAAGTATACAAGTGAAATGTTAAAGTTGTAACTTATATTTGAGATGTTTAATTTATAAACATTTGGAACCAAATGTTCTTGTTGTCAGTGGCCCTTAAACCCACTCACTCAGTCACTCACTCACTCACTCACTCACTCAATTCATACAAATTAATTGTTCTTCCGCACGTATGGGCGTATTGGCCAAGATCCATGGTTTAAATCGTCGTTGACATACGTCATAAATTTATGCCTACTGTAAGGCACATTTGCTGAACTTTTTACATTAACTAAGGTATGCCCAATCTAAAAAAAAAGGTGAAAGATCCAACCCTGCTATCTTTAGGACCATTTTACTAATAACTGTTTTTGCGAAAGTTTTGGTTATGTTTAACCAACTAAATATATATTTTGAGTCTAATAGATACTTCAGCGAAAATAAATTTTGGTTTAGAAAAGGTAGAGCCACCACCGATGCAATCCACGTGAAATTTATAGCAATTTTGATAATAGGTTAGTATCAAACATATTGTTTTGTGATTTAACGAAAGCTTTCGATTGCATCGATCACAAGTTAATTGTTTCCAAACTTGAGCATTATGGTATTGACAATTTTTCAATCTTATCCCTGTAACAAGAAACACGTATTTATAATAAATGGCTCACGTTCTGAAGAAGCATGTATAAACTATGGAGTACCTCAGGGCTCAGTTTTGGGCCCGTTACTTTTTCTAGTAAGAATCAATGATCTACCTACATATATTAATGAACTATCAGTTATGTACGCAGATGATACATCTTTTGTAATGGAAGAAAAGAATATTAATGCCTTAGAGAAACTTACTGCAGACACATTGAACAGTATTTTACAGTGGTTTATTGCCGATGGTTTTGTTTTAAATAATGAAAAGACCGAAACTTTGACCATGTGCCTAAATCATAACATTAATAAACTAAACCAAATTAATGAGTATAAAAGACTCTACGTTAACGTGGTCGCAACATATTGAATTTATTTCAACAAGATTATTAAGAGTTCTGTATTTATTAAGAGTTTTAAGTCACAACGTTCCTCCCGTCTATTTAAGAAGTGCCCATATTGTCTTTTTCAGTCTGTACTTCGTTATGATTTGATATTTTGAGGTAACTCAAGTCGTATAACAGATGTGCTAATCCTACAAAAAACGCTATAAGAATTTTGTGTAATAAATCTAAGAGCGAGCATTGTAAGCCTGTTTTATAACATTAAATTTATTAACTGATATAAACTTATATATTTATGACTTAAAAATATACACTTGGGTTCAAGTTATCTAATAATGGGCGTAAGTTATGCAACAAACTACCATTTGAATATCACACGTTACCACTTCCTATTTTTTAAAAAAAAGGTTCTAGAATTTGCTAGTTTTAAATCCTTTTTATGTTATTGACGATACTTAAATATGACAAATCTTTGTTTTTAAATATGTTTTTATTGTGACGATGCCATTGTCTGTATGATTTAGAGTTCAATAAAATTATGACATTTTGGAAGGTATACATAATTCCTCTAATTTAAATACGCAAAAGAGAAGGTAAAAAATATTTTATTGAGGGTTGTTCAATTCTCAGTATATTCGTTGCTCTAAGCTTGAACCTTGAAAAGTTAAATTATGCTTTTATGATCTCCTAGTCATTTACTTCGTGTTTGACCTTCCTCCTGTGCGGACGTGTTGATGCGATGACAGGTGAAATCAGTATGGCGGCTGTTTATCGGAAAGTGATAATCTCCTGGAATTCCTACAGGAGATTAGTGATCCTACAAGTAAAGAAGATGTAAGGTTGGTAAAATATGGGATAGTACAAAAGGATAATCTCATTTCTAAAGCAACATATTAACCTGTTGGTCAAACATACCGATAGAAATGTCGCCATCAATAGTGAAAGTAATTCGGACTGTCTTATTAACTGAATCGAAAACTGACTTCTCGGTAATGAAAGAAGGAAAACATTAAAATGTGACCAAACCGACCATAACTGTCAGTGTAAGCAATAATAATCTAAAGGTAGCAAAACCTCGAGCGATGGGTGATATAGAAATATTGTCACTTACATCACCTACTCAAAATATGTGATCAGACAACCAAGTCTGAGGTAGTACAAAGAAAGCGAAATCCTGTGACGATAATTGGTTGTAATTCAGGTGGAGCAAATTCAATGCAACATGTTCTAAAGTTATGTGAAAGCAATTATAATAAAGCCAAATATGAGTATTAAGTATGAACTTAACCTAAAAGTGATTCATTTAAATATCCAGTCAGCAAACAACAAATTAAAAGAACTTCAGTTGTTAACAGATGAAGAACCTGATACTTTGGTATAAACATGGCACATTTTTACATTTTCAAGGTTATATTTTATCGGTATGCTTCGATAATATACATGGTGGTGTAGCAGTTTATTGTAAACAATCAATTTCAGCTGTTAATATTCAGTATATTACTCGTTTTTCGCAAGAAATTAATTTTGAATGTGTTCGATTGAAAATAGATTTTAAAATTAACCTTAAAAATGTTACCATGTGTATTCTAAGTACATCTAGATCCCCAAATGGTATCATTGATGTTTTCATGTCTAAATTAGAATTTATTTAAAATTATATATATATCTATAAATATACCATTTTTCATCCTCACATTTCTGATAATCATACAGAGTCCTAGTTATTAAAATTCTCAGGCTAATTTTTTGTGAGCCTCGAGAGATAAATATGAATACTTATAGGAATGTTGGTGCTATTAATTTATCATTATTTCAGCATAATTTGCATAGTGTAATGTGGGATGATACATATGTACTTGAGGATGTGAATGGTGCATGGAATAAGTTAATGGAAATCATTTTATATTATTTTGATCTATCTTGTCCATTAATTTCAATTTAAGTAAACCTATGCAATAGTATATTGAAAAAATGGATAGCAAAAAATATCATTAGTATTAAAGATAAATTTATGTCTATTTGATCTTGAAAAGGCCACTCCATTTGATTATCTTAATTCTCTTTATGGCTCATTGTTGAGTGAATATAAAAAACAATTATGACAAATAAAAAGGAGTATGTATCCAATGTAATTAATAATTCAAAAACAAAAATAAAGCTGTAAACACTGAACTTGGTCGAGCTAATGAAAATAACATTACCAAACTAAATATAAATGGTGATCTTATTGAAAATAATACACTTATTATAAATGAATTTGTTAATCGTTTTTCCACTCTCGTTGAGAAAAAGCTCTCGGACCATTTCACCACTTTGTCTAATGTTTGCGCTACAGGTCAAATTAATTTAAAATCTATGTTTCTTATGCCTCTAACTCAACAGGTATTTATGGAATGACTAGTAGAATTTTAAAATATATAAAAAATGACATTGTTACTTCTTGTCTATCCCATTAATCTTACCTTTACAACTGGAGTTTTTCCAGTTAATTTGAAAATCTGTGTTATTTCTCCAATTCTTAAGAAAGGCGATCCTTTTGACGTCAATTATTGACCTATATCCATACTTTCCACGTTTTCAAAGCTTATTGACAAATTATTACATAATAAAATTTGCACCTTTTTGAATTAAATAATATTTTATCTAAGTGTCAACATGGTTTTACTAAAGGTAGATCGACTGAAACAGCTTGTATTGTTTTCTATAAAACATGTTCATGCCTGCCTTGACAAAAACTAATTTCTTACTGGTGTGTTTTTTGACTTCTCCAGTGCATTTGACTGCATTGTTCACACTTTTTGATGACCAAACTAAATTAATTAGGGGTAAGAGGTTGTGTTGCAAACTTAATTTTTTCACACTTTAATGGTCGCAAAATGATCATAAAAATGTCAAACCGTTTGTCAAAGGACTATCCTATGAATATAGGTGCATCTCAGGGGTCCACTTTGGGGCCATTATTGTTTTTACTTTTTGTTAACGATCTGGATCAATACATTAATAGTGGTACATTAATAATATATGTTGATGATGTGTATGGCTATATCAGCAAGTACCATTGATGAATTGGATAAACGTGTTAATGATGCCAATTATTCTTTTATAAATTGGTGTGATGCTAATAGAGTAATGATAAACATGGATAGCAGTATTATTTTGTCGTTTCATGATACTTTATTTCCTCTCTTGATAAATACTCAAACTACTCCTATTGCTAAATTTTTAGGTATTTTCTGTGACGAAAACTTGAATTTTAATGCTCATTTGGATGATATATGCAAGAGATTAAATAAAGTATGTTTTTATCTTAGGTGTCTTAAACAATCTTTAAATCTCGAAAATTTATTAAACATTTTTTTTTCTCTTGGTCATTCTGTATTAATGTATACCGTGATTCTTTGGGGCAATGCTTATAATATTAAAAGGGTTCTCCTTATTCAAAAACGGATGTTGAGAATTATTTTTAATTTAAGATCTACGGATGTTTTTAGTATATTTAAAATTTTGAGTCTTGCATCTATTTTTATTTATAAATCTGTCTTACATTACAAAAAATATCCCGAATCATTTACAGAGGTACCCAATTACGATACTCGAAATGAAAGTTATATACATATAGCACATTATAGGACATCTAAATTTACAAAGTCACCAATATGCTCAATAAGTAACGAGGTAAATAATTTGCCAAAAGAAATGATATGTATCAAATCTTTAAACAGATTTAAAATCTGTTTAAAGGATTATCATATAAACAAATGTTTTTATTCGTTACATGAGTTTTACAATTAAGTGTAGTAGAGTAAGAAATAAATGCAATTTACATGCTGGGTATATTCTGAGATGGGTCAGTATTAACTTTGCTGATGTAGGGTTTGACGTGTCCCTTTAACTCTAATTACACTCCAGTGTTCAGATCTCTCCTTGCTATCTTCTCAAACCCACATGAACCATCCGTAGCAATGGACAGCCGAAAACATTTTACGGCTTCTTCGAATGCTGTGAATGTTTTGCCCGATGCGCGCGGGCGGATCCGGAATGAATTGGGAATTATTCGGAGAATGTTACTACATAACTCTATCAAAACATACGTGGCATTGCAGTGAAGCACAGCACACACTGACACAACAGACGTAAATTTGAGCAGCGCGTCAGTACAAGGGAAAGTGGGCATATTGAAATGGCTACATTATATAGAGGAAAGTGCAAAACCGGACCCCAATTTTGTTTTTTATTTAAAAAGTTAGAAATAATAAAATATTGTGTTTTAAAAACTTGAAATGTTCACTTTGAAATGTTATGCACCATTTACATTTGACTATCATCAAATATAATTCAAATTAGTATGCCAAACTATGATTTTTCAAAAACCTTACACATTTACGATTTGAAAAATGGTTGCCAAAACCGGACCCCTTGTAACAATATACAAAATAATAGTAAAAAAGGTTAGAAAAGGTATGAAATAACAAAAATATAAGTATAATATAACTACTACAAGTTTTATTTTTCAAAAAAGAAGGGAAAAAAAGATGCAGAATGCATCTACAGAAAACTACAACAGAATTATGTCCTCTAGCGACAAAAATCACAGATGTACACGTCCTTATCAGCCCCAGCACAATCTACATGTGCCCACAGCGAGCACATAACACACATGGCCCAAAGTTCCCCTTTAGAATCCTCCGAAAATTTCCTGGCACAAAACATACACCAAGCATCATCATTTTTGGATGGGGAAACTCCCATGGGGAAATCCAATTCAGATGTTCCAGAGGACACGCTATCTTCATCTTCGGTGGTTGATTCTTTCACGTTTCTCTTAAAATTTAGACGCTTTTTTACAAGCTCTTTTCCTTTTCTTGAAATTTGGACTGATGAACCGCGTCCCCGGCCCCGATTAAGTTTGCGACTTTGAGCATGATTCTGCTCTTGCTGTTCAGCGTCTTTGGATTCTTTGGCTTTTTTAACTTCAGCTAATTGGTTTTTTTACGGTGTAGATGTGATGATCGTGGAGCTGCAGGCCTTTCGTCCTCTATTCGAGCTCTTCCTTTTGATTTCTGGGATGGGACTGGTCTCAAACGGGCTTGTCTTAGAAGATGTGGGGCCCTTGCGATCCTCAGGCGTAGCTGATGACAGAGGAACATTCTGAGTTGCTGAAGATGTCGATGGTTGACTTGGGTCAAATTCTGCAATAAGTTGTGGTTCGTCCACATAACATTCTCTGTTCTCTGGAAAGCTCTGATTTCTTGAGGCTTGGTTCTTTATCACAAATTGATAAAAGGAGGAATCTCGTTTTTTATTTGCCTCTTCAATATATTCGGCATCTGAGAACAGCTTGTTGATCAGGGGGTATAGGCCCGTTACTTTAAAGACTTTGATTGCTATTTGAGCTGTTTGGCATCTAATATAGGCTTTGCCAAACAGTTCCATTACATCAAAAGCACTGACACCACGCTAGTTGCGCCTTAACCACTACCTGATTTCCTCGCTGTAGTAAGCTTTAAGAGGGTCCATGAACGTTTTGTCCAAAGGCTGCAGTTTATGCGAGGAGTGGGGTGGCAGCGACACAATGGTTACATGGTTTGTTTTTGCTAAGTCGATCAGGTCAATAATCTGCAAAACAATTCCAAGAGCATAAGAGTGTGTACACATACAGGCGGTTTTTAAACATGACAGATGAAGGGGTCCGGTTTAGGCAACCAAGGGGCGTCCGGTTTGCGCGACTATGGCCTACATATTATTAATCCAATACTAGTTTAAGTAAACATCTCAAAGAAACGGTTTACTGACAAACATTAACAACAAGTATTATTGTTTAAGAATAAAATATGTTGAACGGCTTACCTGCTACTATTTTGAAGAAATAACGAAATATATAGCACGCTGTAAAAACTTTTTCCACCGTCAAAACATGTAATGGCGGACTGACACCCCACAAGTGAAGTGGGTGACGGGAGCACTACACTAGAGAGTGGTAGAATCTTAAACTACTAATTACACTTGGTTCCGCTAGATTTCAGCAAAATGCAGAGCCAGGAGACGGGGGGTCCACTTTAGGGGAGGGAGTCCGGTTTTGGGCACTTTCCTCTAATAGTTACTGGTCTACTTTCTATACTGTTTGTCCATAGTAAATAAGTAATAAATAACGTAAACAAATAAATTCGATGCCCAGATTTCACACGAAATACAGTATTTGAAGTTTCTTTAGTCTCTGTCCAGTCCCCCCTAAAAACATTAATTTGAATTTTTATTTTCGTGTTTATGGCACTCACTAAAATAAATACATATAATGAAGCGTATTCTATGTCTAATTGGCTATACATAAAACTAGGTAATGGCTTACTTTAAACCCTGTTATTTTCAATTTCAATTTTTTAAGAACGTTGCATTATAAATGTAGTATGCCCATGTGAAGGTAATATGGCCACTAAAAATGTATTCATCTTCCTCACTCTTAGAAGAGGAATTATCGGTTTATGATAACTAAAATAAGCAATGAAAACTCTAGATTCTAAACTTTCTTGGAGCCATGAGAAAACTGTATCAATTGATATATTCACAACGAAATTGTATATTTTAACGAAGAAAATAGATTATAAACAACGAGAACACTAAACAATACACGAAATGTGTTGGTTATACACATGAATTTCAATGGATGTTCTGTTGACAACCAACAGCTGTACTGGGTGATCGCCACGCCGCCTGAACGCAGTACTCGCAACCACGGACAACGACAGCTAAAGCGACAAGAGCGTATGTCTCACTCTTCTAGGATACACGAAGGCAAGGTTCACACTCTACCCGACACAGAGTCTACCCCCACCACTTTTTGTCACACAAAAAGGTTACGGATCAAAGCCTTCGCGTAAGAAGGTTCACTTTAGAAAAGTAATGAACGAGACTCGAACTCCAAAACGATGATGACCTTATGCTCGAACGCTAATGTCATAATCATTGCGCCAGTATTGAATGGAACCTAGCAGATTTTTTTAAGAAGTCTTCCAGTTTGAAAATAGTAAGCAGTACACCACTTTCAGAATGCTGTTAGTTTAATGTCATGGATTTTATTCTCCCTAAGATTGCCCTTCTATACTGATGTCACTACGTTTGCTATTAGGATTATTGCATGTGGAGCAAAGGAAGGACACAGATGTATTTACTCTCAGAAGATGGGTAGGTACTAACTCCACCGAAAGCTCCAATGAGAGTTGTTTTCTTCGAATAGGCGGGGCACACGCATTTTGTTCCGCTATACCATCATGTTTTATGACGATAATTTTTCCCCTTCCTTTACTCTTCTTTGGGCCGTGATTTTTGTCTCGTTCTTTCATCTCCTTTTTCTTCTTTTGCTCTTTTTGTCCACCCGATTCACCTTGGCTACGTTTTATATCAGCCCGGTTTATAGTGAAGGAAGAGGCCGTCTCTCGTTTTTCCTCCGGACTATAAATGAACTATGGCCTCCTCGTCCGATGTTTGTGCCAAAACATGTTTTAAAAGGTTATTTTCCAGGCCAGGGCTCGTAAAACTGACCATACCGGGGAACGAAATTGAATACTCCTGCGCCTGTGTGTATGTGCCCAATGTCGATAAAAACCATTTTCCATTTGCTCTGTGAGCAGCAAGTCTAACCCCCAAGCATTTCAGCAACTTTTCATTTTTCTGGGTCCAAGAACCTCAAAACATGTATTTCCGGTGAAATACGGATACAAAACACAATATTTTCTCTACTAACTGTAAATAAGAAGGGAAGTAAATAGGACGTAGAACTTTAAAGAAATATAAAATATTTGAAAATCAAAGAATAACAAGCGTACTTCGGAAATGGTAAACGCCACAACAGTTTATTTCACATAAATAATCCATTTTAACAAGATATATTCTAACAATCTTTTGTTGATTCCCTGATCAGCTTTGTCATTACTATTTCCTTCTTTATTAAAAAGTACCCCTAAGTACTTACATTTGTCAGTTTTTATTTCCGACCACTAGGTATTCTGATTTTTCACTTTCTCTACTGATAAGTAGGGAAAGTATTGTAGTCTACCAAAAATTCGATATCGAGATTTCACCGGAAATATATGTTTTGAGAACCCCTGAATCCAAAAAAGCAGTTTTAAAAAAAGGTCTGTGTGTATGTCAGTCTGTGTGTGTGTGTGTGTGTGTCAGTCTGTCAGTCTGTGGACAGCATAACTCAAAAACGAAAAGTCGGTTAAAAACCAAAGTTGGTATTTAAATTTAATGTCTTTCAAGAATGTGACACGAAGATTTTGAAGAAAATAGCCCCACCCTAAACTACCCTTTACATGGAACATTTTTCGAAAATTTTGATTTTCTTGAACATGGCTCTAACGATTTTGATTAAAATGCCATATGTTTGAGATATTTTTATGACAAATGAAATGTATATCTTGAATTTTCTGGCTATAGCCCCTGTAGTCGTATTTACTCTGGATGAATTTTGCATAACTGGTAAACCGTTAGAGATAGACCGAATCATACTATACAAAAAATGTAGATCTTGCTAAAATACACAATTTATGCCTCAATAAATTTTCTTTTAGGGTGAACCATTTCGGAGATATTCCTTTTTATGTGTGTGAGTTTCGGAAAACTTAGAACTTTCGTGAAATGGGTCATCTCTGTTAATTTTTTTATGTTAAGTGTGCAAAGACAACAGAATCTCAAACATTTGACTATCGCACAAAGCCTACTGTATTCTAACATTCCCCTTGCACCTATAAGGAAATAAGCAGTAAGATAATTTGTACAAATGTTTATCTCAACTAACATGGAGATATAGGAATAAGAGTTTGTAAGAATGGTTAGTTCAAGAGTAGAGAAAGTCATGTGAGTGCAACACATCAGATTTTTTATAATTGATTTGCAGCCCACGAAGTGAAAATTCTTCATACAGTTTTTGTACCGTAAAATTACATCAGCTTTATCTTCAGCTATAACTACCGGATTATTCCCCTAATATGAGTATAATTTATCCTCGTTTATTTTTATTAAACCCATGGATTTACATTTCCTAGTCGATCTTTCCATCCTGTTTATCTGGTCCAAGAGAACATATATAATACCAATTATTTGCTTTAAAGGCAAGTCATAGATATAAATACTTATAAAACATAAATAGAATTCAAAATATAGTACTTCCTTTTAATGTTGTTCTTATCATTATTTTGGCCTAGGGAGTTGGAAGATTTGATCATTTTAAGCAAAGATAAAATCACGAGCAATTAAACATGGGCTGCACATTTCAATTGAAAAAACTTGCACGAACAGTGAGTTTCAAATATTCCGTTATCAGAGAACTAGCAATCAAGCCAGAGGATCCGCCACTGTGTGTCAGGAAGTTAGTATAGGCAAGCTCAACGCTATAGGCCTAGTGGTGCGGCCTTTCATCACCCTCCCTCCCCCTAAACCCTCCTCTCACATTCAGGCCGGGAATCAATATGTACGAGTCGACAAAATGTTACTTGCATTTATTTTGTGCACAAAACCGATGTGTTTGACATTTCAGAGTAAATAAAAACCGCCATACGTGACTGCGGGAGCTCTAAAACCTGGGCGTGTTCCCGTTAGCCAATATTACGTATTTTTGACCTTGGTTTATATTTATTTTCTTTGATTGACTTCCTTTGACCAGAGAGAGACAGGTTCAGAGCGAAATTCATCATTTTCTTCCTCTTCTTTTGAACAAAGAGCCAGAAGGCAATAGGATTCTTTCTGTTTTATCCTTTCCTTGCCCTTTATCACTTTTTATAAGAAGGAGAAAATAGAAAGTTATTCACCTGTTCCGTCTCTTCTTCCTCCTTTTCATTTGAGGTCGAAAAGTAACTGCTTTTTCCTTTTCCGGTACACACTTCAATGCGTTTTATTGAGGTCGCGTTGGACACAAAGTCAAGCTTTCCAGGATAGGATATTGCAAGTGATGATAATCAAAATGTGGGAGGGTTGATGTCTGCTTTTGGATTATTTAAACAACAGAGGCAAGTATTAAATGTATTTTTACAGTTTTGCATGCATCTGTCATTAAAATAACTTCCCCACGGAATCGAACCCGAGTCTCTCGCTTGGAAAGCAATCTTAAACTTGTCTAAAATTTTCGCACATCTGTGTAAGCTTCTTTCCGGGTTAGTACCTCCGATTAAAACTCCACTAACTTGGGTGAACTTTTCATGGAAGTTGAAATAGCGCTTATTTGAATATTTGTGGAAATCAGATGTTTTTCTCTCTCATTTACCATTAATTGGATTTCTACACATAGTCATGCTTTAAAAGGAATGAAAAAGAAGCCTTTTGAATGCCTCGCTTTGGTTGACGGAATTCTGAGGATTTCTTTACTCTGTGGAATTAAGTAGTGGCTTTCAAATAAAGCAAAGAACTCTTCGGTTTTCAGATGTCCTCAATAGCGTGCACTCGATGACGACATCTGAACATCGAGTAGAAGAGCAGTGCCTCTGAGTATAGGATATGAAAAGGAAAACAGAAATAATGAGATGTGCTCTCTATCTCGAGATATAATTAATTATAAAGCTGCTTCTCTTGATTACCTACCCTTAAGTATTCCTTTTAAAATTTTGTTTTTCATTATTTACTTAGCTTAATGTTGCTGAAGTTAAAACCTTAAGGCTATTAACTCTACTTTAGGTATACTCCAAATGTAATGTATCTATTACTTATGCTCTAACATGGTAGAAATAACGACCTCCCTGCCAGGCACACATGGTGGCTAGAATGCACCTATATTCGAGGCGTATTGTTTACTTTCTCTGCTACGTATAGTAAAGCGGAGCAGGTATTGTATTCCACCGAAAAATTCGGTGTCGAGTATTCACCGGAAATATATCTTTTGAGGCCCCCTGAATTTAAAAAAAAAAAAAAAAAAAAAAAAAAAAAAAAAAAAAAAAAAATAGAAAAAGGTCAGTGTGTGTGTGTCAGTCTGTGGACTGCACAACTCAAAAACGAGAAGTCGGTTAAAAACCGAAGTTGGAAGTTGGTATTTAAGTTTAATGTATTTCAAGTATGCGACTCGAAGATTTTGAAGAACATAGCCCCACCCTAAACTACCCTTTACATGGAAAAATTTTCGAAAATTTTGATTTTCTTGAAAACGGCTGTAACGATTTCGATTAAAATCTCGTATGTTTGAGATATTTTTATGACAAATGAAATGTATATCTTGAATTTTCTGGCTATAGCCCCTGTAGTCGTATTTACTCTGGGCGACTCTTGCATAACTGGTAAACCGTTAGAGATAGACCAAATCATACTATACAAAAAATGTAGATCTTGCTAAAATACACAATTTATGTCCCAACAAATTTTCTTGTAAAGCGAACCATTTCGGAGATATTCCTTGTTGTGTGTGTGAGTTTCGGAAAGCTTAAATCTTTCGTGAAATGGAACATCGTTGTTCATTTTTTTATATGTTAAGCGTGCAAACAGAACAGAATCTAAAAGCTTTAAAAGATTTGGCTATCGTTAAAAACCTATTGTATTTTAATATTCCTCTTACACATATAAGGAACTAAGCAATAAGATAATTTCTACAAATGTTTATCTCAACCAAAATGAAGAAAATATAGGAATAAGAGTTTGTAAGAATGGTTAGTACAAGAGTAGAGAAAGTCATTGAGTGCACACACATCAGATTTTTGAAGTAGTTACCGATAACTTTTTTAACAACTAACAGAACATTATTTTCTAAAATACTTTATTATTATTCACTACTTCTACACTTAGTTACCACCCTTATTTACTCATCTATGGTAACCGGAAATCATATTCGTATTCCTTTTTCAAAAAGTTTTATAAGTCAAGTGTGCATTTTTTAACATAATGGAGGTTGAAATGTTTATCATCAAGGAAATTCTTCAAATTAAGTGTAAAATTGCACGCTACATGTTCTCAAATCGTATTACACAAACAATTTAGATTCCAATAAAGCGCACAGTTTATGTTCAACAAATTCTTATGGAGTTAACCACTTCCGAAATATTGCTTATTATTGATTTGAATTTTCGCCTCTCTCTCTCTCTCACTTGCTCTCTCACTCTCGTCACCCAAAGAGAGCGGGATTTTAAAGCCATACAACGACCAACACTTAAACAATTGAATAACTCTTATGCCTACTTTATGCCCATATTCCCATGAAGAAAAAGTGCAATCAAAGCATTTCTCAATTATTACCGTGACCTAGAGGAACACGAACTTTTAAGATCACTTTGTTGAAGAATGGGTGGAGAAAGACTTGTGAATGAAACACATTTTTAATCTTTTTTTTTTTTTGGGGGGGGGGGCTTTGGTCAAGGATCATTTAGCCATTCTTGATGATACATATTTCTATTACATTCACACATAGTCACTCATTTACTCACTCATATTTCGGGACACACACACACACACACACACACACACACACACACACACACACACACACCCATGTCCGAGGTGGGACTCAATTCTTAGCAAGCATTACATTAACCTGTTCTGAAGACAAATTTGCGAGGAAAGTGTGCAGTTGAATAAGAAAGAAAAACATCAGAAAATAAAGCTCGAAGAAACGAAACGATAAGACTTGTGGATGTTACAAAACATTTTTAAAAGAAGCAAGAAAAGAAAAAGAGAGAAAGGAAAGTTATATCTGGTGTAAAAAAAGAAACAATGTAATGTGAAATAAAGCAGAAAGAGCAATGCTACAGATACGAAAATAAAAGGAAAAGGGGAAGATAGAGGAGTGTATAAATTCCTTGGTGTGAGAAATAAACAAAAAAGAAATAATAAATGAAGAGTATTAAGCTTAAAAACTCCGTAGCTGGACGAGGAAAGTAAACAAGAGAGTAAAGTATAGAGAGGGAAAGGGGGGGGGGGGAGGTGCTCCACGACCCAAAAGGCTCTTATTGAGGAGTAAACAAATTCGCTGTCCTATACAGTCTTTTGATTGCTTCTAAGGGAATGTGCAGTTTAATTAATTGGTTTCAATGTTTACATTGTGCGTAGAAAGGTCTGATAAATGAAAACTTTTTACCGATCTTCAAATACAGGAGAGCAAAAAAGTTCCGATCGGGCTTCGAGTGCTCTCCTGTTCGCATTCTTGGTGCACGTTACCGTCTGCCGCTATCATAGAAAGGTGTAGTTAAAATCAATCATACTTTTAAAACTACTTTAGTTACCAGCTTTGTGAAAGTAATACTACTGGATCAAGAAAAACCATTTCTTTATAGAAAATCATAGAAACTGTACAAATTGTTGTTATAAAAGACTGAAAAAAGGACTAACTCATATCCCAATAAATGAATCTTTAATGTTAAATTCAAAACTTATAATGATATTAAATGAACAAATTTTAAGCTACATAACATTAAGATTACAGAATCGAATGCCCTCAGTTTGTTTTTTGCTAAGAGTCTGGAAAATAGAACTCTCGCGTATTTATGACATGCAACTCAACACATTTATAGCACTAAGAATTAGGAATTGTTTGTTGTTAATTTCCATTATTCGCTATTTAAAACCAAACACTCAGCAACCATTTATAGTAATTCCGGCCACTTAACATCAACACCGCTAATGTATTAGTCCGCGCAGCACGTGGGGAAACGCGTATGACTTCGCGTGCTATCGATAGCGAGAGATATTTGTTGTTTATGCATTACGCGAAGTCGGTTACAATATCTGCTGAAATAGGTTCCATTTAAAAGAGCAGCTATGGTGTCTATGGATTTACAGTCATGTGTGGTGCCTATTAAACCCAACAATGTAATATTTAGAAACTGCTTTGTTTTCAAAAAAGAACTTATGTACTTTACAGCGATTTGCATGTTTAAAAAATCGTCTACTTTTTCTGTTTTAGGCTTATTTTCTTGCAGCTTTAACAATATATATTGATAGTAGACCTTGAGTCCATCTAGTCGTATTTGTCTGACAACCGAGGAAATCCCTAAAAAATAAAAATAAACTCTGTTAGTTTTGACGGTCTTTTGGTCTTTCTTTTTGTTAATATCCTAACCGTATCAAATGCTGAATAAATGGAAAGAATTTCATAACTTTTTCCTCATACTTCCTGGGATTTGAACAGAAATCCCTAAAATTACACAATTTCTCCTGTAGAAATAATAAAGGCATGCATATTTTGTCCAAACTGCTTTATTTGTGAAGTCGAGAAGATTTCTAAAGCTTTATTTTTGACAAAAACCCACTATTGAGCGTTAGGGCCGCTGCATCCTTGTTAGCAGGTATAAACCAACTTGTATACTAAAGTGCCTAATGCACATAACCAAAAAGTGTGCTTTTGTAGGTGCTATATGAGGTCGTAGCTTCGGTTATGGAAGCACTATGCAATTAGTTGGCACTTTAATACAAACGAGGAAGGCTATGAAAGCCCGCAATAGAAGCCCATATGTTTATACAGCACTTGCAGGTACCGTACATCGTCATTTGGTTCCATGACAACCGGCAGCAAATTCCCACTTACAGCGCTCGGCCGGCCTCTTTCATTTGTTGGGCACTGTTTGATTTGTCTGTTTACCTGGTAGGGACAACAGAGGTGAATCGCAACTGACAGAAATGTTATATCCGCCCCTGACACAGGACTTGTTAAACAGTAGACCAATAGGCACCAGCTGTTACCAATAAAAATACCATTTTCTTCTACAATCAAGTCTGCGAAATTTGAAAATGCTGTATTCTTAATGAGAAGAATAAATGGAAAGAACTAATTGCAAAAGTGACGTTTTAAATTCTTTGTGCAGTCTTTAAATTGATTTTATTCAATGACGTATTGGGTATCATCATTTGCTTCCCTCCTTCTACAGCCGTGCTCCGCGCAACGACGCTGCATACCCGCGTGTACCCATACTCAAACTCGCGCATTTGCAACAGTCTGCTCCACTACATACAGTAAGTAAAGGAAACGGTATATTCCACTCAAAAAGTTTATATCAAGATTTCACTGAATATACATGTTTCGAAAAAAAAAAGATGTGAAAGAGAAAGAAAGTATGTCTAGCTGTGAACAACTTATAATCGAAACTAAATGCACAGTTATCAAAAAGTCCCTCCGCACCTTGCAGGTGTCTAATACTCAAGATAACTTGGTATCATGTTTATCTACATTAACTTTTGTGAATGACGTACGTGAAACTATCATAGACTTCATTTCGTGGAACGGTAGAAATAACCATAGGCTCTTCCAGTGCTACCACCTATATTAAACTTGGTATTTAAGTTCAACATTCTTCATGAAGTAGGACACCAAAATTTAAAAAGAATCCCCCATTGCAAACTAACGTTTACGTGAAAAAGTTTCAAAAATTTTGGTTTTGTAAAATGATTTTAAAGATTTCATTATGTTTAAGAATTTTCATGAAAAATGAAAGACATGTTTTAATTTCCTGTTGCTGTCAAATCGTAATGTATTCTTAAAATGGGTTATTATTCTATCTACTTTGTTAATCGAGATAAAATGTATATAAATGCCTTTTTAAAATATTTGTTGTAGATATAGTAAATTTAGGGGGAATAAACTGGGCGTAAGCTACAATAAAATTAAAAAAGAAAACCATACTCTGAGTAAATGTACGTGTAAATATCTTGATATATTAATTATTTCAGAGCTGTTTCGTGAAACAGTGTAGTAAAGTAGAATTTGCATCGCCTTAATAGCTGCAGCACGCATAACACATGTGTCAGAGAAGTTGCCTGGATTACACGGCGCTGCCTGCAATATGCAATATTGTCACGGTGCATAGCGGGACATTGTGCACCTAGTATTTGGATTAATGTGCAACGCAACCGTGTCAGAGAAGTTGCCTACCAATCATGGGGAACCCACAATGTGGGATATTGCCAAATGACCACCATATTAGTGTGCAGCAGATATGTGAGGAGGGTTGCCTGCCAGTCGCGGGGTTAGCTAACGTATGCCGTACGAGTTCACTGAAGTGTATGCAGAGTGCTTTGCTTCGATTACGGGGCTCATAATTTTTATTATTAATGACAGATTCTGTGCTATAATTTCTTAAGACTAAATGTCAACTTAAAATTTGAATCAGTTATAAAACATCATTTTTCCCGGGTTCCATACCCTACAATGAAACCTCTATTGTGCGGTTGTACTAACAACTGCGCCAAGAATTTGATTTCGTTGCCTTCATTAAACTGAAACGCCTTCAAAGGGCTGGTCACGTCCGAGAACTACCTTCGTCAAAAAGAGGTCTAAATTGTAAGTCCACAAGGTGGGTGGGTGGGTGGAGTAAACGGGAAGCAGTTTGGTTGTAGAATCAAAGATGTGGTCATTTACTTCGCTGTCACGGTTTCTTGTTGACTGTTCACAAAATAAATATTTTGCAGAAGAGACTCCTACTTGAAATCTTACCACAGCAGAATACGAATAGACAGATTAATGATTCTTCTAGATATCTTAATATTGAAACTCGCATTTATACAGCTGATACAATCCGAATGATCAGGTTATTTGATATTATAAGTGGCTATCTAACGGGTGATCCAAGAGACTACGAACCCGCTGCGGCGTGTTTTGTCTGTACGCGTCCTCGGCGCTCGTCGCCGACAGCCCCTGTCATAGAACAGCGCGGATGAAACCTTACAACATTTCTGAAACTACTTTTAAAGGCTTTGCTTAAAAATGTTACTAAAGCAGATGCTAAAACTGGTCACCGTCTTTGTCCATAAACATGTATTTTTGGCATGGGAAACCATCACTATCAGTATCACCGTATCTCACGTTGAGAAATGCTGGCAATTTTCTGGCGGGTATTTTATTTATTTGTACAGTTTTTTAGTATAGGTCCCTTAATCAGATGATTTTATTAAAGAACGGGTTTAGAAATTTAACCCATATATTTCCTTAACACAGAGCTTTAAATTTTATCTATGGTTATTGTGATGAAAATTCAAGTCTTCTGCCTTTAATACCTAAAGAATTTGCTCGTAGTAGAAAGAGAGAGAGAGAAAGAGAGTAGTTGCCATGACAACATCAAATAGCGTTCCTTTTTGTGTAAGTTTCTTCTTTCACAACGAAGACATTCGAAATAAATTCAGCGTTAAGAATAACTACTGGAGCGAACTTCTATAAGGACTGCTAAGCCTTATTTATAAAATAAACAGCGGAACAGCACTTTCATCTTTTATTTTCAAAAGCACTTAACATTTCCTAAAGAATATGAAAAAGGTAGGTTATGTTCTCTAATAAGGCATTTTAACCACGTGGGTTTAAGATCTGATTTTTCTTGAAATGAAACACTATATACAATGTGGTATTGCTCTGTATTATTAAACAGAAATTGCGACTGGCTTCAGAATGTCTAAATTGGGCTGTGTTTTTGGCAACATAAACAGCAGTTGGGACACTAATTTACCTCATAATGTATCGCAATGGTGTGTTTAAAGTGATAAAAATGTATAGTGCAATATGGATTGCAAAAGTGGTGATAGCAGTCTGAAACATGGTTAATAACTAATAACTAAATTAAAGAGAAATCAAGTTATGCGCGTTCGTAGTGCATGTTGCGGCACAGTCGAGTGCCTCAGTTGTTAGTGGTTGGTCTGTTCATTCCGAGGTCGCGGGTTCAAACCTGACCCATAGCTATGGTATCTAACTGTGCGTAAAAGTCACAGCCCCATTACCTTTAATGGCATGTAAAAGAACTCTTGCGGGACTTAATTTTGGCACACAGGCGGCGCTGATATGATCTTGGTATTTGACTACAGCGTTAACAAATAAATTACTTTACTTTTTACTTTTTCTACTATACCTAGTAAGTAGAGGAATTATTTTATTTCACCGGAAATATGTTTTGAGGCCCGTCAAACCAAAGAAAACATTTTTAGAAAAAGGTCTGTGTGTGTCTGTATGTTTGGCGTCTGTGAACAGCATAGCTCAAAAACGAAAAATCGAGTAAAAACCAAAGTTGGTATTTAAGATTAATATCTTTCGCCTTAAACTACACTTAACACAGAATATTTTCGAAAAGTTAGATTTTCTCAAAAATGGGTCTAAAGATTTTGATTAAAATGCTTTATGTCAAAGATATTTTATGACAGAAGAAATGTATACTTCGAATTTTCAATACAACCGATTGAAGGATATCATTAACATAATATTGCGAAATATTAATAATAATAATAATAATAATAATAATAATAATAATAATAATAATAATAATAATAATAATAATAATAATAATAATAATAATAATAATAATAATAATAATAATAATAATAATAATAATAATAATAATAATAATAATAATAATAATAATAATAATAATAATAATAATAATAATAATAATAATAATAATAATAATAATAATAATAATAATAATAATAATAATAATAATAATAATAATAATAATAATAATAATAATAATAATAATAATTTCATTGCTGGTTTTCAATACATCACATTTCACTTGAACATAGGGGAAATATGGAGGAATTGAGAGGGAGAGAGTGGGAAAGTAGGGGACAGAGAGAAGAACTCCACATTTCGGTTTCTACTATTATCCTTACGAAATCACATAAAAAATTAATTAGTTTTATTATACACCTAATCATTTTTTAATATCGTAATCTGATCATGATCCACCCCTGACGCGAAGAAAGCAACTGATAATACCACCCGAAATGGGGCCCAGAAAAACGTTGGCTGGGAGATGAGGTGAAGAGGGGAGGGGTCAATAAATCTCTTCTTCCCCTACACCGCCCCCACCTCCTACTAAGGAATCCTATATTTCGGTGGAGAAGGCAGAGTCTGGAATTGGAAAAATCCTAGCAAGGAAGGAGAGTCAATCGAAACTTCCTTTAATATAGTAAACTCTCTCGCCTTCGCCTCCCTCTACTCCTCCCCCCCACCCCCACTATGCACCTTGCCCAACCAATCGATGGAAATTTGCTCTCTCATCCCTGAAGCTCTTACACCCTCTGTTCATATTATATATATCCAAATTGCTGTGTTGGCAATAGACAAGGAAGAAAAAACGGTGCAAGATTTACGGTTCTATCTCTGTAATAACCAGCCCTTAACGACGTTTGCACTATCGGCTTTAAATCTTTCCAGCAATTCGGAGCTGTTCGCTGGAACATTACTTTATCACGGCGCTATCCGGCATGTTCGTGACCTTGGAATGCAATTCCCTTCTACTTCTTTATTTTACAACATTCTCCATTACTAGTTCCTCTGCATGTTAGTATTGTATTTCAAGTATAATACAAACAAGTGAATTTTGGAAACAGTTCACGTAATAATACCTATATTATGGAATGAGAGAATAATGGCAGCGAGTTTCATAATGTTTATACGAGCATCATAATATGTTTTTAATATTCTACGCTGCCTGTTATTGTCATTGGTGTTCGCATTTTAATAATGCATTTGTTATTCAATTGTATATGCAAGAATCTATAGTTACGCCTTCAACTTCAGTTGTAAAGCTGGCCTTGACACAATGATATAAATACTATACATACCTTCTAAAACGAGAAAAAAAATCGATTTTATTAGACTATTATTATATTGAACAACACAGTTGAATTTTTAAAATTATATCTCCTATTACCTTTATATCAACTTACAGCTCAGAAATTTTGATATAGTGAATAGTTTGAAAAAATGTTTTAACACCACAAAGTTCAACAATACCATAAAACAGCGCATTATCATATTAATTATTTTTTAAAACAAGCTATAATCAATATTAAAATTCCAAACCTAAATTTTACTACCCCTATTCTGAACTGTGTTGCAGAAAGAATTTTAGATCTCTAGCTAGATTTTTGCGAGAAAAATTACTTAAAGTTGTTATTAAAGGCAGAGGCGCATCACTTTAAAAATGGCGTCCAAAATATGTGTTCCCCTCTTCCCAGTGGATTAAAACTTCGCAAATATATTCTTTAAGGTATGGTACATTTTTTGCAATATAAATCCAAAAATTGATTTTTTGTGTCCAAACAGGCTAAAATATGACTTCTGTGTTCCCTCAATACTAATTATTAAACAACAGAGCAGCTTTATTTCATGCACGGGAATCAATAGTTTCGCTTTCACCTGCTTGTCAACGAAACGTTTTTTAAAATACGTTTTTTTCCCGTTTCTTTTGGTTCAAGCAATTCCAAGGCAATTCATTTTCAGTGCAATCTGGGTGATCAAGTTTACGTAACATAAGAAGTAATAAATGCGTTTTTATTTATTTATTTATTTCCGAAACATTAGTTTGAAGATCGACCTCGGGTTTCTACTATTTTTACCCCTTGCAACACCGGATGCACCCAGAGCAAAATTCCACCAGCCGCCACTGCTTCAAATCCTTTAACGCTTTTCCAACACGTAACCATCAGGCTGAAGAAGGGGAAGACAAAGAAAGGAATAATTAAATGGGGGAAGACAGAAAATGTGAGGAATAGCTTAATCAATAAGAGGTTAAGTGGAGTCATGACAGGTTGTGCGTTCTTTGAGCATGTGATTAACCTCAATAGCTGATTTATGTTGCGGAAAATGGCCTCGGGTTAACATTAGGAAAAACTGCTTGGTAACAAACATCTGGTTACAGCAGGCATCCCGAACTTTGCACCTGCAAAAACACATGCAATTCAACCCGTAACCGGAGCAATAATCTGCCAGCAACACGCATCTGAAGTTAATCACTCACACCATTTTCCATCATTTCATAATCAGTAATAATATATAAATATAGAAAAAGTTTTAATTTTGTGGGTGGGATGGAATTAAACTAAATAACCACTCAAACAATGTTGATAATTTTTGCACCACAGAAAACCCTAATCTATCTGACAGACAGGACATCTGTCTGGGACATCTAAAATCACACCTTACTCGATTGTTTACTACAACAACCTTTTATGTTTATTTCTTTAGCTGCAAGAATGGAACATGCCTCTATAAGATAATTGTTTTCAGATGTGAGGGAAAGACATAGGTACACAGAGAAGCTAGTATATTTACTACGTAAATTATTATAAATATTTAAAAATAAAAAATAAGAAGAAATAAGTATAAAATAAGAAGCAGTGACAAAATCAGCATCTTCTTATCTGCTCTAGGGCAGTTTGGGAAATTATTGTTATTTTTGTTTCTACTAGTTCAACGAGTAGAAGTTTGTATATAAGTCTGTGTAATCCGTAATGTTACATATTTTCGTAATACCCTATGGAATATTGATTTAAGTTCCTGTTTAACATGCACTGGGATTTAGAGTCTCAGAAGTTGGGCTGCTGAATCTCTCCAAGTTTGTTTTATCAGAATACGATAAATTATACTCTAAGCCAGAAATCAAAGTCTGCAAGCAGGGGGATCCTCGATAACATTCGTCTTGTAAATGAACTCCAAAATTTACAGTGATTTACTGCTAATAAGGATAAGATTTTCCTGGGAAACATAAATTTGCAGTTCTCTAAAACTAATCCTCAACAGTTTCTACATAGGAGTTGTCGCATACAGATGACTAGATCCTGTTTTGATTAAGGTTTCTTTGTTTCAACTACATAAGTTGTTACGTCTTTAATCCACAAATTACATATCATCGGACTTTATTCTATCAGCGGTTATTCAGGACAAGAGCAAATTGGGACTGCTTATTTTTCTTGTCTTCGTTAAAACAGAAAAGAATACTTTGTTAATATAAAATATATTTCTAAGACATAATAAATAAATAGCAGTAAATTCAAGCTTTATCTTTAATTATTTCACTTTATTTGCTTTTAAACTTCACATAGATGAACACTGATATTGTGACGTCAGGCGGGGCCAAGCTACTTCACACCGTATGCCGAGTCAGCGAGCGGGAAAAAAAGCTCAGGGCCGGACTACCTCGTGCGACTGCTGTGTGCACGTGTTTGTCAACAATCGAAGCGGCATAAACAAAAGTGGTCGAGAACGTTCAGGAAACTTCTAGCTACGTCGTTTCCGGTGCGTGCGTGTCTGTGGAACTCGAGAAAGGTGTGTGACGTCATCCCCAGAGAGGAAGGGACCAGTGAGTTTTACAGTTGATTTACGACTCGTGTGTTGGTAAGTGCGGGACAGTTGTGTGTGTGTGTGTGTGTGTGTGTGTCGTGTTGAAATATCGTAAGAAGATTCGAAGAGCGTCGCGAGTGATTTTACGTCGTAATGAGAGACAGAGGAAGTAAAGAAAGGTACTAAAAGGTCGGAGCAAGGTTAGGGGCAGTAAAAATTGTGAGCTATGATAGTCCAAAGGACTCTAGATTGTGTTCACGACGAGAAGAAAGCTGTGTAATTGTAAGGTTTTAGAGGACATTGAAGTGATAGAATGATTTATGTTATTTGCGACAGTAAAATATATGAGAATCAAGGATGATAGATACGGAAGATATATTTTTGTAGTAAGGTTTTCTGAACTCGTAAGTTTTATCTTGTTGGCTGGAGTGAAAGATAAAATGGAGCAGCACTAGTTATTGGTATCCTGTGATCTGGGAGCACTTGCAGAGAGACAGGCTAGGTTGGCACACCTTCAAGCTCTATTAGACTGTTAGATCGAGTGGTAACCGCGATAACTTGACACTAGGGAGTAAACAAGGTAAGTTAACGCCGCGTCTGTTGCTGACATACAGTATTAATGCACTTCCCAACATGTTGCTCCACAGGTGGTGGCCCTGGCCTGCTTCTTAAGTGAAGATCGAACGGTTCTGTTTTCCTAAGGTAATAGTTTCTGGTCCCTCAGGATTGCACTGGGATAACGATCTTCTACCAAGAACTCGAGAACAGGTTCATCTCTAAATCTGACCTAGAATTGTATTTACCTGATGACTCAGAATAGTTTCATAGGTATTTAATAAGTGATTACACTTTTAGTATTATGATAATATATCTAATTCAGAAGAAAATCTTAAAAAATCAACATATACTCAGAATAAAATAGCAAACAGAGAGTGAAACATCAAAAATGTTATAGAAGATAACATTGTGGAACTGTGTTCGAATTTAAGTATTTAGGATGTAATGTATCATATAAAAACAAATTGATCAATCCAAAAAATGGAAGCTTTCAAATATTTTAATAGCACAATAAAAAGTTGTTTGAAACACAAAGCAAGAAGGGATACAGTATTAAAGAAGAAGAAGAAGATTTCTGTGAAATTGGCATTCTGGAGGTCGGGTTTCGATTACTGTCGACCGTCCATTCTAACCTTGCTTTTTCGGTTCTCCTTGGACAGTATGAGAATCCTGAAGTGGTTTTTCATCTATCACGATTTCCTTTCTATGGTTTTCTTTTTCAGTGCGCTTCTAGGTTTCATGGAGTGTGGCTGTGCCAGACATCGTGGGCAAAAGAGGATACTTCCAGTGAACACCAAAAGGTGTCGTTAAGCACCCTCTATAATCAGCTCCGGCAATGTGACAGGTTTTAGAGACTTCCTCGCGTCTCTGTGGGGCCCAGTAGGGTGCGAGAATTGTAGTTTTGCACCGCTGTGAATTTTATACCTAGGTTGTAGTATTTTTGCACCACAATGTTCTCTTGCTCACTAACTTCCTCCCTTGCTAATTGTTAGTAAGTTGGTGCACAGGTTACAAATAGATTCTTTTTAAGTGAACCCACAGATGTCACTGAATGATAATCAACGTCATCTGCAGTCAGGTGATGCCAGATGGTGCTGGGGTTCCTTTAAGGGTACATTTAATGCAATGTTTTATATTACCTATCCACGTATTTATAAATTATTACCATCTTGTCAAGTTTTCAGAATCATACTTATCTTAAAAGAAATGGAATTCACGTAGCTCCTTATAAGAAGAGATGCACTAAATCTAAAATATCTAAAATAAAGTCATTGTTGAACCATACAATAGCCAGGAGTTCACTGTACAAAAAGTGCTTTATAGCAGTTTGCCTTGAACTTAAATTATGGAAAAGTTTATTTTTTAAATGTACAAATGAACTATAACACAATTTTAAATGAACTACAACGCAAACATAATTTTTAATCACACCATAACGTGTATCTGACAGCTTTCGTCTTTGTGAGTCGCAAAACTATGCATTACCAACCTAACATCTCTAAAGTCACCAACAAAATGCTTATCCTAACTTTGAGTGCCGCAAACATGTTGAGACATTACTGCATATCTTGAAATATTGAAGAGGGGTGTAGGAAGACTAAGATTAGAATGGAGACAGTGTAGGGAAAATATGACAGGCAGTTCTGGGAACACGTTGAGAGAAATACAATGGCGCAGGACAAGGCTGAATTCAGGAAGTAGTGAAGAAACCCTATGCCTAAAGGCAAAAGGAGTGGTAATAGAACCCTATGGCGAATCCGAAGCACAGCAGCGTACAAGCCGATGCGGCCCTTTGTGTTACCAATTCGACCCCTGGATGGAGTCTGCAACAATTTCAGACTGAACGCATCCCATGTCATTCAAGGCACCCAGACATTTTTAAGAGAAGCCACTCATAGATAGCAGAGCAGATCAGCAGTCCCACCGATGTTCACCGCTCAGTCGCAGCATACCGAACGCCTTTGTCTGGTCTGTTGAGACTGAAACAGATGATGATGATGATGATGATGATGATGATGATGAAGGAAATTATGAGCACAGTAGGTTTGGAGGTTCCACGAAGCCATCTTGCCCGTTAGTTAGAGGCTTCGATGAGAAGAGAAACTTCAAGAAATGGTGTGCTTTCTAGAGAACTCACCAGCACTTTGCCTGGCTATAAAAGAGGGGGAGCCTAACAGAGAAGAGTGAGTTAGTTGGTAGTACCTGTTGTAACAGAGTTTAGTGAGTGAACAACCGGAGCTGTCCGCTAACCAGTATTACCGTTCTGTGCCAAGACAGAACAGCTGTAAGTTGCAAGGTCACGACGAATTGTTGGTCAAGTTAACGGTAGAACAGAACTGTGTTTTTGTGATTCTGTTTTAGAAGAGAAAAAAGGTAACAGAAAATTACTGAAAGTATCACTTGTCACAATTTGAACAGAAGTTATAGACTTCACAGAAAATACGAAACCTCTTATACCTTTACTTCGTAGTAATTAGGGAAAGTATTGCATTGGAACACAAACATTCTACGGTGATATTTCACCGGAAATTTGTTTTGAGGCTCCATGAACAAATAAAATCATTTTTTAAAAAGTGTGTGTGTGTGTGTGTGTGTGTGTGTGTGTGTGTGTGTGTGCGCGCGCCCTGTTGTTGTAGTGTTTAACGCCCGCTTTTACTACTACGGCACCACAGGCGGTGACACTGATGATACATGAAGATGGAGTACCGGTGGAATGAGATGGCGGGGGAAACCGGAGTACCCGGAGAAAACCCGCCCTGACGCCGCTTCGTCCACCACGAATACCACATGCGGGTCCCTGGGATCGAACCCGGGCCGCCTAGGTGGTAGGCGAGCGCGCTAACCGCTCGGCCACGGCGCCGCCTGTGTGTGCGCCCGAACAGCATAACAAAGAAATGAAAAATCGGTTAAAAACTAAAGTTGATATTTAAGTTTAATATCTTTAAACTATGTGACACGAGGATTTTGAAGAAAATTGCTTCACCCTTGGCTATTGCTTAAAGACCAATGAATTCCTAAATTCCCCTTGCACATAGAAGAAAATTATCAACAAGAAAATTTCTAGAAATTTTTATCTCGACTAATATTAGGAAGATAGAGGGATAAGAGTTTGTGAGAATAGTTAGTACAAAAGTAGAGGAAGTCATGTGACCGCAGCACAGTTTTTACTTTCTGCAATCTAGATTTCGTTGCAGATCTCCGTAGGAAGTCCGTTTCAGTTGACAATAGTTCCTTTTTCAGCTTTTCATTTATTTGCCAGACTTCACATTCATATAAAAGTGCACTTTTCATCATGGCTCCAGTAATTATTCTTGAATTTATCATTTATTCATGTGTGGCAGACATATCCAATTTTGCTGCCAGATAATTATATTCCTTTTGAGGTTTAATAGTTCTATTTTCATCTATTTCCAAGTTTTGAATGCTTCCGCCTTAAAGATACTTTTTAAGAAACCAAGTTAAGGAAAAGTTTTCCATGAATAGGTGCTTCTGTGAATGAAACGTTGTATATTTTTTATTTTCTTTGTGTTTTTTCTACCTCTATTAAACATTAAAGGTGACCTTTCTCAGTGCTTGTATTGACCCGCCTCAACATGTAAAACTGGGACATCCGTCATGGAGTATGAACAATGACAGTTTTAATCCAGTGTGGCCACTGTTCAGAAAGAGGAATCAATTAGCGAGACACCTGCTAGCTCTCTACCACAGTGCTGTTAGTTACCATCCCCTTTAGCTTTAAATAACGCTCCGATTTGCGGGCAACCGCACCCTCCAACAGCTGCAGTCATAGTTTTAAAATAACCGTTTCGATTGCGGTTAACCGCCTGCCTGCAAAATTACCTGAATGCTCATTGTACAATTTCTGCTGTGGACACCTGTCTTGGGCAATAAAAGGTTGTGGACACAGCTACTGACTCTTAGGATTCGAAACAGTTTTAAGTGAGTTGCGACTCAGTGTCGATTTGAACATCGACAGTTAAACCATTTAGAAAGAACTTAGTACCGCAACCTCCCGGCAGGGAGGGGTGAAGTGGGAGGACACTAAGGGCGGTCAGACGATAGGAGAGACTACTGCAAAGTGCACGGCCCCAGCAACTACAGATCTGAACTCTCGTACTCTCGGAAGACGAGGATTTATAGGGAGAAAGAATCTGCCCTGCACGCCGATTCTCCCGCCGACAATTAGAACCTGAAACAGCCGAGCAGATAAAAGGTGAAGTGATATTTAAGTTCAGTACTTTCCAAAGTTGGACACGACGATTTTCAAGAAAATCCTCCCCATCCAAACTGCGCTTTACATAGAACATCTTTTAACACTTTTGACTTCCTCAAAAGTGACCCTAAAGTTTTCTATTAAAATGTCTTTTTTCAAAGGTACGTATCTACAAATAAACTTTATATATTTTACATCTGGTTACAGCCCAATCACATAGGACTTCTAAATTGAAGAGTAGATGTGGCAGAAATTGGCCTTTAAGTAGTGTTATAAACAAGTAATACTTAGGCATTTATCGCTTTGTCAATAATATAATAGAAACTCTGATCAGTTGTAGGACAAAACTGTTACAAAGTAAATTTTCATAATAATTATTTTAAGAATTTATATATAGGTCGTGAAGTGAGACATGAACAAATCTTGTGCTTAGGGAAATGCTTTCCTACCCTCCTTCTCAGCAACGATGCACAAAAAAATATAGATATCTTTAAAACAGTTTTTTTGAGATATCCATTATTAGTAGTTCCAATTATTCATTGGTTTTAAATCAATTTAAACCCACCTCCGCGGCGCAACAGTCATTTCGGATGAAGGCCTACCGCACGGCCACTGCGACTCCCACCTCTGCCCAGCAGAAGCGTCATAAGCAGAGTGCTGTACTGGGGGCTGGAACGTGGACAGGAAAGAATGCCCCCTGGAACTGTGGTCCCCAGGACTAAAAGGCGAGCATACTGGTTTTTGGGACCGGCATGGGATGGTACGAGCCCGAGGGGGTAGTGGAACTGGTTTCCGGGTTCCATACCCCTTAGAAATACGAGCCTGAAGGGGTGGGAGAGGATCCGGGCCGCGGCAGCCTCCGCTGGGGTACTTCTAACTGGGAAAATGTAGAAACCCTGCCTTCTGCTCTGTCGTGGCAACGTTCCTGCCGCCCTTAGAATCCATTCACCTCATCGATCCTCCCGGGGGTGCCCCGCCAGGGGGAGATCCTAAGTCCCCCAACCGCAAGTTGTTATAGTCATAGAATCTAATACATGAACACAAAAGATGATTTTTCTTTATAAGCAGAGCTCTTATAAAAAACTACTGCTATTTTCAAATAACCGTGTTTTCTCTGCAGTTAGTGTGGTTTGTGTTTCAGAAAACAAACACGTGGTCAACCTACTGAGTTTATATTAATTTGACGTTTGTAATAAATGAAACAAAAACATGTAATTTAAACAAAATATGTATCTTGTGCAGCAATGTAATAATAAAGAGGAAATTAATAACGTTTGCATGCGACATGTGCTCCCTTTCTCACATATGTAATCAATCCCTGGTTTCATAAAAGCCTTTTTAATGAAATCATTTAGTTCGATGCGAATTTTAAAAGCTCGTTAAAATTAGAGAGGATTTCAACAAATGACCTAACCGAAGTTGTATCGAACTCTTCCACGAGGATTAGTTGCAGATCAATAAGTGGTTCACTTGTGTAAATGCTTGGGGGATACGCAGTCCATTGGGAGCTTTGTTGGTATTTAATCACATGTAAAATTGAATGCGCCCTTATAAAGAAGCATATTGAAAAAAAATGAAATGAAATTTCGACGTTCTCTGTATGTGCTACATTATTCGTTTGATGTCTATAAAATTACCTTAATGGAAGGTCACCTTTCAAAAGGACGTACACAGGTAACAAAATTACCTAAGGGGGAATTCCGTTTTAAACAATCTGCATATCTTAATTGGAAGGTATTATCTGTTTACTAATTGACCTAGTGAAACAGCGATCGCTCTGAAACGACACACAAGGTCTCTTTCATAAGCAATGCTACGAATGATTGCCAATTTATATAGAGAATTTGCACCAGTTGCATTTATTAAGACTATTTCACGAATTAAAGGATGATGAAACTAGAGAAGAAAATAAGCAGAATAGTACCTTTGATTGGAAGGCCTTCTGGTTTCCGAAATTCATATTCCTAGACAGGCCACTAAATTGAAGCTCTAGAAACCCGTGTTTTGCCACTTTATTACACGGCTGCCAAACTTGGAAAATCAAGGCCAAGTTAAGAAATATACCCTAAAAGTATGCCAAAGAAAAATGGAAATTAAAGTCCTGGGTATAACTCTGAGAGACCAAATTTCAATTATAGATATGCAAAAGATCTCATCAACAACAGACTCCGCACACCTAGCAATTAGGAAAAAATGGAAATGGGGAGGACACATCGTGAAAGTCCCGGACACCGAGAGGCAGATGTGCAGACCTCCTCAAAGAACGAGCAAGCGCACAGTGGTCCATACTCGCCAGATGTCGGAAGAACGATGGAGAGTCAACTGTGAACAGAAGTGCAGATAGACAATGAGACAAACAATAGATAATGTAACAGACAAAAGCAACTGTCCAGTGTTCCAAGAATTACGGAGTAGCCCACTGTGAGGGATATGAAAAGAGCTTTACCCCTCTATAGGGAGGCCTTTGCCCTTGAAGGGAAGACAACAGAATTCATTCATTATACGTTATTTAAATGCTATATTGGAATTACTAAACTCTTAAAAGAAAAATCAGGCATGCATACATCTCTGTCCATTGACACGGCCTATGAGATTAAATGAGAGTTATGCCATCTACTTCAGCATCAGATGCTTCACCAAAGCGAGAGTCAACCATTTTTACTTTCTCTACTGGTAAGGTAAGTATTGTATTCCACCCAAAAATTCGATGTCGAGATTTCACCGGAAATATATTTTGAGGCCCGCTAAATCCAAAAAAAAGCACTTTTAGAAAAAGATTCCGGATATGCGTGTGTGTGCGCGCGCGCTGTGTGTCTTTGGACAGCATAACTCAAAAACGAAAAGTACGTTAAAAACCAAAGTTGGTATTTAAGTTTAATGTCTTTCAAGGATGCGACACGAAGATTTTGAAGAAAATATTCCCACCCTAAACTACCCTTTACATGGAAAATTTTTCGAAAATTTTGATTTTCTTGAAAATGGCTCTAACGATTATGGTTAAAATGTCATATGTTTGAGATATTTTTATAAGAAATGAAATGTGTATCTTGAATTTTCTGGCTATAGCCTCTGTAGTCGTTTGCTCTGGACGACTTTTGCATAACTGGTAAACTGTTGGGATAGACCAAATTATACCCACTGCACAAAAAATTTAGATCTTGCTAAAATACACAATTTATGTTCAAATAAATTTTCTTATAGGATGGACCATTTCAGAGGTATTCTTAGTTATGTGTGTGAGTTTCGGAAAACTTCAAACTTTCGTGAAACGGAACATCGTTGTTCATTTTTTTTATATAAATGTGCAAAGAGAACGGAATCTCAAATTTTTAAAAGATTTGACTATCGCTCAAATCCTACTGTATTCTAATATTCCCCTTGCACCTACAAGGAAATAGCAATAAGATAATTTGTACAAATGTTTATCTTAACTAACACGAAGAAGATATAGGGATAAGAGTTTTTAAGAATGGTTAGTACAAGAGTAGAGAAAGTCATGTGAGTGCTACACATCAGATTTTTTATTTAGAAGATTTAAAAGCGTATTACTGGTGAAATCTGGACATCGAACTTTTGGGTTGAAAGCAATACTTCCCCTACTTAACTATAGGCAGTAGAGAAGGTAAGAATTGGCCTCAAAGATATAACCTCTACAAGTTTTCCTTCAATGTTTTATTCAGATCTAAAAAGAAAACTGTAAATGAACCTGCATAAATAGACAAATGAAACCCTCTAAGAGAACCGCATTTCTATGTAAAAAGTTGTCGCAATTATCACGAAGTTCTTAATGAACTAGAATAAAAAAACTATAAAAGATAATGAAACTAAGAATTGAAGGTAGGGAAACCAGAGCTTACTTCTAATTAAACTCGCACAATTTTAGAAATTACTTGAGAGAGACACTGATGAAATCAGAAATAAAAAGTTTTTAAAGGTAAAAGCTTTCCTGCAGTGAAGTTATTTTGATGCTAATGTATATATATTTTTTGGAGATGATGACACGCGTGGATTCCGACAGGTTTGGATGGAGTGGCAGTCCTGCGCCGTGTTTTGCCGCTGCTACAACTCAATTATGTAAATCTGGTGGGATTGTGTTTGTACGTCTGTCTGCTGGTGAATGCGATTTGCATCGCATTGAGCGGAGCCGAGCGAGCCGAGCCGAGCCGAGCCGGGAATACAGCTAGAGCTAGCTACTCTGATAGCGCCCTCCAACACGTCAACAGATTACAATTATTCCAGAATAGCCCCGACTTACTATATCATGCACCAAATATTTCTTGGGACTACTGTCGCCACTGTTTATCATATAGTCGACCATGATGCTGCCACCTGCAAATTGCTCCCCTCGGTTTTGTTAATCAACCTTTGATATTTTTGTACTTTCTGAACTGCTAAATGGACTTTCTCTACTCTTGTACTAACCATTCTTACAAACTCTTATTCCTATATCTTCTTTCTTGTTAGTTAATATAAACATTTGTACAAATTATCTTATTGCTTATTTCCTTGTAGGTGCAAAGGGAATGTTAGAATATAGTAGGCTTTGCACGATAGTCAAATATTTGAGATTCTTGACATATAAAAAAAATGAACAGCGATGATCCATTTCACGAAAGTTCTAAGTTTTCCGAAACTCACACACATAACAAGGCATATCTCCGAAATGGTTCACCCTACAAGAAAATTTATTGAGACATAAATTGTGTATTTTAGCAAGATCTACATTTTTTGTACAGTATAATTTGGTCCATCTCTAACGGTTTACCAGTTATGCAAAAGTCGTCCAGAGTAAATACGACTACAGGGGCTATAGCTAGAAAATTCAACATATACATTTCATTTGTCATCAAAATATCTCAAATATATGACTTTTTAATCAAAATCGTTAGAGCCATTTTCAAGAAAATCAAAATTTTTGAAAAATTTTCCATGTAAAGGGTAGTTTAGGGTGGGGCTATTTTCTTCAAAATCTTCGTGTCGCATCCTTGAAAGACACTAAACTTAAATACCAACTTTGGTTTTCAACCGACTTTTCGTTTTTGAGTTATGGTGTCCACAGACTGACAGACTGACACACACACAGACACACACACGCACCTTTTTCTAAAAATGCTTTTTTTTTTTTTTTGGATTCAGGGGGCCTCAAAACATATATTTCCGGTGAAATCTCGATATCGAATTTTTGGGTGGAATACAATACTTCCCCCTACTTACCAGTAGAGAAAGTAAAAATTAATGTGCTGCATTCATATGACTCTCTACTCCTCTTCTATAAACTATCCACAAAGAAGGTTAGCTTCTACATACTTTTTGTTATGGATTTAAATGTTTATTACAGATTTAAATATTTATTTACAGACATAAGAAGAATACTAAAAAGATAGTTAATTGGTTGAACCTTTTAAAACTGAGCCGCGGTATGATGACTATAAAATTTAATTAAATTTACAGGACTACAAAGAAAACATAATGCAGTTCAAGAAAGGTACAAAATAGTTAAATTCAATCCAACAATAAAGAATATCTTAGAAGCGGCTAATGCCACAACAAACTTCAGTGTTTACTTTAACGAGAATGTTTTGTGTAGTAAGATTTTGTGTGACTCTTTTGTTTTACAAATAATACATAAGTACGTCACAATTAAGACGACTTAACGGAAGTATTCACAAAGAATACAATATTAAATTCTATATTGAATAATTTGTCAAATATTTCCAATATTTGGAGCTATTTAGTTTTTTGACGAATGGATATAAGTAATTAATTTCACTGTCACGTAAGCAGTGTGCAGACACTGTTATAATGTCTTATGCCGTTATCGGTGAAATTCCAGGCATGGAATTTTTGGCTGGCATACAATACTTCCTCCAGTAGGGAAACCATACATCTAGGAGATAAATAGAAACTAACTTGGTGCTATAACGCGTATCTTTCAGAAAATAGTGTATCTCATAGCTTGATATGTGGAAGAAGATTAAGATTTCGTAGTCTATGTAGCATTAAGTGTAATAATTATGAATAGAAGAAAATGTAATAAGTATTAATTAGTAAATAATATCCTTGAAATATGATCCTAGTTTAGGAAACGACATATTATTTTATGACCTAAAAAGACCGTACTTACTTCCCTGGCGCTAGAGGTCGTGGCGACCTTTGACCTCTTTAGCAAGAGCATTCCACCTTAAATAATCCAATGCTTTCCGCCTGCAATTTGTTATCCCTATCAATCTAATATCTTTCTCTACTTCGTTTATCCACCTGCTTCTTAGAATTCTCTTTTCCTCACTCCGTACATCTGTACTCTCAATATTTTCTTTGATGTTTATTTCGGACACTCGTTGCTAATTTTATTTTTCTTGCTTTTATAAACCTTAAAGTACAATATTTTTGTAATATTTATCCAATTTCATTATTACTTCTAGTTCTCCAACTATAATTTTCCTAGACAGCTCCATATATTCTTTTTATAATTTTCCTCTCAAATAATTTTAGTTTATTTCCGACAGTGTATTATCATTACTTAGCACTAACTGCTTTTGTTTCAGTTAATTTATTTAAGGCGCTCTGACATTGCCAACGCTGTCGCCCTAATGACATGTTGCCGCATGCCAGATTTCGGAAACTAGTCAGATGTAACTAATGCTGCTCTCCGTACCACAGGCACTGGGTTCATATCCCGTATGCATAACAAAAACAATAAGCACTATGTTCGCTGAATGCTACAATCCCAGCTTGGCCAAAACTGAATTTCAAATAGAACATAGCGAACTAGTACACGTGTGACCTGAATCGGAATCCTATTGAGAATACTCTTGCCAACAATTCCTGTACATCTCCAGATTTCAGCAAAGGACAAACAAGAATAACCGTATCAAACTTGAATGTGATATTGTGAAAACTCGTCTTACATTTTATACACAGAGTAACAGACCCCTGCAATTCTGCTCGTACGAGGTTAAACTGAACATAACCTGGGAGAGGACATGGATTTGTAAAAGAGAAAGTATCCAAGTATAGAATTTATATTAATGGCAGATTTGAATGGTAGAATAGGGGAAAACAAAATTAAATTGATAATATGGAAGGGGATGAGGGAGAGAAAAATATTGTAACGCCGGGCACAGCGCACAGCGCGAGCAAACAATTGACTAACAACAGTCAAGCGGCAACAGCGCTTCAGAAAGATCTATCTACGTCATCGACGGCGTGTTTGTGGAATTCGAGAAAGGTACGTGTGATGTCATCCCCGCTATATAAGCAGACGAGGAAACAGCAGAGAGAGAGAGAGATTTAGATACATGTTGGTGGTCAAAGAGTCAGGAAGTGCGAGGAGCCGCGTGTGTCGTTGCTTCAACGAGCGTTGAGTGATTGCATCGTCGTAGAGAGTCAAGAAAGACACTGAAAGGACTGAGTCAAGGTCACGAAAGTAACAATTGTGAGTTGTGATAGCACTGTAGACTGTGTTAACGACGAGAAGAAACTCTGTATATGTGGTAAAACTTTATAAGACAATGTGAAAGAAAAGTAAACAGATTGTAATCGTTTTGTTATAATGTAATTACTTTGAGTAAAAAAAGAAATATTAATTGAATACTCCTATTTACCCTCTCTTTCCTCTCACTGCATCTACGTCCTGACCTTTCCTTCTATCTCTGTCTCTCTCCCTCTGATTTTCCACTTTCTCTCTCAAACTCTTTTTCTTTTCGTAAAAGTTAGTATGATGTTTCCGTTTCCTTTGCCGGTTTGAAGCCCCTGAAATATTTGAGGCGCTCACCAATATTGATCTTACACTTTTAAACTTTGTACAGACATGTGCAAATAAGAAAATACAATACAAGCAATATTCTAATATTTTTTTACCTTTTCTTTTCCAGGTAAGTTACTGAAGTCACATTGAAGACCTGAAATAAAAGGCAAGTCTTAATCATAATTATTTAGATCTTTGACAGTCTTTATTATTGTATGTCCAAGTATTGTAAAATTTTCAGAATGCACTAAGGTTTCATAGGTTTCTAATACACCTCTTACAAATAATATGCTGCAACGATGAATTTTAAAGTTCCTTTTGGGCTTTTTTTACTCTCTTGTACGGTTTTTTATTTTTGCGAAAATAATTAAAATATTGCTTGAGCACAAGGTTCTGGCATTAAGAAAACCCGATATTGCCAGAAGCTGAATAAATGATCTCTGTGTATCTATCTTAATAAATCATTTATCCACAGGAATATTATAATTGTGTTGTGTCCTGTCAAAATGTACTCAACTGAGTGTGATAATTCTTTCTCGATTAAGATGGTCATTTTTTCTATGGGACATGAACTATAAAACACAACCATTTCATGCCATAAATTACGAAAAGATTAAAAGAATTTAAAAAGTCTGTATTGCTTGCACATAGTCATTAAAAAGTCGCAATACTGGAAGTGTTTACTATTTTGGGTCTTTTTGGAGGTGCTACGTAGTAAAAATTTCCGAAGTTCTGCATATTTTCCGATTGCCCCGTGGTGGTTTATTGACTATCATTACGTGTAATAAATAGAGGATAGATAAGTGTACAGAAAGTCGCAAGGTTAGTGCACGTGTGTTCCACTGTTGCTCTGGCATGTTCACAGCTGCAGACGTCTGCTGATGCGCGTGCATATACGACGGCTGCGCGATATCAATTACGTCATTCATTCTCCGTGCCCAATTGCGTGTGACTGCACTCGGCTTCGTGCTGTAGCAATGAGTGGGGATGTGACACTTGCCAGTGCTCTTTGAAAAATTCTGTATTAACACTGCCAGCTTCCATTCATTGTTTATTTCAAGAGTTACGACAAGGTAATGCAGCGCATTCCGCACGTGACTTCAGTAGTGCATCGTTGTTAAATACCGAATTGCAAACCACTTCATTTTAGAGTCATTTTTAGAGATTGTAGATTAAATGTCGTTTCTCTCGATGTTTCAAGTAATAATTAGGCACAAATCTATCACTGCACATCTTATTTACAGCCACGTAATTATATACGAAGATAAATTCTGCACCTTTGGCACGGATGCAGTTTTTTCTCACCTTATATTTCAATAAAAGTCATGCATTTATTAATTGTCATATTTTACATATAATACGAGATAATTAAGCAACCGCATTGCCTCTAAGCAAATTTGTTGTGGATAAGCTTTAAAGCTGAGAGGAATACAGGAAAAATTAGTTTTGATTTTTTATTATTATAGCATCTATTGTATAAATTAAATGGATATAATTGCATATGTATGTATTTAATGACGTATTTTAATTAGAAGTATATTATGAATTAAATTACAGAGATAATGCATTCCTGTTTTGTATTAATATTATTTAATTAATATTTTAAAAATAAATGTAAGTTTTAATTATTTACATAGGTCAGTGGAATTAAATGAAATCGAGGAGCGTTGTATCAGCAAGGTTATCATCTGCCACAGGGAAGGACCAATGAGATCCATTCCAAGGCTTCCTTGAATTTTACAACCTTTTATTTAACTTGCAATGTTTGTTCGGGTCAAATATATGTGACGTCATTCTATATCCAATATGGCGGAGCGCGAAATGGTACTCTTAAGTTTTTATGTATTCTCATGGTATGGGTATCAAATGAAAGGGTTTTCTGAGAAGACTACGAATAATAGATTGTAATCCAAATAGTTACAATATAGATTTAAATAAGATTATACCATCCGATATAAACAAGGCAGGAGGGCCGTCTAATGAATTAGAAATATATTTTTTCCTTCCTTCCTTTTTCGTTTCTTTGTTTGTTTCTTTCTCTCCTTTTTTATTTCCTTCTTTCTTGAAATAAGTACACGAAACTGTCGTTGAGTGCAGCTATTAAAATTTTGTAACCAAACACGCTAACCTCATTTATATTTTACTGAGACTCTGGGAAAATCGGAAATGGTTACCTAGATTTGAAATCCAGAATTCGGACCACTATACCACAGATGTTGTTTAGGTATAGTTTGTATATTTATTTCGATAACTACACTTCATCGTTCTATACATTCGTTGAACTTCAAAAACAAGCTTTAATGTCCTCATGCTAAAATTTAAATTAATGCAAAATTCATTTTCTAAAATGGTGCTTTTGAGTAATATGTATGCTTTTGTTGGGTCCTGTCAATCTAATTTCCTTTAAATATGAATTGTTTTCTCCAAAACGTGCTGTCAAGTTCACTACAGTTGAATGTTGCAGTCCATAGACGAAACGTAATGCACATTCGATTACGTCACAATGTGAGGAAATTAATTTGAGTCTATGACAGTTGAAATGCATCCGCTGAAATGTAGGAGTTCTGCCATTTAACGCTAACAGAAGGGATTTTATTGGTAGCCATGTTAAACGTTATAGAAATATATCAAAGAGAGCCTATTATAATTGTTAAATATATTCTGTTGTTAAAATTATTTTCTTTCTTATTAATTCGCCGTCTGTTTGTTAACCATTAAGTATTGTACAATACATTCTGATTACATTGTGTAAGCGCGAATGCTTTATCCATTTACTCTTCAATTTGAATTTGAAAAACGAAAATAGTTTTCTGTGTTTCTTTCTTCTTCTTCTTCTTCTTCTTCTTCTTCTTCTTCTTCTTCTTCTTCTTCTTCTTTTTTTTGTTGTAGTTAACGGGCATGTATACCACAATTCCAAAATTCATGCGTTTATGCAATAAAGTACGAAAGAATTTGGGAATGGATGAAGCACTTTAGAGAACTGCCTCTGTAGCCTGGTGGTTAACATGGTAGCTTTCAAATCTAGAGATCCTGGGTCGGTTCCCGGCTGTATGGTGGGGATTTTTCTTTAGCAAGGTGTGCATGTGAATTTAATGTTGACAACGATAAACCCAGCGTGAAATGAACTCCAAAACATAATAGTAAACAAATAAACATCAATGTTAGAAAAAACCTGAAGTGTTACACTCACATGACTTTTTCTGCTCTTGTACTAACCACTGTTACAAACTGTTATTTCTATATCTTCGTGTTAGTTGAGATAAACATATGCAGAAATTATCTTATTGTTTATCTTCTTGTAGATACAAGGGGAATATGGAAATACAGTAGACATTGAACGATAGTCAAATCTTTTAAAGCTTTGCATGGCTAACATATAAAAAATGAACAGCAATATTGCATTTGACAAAACTTCTCAGGTTTCCGAAACTGACACAAGTAACAAGGAATATTACCGAAATGGTTTACTCTTCAAAACAAATTATTTAGACATAAATTGTGTGTTTTAGAAAAATCTATATAGTTTGTGTAGTAAGATTTTGTCTATCTCTTATAGTTTACGAGTTATTCAGAACTGATCCAGAATAAACAGGACCACATAGGTTCTAGCCAGAAAATTTATTTGTCATAAGAATATCTTAAACAAGTCATTTTAATGAAAATCGTTAGAGCCGTTTTTAAGAAAATAAAAATTTTCGAAAAATTTTCCATGTAAAGGGTGGTTTAGGGTGGAGGAATTTTCTTCAAAACCTTTCTGTCGCATCCTGAAAGACATTAAACTTAAATACCAACTTTGGTTTCAACCGATTTGGTCTCTTTTAGTGTTACATAATGATGTAATTCCAAGTTAATTAAAATATAACTTTAATAATTAATTTTAAATATCTGTTTAAAAATGCTCTGTATTCAAATGCAATAAATCACAATTATAGCGCTAGCAGATATGTTACAAACTATGGCACAAAGCTATATAAAAGGATTATCTATATAGTTTTATATTTTAATAATGTTGATATTAATTAATGTAATATGTCAGGTACATTAGCGTTATTTGAAAGTAATATAGTACGTACCAGCTTAGGAACGGGTTTCCATAAAATTATTTTCCGATGTTAGCTATTTATGTCTTCATTTCTGTTAGTGCTACATGATTGTTTACTACCGAGTTAATTAAAATATAATGGAATATTTAAACTTTTGCCAGATTAAAGTAACTTTAACCTTATTAGTAGCGCCTGCCGCTTTTTACAGTGAACGTGAAAGGCACTATACGGAAAACGAAAATGGGAATCGCCAACAGAAACAAATAATATGGATAACTTTGCGGCTGTGTTGTTTTCTCCCCCCCCCCCCCCCATCTGCAAGTGAGGCCTCCAGGAAACATTGTTTGGGCAGAATCGAGTTTTGGATTTCACCAGTTATAAATCCTGTAGCAAATAAAAAGCGACAGCGAGAAAACAGATTCTATTACCCTACTGTCCGCTGTGCGCAATTTTTTAATGCTTATAAAAAGCTGATATGTTGCATTCACATGACATTCTCTATTCATTCTTGTGCTATTCTTACAAACGCTTGTTCCTTTACATACTTCAATTAATCGATATAAACCTTGCAGAAGTTAAACTATTGCTAATTTTCATGTAGGTGCAAGAGGAATAGAGGAAGATAGCAGGCTTTAAGAGACAGTCAAATCTTTCAAACCATTCTTACAAATTCTTATTCCTATTTCTTCTTCGTGTTAGTTGAGGTAAACATTAATACAAGGATGTTCCTATTGACGAAAGTTTGTTTTCCAAAACTCACACAAATAACAAGAAATATCTCTCCGAAATGGTTTACTCTACAAATAAATGCATTTGGAAATAACTTGTGTGTTTTAACATATTTTGTACAGTAAGATTTAGTCTATCTCTTACCGGATTACCACTTATTCAGAAGTCATCCAGCCATAAAGTTTTCTCAAATATATGGTATTTTAATAAAAATCGTTAGCCATTTCAAAAAACAAATCGAAAAATTTTCCATGTAAAGGGTAGTTTAGGGTGCAGGAATGTTCTTCAAAATATTGATGCCACGTCCTTGAAAGGTATTAAACAAATTTACTGTTTTACCGAATTTTCGTATGAGTTATGCTACACACACACACACACACACACACACACATACACACACACACACACACACACACACACACGTTTTCACAAAACACACACGGACCTTTGCTAAAAATGCTCTTTTAAGTTTCGTTTTTTCTTTTTTATCTGCTTACCCTCCTCGTATGGAGAACTTACACCCTCTAGGACTTGCAAATCTATGTTTGGGAGCAGACGAACCTGTGGGCTAGACAGAGTGAAGACCTGGAAGCGGGTGGTCAGCCAAGCTTCCAAGTGAGGAAGAGGATGATATAAAATACAGGAGAAATGGATGAATGGAAAGGAGATGATGGAGCAGTTGATGGAATGAGGGGCCGGGGGAACCGGAGAGCTCCGAGAAAAACCGCCAGGCACCTCTTCGTCCACTGCGAATACTGCTTGCCTATCCAAGGGATCAAACCCGGGCCGCCTAGGTGGCAGGCGAACGGTGCAACCGCTCGGCCTCGGGGCCGGCTCAGGAGGTCCCAAACATGTATTTCCGGTGAAATTTTGATATCGACTTTGTGGGTGGAATACTATACTTCCTCTATTTAGTATCCGCAGTAGAGGAAATAATAAAAAGAAAATAATTCTGTTATTTTTTGGTATATTTATTTGTGCTTCTATATAAATTACAACTATTTCTTGTTGAATATTTGTAAGCAATATTGTTAATAAATATTGTTGTTAAAATTATTTTATCAGGACGCCTTAAAGCGGAAATCTGGATATTGAATTAAATGTAATCTTCTACCTTGGGTAAACGGCAGTGAAGATAGAAAAAAATCAACATTCATGGAGAAGCTGGTGCTTTATAAAGCTAATTCCATTATTGGCATTAATCCGTAAACAGATCATTTAGAGAGCTGAAGCATTTGATATTCAGAATCACACAGTGCAAAACAATCGCTTTGTTGTCTGTGTCATAATGAGGAACATACAAGCTTGTTTATTTGTTCAGTGTAATTAGCACACCTCTGACGATCACGTTACCTTTAGAAAGCAGGATTTGTGTCTGAAATCACGACTAAAATCGCATTAACTCTCTTGAAGCTAGCTGCATTGGGAATTCATTCGCTGATAAATGAATTCATGGTGGATGAGTTCAAATGGCACCAGCAGCGTCAGAGCCGAGTGTCAAATACTGCTTATATACACCTGTGATACTCAAAGGCTTTTGTGTGAAGCTGACTGTAGAAATCTTATCTGCTATAATGTGTGCAAAATCCATCCATTACATGCCACTCTAATGCTGTTTCAGATACCTATGTATGTAACCAAATTAACAATCACCACTCCCCTTTCTGTTCTGTATTTGTGCCTTTTACGAAACGTTTTTGCTCCTTCTAACACATATCTAGAGAACAGAGAAGTGCTACAGTCGACCCAGAAATTGTGGAATGCAGTAGAGATATCAATGGAAATGCATATTTTCAGACTACTGAATGAAAGAAAACATTTTTAGGGCTTCACTTTCTCTCAACCAACTGCCTCTAATGCGGGGGACCCGATACAATAGTGAATAGAGAAACTATTAGCTCTACAGTCTTTTTTTTCAAAGCTATGACGTAGGGACTAGCTGTTAAGAATTTTAACTCTCTTAGCCTACCGTATTCCCTATTCCCATCATACCTAAAAGAAAATATGTCTAAAGACCACAAAGGTCTGTCCCGATTAACATGAAGTAGATAGAAAAAAATCTTATGTGTTGCACTCACATGACTTTCTCTACTCTTGTACTAACCATCCTTCCAAATTCTTATTCCTATATCTTCTTCGTATTACTTAAGATAAACATTTGTACAACTTATCTAATTGCTAGTAGGTACAAGGGGGAATACAGTAGGCTTTGTGCGATAGTCAAATATTTGATATTCTTGACATATAAAAAAATGAACACCGATGATCCATTTCACAAAAGTTCTAAGTTTTCCGAAACTCACACACACAAGGAATATCTCCGAAATGGTTCACCCTACAATAAAATTTATTGAGACATAAATTGTGTATTTTAGCAAGATCTACATTTGTTGTATAGTATGATTTTGTCTATCTCTAACGGTTTACCAGTTATGCAAAAGTCGTTCAGAATAAATACGACTACAGGGGCTATAGCCAGAAAATTCAAGATATACATTTCATTTGCCATAAAAATATCTCAAACATATGACATTTTAATCAAAATCGTTAGAGCCATTTTGAAGTAAATCAAGATTTTTGAAAAATTTTCCATGTAAAGGGTAGTTTAGGGTGGGGCTATTTTCTTCAAAATCTTCGTGTCGCATCCTTGAAAGACATTAAACTTAAATACCAACTTTGGTTTGTAACTGACTTTTCGTTTTTGAGTTATGCTGTCCACAGACTGACACACAGACACACAGACACACACACACACGGACATTTTTCTAAAAATGCTTTTTTTTGGGTTCAGGGTACCTCAAAACATTAATTTCCGGTGAAATCTCGACATCGAATTTTTGGGTGGAATACAATACTTCCCCTACTTACCAGTAGAGAAAGTAAAAATATTTCCTATAAGAGCGAATAGAGAAACTAATATAAGTGCACGTACCAGATTTTCTTTTGTTTTATGTGAAGTATACATAGAGTCAACGGAATCCGAAAGTGCGGTGTTACCCTGCTTTAGTGTGCCCTTTGCTGCTTCTTTGACAATTAACAGATGTGGCATTTCACAGGGAGTGGAAAGCGATGTCCCTGACACTTCTACTGCCCGCTTCACAACACGTATAGTGGAATGACGGGGTGGCCCGATAAAAACTGACGTCACTGGGTCAGTCGCAAAGTGACGTCAAACATCTGCGTCACAAAGTTTAAATGCACCACCGGATATGTTATATTTAGTGTCTGGCCACCGCAGTTTACAATGTGCACCAACATACGCTTTATATCATTTAGCGCAGAGCAGCAATTCTAAAACATTAACGAGAAAAGCTTGAGGTTCAGCCTGTTCTACCTCAAAAAGTGCCTAAATATACCTACTGGCCCGAAACAGTTATTTGAGGCAAACAAAATTTTCCAATGGTGAGAGCAAGGTAGAAATTCAATTATTCCTGTCGAATAATAATGATGACAATAAATAATAATAATAATAATAATAATAATAATAATAATAATAATAATAATAATAATAATAATAATAATAATAATAATAATAATAATAATAATAATAATAATAATAATAATAATAATAATAATAATAATAATAATAATAATAATAATAATAATAATAATAATGGAAATATAACAAAAATGACAAAAGTCCAGTCGAATTACTTTTTCTCACTTTTTCTTTCAGGACTCTTGCATAAATATACAGTTCTCTTTTACTGACCTTAACACACTTTTGTGATATTAAAACTCACAACTGTTCTCTTCTGATAATTTTGACCCACTACTTTGTCTTTCTCCACTTTCTCTGCTTTTCAAACAGCTCGCTTTGACGATATGATTACTCAACACTCATTAACTGATCGCTATCTTCCCCCACGACGTTCCGGTTCTCTCACGCGCGCCAGCGCACACACACACACGCCCGCGCGCGCACACACACACGCTATAACTAAAAGCTCAACTGACTCCAGTTTTAAATTTATTTTCTATATTCAAAAAATGTTTTCGCCTGGTGCCGTTTACAACAATAAACATTTTTGTTCGATAGTCTTGTTTGTTTATAAAGCAAGTATTTCTTTGTTCGTTTTCTTAAGAATTGGACACTTCAAACTAAGAGCTAAGGGAGAAAAAATACTACTTGAAAGGCGATAATTTTTGGGTGTTATTTTTCTGGTACTTAACACAATGTTATAAACCTTTTTTGCATAATTAATCAGTCATATACTTATAAAGCGCGCTCAAACATAGTTAAGTTTTACGTGCCATATAGAGAGGAGTAAACCTTAAGAGTATTCCAAGAAACGTTTTATAGAAATGCTAACTCTAAATTACATAGACCACTTGTAACAGTTTCGCTAATGTAAGTCTGGCTTTGTGCACAGAAACTGCTTGCACCGGAACAAGCCACTGCTCTCTCTCTCTCTCTCTCTCTCTCTCTCTCTCTCTCTCTCTCTCACACACACACACACACACACACACACACACACACACACACACACACACACACACACACACACACACACACACACACACACACACACACACACACACACACACACACACACACACACACACACACACACACACACACACACACACACACACACACACACACACACACACACACACACACACACACACACACACACACACACACACACACACACACACACACACACACACACACACACACACACACACACACACACACACACACACACACACACACACACACACACACACACACACACACACACACACACACACACACACACACACACACACACACACACACACACACACACACACACACACACACACACACACACACACACACACACACACACACACACACACACACACACACACACACACACACACACACACACACACACACACACACACACACACACACACACACACACACACACACACACACACACACACACACACACACACACACACACACACACACACACACACACACACACACACACACACACACACACACACACACACACACACACACACACACACACACACACACACACACACACACACACACACACACACACACACACACACACACACACACACACACACACACACACACACACACACACACACACACACACACACACACACACACACACACACACACACACACACACACACACACACACACACACACACACACACACACACACACACACACACACACACACACACACACACACACACACACACACACACACACACACACACACACACACACACACACACACACACACACACACACACACACACACACACACACACACACACACACACACACACACACACACACACACACACACACACACACACACACACACACACACACACACACACACACACACACACACACACACACACACACACACACACACACACACACACACACACACACACACACACACACACACACACACACACACACACACACACACACACACACACACACACACACACACACACACACACACACACACACACACACACACACACACACACACACACACACACACACACACACACACACACACACACACACACACACACACACACACACACACACACACACACACACACACACACACACACACACACACACACACACACACACACACACACACACACACACACACACACACACACACACACACACACACACACACACACACACACACACACACACACACACACACACACACACACACACACACACACACACACACACACACACACACACACACACACACACACACACACACACACACACACACACACACACACACACACACACACACACACACACACACACACACACACACACACACACACACACACACACACACACACACACACACACACACACACACACACACACACACACACACACACACACACACACACACACACACACACACACACACACACACACACGGTGGCGAAGTCGTCGTCTAAACCTCCCCTCACCAACAACTTTTCTCGCGCGTTAATCATCATCGCGTCTCTTCCAGATAGACTTCCTGAGGATTTACTCGCTACAAGAGAAAGCAGTTCGACACGTATTTTTACTTTCTCTACAAGTATGGAAGGTATTGTATTCCACCCAAAAATCCGATATTGAGATTTCACCACAAATTTGTTTTGTGACTTCCTGAATTAAAAGAAAAAAAAAAATTGGAACAAAGTTTAAGAGTACAAACCAAGAGGACATAGAAATGTTGACAGAATAAGATGATTGGATGATATCGCCTTTGAAGACGGAACAGGTCAATAGGCCTAATCCTTGTAGATGATGAAATCAAAAATGTAAGAACGAACAAACTGTATGATAAAGTACAATAAATACGAGACCACAGCCTGAACTATAAAAGTATTGCCCAATAATGTCCATTGAATTGAAACGATCATTTTTAATTTATAAAAACCAATTTTTTCCAGTAATAGAAAACCCTGAGTCCCTGTAAACACTGAGAGACCTTTGGTAGCACCCTATAATTCGTCATTTTGCAAATTATGACAAAGGACTATCAGTAGTTAAATTAATTTCTATGACAGCGCATATTTTCAAAATCTTAGTGCACATTTGCATGTATGTATTAAGTGTTTTTGATGCATATAAATCCCAGCATATTTTAGCGACTCTATAGTTCAGTTATACAGATAATAAAATGATATATTAACGTTGTTTTAATTTTTTCATTTATATACCGCTTTTAACTGCAGAGGCCAAATGGCGGCCTTACCTATTGGCAAATGGTGTTACTCGTTTAACAGTGGGCTTTTCACTTTCATTCATATTTCTAGATGCAGAGAAGGATAAGGAATAATATTGGCTGGAGAAAAATTCCTACCCCCCTGCCGGGAATCGAACCCGGGACCCTAGCACAGCAGGCACGTGCTCTACCAACTGCGCCATGGGGTCAGGCGATTTACGTTTTTATTCACAGATAATCTTCTTCTGTTCGTATTGCGAAATAATAGTAGTGCAAGGAAAACCATAGCCACGTGATCGCTTATCTACCAATTACCTATGGTTTCTCATGCTGTTTTAAAACCGTAGTAAAGCTTTCTTTTACCGGTGTCTTTCAATTACTTAAGAGAAAGGCAGCATGAAACATCACAGAGGTCCCCATAAGTTTTACGAAAGGCAAGTTTTTTACTTTCATGGGCTGAGCGTTATTTAATTAATTTAAATAAGGAAGAAAACCTGCCAGCTTTCCAACACGACAGTCGAAATTGTGAATTTAGCCGGGATTCCTTTAAGGAACGAGTGCGCCCTTTTCTGAAGAAATGAAAATTGACTGCTCCTTTTTCCTTCAGTCCTTTGTAGGATTTTATCAGCCTCTAATTTCGACTCAGCCTTCGTTCCCTCATTTCATCTCTCATCAAATATGGAAGGGGAAGAAAAGAAAGACAAAAAAGGATAACAAAAGAGACAGCGGCGGTACATGAAGGCTGACGGAAAGAATTTTGAGAAGGCACAAAGTCTGAAGCTCAGATTGAAGTTTCCCGCATACCTCTTTAGGGACAAGGGACACGGAATTCTGCATTCTTTTGTCTTACAAGAGCTAGCGAAGTGTGAGAATTATATTAAAACTCTGAATAGTTTCTTGCAGCTAAAATGAATATCTAATTAAACATTATCATAAAACGTTGGCAATTAAAAATAATATCATTACTCCGTGCTTATTAGCTACACGCTGTATAAGAAATTCCAGGTTATAATCAAAACTGTTTTATTGCCGTTTTGAAGGAGCCACCTGGTTCTCAGTTATTACACCTAGGTGTCAGTGGCGGCTGCAGTACTGCTATATGGAAGTGAATCTTGGATAATAAGACAAAAATATTTTTGTCACATTCAGACTGGGTATCAAATTCTTAGGATTATTGTTTTGACATACAAGAAAATGTAAAATAAGAAACAAGGATATAAGGAAAAGTTAAGCATATTTAAAATATATGACAAAATTGAAGAACATAGAGGAAATTGGGAACAAAAACTTACAAAGGATGGACTACTCAAGAATACCAAGAAAGATTTAAAATTATAAACGTATTGAGTAAAGATGGATTGAGTCTGGAACAGTCCAAATGGCCTTATGCTCGTTAGGCAGAAGAAGATTTAATGTTAGGATTGCATAAATGACTTTTATGGATTCTGAGAAAAATATTAAAATCATTTTGTTATTTAACGACTCTGCAAATTGCCAGGATCACATCAGCGTCGCCGGTGTACCGGAATTTTCTTTTACATGTCAGTAAATCTTCTGACATGGAGCTGTCACTTTTATGCACAGTTAAAAACCATCGGTATGGGCCGGATTTGAACCTGCGACTTTGGGATCTGTTGGTCAGCAACAACCAGACCGACAAGGATTCTAGGAGCCACATAACTTTTATTTACCGCGAAATTTCGATATCGAATTTTTATTGTATACAATAATTCCTAAGTGGCACAGGTAATATGTAGGTTATTCTGTCGACTATCTGAAGCTTGTGCTAAAATATGTAAGGAGCGTGCAGCTAGCAACAGTGCTGGGATTGGATCAGTGATTTACTTGCAGGAGAATGACGAACGGGGCTACAACGCACAACTCCCGACCAATTTTCAACACCATTACCTCTCAACTCCTCTTAACTGCTGAGGTCGAGGTTTCTGGAACAATACCACAGTGCCTAAAACTCCCCAGGAACTCATTTCCACACTACTATGACGCTCCTCGCTAGTCTGGTTGCCTGGCAACGCCTTCGCTTGTTTGGTTCTCTCTATTAGCGAAATAATTCACTGTGCAAAAGAGGGCGCTGCAGCAACCTTTAGATTTTCCTGGTAATGACCAGTGTCCCGCGGCGCTTGCCCTTTGGGGACGAGGTTACAGCATTGTGATAGCTACCACTTTGTGCTATTGTTGCATCTTATCGTTCCTGTAGGTCGCCGCTATTTCGGGAAACTCACTTTTCATTGTTCTCCGAATACATTTGTTTTCGTTACCTCGTGCTGGAGTAATGCAGGAGACAACGAGAGTAATCCTAACAGCACGTGTAATTAAAATAACACCTACTGTGTTACATTCACATGGCTTTCCAAAACCTTCTTGGTCAAACTATTGCTATTCTATCTACTTCACTTGAATCGAGACAAACATTTGTAGACAGACTTTATTCCATATTATACCGAGAGGTATGGCTAAAAATTGACATTTCCTAGTGGTCTACCGAGAAAATGCAGAGAAGATTCTTGGTCAAATCCTGGCTATGGCATTTAATTTTTCAATTCTGATTCTACCTCTCTTAGTATTTTACTTCTGCATATTTTATGGACGCAATAGAAAGATTTTCAAGAAAATCCTCCCTCCCAGACTACCCTTAACATGGAAAATGTTTTAGGCAGTTTTGTTTTTCTCAAAAATGGTTCCTAACGATTTTGATTAAAATGCCAAATGTTAGTCATTTTCATGAAGAATGTCATTTTGTTCTTTGATCAGCTGACTTCGAAAAAAAATTTTTTTTTTCCAAATTGGATGCGTAATTCCACAAGAATGTACGAAGGTAATACTTTGTGACTTGTAAGATGCGTAGAGTAGTGTATTTCTGATATAGTTGCGGTAGTAATTATGGGACATCACAAAGGTTTCGAAAAAATTAATCACTGAAAGAAATTCAAAGAGTAATCCCAGCAACTTTTTCACGTTCCGCTGAGGTTGGTCACGGATCTGACCCGGCTTCTGTATATACACACATCGTTCGCATGCAAACACGACGCAGGGTGCTGTAATGCTTTGGGAGTTAAGGGGTGTAATTGAAATTCTGATTGGCTTACACTCGCACAGTGAAAGCGAAAGGACAGGGTATGGTATTTGTTTACATTCACGAGACGCGCCGCTGCGGTGTTATAGATCCAGTGAGTATGACATTTAAATTAATGTAATGACTTCCCTGACACACGGTATATATTATAAATGAGATAATAGAATCAAAAACAAGTAAAAACTCGGCAGAAGAGATATACATGATTCACATTATGTATAAGTTTATATAACCTACAGTAATGCAGTGCATTAGAGCACATCGTAGTCTGACGTCACACCTACGCCAATGCTTCCATTGTCGCCTACATCCATACATCTAATCTAAACCTTAACTAGTTGTTTATTTTATTTATAGTGTTAAGTTACTTGAAATGCACCAGAACTTAGTTTTCCTGCTTTTCTGTAGTGTAACATTGTTGTAAGTAGTCTTTTTCTTTTTAATTCCCTTTTGTCGCACCTTGGGGACTATAACAGCAACGAATAAACGCGATATTTCACTTCTTGCCGAAGTAAAACACGAGCAACTTCATTACGTCTCCCGGGAATCGAGAACGTGTACTGCCGACTCAGCTTAGCGTTTCTTGGGAAGTTAAAAAACGGAGTTGCAAAGAAAGCGACGAAATCTCACTAAGATAATTAGCCTGGGCGAAGGTAAAAGCTTTCCAGGGCATTAACAGTGCGTCAGCATGTAATTTTGGGGATTTACAGGCAAAAAGCTACTGCAGGATATGCTGAACATTTCAGGGTTAGGGCTCACGTACCTGTAGCCCTCTGAGGCAAAACAAAGTGACGGAAAAAGCTTCGGAGCGTTTTAGCTAAGTAATTAAATTTCTCAGAGGTTGGTAGCGTGTTTTTAGAAGAGCCCGCTTGGGTGAGCCTGGCTGAGGGCCGCTTGTGTACTCAGAACAGCGTAACAAATGTATTTCTCTTTCTTATTGTCGATTTCATCAAAGTACGATTATTCTAATATTCAGTCAATCAATGCATTCATCGAAATACATCTCCGCCCAAGGGCTTATGTTGCCATGCAAACTATCCTTCTACTCTCTTTGCGCTTTCCCCATATTCTCTGCATTTCAGTCTTCTTAACGGAAGGTTAAATCTACTAAATTCCTAGAAAATTTTACGGAATATACATGAATGCTTTCTAAGCTCATTGATGTACTTTAATCCAATGATATGGTTTATTAAAACACGCACGCACACACACAAACTCGAAAACAAAAGGTCACTTATACTTTGTTGAAGGGAAGTCATTGCATTAATTTAAACCAGTGATATTTCTCGGTATTTTGAATACATTTTCTATCTTAAGTTTTTGTCTCTGGCCATTTTCTACGGAGATATTTCAGTTTTGTCTAAAACAAACTGGCAACATTGCAGATTTTTTGGGTGTCACTTGCACTAGGCCGGTACATAAATAAACACCACAGCAGCGCGAGTCTTCAGCTTAAACAAATACCTGCAAGTGACCGCCATGTTTACATTCAGAAACCGGTTCAGATCCGTGACCAACATTAAAGCAACGTTGCCGAGTTACTTCACGTCTGAAAAAGCTGCTCGTAATTAATTATTTGGAAACCCTATGTGATGTCCCATAATTACTACCGAAGATGTCAGAAATACATTACTCTACACATCTTACAGGTAACAAACTATCTTAATACATTCTTGTGGAATTACGCATCCAATTTGGAACAAAAAACGTTTAATTTTTCGAAAGCAGCTGATCAAGAACAAAATGCCATTAGACCTTTTTGTTTGTAATGCTTATATAAAGCAAATATTCTAAGGAATGTAATAAATATGTTCCCTTCCAGCCGGTATACTAAACTTGGTATATTTAAACTCAGCTGTTTCAAAGAATCCAACACGAATATTTCCAAAAACCCCTCCTCCACTTAAAACAATGAAACATTTTCCAACAATTTGACTTTCTGTGGCTCTAACGATTTTGATTAAAATGCCGTATGTTATCGGTGGCGAATAAAGGGTCTATCCTGTGGCAATTCGGCCTTTTGAGTTTAGCCTTGGCCTACCGCCCGGCCGTTGGTGTCTCTATGTCTGCCCACTACAGGCGTCGTAAGAGGGGTCCAGTGCTGCAGAGAGGGACGTGGTCAGCGCTCCGAGCCCTCTCGGCCGGAAAAGAAAATGGCTAAGGACATTGAGGGTTTAAATCTATAAATCCATTTAAGGTTTACATTCAATCTATAAAGCAAAATATATCGATCATTTGTAGACCAAAGGGAAGATCCTTCAGTGATGCACTTTCTCACTATTAATTGAGAGATGTAATAATGTATTCAGATGTATTTCTCTTCTTACTCTTCTACAAACAATTCATACACTTTTCTGTGTTGTCGAAATAGAAATGCTACGTATTACATTCACTTGGAATTTTCTACTCGCTTTTCTTGCTGAAGTATTTGTGTTTTTCATAGTGTCTTCTCGGTGTTTTATTTATTTAGTTTATTTTTTATGCCTTATACCCAAGTCCCAAGAGTTTAGGGATAAATCGTCAAACCACGGGCAACACCGGATAATTCAGCTAGTATGTAATAAAAAAAATTATCCAAATGTTAATCTCGATTAAAATGACGATAAAGGGTCAAGCGTTTGTAAGAATAGCTTTTACAATTTCTTTTTCTTTGTTTCCTGTTACCTTCAAACCTGCTTCTAGTTGTTAATATCTACATAATTAATTAATTTTGAGCATTTTATTGTGAATTGGTTGTACAGTGTAGAACCGTCACTGTTCAATATCACCGCTATGTTGAACAAGCCTCGCCGTGACAGGTTCTTCCTGACATGAAAATAAATTATGCATTCAAGCGGTGAATAAATCAACCAAAATCAATCACTACAGGAATTCTGGATCATGTTGTATTGCTTGTTTGACCTAGATTTCATGTCTGGTTTTGGGGTCACGTGTTAAACTGCTACATTTGGCTGCTTCAGATCGTGGAATAATGGCAGTGTTATTTCAATACTCCAATGAAGTGTGAGATGAGAGTGAAAGCATTCCCACTTGTAATACGCGCTCAATCTTCACATATTTAACTAAAACTCAGATTATAATATATTCATTTTACTTTCAAGCACGGAAAACGAACAAATATTTATGTAAGAAATATTGCGAATATAATACGAAAATTTTTAGAATATCTCTCAGGTCACTCGGGCCTAGGTGACCTAGTCGCTGACGAGTTGTTAAAACTCACTCACTCACTCACTCACTCACTTACTCACTCACTCACTCACCCACTCACTCACTCACTCACTCACTCACTCACCCACCCACTTTCACCCACTCCCACGTTACGTAATCTTTATACCTTCTTCCATTTTCAAGGATTAGGCTAAAGCCTGTTCCAATCTGACATCATTCCATCTCTTTCTGGGTCTTCCTGTAGATCAATATCCTGTTGGTCTGTAATTAAAAAGTTACTTGGGAATTCTATCGGGTTATATTCATCCAATAGGGAACTTCCAACTTTCTCTATACTGTACTATTCTTTCTATTATTCGTTCTATTCCCAATTCCCTTCAGGTATCTGTATTTCTTAAGCGGTCCTGTCTAGTACGCCCCCTAACCGATCTCAAAAATTGCATTTCAGTTGCTTGTATTTTGGTGTAATAAGCATTTTTCAAATTCGGTTGTTTTATTTTATATGCGCATTTTGTTTTGATCGGAAATTCGCCATGGAACGCCATAACCTTATCTTTTTACCCTGAGAATTTTCATTTCTTAAAGTTTACTAAAGTTATTTTAATTCATGTATTGCTTTCTGCAGCCTATCGTCTGTATCATAATTTTCCATTTCATCATTTTCCTACTATTTTAATTATATAAACTTTATGGCATCAAAAGGAGTTTTATTTCATGAACAATAAGTTAATACTTATTAATTCCATCAATTGTTTTGCTACATACGGCTTTCTTCTTCTAATTCCTGGACAGGTATCCCTGTCACAGGCATCTTAGGAGAATAATAGACATGATTATTAAAGATCAAATGAAATGGATTGGCTATCACGCAGAACGGAATGAATTTAATCCCAGTGACTGCAATCAAACGTGATTATTGTAAAGGATGGGGAGGGTCCACGTAAAATAATTATTTTGATTATTATTATTATTATTATTATTATTATTATTATTATTATTATTATTATTATTATTATTATTATTATTATTATTATTATTATTATTATTATTATTATTATTATTATTATTATTATTATTATTATTATTATTAAAATGATTATAATCAATTATATAGTACACGTGTATAATCACAGAGTGACAATTTGACCTCAATTTCCTGGGCATTTATTTTTGGGAAAGGAAAAAAAATAAAAGGAACTACAATAATACTGAAATAAATATAGTCACAAATTCCTTAATTTTATCCTTAAATGTCAATATAGCATGAAAATAAAAATACTGTTACAATATTCTAAACTTTGACTAAACATTCTTGTTGGCAATGGTTACACTATGCAATGGAGAATTAAGATTCTGTGCGATTTTCTTATACGTTTCCTTAATTGTTGTTGAATATTATGTAACGAGAAAATGCAATAAACAGGTAAAAGTCTGATACTACTTTTTATGCAAGACTGAACAAGAACATAGGCTTTAGGGTCATTCTTGTAAAACTGACTTTTGAAGGCTTATAATTTCCCTCTGAAAACTTACAAAAATTAAACTAGGTTTTAATTATCTTAGTAGTAAAAATCAACATGGTTAGTTTTTTACTTTCTCTACTGGCAAGTAGGGGAAGTATAATATATAATAATATATTATATATATAATATAAATTCGATGTCGTGATTTCAAGGGAAATATATGTTTTGATGCTCCCTGAATCCAAAATGAAATCATTTTTAGAAGAAGGCCCATGTGTGTCTGTGTGTCTGTCAGTCTGTGGGCAGCATAATCCAAAAACGAAAATTCTGTTAAAAACCAAAGTTGGTATTTAACTTTAATGTCTTTCAATGATGTGACACGAAGATTTTGAAGGAAATAGCCCCACCCTAAACTACCCTTTACATGGATTTTTTTTTTCGAAAATGTTCAATTTTCTTGAAAATGGCTCTAACGATTTTGATTTTGTTTAAGCTATTTGCATGACAAATGAACTGTATAATTAGAATTTTCTGGCTATAGCCTATGTAGTGCTGTTTACTCTGGATGACTTTGGTACGGACGTATAAGTCGTAAACCGTAAGAGATAGACAAAATCTTACTATACAAAATATTTATTTTTGTCAGTTTCGGAAAACTTAAACTATCGTCAAACGCAACATCGTTATTCGTTTTTTATATGTTAACTGTGTAAAGAGAACGGAATTTGAAAGCTTTAAAAGACATGACTATCGCTCAAAGCCTACGTATTCCCATATTCCCCTTGTACCTACAAGGAAATTAGCAATAAGATAGTTTGCACAAATGTTTATATCAACAACACGAAGAAGATGTAGGAATAAGGGTTTGCAACAGTAGAGAATATAGCAGCAATGTCTGTTAATGTATCGTGCTTTTTTTCAAACTCCACATTCCTTTTCTCTAACGTATCGTTTGCGCTGAAGCACCGACTCCCGCTTCGCGATGGTGATTGTGTCAACTTTGAAGTAGTGTTTCTGTTGCACGGCGGTGTCTTTTGAGTGCCAGTGGACCTTAAATACACAATATCTCGGATTTTGTATTTTCTCTCTGCTAGATTAGCTTCTAAGTAAATCCATTTTAAAGTTAGAATTTATTTTATCAAATCAAAATTTCGGCATCACCACAATAAATGACATTAAATATACTAAATACACAACCCATACTAAATTACTCTTAACGGACATAAAATATTGTAGATACATTAAATTAGGATTGCTAACTTGCGGCTCTCGGATCGTGTTCCAAAGGGAGCCTCTCATTATAAACCTATACTTTTGTAACCAGTACTTTAAATGTCTATGGGTCTGCCAGTTTTAGGTTAACGCACCATTCAAAGATAGAACATTTGAGTGGAATATACTAAATGCGTGTTATACCTAAGTAAGAGAGAAGAAAATAAAGCAACACATGTATCAATAACCTAAGTACCTGGGGTTACACTGTAGAGTCACGTAACAATGCGCGGTAACGCAATAAATATAACATGCTTTTTCATTTGTTATGACAGATAACGCAGAACCACGCAATGCGTATTGCATGCAGATCAATACATAAGATTAGGTACAAGAATCACGCACAATGCTAACCAATCGTTAAATTCCTTCAGGTTCATTCCACACTTAAAGCAACCAGTGTGTAACAGACACATCATATAATTTGTTGCTTCTTGGATTGCTCATTCTAAAGCATCGTTTTAAGCACCACAGAGATATGAAAAAGTCTAAAAATTACTAAAAATATCCAGACTTCCGCGGATTTGCTAGAGAATTCGCCGGCAAGTGCTGAGAAGGCAGATTGGAAACAGAGTTTAGTGAGTGAATCGTCGGAGTTGTTTGTTTGAATAGTCACGCAGTATTACCGTTTTGTGTCAGGGTTACGATAAAACAGAACAGCTGTCAGTTGCAAGATCACTACGAATGGTACAATTCTAACGATAAAAAACGGAACTGTGTTTATTAATTCAGTTTACGAAGAGAAATCAAGTGATCGAAAAAGTAATTGAAAGTGTTATTTTCCACAATATTATGTACTATTTTGAACACCTAAAAGCAATAACAGAAGTGTGAAACATGTATGATTAATAGTAAGGAATAAAGCGATTATATTGTTACTGAACAATCTGTTGATTATGATGAATGGAGTGGAGGAAATTATGCTAAAATTACCCCAGTACCATAAAATGTATATATTAATCTTTTCAGGACAAGCGAAAACCGCTACTTCTAAACCTGAGAGGTGCACTAAGAAAAATTTTCGTATTACAAATATCTTTTATTTGTCATGTTGCCAAAGAAACTCGATAACCTATAAATTTCCAATTTTATTTTATCCAGTACCTGCATATAGACCACTCCTGGTCCGAATGGACAGTTAGGTTACTTTTATAAGTATCAAAAAATCAGTCCAATGACACGGAATATCTGGAAAATGGTTAAATGCATAAAACAACGAGTTTTACATAAATTGTATCTTTGAACGGCGTCTATATTTTGTGTAGTAAGATTATGTTTGATCTTATAATCGTATAATAAAAACTAATTCAGAGTTAACAGAACTTTGGAGACTATTCTAAGAGTGTTCAAGATATATCTTTCATTTCTCATAAATATATCTTAAGACATGACTTTTAATGAAACTTGATATAGCCGTCATTGAGGAAATCAAAATTTTGGAACAATTTTCATAAAAATTTTCCGTGTCGATGAACATAAATATTAAGTTTGGTAATTACTCGACCTTCGTTTTTGAGTTATGCTGTTCACTGACATACGGACACAAGCACTTGTTTTTAAAAATTGACTTTTGTCAATTGTCGCCATTCGGAAATAAAAAATATCGATGTCAGATGTTTGGGTCGAAAATTGTAGTCCCTCTTATTTATTAATAAAAGTTAAAATACCTGCGTTTCGCAACCCAAGTTCCTATAGCTTATTTATGAAATTAATTTTCGCAATTAAATTTCCCGTCATTCATTGGTTTTTAAAATACCACTGGAAGAAATTCCAACACATTTTTCTCTTTTGTATCAACACAAAGACCCTTGACGTAATTTAATATCTGAATGGAATAACAAAAGACTACAGGTAACAAAGGAACACGAGGAAGCGCTCACCTGAACTAGAGTCTCTACGTTACAGTTTCTCAAGATGCCAAGAAGCAAAAGTCCTTTCCAAGTATCGATTTTCGAAGCTTCCATTTGTATTGCCAACAAGAGCTTATACAGACAACCCACCCCTTCTCTTGTCCAACAGAGAAAACGGGATATTTTTTAGAGAAATTACCTACATCAGCTGGTAGGTGGGAAATAAAACGTGCAGTTTGAGAAAACTTTCTCGTAAAGACGGGGAAAGTAAGGTCGTTTCCTAGAAATGGTGACTACGAGGACCAAGTTTTTATTTTGTTGTCGTGACCGACACGGTCCTTAAATTTGTTTCCTGTTATAGAGTTGAGAAAGGGGTCGTTGGTTCGTATCCCATAAAGGTCTACTCGCGCCTCTAAAAATAGTTGGTAGTACTGTCGAGAAAGTCATGTGAGTGCAACGCACAGCTATAACCCACGCATTAATAACCATAACTGATTTTCCTGGGAAACAGGCAACGTGCAACAGTCATGTACACGACATCTGTAATTAGCAGAGAAAGCACAATTGCAGGGGAATATCTTCATGTCAAAATGCATCTGTTCTAGTCAACGAACAAAAAGTTGCCTGGGAGAGTCAGCCAAGGATATGCCCGCAAGTGTGACTTTGTCAGTGCAATCTGCAATGGTTGTTTGCCATCGATGTATTCTACAGGTTATTCCAACAAAAACTTACTCTTTTTTCCACTCTCTCTTTCACGTCTCTTTAACTAGTTGTCATATCATGAAGAATTTGTTCGGAGTATTGGTATCTGGCGTGCAGTTCCAAGCCTCATCCCTGTAACATACCATCTTACATCGTCACAAGTCCACAGAGGCCTTAGTGCTAGGCAACTGTACTTTTGCTTCTGTAACGATCAGACGGCAGCTGCGACATCTGTTTACAAGTATTATTACTATTTATTACACTATCACTATTTTACATTATTACTAGCCGATATACCCCTTGTCAATAGTTTGACGATTTATCCCTACAGTTTTTAGATTTTGGTTGCACTTGCCCAAGAACTTCGTGCTTTTTGGGGATATTTAAAATATTACTTAATACACTTAAACAAAGGATCAAGTAATAATCTCATATCATATAGAGAAAAGGCAAAAAAATAAACATAAAATATTGCGCAAAAATCACTGTCGAAAAACTATAAATACTACAGAAAGAAAAGCACGTAGAGAAAACCATGTGAATGTAGTACCTTGCATGGTAAATTGCATAATAATAATAATAATAATAATAATAATAATAATAATAATAATAATAATAATAATAATAATAATAATAATAATAATAATAATAATAATAATAATAATAATAATAATAATAATAATAATAATAATAATAATAATAATAATAATAATAATAATAATAATAATAATAATAATAATAATAATAATAATAATAATAATAATAATAAAGAGAAGATAAAAATGGTTCATTGCTTTATTTCTTCCTTGCCCTGTTGTTATTTTTGAACCCTTTTTCTCTAGAATGTTATGTTAATGGGTTCCGGAAGCGTAATGGGTTTTATTCAAGTTGATGACAGTATTTCACAGAGGAGTCTCGTATTTACGCAGACAGGGGTAGTTAGTCGTTTGACCCCGGTGGTGCTGCAAGGCATACACTGTTACCCTAGGGGTCACCAGCTATCTCACTCAGGGTCACGCATGCCCATGAGACCTTCTGGAACAGAGCAAGGAATGGTAGGTAACCCACAAAGGACTAAGCTACAATATAGGCTTTCCTTTAAAATGTTGGTAGCATTGTTGAGAATGATCGATAAAAAAGATCTATTGGTACATCAGCATATCTGAACCCAATATCACTTTTTGTCTGATCTAAAAACTATTCTTGTGTGTGTGTGTGTGTGTGTGTGTGTGTGTGTGTGTGTGTGTGTGTGTGTGTGTGTGTGTGTATGTGTGTGCGCGCGCGCGAACGCGCGCATAACTGGAACACAAAAATTTAGTTAAATACCAAATTTGGAGTTGAAGTTCGGCACCTTCTAAGGATAAACCCTGAAGATTTTCAACAAAATTCCACAAACCAAACTGGTTTTTGGATGGAAACTTTTTCGAAACGTTTGATTTTTTAAAACTTACCAACAATTTTGATTAAAATATAGTATGTTTAACATATTTTTACGATAAATTAAATGCATTGTTTTTAACCTTTAAATGGGGAGGTGAACATTCATAACATATCTAGGGAAGTAGGGTGATCAGAGCACCCTAGATGAATATGATATTGAGGTTAAGAATTTTTTAAAAACTGTTTGCTATATATTAGGCGATGTATTTAAGCTTTTATTAATTAAATTAAGTACAATTTTAATTACTAAGTTACTCTAATAATTATCCAATACCTGGGCGACCGAGCTTGGTGTGTTTTTGGGAGAACATACTTATTTATATAAACTTTAAAAGGAAAATGTTAACTAAATATAAATTTTCCTCTTGATTGTTGGGGCCGTTTTGGTGACGAGACCTTTAATATCCTTTTCAGGAATGACACGTATATAGATAAACTTAATAGGCAAAGCCCTGTCTGAGTACAAAATTAGATCGAAAGCGTTAGTCGTTTCCAAGTTGCGCGGGACACACACACACACACGCACGCACGCGCGCGCGCACACACACACACACACACACACACACACACACACAAAAAAAAGAATTGCTCGTTTAAATATATCAGATTGTGACTGTTACTCGTTCTTTGTATTTTTGTGTCTTTTCAAGCAAAGAGAATGGAATATAAAATAATAAATCTGAGTTGTGTTCTTGCTTAAAGCTAGTTATTCCCGTTGAACCTATAAGGAAATGTGTAGTAAAACATTTACTTCAATTAATATCTATCTCGATTAACACAAAGTATGATTGATTGATGAATAGGATTTTCTAAGAATAGCTTATTGAAGAATGGGAAGAGAAGGTCATGCGAGTGCAATACATCATATTTCTTCTTTTTACTTTATCTTCGCTTGTGTTTAGCAGCTATAACTTCTCCTTAGTTATGTCGCGACGGTAACTGCAGACAGAGTAAGTCAATCAGATCTCCTTAATTATGTAATCGCGCGCCTATACCACCTGCTTGAGGAACTTAGTTATCGGTGTATTCCGGAAGGGGCGGCAAACGGGGACATTGGGCCCCGCCAAGGTCCCCCTTGAGGGATGTGGAAGACCTCGAGGTGTCCTCAAACTTTAGGGACCTCTGTCAATGTCTGTGTTGTAGTCTCCTCTCACTTAATCCTTCCTTCCGGAGGTGCACCCCCCCCCCTTGGAGATCTATGCACAATAAGGACAGCTTCACTGCCCTCCTCTGTATATTGTCCTAAAACTACGAAAGACCGAGGTAAGATTGGTCGATGAACTGCGTTTGAACACGCGACCATCAAAATACGAGTCTGCTGCTGGAGCCATTCGCTCGGTAAAAGGCATCTTTGTTATCTGTTGTTGAAATAGTATATGGCGATATAATGATGGTATGTGGACCGAGTGGCTGACAGTTTTAGAAACTAACTTTGCAATTAATAATGGACCTTTGAATAGTATATTGTTTCCGAATGACCAAGTGATTATTGCTGATGCAGAGGACGGATTTCAGATAACTGTTTATAAATTAAACAGCTTAATTAAGGAATACAGTTTAAATATTTGAAGTTCAAAAACAAAACTAATGACGCTCATAGGAACAAGTCACAAAGGATCGAAAATAGTAATCAATAATGAAATTATTGAATAGGTGACCAATTTAAAGTATCGTACCAGAGACGATTAGTTTTATTTATTTATCGTCATTTTAACAACTAGGTCACATCGCGACTTTACATACAACAAAGTATAAACAATAATGTAATAAAAAAGCGAAATAATTGATTATCTTTGTTATTTGTATACGTTTTGAAGAACTTATACTTCTGTCAAATGAAACATCGCTATTAATTTTTTTAGGTGTTAAGCGTGCAAAGAGAACGTAATTTGAAAGCTTTAAAAGATTTGACTATCGCTCAAAGCGTGCTGTATATTCATATTCCCGGTGCACGTGCAAGAAAACGAGCAATAAGATAATTTATACATATGTTTATGTCAACTAACACGAAGAAGATAGAAGAGTAAGAGTTCGTAAGTCAATGTCATTTGAAAATGATCAATTTTGCTTTGTTAATTCAGCAAAACGGATTATTCTTTCTCCTAGAAGTCCCAAGGTACACGAAATGAGAGGGGAAATGACGCTACAAAGACGCCCAAAGGGTATGTAAAATGTTGACTAAAGCAGGCAATGCACGAATTGTTGCAAGCGCCATAGTTTCGGTTGTTTTGGCCCAAACGCACTGCACCGCTGAATTCTATACACGGTGATCGTAACATTTTCTTTCCATAGTCTTATCAAAGCTTGTGCAATAACGCGTTTCACCTTTCTCTCGTATATTGACATTTTGCTGTAAAGAAAAGTGAGGTTAAAAACAAACAGGAAATGATCCAGCGAGCTACAAGTCGCAATGATAGGATGTAAAATTACAGTGTGTTTCAGGGCCGTGTAACAGAGCAATATTTTTATGGTGCTTGTTTCCCTCAAGTTGAATAGTTAAAGAAAAGCTAAACTGGGCGGAGTCTCGAACACGCTACCCCGTGATTGCAGTGCTCACGCAAGGCTGTAAGATAAATGGGGCAGATAATGGATCACACAGCGCGATGCGATCTGCTGTAATTAATGAAACCATGAACCTCACGCTCTAGTCTCGACGTCTCACTCTCTCTTCTTGGCAAACGTTCCTAATCTGTATTGTTGGACCCAGGTGACAAGTGTGTGGCGTTACACAATTCACTGCCCTCGCCTCCTCGTAATTCATTTCTTTGTGGCTTCTAGCGGACAATCATAACTACAGATTCTCTAGCATTTGCCACAATATAAAACCATTCACAAAATTGTACCGCTAAATATCACAATTTTGTCTTGATCCCATAATTCACCATTTTGTATTAAAATCTGTAATTACTAGTCTTAATAAATGTAAATTTTCTACTATAAACCGATCAAATTGTATACACGAATTATGGACTGGTAACAATAATATAGATCAGTAATTGCAATAATAATTTAACATATATGAAAGTAATTTGTAACGTAAGGTCCCAATCGCCACAGCTTACCAATTTTCCCGTAAATATTGAAACAGGTATGCGCACTGACTCCTGACATACTATTTGCGAAAACGAGGCTATGTGTATGGGTACTGTTGCAGTGTGCTGTACACAGTGTCGGTTCAGAACGTTTGAAGCAATCGATGGCCCTGTCGATCGTGAAATACAATCTGTGCCTCGGTTTTGACAGCATGGGGAGTTTCGTCAGCGGTTATTCATCGATAGATCAATGAAACGTAAGGTCTCGATGTGATGAGAGACAGCAAAGTGGGTGAGCGCTTTCAAGACCGGCCGGGGCAATATCCATAATGAACTACGATGAGGACAACCATCAAGAACACAGAAGATTTGGTCAATACCGTGGATGAAAAGATCCTTAAAGATCAGGACTGAGAATTTTCACTGGTTAACTAGTAGTTATTCAACAACTGATTATCCTCATAAACTTCTTTGAGTGGGTATACCAAAGGTTGTAGAACTTCATGACAAATGTTTAAACAAATATGAAAACTATGCAGAAAGACACGCTCACATGTATCTTACATAGGTCAGTTGCAGAGGAATTAGAAGTCCGGATGCATTTGGATGTTTTCTGACAACTAATATAATTATTTGATGGGAAATAAAAGCCACAGATTCCCCTGTCAAATATGTGGGTTAGGTGCGGTCAGCGAGTGTATGGGAATGATATATGAAGAATTCAACAGCACACAAATGCAAATATTCCCAAAAGGAGATCGTGGAACTGCACACAGTTTGATTTGATCCAACTCTGTAATTGCGTTTTTTTCACTCCTCGGGATGGAAGAGGGCTTTGTTGCCGTCGTCTTTTTCATCTTCTTGCCACCTTAAAGAAGACGGGGATAAAGCCTAAAGAGCATAGAAAATGAGCCAGGCGTCGTCTTCTTTTAATCCATTAATAATGTTCTTCGTCTGTAAGCTGTTTATCCGTTGTTTTCTACGTCGCGTGATGAACTTGGATTATGGGCACCCTAATGTTTCAGCCGGAATTAAAAATGAAATGAGTTTTAAAAGTGAGGGGAGGAAAGAATTTTATTCTGGCTCTGGGGATAAGCAAAATTATCATGAAGCCACAGTTTTTCACGGAAAACCTGAAGGGAACACTTCGTTACAATGTATCTGTTGAACAAAATTTGCTTCTTTTGCATACATTAGAAGGGGTCATTGTCACATTGATATTATAGACTGTGTTGGTACCCTTTTCGTTGATCACATGACTTTCTCTGCTCTTGTACTAACCATTCTTACAAACTTTTACTCATGTCTTCTTCGTCTTAGTTGATATAAACATTTGCAGGAATAAAATTAATTTATTGTATATATCCCTGTAAGTGCAAGGGTATAGGAATCGCTTTGAGCGATAGTCAAATCTTTTAAAGCTTTCAAATTCCCTGCTCTTTGGACGGCTAACATAAAAATATGGCTAACGATGTTCTATTTGACGAACGTTTAAGTTTTCCGAAAGTCACACAAAAACAAGGAACAGCTTCGAAATGGTTCACTCTATAAACACATTTATTTGTACATAAACTGCGTGTTTTAGCAAGATCTGCATTTTTTGTAATGCAGTGGTTTATCTCTTAGGGTTTACTAGTTACTCAAAAGTAATCCAGGGTAAACAGAACTACATAGGCTATAGACAGAAAATTCAAAATATACATTTTATTTGTCATGAAAGTATGTTAAACATAATATGGCATTTTGATCAAAAGCGTCAGTAATTTTCGAAAAAATTAAAATTTTTGAAAAATGTTTCATATAAGCGGTAGGTTTTAAGTGGAGCAATTTTTTTCAAAATCTTCGTTTCGCATACTTAAAAGATGTTAAATTTAAATACCAGCTTTGGTTTTTAAACGACTTTCGTTTTTGAGTTATGTTATCCACAGACTGATACACACACACACACACACACACACACACACACACACACACACACACACACACACACACACACAATTTCGATATCGATATTTAACCGGAAAGGTATGTTTAGAGGCTCCCTGAATAAAAAAAAAAACATTTTTACAAAAAAAGTCCGTGTGTGTGTGTGTGTGTGTGTGTGTGTGTGTGTGTGTGTGTGTGTGTGCGTGTGTGTGTGCGTGTGTCTCAGTCTGTGTCTGTCAGCCTGTGGACAGCATAACTCAAAAACGAATAGTCAGTTGAAAACCAAAGTTGGTATTTAAATTTAATGTCTTTAAAGAACGCGACACAAAGACCTTGAAGAAAATTGCTCCATCCTGAACTATCCTTTACATGAAGACTGTTTCGAAAATTTTAATTTTCTTGAAAATGACATGATTTTGACATATGTTTAAGATATTTTTATGAAAAGTGTAACGTATATTTTCAATTTTCTCGCTGATAGCTTAGGTAGTCCTGTTTACTCCGGATGACTTATGAATAACTTGTAAAGCGTAAAAGATAGACCAAATCTTACTATACAAAAATGTGGATCTCGCTGAAACACACAATCTAAATCCAAATAAATTTTTAGTTGAGTGAACCATTTCTGAGATATTTATTTTTATTTGTATCAGTTTCGGAAAACTTAAACTTTCGTGAAATAGAATATCGTTGTTCATTTTTGTATTTGTTAACCGTGCAAAGAGAACGGAGTCTCAAAGCTTTCAAAGATTTGACAATCGCTCAAGGCCTAGTGTTTTCTCATATTCCCATTGTATCTACAAGGAAATAGGCAATACGGTGAGTCCTGTAAATGTTTGTCAATTAAGTTTTGCTGCTTTCTAGAAAGTATAAATAAAAAATTTCAAACATTAGAAATGTAATTCAGTTTTTTTAGTACTTTGCCCAAATCTTACAATTTATACGCTCACTCTTTATTTTCCTTCGCTTTTGATTTATTATTTTGAAGACTGAATCGTTGTTGTTATTTTATTGAAAAAATTGAGGTGATATAAACCTGTAATTAGGGTGTATGAAGCTGTTGTAATAACCAAGGTGCCGAAATAGTATGTTCATTAATTTGTTGCATCGCTGAGATGCGCTAATCCTCCGGATCGGGGCGCTCTCCGAGTCTCGAACCTCCTCATGGGATGTCTAAATCTGAAGGAGGGAGTGGAGTTCACATTATATCCCTGTAGAGAAATCTATCAACCCTCATCACGCAGGTAAAGCCGTGTTACTGCTGGGTACTGCGGTAAATGACACCCGAGCAGGGGAACCAACATCCCCGCTCGACTCGAACTGCCTCTGGAGCCTCTGGAGCCGGTTTGACGAAGCAGCCACTGAGGAGACACGCTGCCCTCTGTCTCCTCTCATCTCAATACATCCTTCTTGGAGCATAGGTACAAAAGATGTTGAATAGATCAAGGCGGTAAGCTGCCCCTCATATGCAGGCGTGAAATGTGAACGCACCCTTCAAACGTGTCTACGTGTGTGTTGTATAACAATGTTGAACACAATCAGATATCGAGTAACATGTCCTGCAGGAGGGAACAGCTGCTCCAATTATTATCAGACAGGTGAGGTCCCTCTAGAGATTCCTTACACTCCCCTCCGGCCCCCGGCAACTTTCTGAGCAATGAATGCCCTTTGGTCACGACATTCCTCATTGCACCACCGTGCAAAGAAAACACTTTGTAAATACCTTATCATTTACACGCTACCTACCTTAAAACAAAGTGCGAGTTACATTTAAGATGGGCTTGTAAAATTGTACCTTACTTTATGGTACTTAGTTTATAATTTATGGCAACACTCACATGACTTTCTCTACTCTTGTACAAGGTAGTCTTAAATACCCTTATTCTTCTATTTCATGATTATCGACATAAACACTTGCAGAACTTATTACTAATGTTCTTGTAGATACTAGGGGAATATGGGAATAAATAGGCTTTAAGTGCTAGTCGTTCACTATGTGATGTCTTTGAAATTACATTATCTTGGCATGACCAAGAGATAACAAACATAACCCCATCACTGAGTCACTTTTGCGCTGCGTATTTTTAATACCACAATTTTTGGTATTTATGTTTAATGTCTTTGAAGAATGAGACACGAAGATTTTGAAGAAAATAACCCCACCCTAAACTACACTTTAGATGGAAAATTTTGATTTTCTTGAAAATGGTCTTAACGATTTTGATTAAGATATCATATGTTTGAGATATTTTGATGACAAATGAAATGTATATCTTGAATTTTCTGGCTATAGCCCCTGTAGTCGTATTTACTCTGGACGACTTTTGCATAACTGGTAAACCGTTAGAGATAGACCAAATCATACTATACAAAAAATGTAGATCTTGCTAAAATACACAATTTATCTCTGAATAAATTTTCTTGTAGGGTTAACCATTTCGGAGATATTCCTTGTTATGTGTGTGAGTTTCGGAAAACTTGGATCATCGTTGTTCATTTTCTTTATATGTTAAGTGTGCAAAGAGAACGGAATGTCAAAGCTTTAAAAGATTTGACTATCGCACAAAGCCTACTGTATTCTAATATTCCCCTTGTACCTACAAGGAAATAAGCACTAAGAAGATATAGGAATAAGAGTTTGTAAGAATAGTTAGTACAAGAGTAGAGAAAGTCATGTGACTGCAACACATAAGAGTTTTGTATATTGAGATTTGTTCTATCTCTTATAGTTTACCAGTTATGCAAATGTCATAAGATTAAATAGGACTACAAGGGCTATAGCCAGAATATTCAAAATATATATTTCATTTGCCATTAAAATATCTTAAAATATAGTATTTTAATCAAAATCGCTAGTCATTTTTTTTTACAAAATCAATATTTACATATTAACGCTGATTGTCCTTGAAACATTTGTGGACATACTTAGTTATATTGCAATAAATTGTGAAAGCTTAATTACGTAAGTGGTTTATACGCTGCAGTATATGTAAATAATTACGTAATTAAAGTTTAATTAGATTCGCGCTTCATCATTAGTCTACCTCAGAGAGTAGTTGAAATTATTGGTAATCCAATTAGCAATCCTTTTCTGCAGGTCTCTGTCCTTTTGATAGATTCTAATTAGGACCCAATTTATTATTAGCAACGTTCTGAAACCAGTGGTCTTTGATTCTGTTTGTTACTGCATTCAGTTCACACTAACTCGTAAAACTATTGTCGTTAAATGCATTACCGGTAGAGAGATAACCTAATTGAATATTTATGTACACTATTATTAGTATACTCCTACGTCATAAACTAAGTTTGTAACAACCCTATTTGCATTTTACTTTTTCCCCCCTTAAGCGACTTACACAAACACTTTTTTTTTATTAAACGAGCCTCAAACCGCGTGTTTCCGGTAATACAATTTTTATGAGGTCAGTTCGTAAAATAAAGTCCAAATCGCCTAGCCCATTGAATTTTACGAGAAAATTGAAACGCTCATGCGCACCTTCTCCTGGCTTGCCTTGGGCCTTAATTGGAGATAGTTACATTGGTAGTGTTTCAGTGTGCTGTTCATAGTGTCGGTTGAAAATGTTTATATATAATCATTTTTTGTTTGTTCGTTTGTTTCTTTCTTTGTTAGTTTTTTCCTCTCTTTTTTTAGTTCTTTCGTTCTTTTTCTTTCTTTCTTTCTTTCTTTCTTTCTTTCTTTCTTTCTTTCTTTCTTTCTTTCTTTCTTTCTTTCTTTCTTTCTTTCTTTCTTTCTTTCTTTCTTTCTTTCTTTCTTTCTTTCTTTCTTTCTTTCTTTCTTTCTCTCTGTCACTTTTTCTGTCCCTCTCACTGTCTTTCTTCCTTTCTTTCTCTTTCTTTCTTTGTTTTCTTTGGTTATCTTTTGCTCTTTTTACATAAACTTTGCAGTTTGGTCTCGCCTTAATTTTATTTGAGAAGTAAAACGTTTTTTTCTAAGTAAATAAATCGATTTGTAAGGTATAAGTAACTGGAAAATGAGCAAAAGATAAACTGGTTCAGATGTTTTAAAGTAATGGGGAAGCAGTATTGTGGTATTCCCGTTAGCGGTGTTAAACAGCGGCATGTATAATACGGGAATAACTAACGAGAAAACGAGAATGGTCTCGATTTCAGGATATTCTCGTGTGGTTACGTTAAGCGAAATCCTTTAGCTTATAAGTGAGAGAGCCAGGCTTACCAACAGAGTTAACAGTCCGTCTTTAACATATGAGGTGTTATTTCTAAGCTAAAATCCAATAGCGCGTTCGTTGTCTGGACTTAATTCCACAGTAACCGCAACATTACAGGCAGTCGAAAACGTTTCCCGCTAATGAGGTTTTCCATCAAGGTTGGCAGCGCTGAGTAATCCGTTTTGAGTGGTCTTCTGCCACACCAGTGCTATTTCTGTATGCCACTAATAAGATTGGCTTTTGATTTGAGAACTTCTCTGTCCAAATTGGCACCTTCATTTAGAAAGTCCTTCAGTCTTCCAGAATGCTAATTTGATTCGGCTTCCTCTGCTGGCAAACATGTTTTCTCATTGTGTTGACTAACATGGAACTATTGGGAAATAAACAATGCTTTAGAAAAACATGATTTCACGTAGATAATGTATCATTCTCTATACATAGTAACCTCATATAAAAGGCAATTTTAATGTTTACTTAAGTATAAATATTTACATTTTTCACATATTGCACCCTACTTAAAATTCCAGTATTAAAGTTTCACAAAAAATGGGACTCAAAAAGCATTAGTAGGAAAAAGTGTGCATGCTTGTTTGTTTGTGTGTGTGTGTGTGTGTGTGTGTGTGTGTGTGTGTTTGTGTGTGTGTGTGTGTGTGTGTGTTTGTGTGAGTGACAAAACAAATCTGACGTGTTATACTAACACACTTTCTCAAATCATTGTTCTGGAAAATAGTCTTTCTTACTAAAGGTTATTGTTTCTGGTTCACGTTAAACCAGATAAACGTTTGCAAAAATTATGTAATTCCTATTTTTCTTAAATATACAAGAAGAATGTGGGAACGCATTATACTTAAAACGCTAGTGAGGTCTTTTAAGAAATAGTCGTGGTTGCTATGTGATGGCTTTGAAATTACGTTCTCTTTGTATGCCCAAGAGAAATGAAAATAAAAACCATGACGATTTGAATACCCCGGTTCATTGCTAATCGAAATATTATCTGCATTTTCCTCACAGGAATATAGCAGTTGTGATAAGAAACAAGATATAACCACTAATACACAAATAGACTCATGACAGTTGTTCTGTATACACGCGTGAGACAGAAATTGCAAACTGTTTGTTCTTCGCCGGAGAAGTTTTGAGATAAACTTCTGTACTCTGCTTAATATTTGCATTGCATTAAAGAACGTTGATCTTTTGCTCATTTCCGTAAATAAAAAACACATTAGAGAGCGTAGGCTTTCACGGTCGGAGTCAATATAACTAGAAGTTATTTCCCGGCTGTTATGCCGTGGTCTACTGGAGTAAGAGTTTCCAGACGTTTCGTACACAACTGCGGCGCACATATATACTTGTATATATATAACCCCCTCAAAAAAAAAAAAAAAAAAAAAAAAAAAAAAACACCGACAATGTTTAGTATATTGTGCTGACGGTACGCCCATCTAAGGCACTCAAGCTCAGACTGCCTTGCGCCACAGTTTGTGAACACGTGACAATGCCGTGGCACCTTAAAGGGTTTTCGAGATTATTCGAGAAATGTCCGGCGGCTGGCGTGTCCGTAGAAGTTCGAGAAAGGTCCATGTTACGTCAAGGAGGTGAGTTGATGAGAGGAGTGAGTTACTTGTTACAGACGGGAGTCAGGTTTTAGTATCAGCTTTTTTTTGTGTGTGTATTTTGTCATTTTTGTTACACTGGTGTCAGGAGTGGGATACGTCGAATTGGCATTTTATTCCTGTATTTCAGGTTATTTTCATGGAATTTAACATTTTGTGGTCAAAATGTTGTGATATACATTTAAATTCGTATGTTATTTATGAAATAGTAGAGATAAATATCATTCGTTGGTCTGACTCTTGCTCCACTTGAGAATTTAACGGTTTGGTTAGACGTCTCACAATATTAACTCTGATAAAAGCGGTAGATTTGGCAACGTTGTGGAGTTCGGCTTTAAATCGAACCTGACAAAGTGAAGGCCGGGCTTATTAAGGTGGGAGGCGCGCTACTTATTGTGAAACAGGCAAGTGGAGCTTGTAATAGCTCCGATGGAAGAAGGTGAAGCATTAATAGACAAAATTACTTATTAATAAGAGATGCTCCAAGTTTCGCAGGCTTACGTACCTGCGTTATATAACCAGGAGAAACATTCTCAGGGATCGGCACTACAGTACAGGCGCAATTACCTTGGGTTTAACATATCTATATACTCAAGACTATTAGTATTCAATAGTGAAAAAAAAAAACTATAGTCGAAGGTATATAGTTCCTTTATTGTTAATACCAAATAGGTTTATCACTTATGTATCTAAATAGTTACTGTCAGTCAAAAAATAGTGTGCGAAATACATTTATTAAATAGAGTAATTTAGCTCGGTTGCACTTGAGAACGAAGAGGTACAATCTAAGATCATAATATGATCTGAGATCAGTAAAATACTAATCTAAGATCAAGTTTCAGTTCAACTTTCAACTTAGTACGTAATATAACATTTGGCAAGGTCGTAAACAGCTGAAAATGAGTACTTTCGGGTAGCAACAATTTTTTTTTTTTTTTTTTTTTAGCTGGGCGCACTACGATAGAAAAAATGGCGCAAAACACGAAACAAGACATCGTCAAATTTTAAGCCCAAAGAAGAAACACACTGATGAATATTGTAAGTGAAAAGTGTAAACACGTGTTGGAAGAAAAAATGAAAGAAAGAAACCACGTGGTTTCCGTTTCTCAGAGAGACACTGAATGGAAGGAATTTTAATTTGAGGTTAATTATGTATTTACCTTATTAATCGTTTTCATTTGTACATTTTACAAATTATAGTAACAAATCATATTTAACCCCAACACATTTTCCTTAAATTTGAAGAACAGAATTGCAAATTGATTTCATGTTTCTACTAGTAAGGCTCAAATACAATAACTTCACATTTTACCATTTGTGAAAAATGTTCTATAGGTTAGGAGTAATTAGTGTATATTCTGTGTAAAATTGTGCTCTTTGGACATAATAATATTTGAAACAGCACTCCTATTATTCAAATAAGTACAAAAATGCCTTACTTACAATATTATTATTGTATTAAAATTGTATCAGTTATTTCTTCTCTGCTGATCCAAGTTCAATCAAGTTAACTGGAGATTTGATCTTAGATAAACATGCCATGAACTTAGACCAAGGTTTATGTAGTCAAAAGTCTATGTTCAGTTTGACTTAAGATCAATTTCAGGTGGTTGAACTCAGATTAATTTTCATACACCCGGGTCTTAATTTCGTAATTTTAAGCTTACTCTCGATTGTGTAACATCACCTTACCACACTGTATCCCGATTTAAACGCCGTTCTAATTTGATACTCTGTTATATCGAGATTCCGTCCAACTATTTTTCATTGCATACCCTTAATGACAGTGTTGCCAGATGGTTATAAATCTGTGGAGAGCGTTCTTCAAAAGCTTAAAGACAGTGCTGAACACTAAATCAGTGGCTAGATACAGTAAATTTATTTTGCTAGTGAAGCCTGCTGCACTTAATTGCCACCGAAGTAATTATGTACTGTTAACCTCCCCCTAATTCTTTTCCCGTTCTGACGAGGTGATGGAGTTTCCATGCATGCAATCTCTACATTTAGCTCGACCACAGGGTGTACCCTAACGCATTACTCAACCAAGATTTATGTTTGCACTGAACAAATAAGTACGAGTTTAAATGACCCCAGGCAGTCATTCTCTCCACATTTTCATTACGAGAGGGTTTTAAAAGTTCTCAGTCTAACTGGTAGATGTCGTGAAGATGCTCAAATTCTTATATTGTGCCAAAATTATCAAAATTCCGGTTAGTTACTTTTATTCTCACTATATTCTCCTCCAAAAATTTGCACAACTTACTTCTCTTTTACTTACATTAACAGACTCTACAGTCTTTTGTGCCATTAAAACTCACAACTGTTTCCTTCTAGTAACCTTGGCTCCTTTCACTGTCTTTCTTCACTTTCTCTGCCTCTCAAACATTAACTCTGATGATACACTCACTTACTTCTTCATTTCTTCAATTCGTCGCGAACCAGAGACCCATGCATTGAAAAATGTACTTCAGAATAAATCTCCACTGTATTTGATTATATTATAGCGGCTCACTTTTGCGTATTTTTCGGGCTCAGAAGATGAAGGATGAAGCAAATTTATCTATTTCATTACCTGTGTATTAATTTAAGCTCTATATTACACATTTTTATTTATGATAAACATAATAGGGTATCTAAGCCTATATTCCATTCAGCTTTAGATCCGCCTCTTGTATCCCTCCGCGATAACCTGCGACTAATACAAAACAAAACAAACTCCACGTGGATTCATGCATCGTGTTTATGTTGCAACAGAACGACATTTACTCGGGAGTTTTAGAAATATTGTTGCTGCCGCGTTACATTCTTTACGAGGGTTATCATACATCTTGAAAACTCACAGGTAATCGCCGATATTTAGGGTACTACATTTTATGGTGTGCTTTGGTTTCGGCGTATCACGGGTTAGTTGTTGACGACTTGTGTTTACACCAAGTGCGGATCTAAGGGTGGAGTAATTATAATTTATACTTTAACTTCAAAACAATCATGTTCATGCAATTTCATTAAAGAATAAGTCGCTGTAAATTAAAGCTAAAATATACCGTGCATTAAAAAAAAAAAAAAAAAAAAAAAAAAACGTAAAGCATGCTTTAGTAAATAGACCAACCATAAGGGGGAAAGAAAAGATCAACGTTCCACCCTGGCTAAATTCTTTCCTTGCCTCTCCCCTTGCACCGCTCAGCTTGGGCACGCCCCTTGTTCATCAGTCATTGCTTATGTGTTGGACTTGAATACAAACTAATTGCAGATTAGCACACCCAGGACTGGTGTGGAACACAAATGGCGATAAGGTTCCGCCAACATTAAATAAAGAAACCCGCTAAAAGACACTAACAGTATCGAAACGTTTCTGTGAACTGAACTGTACGTCATAAAACTGTTTCACTTGTCTTTATGTTTAGAGAAATCTCTTAGTATTCTAATAATTATTTGGATACCGCTTTTGAAGTTTAATTATGCAGCTTAATTGTGCCACACAATAAAGAAAATTCTGACCTTGAAGTGAATTTTTCACTAGATGTTTATCAAATGGATTCATGTACGAACTTTAGCCTGCGTGAAGAACCGTTTCCAGTTGTAATCAATCGATGCATGCCTCACCGGCTCGCCGGTATGCGGTCTTGCATTATTGTGGAGATCCAGGATACCAAACTCCAATAGTTGTGGCTTGTCGGGAAAACTTTTGCTGCAATTTCTTACTGAAACTCTCTGAGTCTGTAGTGACTGATTTTCTAGTACATTGATGTATTTGGTTTTATGGCTCTTCCATACCGTAAGAGATGGACAAAATCTTACTACATAAGAAAAGTAGATCTCCTTAAAACACATACATTTTTTAATAAACAATTTCTGAAATTAGCATAGCGAGGTAGAGTTTTTAAGGTGTATTTTCCAATTGTTTCTAGAGTGAGTCGGTTAGTCACACAATAATATTAAATCATTATTGCATTCAGGGTCTCTATTGGAATAAGTTTTCCAGTCTCGCAAAGCATAGTGGTAGGAACGTTGACAGCATCAGGTGTCGTGTAGCCTTGGAAAGATATTACCACTTCCCTCGTTATTTGCTGATAACAAACTGCAGACACGTGGTGAGATCAGCTACCTGTTTGAACTTACACTCTTCATATGTGTGAACGCATTTTTTTTTCTTTTCAAGTGGAGGAAAAATCCATTTACGGAGCCCCATGCGCTGGGATAGCACAGAGGGGGACTGTGGGCCTCACCCGGAGGTACTATCCACTAAAAAACCTCCACCGGATAGAATTCAGGGAGGAAAGGTAAGGCAGCACCGCTATTGCACCTGCGGATTCAAGGAGCGGGTTTGTTGGCTGGCCGCATGGGCCGAAGCCAGGTGAGATGTGATAGTAAAGGAGAATTTGGTGAAGGATTTAAAAGGAATTGTGTGGTGATTTTCAATGCCGCCGACGTCCACGAGTGGGTTGTGTCGGAGGTGCTGTTACTTACTTGCTTACTTATTTTAATCAGGAAAAATTTGCCTGGTGCCGGTACAGAGGGGCCCGGCTTACAGGCTAAAAATTTACATTAATTACAATTTATAATATTTACATGGGTACTCTTGTTTGCGTTTTCTGATCAAAAAAAAAACCCATACGGTGAGCAGCTTTAGCTCATCGAGAACAGTTTTTGGGCGTATTCTGAGTCCTTCGATTGTCCGTTTTTGATATATATTTTTTTTTTATTTATATACACGGATACATACACTCACTCACTCCTGGGCATACCACACATATATCCCATCACACACACACACACACACACACACACACGCTCGTATATACATATTTACACATACTGCACTATATACACTTCACTATTTACAGTTTTCCGCGGTTTTCCTGTGCGGATCAGGTTGCAGCTCCTGTGGCGTTTCCGAGGCACAGACCTCTTTCGGAGTGTGTGGCCTAGGGCCTGGGTTGCATGGGCGCGCATCAATCGGCGAGCCATGCAATGTCTAGAACATTTTAATTCTAGCATGTTTACGATGCTTTGGCTCGCCCTTGCCAATATTGGCAATCACGTCATTTTGGTGATTCCTGACTGTAGTGCTTCAAAACAGTAGCCGTATTAGTTAAGTAGGACATTCATTTCTGCAGACTCACTCTGTTGCCAGACTGTGAAGACGATGTATTTAGTAAGATAAATTATTTCCTTCACCTTTTAGATGAACGAATTGTCTATTATTAGTCTTTCTTATTTGGCACAATATTTGAATTTACTATCACAAGTAATACAAGACGTCTGATATAACCGATCAATTCTCGAGTGGAGCGACATCGTTGAATACTTATCTGAACTATTTCATAGATAAAATATTAATATAAATAGTATATAACAACGATTTGGTCAATAGATGTTACAAATAACTTAAAATACATTAATTTGGGTTAGTGTAGTTTGACTTACTTAGCGCTGCGCAGCAAATCCCATTTTTTGTACTTGGTGAAAAGTTTCATGAATAGTGAGGATTTTCGGTAAACCAGAAATATTTTCGGAGACATAGGGAATGTGTTCAAGTACAAGCTCATCAATTTCAACATCTTTTTGATGCAGATAAGCCTAATTTAAGTTACTACAGTAGTGTTCCGTACTCTTGGCTTGCCGATCGTTTACGTGTAACTCTGGCGGAGGGCGCGCCGATCATCGCTCGGACCGGTGCCACCGGTAGTAGCAGAAATCTATTTTATTAATAAAACATTTAAACGGTATTTGGGGTGAAAGTTCAGCACCAACTTTTTAATAAAATGTATTCTTAATCTGTAAGTCTAAGGTATTTAAAAAACCAAAAAGACAAATCATGTTGGTAGCTCTGAGTGCTAGAAATCCATAACTAAAGCGCGTTCCACCCTTAAAAAACAGTACACGTTAAATGGAGCGCAGTGTTGCAACATGTACTAGTTGCGAATCTTTCTCCGCGAGCGACTCGAGGTGGCCTGAGTCCTGTACTTAGTCCTTCAATTGCTGCTTGACGAGACGGGCACTTTTAACCTTGGTATCCCTCCACGCCTTTGTTACTGTATGACCTAAATTTACAAATGACTCGTCTGTATAAACAATTGATTTCCCCTGGTCCCTAAACCTTTTTATGTTTTTTAGATATTTATGTCGCCATCTGATGATATCGATATCGTCTCTTTCTATTAATATGCACTTGTTACCCTTTCTTTCATATTCGAACCCCAAATCAGAGTGGCCCTTGAGAAATTTGGTAGGGTCTCATCACTGTTGAACTGTGACAAAATTATATTCAGCGTGGGTGGAATATTTGCAAACAGTAAAGAATGAACAATTCGCCGCACTCCACCTTGCACTATTCAATCATATTGCGTTAACCTAGCGTTTTGTGTAGTCCCGCCCTTTTTGCTTTCTTTTTCGATGGCGTTCTTAGAGGTCCTTTCATTAGTTCCTGTTTAATCATACACACTACTGCTTCTGAACACCCGATAGCCTTAGCTGTTTCTTACATTTACTTAAAAAATAATCTAACACATTCATAATTATTTGGCGTTCCTTACTTCTTAATTTACCAACATATCGTCTCTTCCTAGCTTCCCCCTCCATAACTACAAATATTTACAAAAATATTAAACAAATAACGCAATAACAGCTCACAGTTACACACACGGCTTCTTTCGAACTAATGTTAGTGCTGCTCCTTATACTATCTTCTGTGTCAGGCCTGACGCTGAATAGATGAATACCTTTTGTTTGCCTTACTGGATAAAAGAAAGAGGTTACTGCCTTTTGGTTTATTTTAAAAACTTTCTCCAACCTTCCTCAACATTTGTTCTCGCTGGTTCCCTGATGTAAACTCAATAACAAAAAAGTTTCACACTGCGTAACTTTTGCAGTGCACAGATATAAAATTTTCCGAAAACATTTAATTTAAAAAATTATAACACTTAACTGGGTAAACATAGAGAATTCAAAGTAGGCAGGTAGTAGCACTATGGTTTACTCTACCTAACAAAAAAATATAGATGCATTCTAGCAGTTAGTGCGTGATGAGTATAGAAACAGCAAATATCGGACTTCTATTGAAAAAGACGTTTTCTGAAGAAATTTGGACCTATAGAAATGTATAATGACTCTGAAAAGGATATAACCTGATAGAGAAAAAAATTCTGCATAGGATAATGTGTTCAAACCTGAAATTTATAACAAATGAATATTTATACCATGGTATTAGTAATCTGGCAACAGCGCGAGGGTAGAAAAGGACGCGGCTAATGGCAACTTGTATGCGCTAGATAGAGACAGAGATGTCCCATTTAACTCCATGCTGTCTTCTAAGAGTGGAACGCTATATAGCATCTAAAGACAAGACAAAATTATGAAAACACGCGATTGTGCGAACAGCTCTTACACTGTTAGAAACACTGCTTTCTCTGTTGCGCTGGTTGCAGATTATTCATTAAGTACAGGAGACAAAAATAAACGGAAATAAGTAAAAGTGCGGAAAGTCCCCGTTTCTCTTTTATGTCTTGTTGCTTTCTTTCTTTACAGTGCAGTGGCACCAATCATCACGACCGAAGGAACATTTCACATCTTTAAAGCCCGTTTTTTCCAATTTCCTCCAACCCTACAATAAGAAATAACGGTTCCAGTGCACAATGCTTTCTTTTGTAACTTGCCTTTCTATACATCCAAGTAAATAACGCAGTTCAGGGCCGAGGCTTATTTTTGTGGTGTTTTGATTTACAAAGCACATTTCAACTTTTAAGGTGAAAGGAAATAAGAAAAGGAGATGACAAAATTATCATAAATAATACCACGAGTGTTTGTCAGTTTATCTACAGTATTTGAGTATCGTGAGTTGCATTTATTAACTCTTTCACGAATTAAAGGATGACATAGCCTCTGAAATATTATTTAAATGCTGTATTGTAATTGCTAACCCCTTAATAAAAACTTGAAGCAGGCATGCATGTATCAGCGTCCATTGGCACTGCCTACAATATCGTTATATTGATGTTCCAATCTTTTAAGATGTTGGCAATATTGGTAGTTGGAGTATCTGCTGTAAATTTATAATTTTGTTCAATACAAAATTTTTCTGATTCCAAACTATTTCTCGTTTTATTCTGTCTTCTGAGATTCTCTGTTTGAATTATTTTATCGATGTATTTCAGCATTAGATGCTTCACCAAAACGGAACCGGCTCTTTCGGCTCTGTTAAATAACGTAAGCTGTTACTCATCTGTACGCCAGTGCAGCTAGATCCTCCAACCTGATTACAACATAAGAAAATCACAGGTGATAATTCAAGTTCAGAGGAGGTGATAAGAAATTTGATAAATGTTTCGCGAACGAAGGCTATCATTGGTGGAAATTTGAAACTGTTAGGCGGATGACCGGTTAGTTTCTACCAAGTCACGACTTTGGTGTTTAGTGTTTGGTGTTTTTATTTTGACTATTCGATTCACTCGTGACCTGGTTGAAATCAGTTAATCATGTGCATAACAATTTGAAACAATGAGAGCCTTCATTTGCGAAAAATTTACCACATTTCATTATCATCTTCTCTGAATTTTAATTACCACCTCTTCTGTTTTACTTATGTTATGGTGAGGTCAGAGAATCTAGCTGCACTGTGCTACAGATGAAAAACAGCTGACGTAATTTTATACAATGTTAAATATGGCTGACTCTCGTTTCGACGAAGTAGCTAATGCTAAAACAGATGAAATAATTCGTAGAGCGATACCTCAGAATGCTTAATACAACAGGAAATATGTTTGGAATCAGTTTGACCAATATTGTATTGAATGAAATTATAAATTAACAGCAGATACTCCAACTTATGACATTGCCAACATCTTAAACTTTGGAGCATTAATATGAGAACATTGTAGGCCATGTATGCCTCATACATGTTTATTTTAAAGAGGTTAGAGTTTACCTCTTAAACATTGCCCACACACGGCTTGTGTGTTTAAAAACACCAGATCCCTTGTGATCTAACCGGGAAAAAGTACGAATCAGCTGGGGAATTTAATGTCGTACTGGCAAGTTGCCTATGGTAGCTTAGTGGTTAAAGCAGTCCCTCGATAAGCAGAAGATTCGTGGTTCAAACCCCGGCTATGGCATTGAATTTTTCAGTTTCTGATTCAACCTCTTATAACTTATGTGTTTTAACGAAATCTACATTTTTATATAGTAAGATTAGTTCATCTCTTACGGTTTACGAGTTATTCAAAAGTCATCCAGAGTAAACAGGACTACATAAACTATAGCCAGAACGTCCAAAAACATACATTTCATTTTTCATAAAAAAGTATCTTAAATATATGACATTTTGATCAAAATCGTCAGTCATTTTTGAGAAAATCAAAATTTTTAAAAAATGTTCCATGTAAAGGGTACTTTAGGACAGAAGAATTTTCCTTCAAATCTTCGTGTGGCATCCTTGAAAGATGTTAAATCTGTGGTTTTAACCGACTTTTCGGTTTTGAGTTATGCTGTTCATATACAGATAGGCAGACACATACACACACACACACACACACACACACACACACACACACACACACACTCGGACATCTTTCTCAAACTGCCTCTTTTGGTTTCCGAAGTTCTGGAGTATAGTTGTGAATTTTTGCGAGATTTGTACTAAATTTCAGTTGTGTATTCCCTTAAAGGCACCCCAAATATCACATTTAGTACAAGATTCAAGTGTTTGTGTAATCGGTTTTTTACGAAAGTTTGTAGAAATAAGTGTAGTGGGACCAGAAGGTCATGTGAAAATAATACAGCAGATTTTGAAAATGTATGTATGCTCACAACAGAAGGAGAGGTGCGGGGGAGCGGGGGGGGGGGGGGTTAATCTCATACCGCGTACGAACAAACAAGGAGCCCATTGCGACTATTGTAAAATGAAGGCTCCACATTCGAGTCTGTCTACCATTAAGTTGATCATTTATTAAGGGCTTTGTGAAAGCCATGCCTGGTGCTTTATACAGGTCCATTATATCACGAAATATTCAACACTCTGCCATGGCAGTAGGTATCATTGCTTATTATAGAAGGCTTGCAACACACTGTCACTTACCTTGATGGGTAGAGAAAATGAAGTGAACTAAAATGAAAGATAAATGAATACACACTGCAGAAAAATGTGTCCCAGGATATATAACTACATAAACTGAAAACTGACGCAGTGTTTCTCAGGATATTTGCGTGCAGAAGAGTCAACAACAACTAATTATTCAAATAATAGCACGATGTATATTAAGTTTCAATCGAAATGGTTGAATTTTAATGTAAAATACTTAGTGATAAACCAAGCAGCTATCAAATATATAATGTAATTCCCGTTGTTGTTATAGTCATGGAGTTATTCTAAGAAATCCTAACGCGTACATCCATTAAAGGTGAATACAAAGTCCTAGCATCTTACAACTCCCCCTTACCTATGTCTCGCGAACGTTCTAGATTCCTTTTGTTTCTATCACCTCATTGTTAGCGGTCACTGTACGCTGACTCCCAACGTTAGGCTATGCAATACATTACTATATTCATGATATTTCAAATGTAATGTTTTATAATGTTAAATTACAAATAGCAACATATATTAAACGAATACCACATAAAGGACTACATAACACAATAGACAAAGGTCTTTTTGTGAAAACTTCAAGAACTTAATCACATCAAAACAACATTAATAAATTAAATATGGTTATATGTAATTTGATATACAAGACTCTGACATTTAATTAATGCCACACACATAATCCACAAAAGCATAATTACGATAATACAGGTAGTAGGTGTGTTGTTTATTGTTTTTAATTTTGCAGAGCTGATAATTATTCCAGAGGTTTATTATTTTACGCAGTGCTTTAGGTTGTCGTGTGCGCTATGTTTCTGCATTACTTGATTAGGTAAAACAGAAATGATTGGCCCTTATTTAACCGTTTTCCAGTGCTCCAAATCCACTGTCCAAACATGTCACGCTATATTACGTGTTATAGGCAGGTAACTCTATCTGTTTAGTGCCATTGAGTGTCCCGAGATCAACTGTTGCGTTAGTATTTAATTGAAGGTGATAGAGAGAGAGGGCGCAACCAGTGCGGCTCTGATTAGAACATAGGGACACCAAGCCACTGTGAAAAGTTAAGCTGTGATATGCTGACAGTATTTTTTGTACTTCAGAAAACAGTAGCGGTGCAGATAACCGTTATGAGTATAATTGTGTTTCCAGATTAAATAACTGCAGAATTTATAAAAGTGAATAATGAATATACAATATGATCAAATTTATTCGGATTTTCCCGCGAGACAAACGGAATTGAAGAGTGCACCTAGCGGGCGGTTCGAGAACAAATAGAATACGCTTGAAACTTTGATGTCCTTGCTTGGTAGCGCATCTTCATACAGAATATGTGAAGTATTATTTGTAGTGTTTAATAGTCGTTATTACATAAGCCCAGAGGTTATCGTTTTTGAGTATGAGGTACGAGCTACGGTTATGAAGTACAAGGCACGGAGTATGAGGTACGAGGTACGAGATACGGAGTATGAGGTACGAAGTACGAGATACGGAGTATGAGGTACGAGGAACGAGATATGGAGTATGAGGTACGAGGTACGAGATACGAGATACGGAGTATGAGGTACGAGGTACGAGATACGGTGTATGAAGAACGAGATGTGGGGTATGAGGTACGAAATATCAGATACGAGGTACGAGTTAGGTATAGGTAGTATTTAGTTCCTATGTTGTATTCTCAAAAATAAACGTAATAATTTACATGAAAAGTGTATTGAAATTGCTTACAATGTACATTTTATTAGTGTCGTCATAATCACAGTCTCCTAGTTTACAGTCAAGTAGTTTACAGGTTGGTAGCCTCACTGGTTTCTTTTAAAATATTAGCGTGTCTATGTCCGGCTATGTCTTATACATAGAACACATTGAAAATGTTCATCCAAAACCCTATTACGTAGCAGACTCTCGTTTAATTCTCAATGTGCTAAACAGTTGTTGACATTGATAAATAGTACCCAGCGTGACATAGTAATTTGGTTGCAAGAAGGCACAGATTTAGAACTATCTTCGGTAGTGATATTTACACAATTCAGATAAAAATTTTCCTGAACTGCCCAATGATGTGTTAATTAACTCTAACTGCAGTTTATCTTGATCCATCAAAGGACCATATGCAAATGATCTTTAATACCAATGGTCTCGTCTATGGCAAGGGAAAATTAACAAGAAAGTACTTGTTGTTCAGTTCGAATTAAACTTTCGTCGTTCACTCATGTTGCAAATGCAAGCCATCACTGTACTGGCAACATTGCCATTCGACTATAGCCAGAATCAACCGGTTTAGTTGATTCTACCTGACTGTTGAAAGGGAGTAGTGGGGACGAGAGGGTGGGTAAATTTACACACACTAATAGTGCCTTCTTTCGCCCCCCCCCCTAATTTTGATTTTTAATTTCTCTACTACGTGTATTAAGTAGAGGAAGTATTTTATTCCACCCAAAAATGTCATGTCAAGATTTCACCATAAATATATATTTCGAGGTCCCCTGAATTTAAAAAGAAAATAATTTTTAGAAAAAGGTATGTCAGCGTGTCTCTGCGTGTGGCTGTATGTGAATAGAACAAGTCAAAAACGAAAAGTCGATTAAAAACCAAAGTTGGTACCTAAGTTTAATGTCTTTCAGGGATGCGACACAAAGATTTTGAACAAAATTGTTCCACCTTAAAGTACCCTTTACATGGAAAATTTTTCGGAAATTTTCATTTTCTGAAAATAGCTCTAGCGGTTTTGATTAAAATGCCATATGTTTGAGACATTTTCATGTCAAACGAAATGTATATTTTGAATTTTGTGGTTATAAGTTATGTAGTCCTGTTTACTCTGGATGACTTTTGCATAACTGGTAAACCGTAAGAAATAGACAAATATTACTATACAATAAATGATCTTGCTAAAACAATTTAGGTGCAAATAATTTTTTTTTTTTTTTTTTTTTTTTTTTTGTAGTCCTTGTTGTGTGAGTTTTGGAATACTTAAACTTTCGTCAAATGGAACATCGTTGTTCATTTTTTTTGTATGTTAGCCGTGCAAAGAGAACGGAATCTCGAAGCTTTAAAAGTTTTGGCTATTGTCCAAAGCCTACTGGATTCCATATTCTCCTTGCAGCTACAAGGAAACAAGTAGTAAGATAATTTTTGCGAATGTTTATCTCAACGAACACGAAGAAGATATAGGAATAAGAGTTTATAGGTATGGTTAATACAAGAGTAGAGTGCAGCATATTAGATTTTTTTCCCCAACACTTAGATTTCTTTTGCTTGGCATGAATGAGATCATGTGCAGAAATGTCGACTTAAATCTATGGCATTAGTGTTCGAAAGTAGTGAAGATGAGTTATATGGTGCACAAAAGTTGTAGTAAGTCGTGTTGGTGCAAAGAACGCATAAAGACGAAGGACGGACGGAGGGACGGACGGACGGACGGACGTATGGTGGCACCTGAGAGATTGATCTTGACGTGTGATGCGCGCGCCGGCCGCGACCAGCAAGCTAGGGTTGGTGGCCCTACAGCGAGTCAGTCGTGTGTTGCCTGGCTATTGCAGCGTTCCGCGGTATATCACGCTATCACAAGTAGAGCTGTACGCGCGTGTGTAAACAAGTGACTGTGTCCGTGTGGAATCAGCGTGTGTCAACATACGGTAATATCAAAATGTATGAGTGCCATGGAAAATGTTCCTTAAATCATCATCCTTCTCAGCATATAAATAATCTATATGATTATCATTACAATGTAATTTATGCAATTCTTCTACAACTACTGTATTTTTTTTTTCTTTTGACACAAATACCTGCCTATATTAGTGAATTTTTAGGAAACAAAAATTGGCATACTTTTTCTTTTTCTTTCTCTTTCTTCGTACAATAACAGTCAAATGCATCAAACTCCTAGATACGATTCCTATGTTCCAAATAAATACTTAACTGTTCCTATGGGTTAGGTCATAGACACTCTTATGTTATTTTCATCGAAGCTTAAATATTCTTACGAAAAACATCTAAACAATGAATAAAGATTAAACTAACATTATGGATGAAGTTACAATTTGATAAAAATTCTGATGTGTTGCACTCCCATGACTTTCTTTACACTTGCACAAACGATTCTTACACTTATTGAATGTTAATCGAGATAAACATTTGTAAAAATTATCTTATTGTTACTTGTCTTGAAGGTGCAAGAGGAATATGGTAAGGGCTTTGCCATGAAAATATATAAACTATGGCATTTTAATCAAAATCGTTAGAGCCGTTTTCAAGAAAATCAAAATTTTCCGTATAAGGGTAGTTAAGGGTGGAGGAATTTTCTTCAAAATCTTCGTGTTGTATCCTTGAAGGATATTGAACTTAAATACCAACTTTGGTTTTTAACCGTCTTTTCGTTTTTAAGTCATGCTGTTTACAGGCACACACACACACACACACACACACACACACACACACACACACACACACACACACACACAGACACAGACAGACCTTTTTCGAAGATTCAGGGAGTTCAAAATATACTTCTGGTGAAATCTTAAGATCGCTACTACTTCTCCTACCCAATATAATTTTATAACAACTTACAATAAACAGGAATATACACAGTAAATTCATAGAATACTTGGATAGCACCTATTAGGTATACTGCCAGGAAATTTGACCCCATTTGACGAAATATATTTTCATGGAAACGCATCTATGTATATACCTGAAATAACTGTCCTCTCTTAGAATGTGTATCACAAATCAACCAAAAGCTGTCGTAAAGCAATATGCAAATAAGAAATCTTCATGAATTCGTAAAGTATGCAATATGGAGACGAAATTAACCTCTTTTCGAAAACTGAATAGTTTAAAACTGAAGTAATAGCTGCTGACGAAGTTAGTATTCGTTATTTATGTAGTGCTGGACAACTAGTGGTTGCATTTAAAGCTACTTTCATATGCAGAATAGCTGCCATCGTTCTGAGTATGTAGATAAAAATGTTGTTTGACCCTTGGGATGGGCATTTAGAAATTCATGTTATATAAACGTAAAATTAATCTAAGGTTCACGTGTAGGATGTTCTCAAATAGGGAGCCAGTTAACCTTGCAGCTTAAGAACCGCAGGTTCGGTGCTGTCCAACCTGAAAGTAATAATGCAGTTTGTATTGGTGGCGTGTAGTTCAGCGTAGCTTATATCTACGATTCTCCTTAGAATTTAATATATTGATAACAATTTAAACCCGTGAATATTAGCTAAAAAGTCGCTTTTATAATAGTAATATTGTAAAACCCACCAGGATTTATCGCTCCTATAAAACATCTGATATGTTCCAAGCATAATAGCATTGCTATTCGATAATGAAATCGCTAGCTCATAAATATTTCAACGAATACAGCTGAATTTTTATTGCAGATTTATAACATTTATTTTTATGATTTACTATGTTAAAATTTCAAGAAAATCATTAAAATATTAAGTACCACGATAACATTCTGGAAAGTTTAAATTTTTAAAATTTAATTATACTTTTAAAATTTGTAATACCCTAAATCCAAAGCAACAATAACTTCAGTTTGACTCCACGCGTGAAACGAACCGCTGTGCTTAAGGAATTTAAAATTTTGACCCATAGACTTGAAAACGTTCTGTGTCATATTTTCAAATTGACTGAGGTTTTAAAAAGGGAAATACAATTTATATGAAGTATTTTCATAAGGTCGTGTTCATACTAGCCTCTGGTTCCGAGGTTGCAGGTTCAAACATGACGAATGGCGATGCAATTTTTCGCGCGTAAACATCATTAGCATAGCACAGAAGTACAGCTGTGGCCCGATAGAGGCCTCTGAGTAAAATGAAGCGGTCTTTCACGCCCAGTATACTCGTTGAACGGAACACTGAGAACTATAGCACTCGTAAACAAATATGCACTTCCAAATTATGTCGTTACATTTTGTTGCTCTAATTAAATTTTTGTTTCAAGTAAATATGACCAAAACTAACGCAACTAAAATTGTCATTCCTTTACGTGTAGAGTATTCTTTATATTGTAATAGGCTGTGGAATACTATGTTTACTGTTATTTTTGGGCACATTGCTTGAGAAATTGCATCTTTACATATAAAGTATCTTTCTCACATTCATCTAGTCTAGAGCGAGAAATCTCCCTTAGAGGGAGCTGTTTCCAAGTTTTCTCTTCTGTTCAGAAGATAAAATGCTAGGTTGCTATTTAGCTCTCTGATTTCCGGGATCATTACTCTAATATATAAAGTTTTATTTTATAATCATGGCGTATACATTCACTCATATGATGAATTGGTTATAATAACTGAACTTTCCGTAAAGGGAACCTTTTCATTCAACGTTCTGGAGCCTTTTATGAATATTCGGAAGTCTGCGGGGCAATTCACAGCTTAGGTCTGCGGTTAGGCAGGTGTGGGAGACCTAAAACTAGTTTAAAAATTGGATTTGTGGACTCAAATGACTTTCTCCATCACTCTTCTTTAGAATCTTCTTAAAAACGCTCATCCTATATACTTCATGTTAATAGAAATAGAGGTATATAAATTTATATGTACATAATAATTGCAAAAAGATGTGTTTGAGGTTAACCTAGTAACATAAATAAAAATAAATGGTCCTATACCATATTTTATTAAATTACATTTGGAATAGGAGAATACAGATACGTTTGTTAAGAGCTGGTCGATATGTGATGACTTGAAACATTTTTCTGTTTCATGTTCAGGATATAAATAACGAATGACTTCATATTTGAGAACGGTATAACTATTATAAAATTAAAAAAAAAGAATAACAAGAGATATTTCGAAAATGGTCTGCTTCATAAAACATGTATTCGAGTTAAATTGTGCATCTTACAATTTACTAGTTATAAAAATGAAATCCATAGTGAAGAGGATTTTAAAAATACGTATCTTATTATTTTGGATTCAGGAAATCCAAAAGCATGTATTTCTGTGTAATCAGAGTTTTAAATGTTTTGGTGAAATACAATACTTACAGAGAAATAAAAAAGGAACAGAAGCCATATCCATAGCGTAACCCTTATTTCATGCATGAGGATTTTTTATGATTATAGGTGAACATTTTCAGAGAATTCCACACCTATAATTATGTTTAACGTCGTTAACTTGTTTTTATACATTTCATTAACACTGGTACTATTAGCTTTGATTAAAGTATATATACACACACACAAACACACACACACACACACACACACACACACACACACACACAGTATAAATGTTTGCATGTTTGTTCTCTGTGTTCCAAAACCGCTTGACCGATCACCTCGAAATTAGGTGTCTGTGTATTTCTTCATGGACAAGGTTTTTATGCTATTCACTTTACTATGCAACGTATTACATTCACATAGTTTTCTCCACTGACTTTTCGTTTACATAACATATTTGCATGTCCTCTACTCACTCTTCTACAAGCAGCTCACATTATATGACTACATGACAATATATATGATTGAAATAGGAAAAAAAAAGTAACATTCACACGGCTTTCTCTACTCGCTTTTCTTCCTGTAGTATCTGCGATTGTTTAATAATTCGTTTGCATAGTGGCTTTCCTGCTTTTATTTATATATTTATTTTGTTTGTTTTTTGTTCTCTCTGGTGTCTTAAGAGTTTGGCTGTTCGTTTAAGCGTATTAAGTAATATTTTTACTTTCTCTAGCACGTATAAGTAGAGAGAAGTATTGTACTCCACCCAAAAATTCGATGTCGGCATTTCACCGGAAATATGTTTTGAGGTCCCCTGACTCAAAAAAAAAAAACATTTTTAGAAAAAGATGTGACATTTTCAGCTGATCGCGCTTTTGTAGCATGCAAATACTTAACTCAGAAAATATTTCTAAATCCTTTGATCTCCGTATCGGAGAAAACTCGCCAAATATATCTAATACATTTTTAGAATGCCAATTTAAGAGGTGAAGTTATTCCTTTTAGTAGTACCATTAAGTTTAGAACTAAGTAACACCTGACGCAACAGTCCTGTCGGGCCAAGCCTTACCGCCCAGCCGCTGCTGTACAGGCGTAATGGGTTGGGTGCAGTACTGGAGGGTGGGACGTGGTTAGAGCCCCCAGCCCTCGCGGCCAGTTATGCGACCTGGGGTCACTACTTCTATATCAAGTAGCTCCTCAATTGGCCCCCGGATCTAACGAGGCTGAGTGCACCCCGGGCCACACCTTCCAACAGGGCAAAAATCCCCACACTGACACCGGGGATCGAACACGGGTGCTCCGCGCCAGAGGCAGGCGCGCTATCACTGCGCTACGGAGGTGGTCTTAAAACTACATTCTAACTCAAAAATCCAAAATATGTACCAAAATACAAAAATTCGATACCACAAGAAATACACGTTTTGAGTCTTCCTGAACCTAAAAAAAGCGCTTATATAGAAGCCTGTGTGAGTGTGTGTGTGCGTGTGTGTGTGTGTGTGTGTGTGTGTGTGTGTGTGTGTGTGTGTGTGTGTGTGTGTGTGTGTGTGCAACCTCCCGCACGTGCGTCTTTGAGAGAACAGCATTACTCAAGAACCAGAAGTTGTTAAATATCAAGCTTGCAATTTGAGTTTAGTGTGTTTCAAGTATGCGACAAAAAGATTTTCAAAAAATTCTACCCTTTGATTAAATTACCGTATGTTAAGATATTTTTATGACAAATGTAACATCTGTAGATCTTGAATTTCTGGAAATAGGCTCATTCATTCTGAATTCTCATAATTGGTAAAATCTTACTGCATAAAAAATTTGAATTTTATTAAAGCACACATACTATGACAAACACTGCCACATAATTAGTTTGAGTTTTCAAAATCTTATTTTCTCGTACGGAAGTCATGCTTTTATATTCTCTACTGGTAAGTAGAGGAAGTATTGTATTCCACCCAAAAATTCGATGTCGAAATTTCACCGGAAATAAGTTTCGAGAGGCCTTGAATCCATAGTGCATTTTTAGAAAAAGGTTAGCGCGCGCGTGTGTGTCTATCTGTCTGGCTGTGTGTCTGTCAGTCTGTGGACATCATAACTCAAAAACTAAAAATCGGTTAAACACCAAAGCTGGTATATAAGTTTAATGTTTTTCAAGGATGCGACAATATGATTTTGAAGAAAATAGCCTCACGCAAAACTACCCTTTACATGGAAACTTTTTCGAAAATTTTGATTTCCTTGAAAATGGCTATAACGATTTTGATTAAAATGCCATATGTTTGATATATTTGTATGAAAAATGAAATTTATATTTTGAGTTTTTTGGATATAGCCCCTGTAGTCGTATTTACTCTGGACGACTTTTCAATAACTGGTAAACCGTTAGAGATAGACCAAATCATACCGTACAAAAAATATAGATCTTGCTAAAATACACAATTTATGTTTCAATAAATTTTCTTGTAGGGTGAACCATTTTGCAGATATTCCTTGTTATTTGTGTGAGTTTCGGAAAACTTAAAACTTTTGTGAAGTGGAACAACGCTGTTCAGTTTTTTATATGTTAAGCGTGCAAAGAGAACGGGATCTCAATGCTTTAAAAGATTTGGCTATCGCAGAAAGCCTACTGTATTCTAATATTCCTCTTGTTCCTACAAGGAAATAAGCAGTAAGATAATTTATACAAATGTTTATCTCGATTAACCTGAAGATGTAGGAATAAGAGTTTGTGATAATGGTTAATGCAGGAGTAGAGAAAGTTATATGAGTGCAACACATAAGGTTTTTTCCCTTCTAGTCAGGCAAAACGAGTAGAATTTTAAAGCCATCACATAGCCGGTGTTAAAATATTTAACTATCGCTGAAGCCTATTGAACTCTCGTATTCCTGTTACAACTACAAGGAAATTGTTTGTGTCGCCCCTGTCTGTCTGTGAACAGCAGAACTCAAAAATAGAAAGTCAGTAATACACCAAAGTTTGTATTTAAATTTAATATTTTTGAACGATGTGACACGAAGATTTTTAAGAAAATGTTTCCACCCTAAATCATCCTTTGCATGGAAACGTTTTCGAAAAACTTTTTATTTTCTCAAAAACGGCTAAGGATCTTGATTTGAGATACTTTTATGATATGATGAATTTTCTGGCTGTAGCCCATGCAGTACTGTTTACTCTTGATAACTGTTTCATAACCGGTAAACCGTCAAAGATAGACCAAATCTTGACATACATAAATTTAGATGTCCTTAAAACACAAATTATATCCAAATACATTTTGATATGGAGTGAAACATTTTTATCTCTTGGCCTTGCCAAGAGAATGGAATTTATCAAAGTTCTAAGGCTTTCACGGCCGGTGTCAATACTAGATGCAATATTAACCGGGCTTGTGGGCCGTGGTCTATTGGGTTCCTTCTTCTTCCCAAACGTTTCGTCTGCGACTACGGCAGACATCTTCAGTGGTCCTAGTGGAAACTTCGACCTCGCCGCCACTGAAGATGTCTGCCGTAGTCGCAGACGAAACGTTTGGGAAGAAGAAGGAACCCAATAGACCACGGCCCACAAGCCCGGTTAATATTGCATCTAGAATGGAATTTAAATTGACTATCGCTCAAATGCTACTGTATCCTTAAATTCACATTGTAGCTACAAGAAAAACAACAGTAAGATGACTTCTACAATATCTCTATTAACATGAAGTAGTTAGGGGTAAAAGATGAGTGGAGTAGGCCATGTGAGTTTAACGCATCAGATTTTTTATTTGAATCTGTTATTTTATCTCAAAGTCGCCCGTGTATCTTAAACTATAAACCAAACTTTTACTTATGTGGAGTTTTCGAACATTTAAATAAGTAAATAAGAAATTAAGGATACGTCGCAGGAAGAATAGGGTGTAAAATACCCTTAGAGGGTTGCATGGTTTATGAAGCCTAGGTGTTTGCGATTCAACTGGTGTTCTGTTGGATTATACGTAATTTTTAAAATTCTCGAATAAAGTGATTAATACCACGCACACATTGAAATTATTGTAAATTATCTAGAAAAAAAGCATTATGCAATTTAGCCCTCAGAACTGTAATTTCATAATAATGAACCAAAAATACTTCGGCATACGCGGTAATGTGAGCGAAATATCGGTGGATGTTGTATTCCTGAAGCGCTTAGCCTGCTCACGGCAATAATGGAAATGTTGTTCAGCCTGTATCTTTCAGCGGTTATCCAAATGATAGAATAATTAACTGGAACATGTTTTTAGGGCTGAGCTTTCGGCTACTAACCTCCAAGACATATTTCATTCACTTGGTGCAGCACATTACATTTTGTAACGTCTGTTTGGTGCTGTGTTTATTTAGTATTCCAAGGGCTTCACAATTTTCATAGTAAGGAAATAAATAAAAACTCATTAATAAATTCCGGTACTTACCTATGGGTATATTGAGACATACGTATATCTAGACTTTCTATTGATTATAAACGTATTATTATTACTATTATTGCTATTATTATTATTATTATTATTATTATTATTATTATTATTATTATTATTATTATTATTATTATTATTATTATTATTATTATTATTATTATTATTATTATTATTATTATTCGTGATTACCCTCCCCTTATGTAGGACTTACACCCCCTAGGACTTACAAGCCAGTGCCTAGTCAGACGCCTGTCGGGGAGCAGAAGGAACTCTGGATCAGACAGAGTGAAGACCTGGAAGCGGGTGGTCAGCCAAGCAAGTAGATGATGAGCAATAATTGGTGGAATGAATGGCGGTGGAAACCAGAGAACTGGGAGGAAACCCACCCAGACGCCGATTTGTCCACCATGAACCTTGGGATCGAACTAGGGCCGCCTAGGTGGTAGGCGAGCGGTCTAACCACTCAGCCACGGCGGCGCCCTCCGATAAAATATCGACATTTAATTTTTTTGAGAATACAATACTTACTCTATTTACTATATACAAGTGCTATAAACATATTGGAAAATTCGAAGCATTAATGTGGATAAACATACTTTAACTCTTATTTCTCGTAATAACGCTTTTCTATCTCCGAAATTTTACCAGCAAAGGAATTGTATACAAAATTCCTTCATAATAAGCAGGATTTCACTGGACGTTTAAATAATAAAATGTAAGTCACTCAAGTATCTTAAATACATGCTACATTAATTCTATACTTTCTTAGAAACCAAAAAAATGATGGAACGTCTTCTATATGAACAACGTTTGTTCTTCGGAAATTTTATTTTGTTGAAATCGTTTTGCAGACGATGAGGTTTAATGTCAAGTTTGGTATTTATTGGACATTTCGTTTTTCAGTTATTCTATTCATGGACAACCAAGCAGGCACATCCACATGAACAGTTTTCTAAAAATGCTTTTTATGGATTAATGATATCTCATAAGAGGTATTTCTGGTGAACTTCCGATATCCAATTTTTGGGTGAAATAGAATTCATCCTTTACAATCGGCAAGTGTCTGGTAGAGGTGAATTTTTTATTAAGTAGAGGAAGTATCGTATTTTACGCAAAACTTCTATGTCGAGATTTCGCTGCAAGTATGCTTTGAGGCCCCCTGAATAAAAAAAAGTGATTTTTTAGACCGATTATTTGTGTGTGTGTGTGTGTGTGTGTGTGTGTGTGTGTGTGTGTGTGTGTGTGTGTGTGTGTGTGTTTGTGTGTGTCTTTGAGCTGCGTCACTGAAAAACGAAAAGTCGGTTAGAAACCAAAAAGTTTTGATTTTCTCAAAAATGGATGTGACCAATTTGATTAGAATGTCGTATATTTTTAGTACAAATGAAAGGTATTTTTGTATTTTATAGTTGCAGTCCATGTAGTGCTGTTTACTCTATATGACTTTTGAATAACTGATAAACCGTAAGAGATAAACCAAATCTTACTGTACAAAACTGCGGATGTCGTTCAAACACACAATATCCATTTTTTTAGAATGAACCACTTCGGAGATATTCCTTATTGTTGGTGTGAGTTTTGCAGTAATTATACTGTTCTTAAATGGAAGGACGTGTTCACGTTTTAATGGCCGTGCAAATATAATGGATTTTCATAGAGCTGCTTTAAAAGATTTGACTATCGCTCAAAGACTGCTGTATTTCTATGGTCCCCTTACGCATACAAGAATATTAATAGTGAGATAATTTCTACAAATAAAGAGTTTGCAAAAATAATTAGTAAAATAGTGGAGAAAGTCATATATCTATTGATTACAGCAGCCTTTGTCTTGGTGTGTTTTGAATTGAAACGCCGAAGTGCAGTTTAAGATAAGCGACAGCAGAGGTTATTGCAGCGCCGCCGCGCGGCTCAAACTGTGAAGGAGATATATTACAACATGATGTAGGAAGTTTGTGTTGTCAGCCGGAAAAACAGCATATCCTGGAAGCGTTCTGAAAGTCTTTAAATGAAAATCCGAAATGCTTGGTGCCTTGGGCGCCGCAAACACAGATTTGTTTTTCCTTTATAACGGGTTGCATATCGCGCAAAGATAAAGGGGATATGATGATTCTTTTGTGCGGTTTTAGCGCGTAGGTACAATTGCATTTTCTGGTCCGCTGACCCCTCTTTGTTTTAAAATCGCTCAAAGGAATGTTTAGCATAGGGCTGCTGCGTTTGTTCAAGAGGTCGTGGTTTCGGATCCCGTATTGTGTTTGATGCTCATCAAGGGAAATTCTGTTTGCTTTCGAGCGCGGAGTATGGAGCAATTAAACTCAAAAGCTGCATCTGAACAATGAGTCAGGCCTTGCATCATCAGTTGGTTTGTGATCTGGGATTTTAGAGGAGATGTTTTCTTTTCCTATTTCAAGGGGAGACTTAACATAACCTGCCAAAGGTAATTCTGTTAACGTCATGTCCTATTATCTCACGAACTATTTAAGGTACCTAATCAAAAATTTTGCAGAAAATAGATGCATGCCTTAAACAATCACTGCTCTGTATTTATACTTCAAACTTTATATAAGGGCATATAGGACGATTTCCTAACCCTAGCATCCTCGCCGTCCTCACCTTCTGTAATTTTTTAGTTTCTGTATTTTATTTTTTATATTAACGCTTACACTTCACAGTTGTAAATCACCTTGATTATTTCCAAGTTTTCATTGCTGTCTTTCTGAGAAACAATGAACTGTCAAGCTGGTCATAAAGTACTGTCTCGTCGGCATAATGTGTTTCCTGTAAAAAGTAAAACAGAATGGTTAAACAATGTTAAACATTACTTTATAAACATGACAAGATATCAGACCAAATTTTGAAATAAATTTGTTTTAAAAATTGTTTTGACATTTTGTTACCAATGGTGATCACAGAATTCTGGAATAAGGCTAGGGTAGATTTATTCCATCCTTACGATAAAATGTGGTTAATATTTATGTTATATTATTAACATCAAAGTATATCCAAAATAACACCTAAATGTTATTTTAACCACCCTAAATTTCCGTTAGATAGTTTTGATAGATCAGTTCTGTGTATTCTTAGACATGGCCAAAGCGTTTGACAAATTACTTCTATAAAGTATTAATATATCAGCTCTACGCAATTTGTCTTGCCACTGTTATCAATTGTTGAAATTCTGCTTTGAGGTGCAATGAAATCGTATATGGAGATGAATACTGTGGTCTAAAGAACGCAGCTGCTGGAGTACCTCAAGGGAATGTGCTAGGTCCAATTGTGTACTTCTATACCACAAGTGGCATTTAAACTATGACCACTTCTGCGATTGAAATAGGAGGCACAATAGATAAATCTAAAAACTCTAAAATTTTGTAAACTAAGTCAGAAACTGGAATTTCTTTCGATATAAGGATTCCAACGAAAATGCATGTGTTGGAATCCCTGCCTCTAAAAATAAACTATTTTAGAAAAACGACTGTGAATATCTGTGAACAGCATAATTAAAAAAACAAACATCCTTTTAAGTACCAAACTTGGTATTTAATCCGTTATCTTCCAAGTATTTCAAGAAAATATCCCCACTCCAGATTACCCTTTACGTGAAACGTTTTCGAACATTTATATTTTCTCAAAAATGAGTATGTCGATTACAATACCGAAGATTTTTATATTGCAAATAAAAATTATATCTTGAATTTTCTGGGAATGTCCTCAGAGGTCCTCTTCACTCTGGATGACGTTTTCACAAACCAGAAGCCACAACAGATAGACAAAACTTTATTACATAAACATATACATCTCATCAAATCACACAATTTATGTCTCTACATTTTTTGTAGAGTAAACCTTTTCCGAGATATTTCTTGTTATTTTATACATTTCCAATGTTATGCTTTACTCAAATGGCAAGTCACTGTTTATCTTTTCTTCTCCTTTGGCCATGCAAAGAGAATGTAATTTAGGCCATGGCATAGCTATCAGCTTTTAAAAAATTTGACTATCGCTTACAGCTATTCTCCTTGCACCTACAAGAAAATTAGCAATAAGAGAGAACAGTTTGTTCAAGAGTAGAGAAAGTCATCAGACTTTTGTGCTATTCTGTTCGCGGACTTATAATTTATCTTGGCTACTCAGTTGATGCGGCAAAACGAATTTGTTCCTTCTATTTCTTCCGTTTCTTTTTGTTGTTGTTTTGAGTGATACAAAACATCCATTTGTCTATGTATTGAATTTTTTCCAGTAGAACAATAGCTGGTCTCGTATTTGCACTAGAGAAATTAACAGGTTATTACAAGGAATGTTGAATTTTAAAATCCCAAATATCAGGTACAATTCTTGAAACTCGCACCCCGTCTTGTTTCCCATCTGGCTGGATACGAAAAGGACCTGCTTTTGTAAATTACTTTAGTCTGTTTTAGTGTCCCTCTCAGCAATCGAATGTGGACGTTATTTGCTCTCATTGTATGAATTCAATGAACGCAATAACATAGGCTAATATTATGTATACACATTCGTTTGTTTACGTTACAATAGATCTGGTGAAAACGCTAATTTCAACGGATATTAAGCATTTAATTATCCTATTGTGAGCGAATAAATATAACAAACTGGTACCATTATTACTGCACATCATGTTTAGTGGAAATAAAAGCTCTGTAAACAACACATAAAGCGTCAGCTGGTCTAATTTCTCTGTTAGTGTGTGTTTTAAAATTAAGGGAACAGCGAAGTGATGCTTGTTTGGTAAAAAATCGATTTCTGGATTTTTATTGCAATACCTTGAATATATCTACCAAGTTTTAACCCCGTAAGGAGGGTTAAGTCACATTTAGGATGTCATTTTTAAACTGGTGCGCTGGTACAATTACCCTCTACTTTTTAAATGGGCGTGCCCACATTTTCCATTTCTGATAGTGTGCATTTGTTCTTACTTTTGAAATAATTTAGTGTGTTTATGAGGTTGTTTGAGTGAATGATTTATATACACATCGTGTGTGGTTTTACATATTTTAATTGTGTGTGGGGGGGGCGAGGGGAGAAGTATACTTGCATAGAAGTAAATGAGGATGTGCATGACTAAACATTAAAATAATTTTTCTCGGAAACAATTTTCTTGTTATTTTATCATGCTCAAAACGCTTCTTTTCCCACAAAAATTCCATCCAGATATCTAATTTTTTTCAATATATTTCAGAATATCACCACTAAAATACCGATTGGAACTTTTATTTGGTCATAATATAAAAAAGGTTAATATAATAATGCGCTGTTTTAAGTAATTTTTAAGTAAAACTATTTAATATATACTTTCTAATTTAAGAAAATAACTTTTTTCACTTCGGTGTGCCCCTAATTCCTTTTTAGCGTGTATTTTAAAATCAATGTAGTTGTTTTTTGTTTGCTAAAAATCGTGGCCTGGAAGGAAGGAACGATGTTTCGACCATTTCGTTTAATCTTCTGAAAAACTGCAGGATTTGAGGAAAATGCATTAAACTAACTTTGCTTTGTTTTGCAAAGCAAAAAGATTAGGATTTGTGAGCTTTAACCTGCATGCGTGCACTCAAAGGGTATTTCCACTAGGTATGCCCCACTTGCAACATCATTTCTGCATACAGAGATTTTCTGGATTTATGTTACATTTCTGTCCGCGTCTACTTCTCGGCGTCTGCCTGTCTTTGCGGCTTAAATGGCACAACTTCGAATCCAGTGGAAGCAATTAACTGTGTTTTATGTCTGAATGTAGTAATTATACTGCACTTCAATGGACCTCATTAAAGTGCACATCTTGATTACAGCGTATCTGTCCACCAATCTGAAGATTCGCAAGTAACAAAACGGCAATTCGACGAATCCCACTTCTGACACCAAAAATCCTGTCTAGTTGCTTTTGAGGCACTTTATTTTCTTCTAAAACGTTTGCACACATACACAGTTCTCTTCTACTAAGGTTAACATAGTCTACAGTCTTTCCTGATATTATAATCGCAACTGTTAAATCAAGAAGTATGCGCTCAGTTCCTGGATAGGAGAAATTTCAAAACGCATAAACTCATTTTCACAAAATTTACTACTGATGTACTTAGAGTAGTTGTCACAAACCATGGACCCATTACTCTATTTTGAAATAAAATGTTCAAGTTGGAGATCAGAATAAAAACTTTCGCTTCTGTGCAGTATACAACACTTCTAGATGTTTTACTGGGAAGGTAAGATGAATGCCCTTATTGACTCAGGTAAGCGTGGAATACTAAAAAAGAAATATAAATATTTTAAAGCTAAACACGTGATCTATAATGGCAATGAAGAAGGTCAAATGAAAATTATGTGCTACCAGAGTGGGTTTTATAAACATACATCGTAATTGACACCATATTGCTCTTATTCACTGAATTAATGATAATATATTTAGCAAAAGGTCAAGTATGAGATCTGTGATTTATGAGATATAATAGAACCTGGCTAATGAGATTCTCACATCTGTTTCATTACACTGTTGCACCTATTTCGCCAGATTTTCGCAACTGGTTCGCCGTTGTTTGGGAATTCGTGCGAGGTTCGTATTCAGAAAGTTACCGATTCGATTCCCGTTGGGGTGGTCCCTTATAGCTTGTGGTAGTTGGTAGCAAATGTTGTAGTTGATTGTTTAAACCGCGAATTTTTTTGCCCGCCGTTTCCTCTAGCTTCATTTCCTTGCGTTTCAGCGCCAAAGGATCAGGCGAGTGGACTGCGGCCGAGGCTTGTGACGGTGGTATTTACTTTGTAGAACGATCTGCCCTGACCAGAGACGCCTCTACATGAAGATAAGTAGATAGATCTCTCTCCCATTGGTGCCTGGATCTCCTTATCTGATCGTCTTCTGGTCCTTTTTATATCCCTTCTACCCGAGTTTTTTAGAAGCATAACAGGCGTTCCTGTGTGATTAAGAGCCAAATCATCCTCTGCTTCCTGATAACCGTAACCACAAGTTAAAGCAGTAAAGAAAACTTTATTGAGAACATAGAAGACTACGATGAAAGGTGCAGTAAGCTCGAATAAATTATGCATAGGATATCTAATTTTTTCGGCATCACATCGAGGTCATAATATGCCTTACGAGAGCAAGTTGTATGTTTAAATTACCATAACCTTAAACAATCTAATGTCGCTAATTTCCCCCCCCCCCCTTGCGTTTCAGCTTGAAAGGTTCAGGTGGTTGCACAGTGGGTGAGGCGTGTGACGAAGTTTGCTTTGTGGAATCGTCTGCCCTGTCGTCTGCCCCAGAGTGTGAGGGTGTCTCATAAGTTCGTTTGTTTTTCGTTGCGTTTTAATCACTAAGAACGCCTGAGACTACACCTCACCCGCAACACAGCTATGGCGGAGTAGTTGCCGAACGTTCTGTTTACAAACATTAAACACGAGGTCGTCAAAATATAAATAAGATAATGCACACCCACTTACTATAAACATAAAGTAGATGTCAGCAGGAGCACGTGGCGGAGATAAACCCCTTTGGCTGGTGCGTTTTAATACTAGTAATAGAGTTCCAGGCTTATTTAGTTTCTTGGTATACCTGCTTTCAATAAACCACTAACAGGATATAACATTGTAATGTAATATACTGCAATAACACACTTAATACCACATCAACAATCGCAGAACATTACTTTTCTTGTTTTGAATACCATGTAGCGTTCGTCTGTTACCTCAACGCCATCTTGGCGTGTAAAATGGAAGCAAGATCACAGCGCTTATCTCTTATTGGATATGTGTGCACCTTTACAATTACACATTTGCTTTAGGGAAAAAGTGCCATCTGTAGGGAAAATGTGAAGTGACTTTGGGTTCTTGGGATGGGAAGTATTAAAATACTGTCGCAATTAATTATTCCTGAATAAATTAGCTATTTATACTGCATAGCTCTTGAAATTGTGAGGGGATACAATTTGAACGATCGACACGGAGAGTTCAAACAGCGGTGGTGGCAGCAAATCTCAGAGTAAATGTTGGCCATACTGGCAACGCTTCTGTTTCTCTATCACATACAACGGATACCCATTTAGTATAAACATAAAGTAGACGTCACCAGGAGCACGTAGCGGAGATGAACTCCTTTGGCTGGTGTGTTTCAATACTCTACTAGTAGTGGAGTTCCAGGCTTATTTAGTTTCTTGGTATACCTTTCAATAAACCACTAACAGGATATAACATTGTAATGTAATATACTGCAATAACACACTTAATACCACATCAACAATCGCAGAACATTACTTTTCTTGTTTTGAATACCATGTAGCGTTCGTCTGTTACCTCAACGCCATCTTGGCGTGCAAAATGGAAGCAAGATCACAGCGCTTATCTCTTGTTGGATATGTGTGCACCTTTACACATTTGCTTTAGGGAAAAAGTGCCATCTGTAGGGAAAATGTGAAGTGACTTTGGGTTCTTGGGATGGGAAGTATTAAAATACTGTCGCAATTAATTATTCCTGAATAAATTAGCTATTTGTACTGCATAGCTCTTGAAATTGTGAGGGGATACAATTTGAACGATCGACACGGAGAGTTCAAACAGCGGTGGTGGCAGCAAATCTCAGAGTAAATGTTGGCCATACTGGCAACGCTTCTGTTTCTCCATCACATACATACATACAATGGGAGTGGAACTTGCGGCCTGCTTTCATTTCCATTATCACAGGATGCAGGAAAATGAAAGTGCTCCTAACAAACCTGCAGTGATGAAGGAAAGTAATGGAAAACTCCATTCTTCACGTGTACTCAACTCTAAATTCCATTGCAGCTCTTATTATCTCGTACAACAGATGCGGTGCTGGTATATAAAACAAAACAGGCTCGTTTCTAAACGTCTGCATATTTCTACTCCAAGTTGGAATCTGGACGTAACAATGTAGCGTTGAATTGCTTCATGGACAGATTCCCCAGATGTTACGATAATGCTGCGTGTGGAACTAAGGGTGCTTAGTTTAAGAGTAATTACAAGTCACATCCTGCAGTCGTCGTTAAATCTGCTAAATGAATGACTCATTCTCTCAAACTATTTAAGATATCAGAAGTAAATGTTTACTTTCTCTACTATGCATTTACAGTTACCGAAACTAGTTACCGTTCTATCATAAACTATACTCGTATCTTAATTGCCACCATTATCCCTCATTGCATAACATACTATTAGAAAATGGTTCGTGTGTATGGGGACAGGTATGGGACCTTCGAAAATTTTGATTTTCTTAAAAATATCTGTAACAATTTTGATTAAAATACGGCATTCTCAGTCCTGTTAGTGATTTACACTTTGAAATACATTACATCTTGAATTTCGATAGGCATCTGAAATCCAGCTAATTCTGAAGGACTTTGATATAATTGACAAACCGTAAGAGATGGATAAACTCTCAGTATATAAGCAGTACTATGCCCATTGTTGCACCTATATGAAAACTCTTTATGGCAAACATTCAATTAAAATATTTATTTACAATACCTTAACCCTTCTTGGGCGTAATTATTTTCCTAGTTTTCTCAAGTATTTTAAAACATGAATATTATTCAAAATAAGGCACATATGATACTGTTTTGTGTACTAAATTGTTGAAAACGTATAACCAAGCACATAAATGTTCATTAAGTCATAACATTGCTTTTTATTAGAGGTATTTTCTTTTGAGACTACAGTTATTTAAATGAAAAGTGGCATATGTACCAAAACAACTGAAACTTTGCCATATCTACAGGGCAGAGTGCATCATCAGTTCCTAGACATCTTATTGGGTGACACTGAAGTCTTTTTGTGTATGCCATGCTCCCAAGTAGTTATCGGGATGTGAATAGGGTTTCAGATCACATGCTTCACAAAAATACATTGTTTCTTTCGTAACACCTGCTGCTCTATAGGTCACTGTTGCTCGCACTTGCAGGACTTTCGTTTTCATCACTTTCCCACGCACTAAAGTCATTCTATACAAGCCCTTATTTCATCCTCCCCATACAGTCTCTTACGCGTCATGCTCCAAATCAAACCAAAACGAGCAAAATAATGAAACACAACACAGAAAATTACCCGCTCAGGACGTATTATTCTGTAGTGACTAACAAAACACAAACCTAAGCACAGACGCGCGCTTAAATTCATCTAATGACATCTGTTGACCATTTACGTGAAATAAAGGCCAGCTACGATAGCTTACGCGAATGTATAAAAGAATTTGTGCGAAACTGACGCGTAACCATGCGTCGCAAATATATGCGCATTTCGCCCGGGAAGGATTAAAGTAACTACTTTAATACATCTCATAAAGCTACAATTAAATCACATTTAATTTGCTGGTTATACGATGGTTGAGTGAAAAATATATTGGCATACAATGAAATTGCTGCAAGTAGATCATTAGAGAGAAAGGAAGAGATAGTAATAGAAATAACTCTTAGCCAAAAACAAAATTAATTGCTGAGAACAGTTAAGCTTTTGTTTCATAAGCAGAGTCACCAACTTTGACCTTGGTTGTGAGCCGGCGATCGATCTAAGTGTCGACCTTAAAAGAATCACTAACTTTTTTTAGCTGGTTTAAGCACCTCTCAAGTGAAAGTCTAATGTGTTACACTCACATGACTTTCTCTACTCTTGTACTAAGCATTCTTGCGAGCTCCTATACTTATATCTTAATGTTGGTTGAGATAAACATTTGCAGAAATTATTTTATTATAGATGGAGGGAATACAGTAGGCTTTGAGCGATAATTTCTGTAACGAAGAAATACAGAAATAAATACAATTGCAGAATGTATAAATGTTGAGTGTTATTTGGAGTATGGGCTGTGTAGTTAAAAACGTCGTCACATTTTCATATGCATAAAGGCTTTGTGCTTGGCAGAGGCGACCGGGACAATACTAGTGCATTCTCGTTAGCGATAGCAGTAGATCAGAGAGAGTGTTTTGTTTCCTGACTGTACACATTGAGTCATTAAGAGTTGGCAGTAATGACAGTCACGCTGACAAACAAAAACATTTTCTCTCTCACAGGAACGCTGTCCTGATGTATACGGCACAACACTCCATTTAACTTGAGCCTGTCACTGTTTCAGATAGAAAAAAAAGAAGTGCCACGGGGACGTGTTTTAACTACACTTAATTAACTTGGTGCCGAAGTTAAGCCTTGGTACTCCTGCGAGTTTCATTTAGGTTTGTACACACAGGTTAATGTTAAAATGAGCTTCACCTGGGGTCGTCGTCTTGAAATGGGCTTGGGGCGCTGACCATATCCCATCTCCAGTCCTGAACCTCTATCTTGCACCTGTAGTGGGTAGAGGTAAGCGACGCAGCGGCTGGGCGGTAAGCCTTGGCCCACGAAGGCCTGTTGCACCAGGGGTTATATATAACGAATGTGTATATATGTTTGTAACGGCCTTTTGTGTGCTCTTCATTTTACTATCCAGTATACTACATTCACATGTTTTTCTCCACTCGGTTTTCTTTTGCTTAACACATTCACATGCCCTCTACTTACCCTTCAGTATGCAATTAATGCAATTTTCTAAGTGTGTGAAATATAAATGCAACGTATTGCATTCGTATGGTTTTTTCTACCTGATTTTCTTTTACGTAACACATTCATATGTCCTTCTCCACTCCCTTTCTACAAATAATTCATATAACTTGCTACATGTTTGAAATAGAAATACAACATATTACAATCACACTGGTTTCTGTACTCACTTTTCTTTTATGAAATACAAAAACACTTAATTTTCTACACCCTTTTGTACAAACAATTCATATATGATTGAAATGCAATGTATTTCTTTCATATGCCTTTCTGTACTCGTTTTTTTTCTGTAGTGTACATGCTTTGTTTAACAGTGTGTTTGTATACTGTCTGCACCAGTTTTCATTTATTTCGTTTATTTTTTATTCGTTATTGGTATTAAAAAAGGTTAACTCTTTCTTTAGGCGTATTAAGTAATATATTTAAATAGAGATACGTCGTTAAACCACAGACAGCGCCGGATATTTCAGCTAGTCTGCTGTAAATAGTAACGATTTCAAAGACTGACAAGAATAATTTCGTCTGAAGTAAATCAATTAACTATTAGAGTATGTAAAACAACAATTATACAATTACACATTCAGAAGACAATTTTTTTTATAAACTTCACATTCATCTGTTACTGCGACCCTTTGAGGATCAAATACGAAGGAGTCATACAGCTAGACGACTATAGATACGCCAAGACATTCAAACACCAAATGTGCTATTAATTGTACCACAACGTGGGCCAATATTAACACCAAAAATAGCGAAGTAAGATAATACATTAATAAAAACCCTAATTTATAATATCCGCTTCATGGGAATACAGTAGGCTTTGAACGATAGTGATTTCTTTTAACAGAGCAAAAAGTGAATAACGACCTTCTATATGAGAGAAACTATAAGTATTGCAGAAATCACAAAATAGCAAGGGATATCTCTGAATTGATTCACTGCACAAAAAATCCATTTTGCCATAAATTGTATGTTTTAACGACAACTACATTTGGCCTATCTCTTATGTTTTACTAGTTACGCAAAAGTCATCAGGAATAAACAGGGCTATAGGACTTTAGCGAGAAAATTGAAAACATACACTTTATTTACCATAAAAATATTTTAAACATATGGTATTTTCATCAAAATCGTTAGAGCCATTTTTCAGAAAGTCAGAATTTTCGAAAATACCATCTTTGGTTTTAAAGACTTTTCATTTTTAAGTTACACTGTTCACAGACAGACTCTCTCTGTCTAACACACACACAAACACACGGACTGTTTTCTAAAAATGCTTTTTAATTCGGGGGACCTCAAAATTTATTTTCGGTGAAATCTCAACATTTTGGGTCGTATACGTAATAGAAAAAGTAAGAAGGTCTAGTAAGAGTAGTCTGTAGAATCTATAAGAAAATAAACGATAGTGGCTAGAGAAAGTTGTGTGAATGTAACAGATCAGAATTGTGCTCTTGAGGCGTTTGTGAGGTTGGCAGCAGAGTAAACAAAACGCCTGTAGGTATACTGGTTGTAAGAGACTGTACTTTTTCCCGGTATGACGCGGTCCACTTTACGACACAGGGGTTCAACTGTTTGAAGCATTTTTACAGCAAGCGCTGCCATTTTATTGTCCTTCTAGCGGCAGGATATGTAAAGGCATCAGGTGTTAGGGCCCATGAGTAAGTCGGGTCCCAGATGGCTATTTGGGATTTATAGTAGTGGGAGTGCCGACTTTGATATCCCTGACAAGTGTTGCTCTGCTTTATTGCTTTAAGCCAATTTCTTTTGCTTTACCGGTAATAAAGAAGATTTTTGTTTTTTGTAACACTCAACATGTTCCCAAATAGAAGTGTTCTCAGTAATACAGCGTTATAAAGAGCGAAACATTTGAACTAATTGTTTCACACAAACCCTGTGTGGCTGGATCTTCCGGTAAAATTAATTGACCTAATTGGTTAAACTATGAAGTCTGGGACTTAAAGTATACAGTATTTGAAAAGTAATTTTAAACATTTAATCGCTATAAATATAAGAAGTCTAGTGTTGGACAATTAATGGGATTTAAAAAACACTGGGGTGATGTGCGCTGTTCTCTTGTTCTCTGCACCACACTTGCACAGTGTTTTGCCAATTTCTGTCTTGGAATATTAAGAATTTCTTACGAGGTGACATTTTGCAGTTGCACTGGGGTTGTTGGATGTGAAAGGAACACTCGTTATATAAGGTCCAAAAGTCGGCAAGATTCAGATTTGGAGATCCCGGAGGCCACATTGTTGGGAATTGCCTACTGATGACACGATCGCCAAATATTTGCGTAATTAATTGTTTTGCAAGGTGTATATGTGAGGTGGAGCGCCATCTTACATGAAGATTGTCTTCCTATCGTGACTCCTCAGCTTAGAATTCCCGAACGCTATATTAATGTCATTGTGGTTCACTATTTAGGTATGATATCTTAAAATGGATTGAGATCTTCTTGGATACACACTAGGGAAGGTTTAATAATGTTATTAATTATTCACATTGTTTTGTTATATGGGGTTTCGAGTCTGTATGGGGTGAGGTTAAATTTTGTTATATTTTTTAGTCTCTGTTATATTAACAATTTTCAGAATTGTTATTTAAGTAATTAAGACTAAACCCTTGACTATTTCTTTCATCTATTTCTTGGCTATTTTAATATTTCGAAGGATCCATAGGTTACTCCCAGAAACTCAAGATATACATTTCATTTGTCACGAAGATATCTTCAATACTTCTATTTTAATAAAAATCGTTAAAACAATTTTTTGAAAAGTCAAATATTTTTTTAACAATTTCCATATAAAGAGAAATTTTGGTTGGGATGATTTCCTTAAAAGTAGGTTAATATTGCATTTTATCCACTTCTGAGCTGTGTTTCAAGTTTGAAGTATCTAGCTCATCGGACAGTTAGTTTAGAATCAACTGTAGCAGATAGACAACGAAATGAATTAATAAAACTATTTTAGTAATAAATAGTTTATCCCATAAGTGTCTTTATATATTAAACACGTCTTTCAAACATATTTTACACGAATGATTTTCTGAGTGGCTGTCAAGGAATATTTTGTTATACTGTGTTTTACTCTTGGTAAATGTTGCATCACTTTATATTAAGTTCTCGTATATATTTCCTTCATATATCTTGGGAGATTCCAATATCTGCTACACAGAACTTCATCAAAGCATTCCTGCTGAACAATGTTTTACAGCACTGACATATTTTTCCCTCCAAAGAATTCATCGAGCAGTCTTCTCAAACAACGGACGAATTGATTGCTTTGAAGCAAATTTCAACAAGAATAGCATTCCTTACAACACAAAAGCTCACAAAGAAAACTATGCTACGCACAATCAATCGTGTACGCATATAGACAGTAAAAGGCTTACTTAATCCTTTGTTATTAATTCGATTTTGAGTAAGTAGCTGATATAGAGATTTCTTCTATGGTCCCTGTTCCTTTTCCCTCCCTTGGGTCCCATACCGTTGTGGCATAGGCGCACCTATCCTGGTATATTCCGACCACGTGGTCTCCCCAACTCCAGTTTCTCCTCCTAGCAATGGAGGTCGCGTCTTCTCAGCTGCTTATTCGTCATGCTGTCCCTGAGGCTAACACCCATCTTTCTCTGGCTCACTTGTATCGTCTGGGCTTGCAGGATGTCCGATCTAGTGTTGACATTGATATGTTTATCTATTAGAATATATTACATACTCCAAAAATCACTCCAGGTTAGTCTAATTCTTCTTTTTAATTCTATGTTCTTATTCTCAATTACACTGACTGATTAACCTAGATAAATGTATTCTCTGCAGTAATCTACCAGCTCTACTATAATTGTCTGCACAGAATTAGTCATTAGCTTGTTTATTAAAATACCACATATGAAATACTATATTTACATCCCAAATAAAATATGTATTTTAAATTTTTGGGGGGAATAGCCCAGAAAATTCTTTATATTTGGAAGAAAGTTTGTATTATCTTATACAAATCAAACAATTGATAAAAAAGTAGATCTGTTTAAAACACAGAATGTGTAATGTAGCTGATCTCGATTGAAATAAAGCAAATACAACAATAAGTTTTCGTAATACACGGTAGAGGTTATACAAGGTCACGTGCGTGTAACACTTCACAGTAACACGCTTCCAGTGCCATACACAACCTCATTTCAGCTTTAAAATCAGTTTTTCTTACCTCAAACGTCAAGCATTTAACATTGATTTTGATGCATACCACGTGTTTGCCGACATCTGTTGGAAGAGTAACATACGACATATTTCACAGATAATTTGAATACGCAGATACCTTCTTTTAAATTATTATTAATGTAACAACCTATACGTTTGGTAATCTCTCCACAGCAGAGATTCAATTTCTAAAACTATGTCATGTTTTTTATGTCGCAATATTTCTATTAGATGAGGAAACAATTTTTGGCCACGTTTTCATTTCTAATTCAGAAGAAACCTCTTTCACAATTTTCAATTGTTTTTATTTTCTCTATTGCGTATAGTAGGAGGGGAAGTATGCCATTGGACCCAAAAATTTGATGTCGAGGTTTCAACGGAAATGTATGTTTTGAAGCCCCCTGAATAAAAGAATTTTTTTTAGAAAAAGATCCGTGTGTACGCGTCTGTCTGTGAACAACATAACTCAAAAATGAAAAGTTGGTTAAAAACCAAAATTGGTATTTAAGGATGCAACAGGAAGATTTTGAACAGAATTCATCCACCCTAAACTACCCTTTACATTTTCGAAAATTTTGATTTTATTAAAAATCCATAAAAATTCAGTGTCAATCAGAATTTTATATTCATGTAAGACTTCACCATTTTGATTTAGATATATTCAATCATACAGTCGGTCCAAAAATGTCATAATGAATATTTTACACTTACATAGATTAATATAAAGTTTTAAAACTAGAACTGATCCTATAATGTAATAATCATGCCACTATCTCTTATTGTTACGTATTTCCTCTTATTCTTTTATTTTAAGTTGTATTTGATTCATGTCTGTAAGATAGAATTGGAAATATTGTACTAAATGTGTTTTATAATGAACATTGTAAATGGGCTTATGTTTGTTATGTTCGTAATACATAAAAAACAATAAATAATCTCACGCATGTTAAATAAAGGAAGACAAATACAGCATCTTAAAACTGAATTGTGACAGTAAAATTATAATTTGGACAGTTAGGTTTGTTGCCTCTCGTAGTTCTTGGTACTTAAAGCAAAAATCTGAAAAATGCAGCGTATAAATCCATTCAAGGTAGCAGGTACATAAATCCCTCTAAAGCTGTTCAATTTCGGCAACTACGACATCCAGAAACTTATCCTAGGATATATGCACACACGCCGAAGACAAAATCCCACTTCTATCCCAAAGGGAATGTGAGCTAGTCAAATCTGAACACGTGGTTCTACAAGAGTACTGGAAAATTCAAGCAAACATCAAGGAAATTCTAAGATATGCTTCAAGCTACAAAAGATGGATCCGACATAAACTGTGTGTTTTAACGAGATCAACATTTTTGTGTAGTATGATGTTCTGTTTCTTACGGTTTACCAATAATGAAAATATCCTACAAAATGAAGAGAACTTTCGAGGGCACTCCTAGAAAATTTAGGTACATTTTATTTCTCATGAAGGTTTCTTAAACATACGATATTTTAATCAAAATTTTTAGTCATTTTTTGAGAAAATCAAAATTTTGGAACGATGTTCCAAGTAAAGGCTAGTTTGAGGGCAGGAATTTTCTTCAAAATATTTGTGTCTTATCTTTTTAGCACGCTGAACTTATACTTGGTATATACCGAGCGGTATGGCTCAGGCGGTATCGTCGCGGGAGGTAACGGGTTCGATCCCCGTGGTCGTGCACTCTGACATGGGTTTTGCCATGGTTTCTCCATGTCACCTAGGCGTAGGCTGGAATGCTTTTCAGCTTCACGGATTCCTTTCCCTTCCTTTCTTATTTCCTTTCATTCATTTCTCTCACCTTTCCGGGTGCGGTTGGTTCTGGCGTTGGCGGGCAGATGGCACAATTGCATGCTCTTTGGAAACATACTTCCCCGGTTGTCTAGGAAGTTGCCGCTTGGGCCGCAAGTGTCACTACGTCGCCATCTTCCTGAGCGGCGGTTATGATTCGGACGCCAGGTGTCAATATCTGGAACTGTTAGGGACTGCTGTGCGTCTGTGGAGGCTTAGTCAGGCCTCGTTCTCGTTCGTGCTTCCGGTTTCACTTCGCCTCATCCTTTCCCCTTGGGGGTGGTAGCCCGTAATAGAACCATATCAGGGTCGCAGTGGGCGAGGTGTCCCCCTCTGTTTTCGGCGCGCGCCTGCACACACACACACACACACACTCACACACACACACGCACGCACACCCTTATGTAACCAATTTTTAGTTTTTGGGTTATGCTGTTACACACAGTTTTTTGCAAGTGTTCTTTTTTTGAATTCAGGGAATCTCAAAACATATATTTCCCGTGAAATCTCGTTATGGAATATTGGAATGGGATACAACACAATACTTTGCGTAGTTACTCATCTATAAGTAGCACAAAATAATATGATAACGTCTTTTAGGCAGAAAATGTAGCACACCGAACCGGTACACGCTTAAAACACACTGTATAGTATCATTATTCGCACCGCTTTGAGTAAAATAATTATCATTAAAGGGGCTGTTTAATGAGCATTACGAGTATGAGTTAATTATTATTAGAGCATCCGCCTGCTAAGTGGAGTGTCTCTGGTTCGAATCCCAGCTGTGACGTTGAATTTCTCAGTTCCAATTCTACCTCTCAAATTATTCTTATTCTTATTCTTCTTCTTCTTATTATTATTGTTGTTATTGTTATTATTGTTATTGTTGTTGTTGTTGTTGCTCGTTTAACGACATTAGCAATTGCCAGGATTACATGAGCGTGGCCGGTGTGCCGGAATTTCGTCCGGCGAAGTTATTTTACATGCAGGTAAATCTATTGACATGGAGCTGTCGTTTTTAAGCAGGTTTAAAAACCATCATTCTGGGCCGGATTTGAACCCGCGACCTGAGACACTGAGCCATCCAGACTGACACCAGTGCATTATGGCGTAAAATATAAACAGTGGCTATGAAAGTCAAGTGAATGAAGTATATCGAATTTATTTTTCAAATACTCTGTGGCTTCTCTTAAAAAAAAGACCACATTAGGTATGGTTAATTTTGTATTGCCGAATGTAAAACACAGGATGAAATACTCTTCAATATATTACTAGTGTGTTAAATCAGTAAGATCAGCGGTTCGGATTCCTACAGGGGATGGAATAAAATGACCCCGTCGTTAATCTGTCCCCTTAGTCCCGAACGCAACTAAAATATAGCCTTTGTGCTTTTAGTATCACATTCACTTTGTCCAATTAAATTATTACCAAAGCTGTAGCACTGTAAAAGACTTGTAATCTTCTTGCGAAACAGATAGGGTTTCATTTCGCTTCTTCAGTGTCTTGGAAACGCGTTGTTTGACGGTTTACGCTCCGGAATCTTCTGATAAAAGGAATTCCTGCGGCTAACCTTATTGACACCTGCCTTTTGGTTTGTTGTGTGTCTCATAGTGGAAATGCCAGTCGAAATACCGCACACTTCACCGCAGAAAACGTGGCATCCTTACCGCACCATTCTGACCACGTCATCCAACAAAAGAAAATGGCCATGACATTTGAAGGCACAATTCCGTATTCATACCACAATCTATTCCCAGAGGTAAAAAATATGCTTCAGATATTGTGCGATATTTCACCATCACAATTTGATGAGCGTATTTTTGCTTTCTCTGATACATGCCCGTAGCAGATTAGAATATAATATTTATTTGTACTAAACATCGACAGAAAACGTTTTTGATATATACAGGGTGTTAATGATACACCGAAGAGGAGATGTAGATGTAACTGATGTAAGTAAGTAATATGAGACAGGCAATGTGTGGTCCGCGACTAAATATAACGCAGTTATGGTGTTAAAGATATTGATATCGGATGTTAAAGCAAATTCGGATGAAAAATTGGCTTAGAAGGTCTTTAAAACTGCGGCCCGAGTATAGAAATATCAATTTTCAGCAGATCATCACCTCTCCCATGATTTAATGCCCCAAAAATCTCTCACATTTCGAACTAATCATTTGACTGCTCTTATGACTTAATTAGTAACGTCAAATTCTGTAGTGTCAAAGGTCATGGGTTCGTTTCCTGTTATGCACCTGGCACTCTGGTCCTTGACTTTCAGTCAGCCCTTATTCTTTTCCTGTTCTTTGCTCTTCTCCGATAGCTGCTTTCCTGTTACTCTTTCCCTTTGCTTTTTACCTTCCTTAGCCATTGTTTCATAATTTTCCTTAAAAACTACCCCATATCCTTGACTTCCTTTCCTTGTAGCAACCATTTTATTGCTCATGTCCCACTTTTGACCCCATACATCTTTTCTCCACTTCTCTAACTCCTTATATTCTGCCAAATAATATATATCCATACTCCATAACCTAAACGATATGGAGATATGGAAATTTCATCGAAATCTAAGGTTTCGTGAATTCATGCTTAAACAGCATAATTAAAAAACAAATTCAAATGAGTACCAATCAAGGATGCAAAATGATTTTAAAAAAATCCCTCCACCCCAAACAACCCTTCACATGTTCCCAAAAAATGGCTACCACGATTATAATTAAAATACATAACAAATGAAATATATATCTTGAATTTTCAAATCGATAGTCACTGAAGATTTCGTGATTCTGAATTATCTGGGAAATCGTAAGTTGTAGACAGAACCTTACTATACAAAAATTGTACATCTCGTTATGGTACACAATTTATGTTTAACAATTTCTTTTCTTTATTTTTTGTGGAGATATTTCTTGTTATTGGTTTGTATACTTCTATGTTTGATATGCTAAGAATGTCTTCCGGCCTGTGAGTCTGTGGTCCACTGAGGTTTCTTCCCTCCATCCTACACTTTTCATCTGCAGCTTCGACAGATGGGTCAATGGGTCTCCGACTACATCTCTTCGGTCTCTCTCTCGACGGCGACAGTCATCTGGGAAGGAGGGGAAAAACCCCAGAGTACCACGACCACGGAAGATATTCTTAGCATATCAGACACCGGCCGTGAAATCCTACCCACGTTACTTCTACGTTTTTCAAAGATCAAGTTGGTATTCCTTTTTATGTTCTTTCCATGAGGACACAAAGGAATTTTAAAGGCCTCGTACAGCAACGAGCTGTTAAGACACTTGACTTTCACTTTAGCCTATTGTACTCTCTTATTCCTATTGGACATACACGGAAAATGCAATTAAGGAATTTCTGGGAACGTTTTTATCGATTAACGTAAAGCATATAGCAGATAAGCGTTTTTTGACGGTACTTTGTACAAGGCTGAGTAGAGAAAGTTATGTGAGTGAACATCCTATTTTTCTAAAACTGATCTTTTTGGGTTCAGGGGAATTCGAAAGCACATTTTCATGAGCTGGGGGTTGTAAGGTGTTACTCTAACAATGTTAAGCAACATCATGACTAGAGGGTTTAGGATCAACTGGCAGAGAGGAAGGAAAAAAAAAAAAAAAAAAAAAAAAAAAAAGGAACGCACTGTGACTCCGGCCACGGCGCACAACAATGGACGGCCGGTCCGGGCTGGCGCACCATACTGGCACTGCGTGTGTCAAAGACTCTGGTCAGGCTGCCTCATGCAAGCAAACATTAGAGTGGCAGAACCAAAAGGGGTTTTCCAGATTATTCGAGAAGTGTCCGGCAGCCGGTGTATTTGTAGAAGTTCGAGAAAGGTCCGTGTTACGTTATCCTGGTTATATAAGGAGGTGAAGCAACGAGCAAAGTAAGTTACAGATAGGAGTCAGTCAGTTCTCCGTTTGAGAGTGTGAGTTGCGTGTGTCGTCGCGTCGTAAACGAAGATAGCATGATTGTATCGTCAGAGTTGCTGTATAAGAGGCAGCGAAAGCGAAGAAAGACAGTGAAGAAAGAAAACATTTGTGATTTTTAATATCACGAAAGATTAAAGACTGCGTTAACCGCAGCAAAAGAAAACTGTATTTATGCCTTCAGTTAGAGGAAAATAAAGCGAGTAAAAGTTACTAGACTGGACTTCTGTCGTTTTGTCACTTTGGTGTCAGGAGTGGGATATTTTGAATTGTCATTGTTACACTGGATTTAAATTGTTATATTCTCACAGTACACTGGTAACCGAGAACTAACCCTTAAAGTAAAGCAATTTATTTTGAGATAAGTATATTAAACTAGAATTTACAATTTGACCTATAATCTGTTTTCTAGGGAAAGTAAAAGGTAATGGTAAGGATGCCAAGAGGTGTGAATGCTTTGGAAAGAGCAAGTCCGACAATATGATTCAGTTAAGAGAGAGTTACAGTGTTATCAGCAACTCTCGCATTTTTACTATCACACTTGACATTCTTTAGTAGCAGTAGGTAAAGGGTAGAGTTTACCTTGGTTGCATAGTCGCCACTGTTTATACAACCTTTATTAATAGCTCATACGTTGTATCTAGGGTAAGCAGGTAAAGTTGGGCGGTGGCATATGCGCTCCATGGTCATTATGATAATCCGCTACTTCATCATCGCTCTCCAGGCTACATATACGTTTACAACTTGCGCAAGAGCGCACCGGCCTCTGGAGTAATCCTCTGACACTCTGGCAAATAAAGGGAGACACACAAAGTGTGTTACGCCTTTTCACAACAAACAATTACGCAGAAAATTGCATTTTAGACAATAGTATTGCTTATCCTCTTGCGGTTTATTCTATAATAGTAACAGTGAATTTTGATGCAATTCCAATAGTTTAATCTAGGTACTCGTATGTGTTTTGTCTATTCTATTGCACGTATGTTGTTAAGACCAGCACTGTCCAACGCGATACCAGTGATGCATTTTTCTATTTATACTCTTCTTCATTTAGTTTTAAGATGTTGGCAATGTCAGTAGTTGTATCTACAGTTAATTTATAATTTCGTTCTATACCAAACATATTTCCTGTTGTATTCAGTGCTCTAAGAATTCCCCTTTTCGAATTATTTCACTTACTTCAGCATTAGATGCTTCACCGAAGCGAGAGTCAGTCACTTTTGATATTTAAACCTAGCAGATCTGTTGCGTCAAGCTGTTTCGCATTTGTAGGACCTGGCCACAGCATAAGGAGGTGATCATGAAATTTCATAACCTTTTGCGAATGAAGGGCGTGATTAGTAGATATAGTTCACTGTAGAAATGCAGACAAATTTCCAGGCTGATGTAACACGGTATATGGCTTGTAGTTTACAGAAACAACGTACATTTTATGTCATGCATAAAATTAAATTATGGTGCAATTTTCTAAGTGATGTGCTAAATTAGTGTTATGCAAATAAATGGATTAATTAGCCATACTATGAAACTTGACATGGCATACATATTATACGCAAATAAATGAAATTTGAATGATGAAGTACCAATTACACGCTACCTAGGGATTTAATTATACAAGGGATGTTGGTTTCAAACCTAACCATCCTCAATTAATGTCTTATTAAGCAGAGGTTTTGCGAATTTTCTCTACAACACGAAAACAAAGCAAACAAAAGGTTTAGTGCTATATAACAGGCGAATAGTGATACTTATATAAAGCCCACATTATTAGCTCTATAGAAATATGTGCTTCCCTCCCTTCCTACCTCCCTACATACCTCCCTACCTGCCTACCTTTCTTCCTTCATCTAATTACCTTCCCCTTTGTAGGACTTACAAGCCAGTGCCTAGGATCAGACATCTGTCGGGGAGCACAGGAACCTATGGATCGGGCAGTGCGAAGACCTGGAAGCGGATGATCAGCTAAGCACCAGGTATGATGGTGAGGATGGTATGAAATGCAGGCGAAATGGATGATTGGAAAGGTGATAATAGAGCAGTTGGTGGGTTGTGTGGCGGGGGAACCCGGAGAAAACCCGCCCTGACGCCGTTTCGTCCACCGCGAATGCCACATGCGGGTCCCTGGGTAATATTCAATTGTTTCATTTAGCTTTCATGCTAGATGAATTTGTTATTGGGCGTTTATATTCATCACATTTGAGTTATTATATATCATTATGTGAAATCTGCACTGTGTATAACGGGTCGGACCCGATTGTATGTTCTACCATCCATATCTCGTAGTTGAAGTTGTAAATTCAACGCATTTCCTATGAATTCTTCACCAGTGTAGGCGAGAGCAATAATAGAATAACCACTTGTTAGTTATTACCTTGATTTTATTCCAGTGGCACAGTATGAAAACGACTCGCCAAGTTATTTTCCCTTAATGACTTGCTTTGTACCTTTTCTCCGTATTCATAATTCTTTTCCTGTTACCCCACTTCTTGTAAAATGTTAATGGGAAGGTAAACTCATTGTACTCGCATGCTATTTCCATCACTTCCGCACACGACTATCAATTTCTGGAATCTAAGAAATCAACTGGGTTGCATGGTAAACTGCAAGGTAGCTTGTCCCTTACGAGCATAAAAGAAACAACTTTGGGCATCGCTTTACTCATGAACTGGATAATCTTTTTGTGTAGGCTTTTTGGCTCTCTGCTTACTAATTGCTTCAATGTCCCCATAGTTTTCTGCAGAACGTCCTTTTATAAATATTATGACACACCGGCCCGCAGTCACCGTCGCTTATTTAGGAGAAGGTCCAAAAATATATTTTCCAGAGAATTCGCCGGCACTTCGTCTCGGCTATGTAACCGAATGAGTTAGCAAGACTTGGGGCAGCTTTTCAGATTTGAGTATTGAGCTAACAGCTTTTAAGTTTTGTTCAGTCAGTGTTGAGACAGCTTGAGTGTGCATCGCCATTGGACATTGAATCGTCGCGTCTGAGCTATTTGTTGTGTGAAGCAGTTTAGTAAGTGTGAAAATTGAAACTAGTTGTTGAATATTCATTCTTATATACATAAAATTTTAACATTTTGTATCACATAATTGCATTCGGGAAGTAAGTTTATCTTGTATTTTATTGTTTAGGCCATAGGTTTTAGAGTTTTAGTCTATGAACCTTGATTTCTATTCTTTCCCCCCCCCCCCTCTTTTTGTTAGTGTTTTAGGTGTTCGCGTTTCACTTTTTAATGTTTTAACTCTTTGCCATATGTTTTAGCTTTCATATTTTAGCCATACCAATGTGTGAGTGATTTTAGACTTCAAACTTTGACTCCGGGCCCAAATTATCTAGCTGTCGACGGGCACTTTAACCCCACTCACGCACTCACTCATCGCAGAGCTTCGGTCAGGAACCAATCAGAGCGTTCTCTACGATCACGTGCTTAGAGCTGCAACGAGCGTTTGTTTACTTGAAGTAGCCTTCTTATTTCGGCAACACTGTAATATTTTCGTAATGTAATTCTGCAATGGTTTAATTAAAGTGGCACCGCTACCAAGTTTATCACACATACCGTGTTTACCTGTTCGGCCTGTCTGAAACATTTCCGCGAAGTCCATATTCAATTCGGCACTTATTTTAACGTTATTCACATTCCAAGAAACTGAAATTGTACATGATGGGGGTGTGGTCACGTGCGTTTGTTGATGTTGAACATTTCGAGGAATGCTCATTACAACAAAAGTATATTTTAAACTGAGATTGTACGGGGATAATCCTAGGTTCTAAAAATTGTTGGTTGTGAACTTCTGCTTTAGATATTCATGAACTAACCTATCGTGACCTGAAGTGGTCACGCAGGCCTTAAATAACTTGTAAGTTTGGAGAAAAGTGCTTCCTCAAACGTGCTGAATTGTATGTACTGCTTTCGAATCCCTTATTCCTTTTGTAAATAAATCGGGGTTACGTTTCGAAGCATTTAACTCTTTACTTTAACTGAAAAAATGTTATGTGTAACATTTATATGACCTTCTCTACCCATTCTCGTTGTATTTTTGCCTTCTCTGCTAGTTACCTAAATAAGAAGAGGAAGTATTCTATTCCACCCAAAAGTTCAATATAGAGATTTTACGGCAATAACTGTTTTGAGGTGCGTTGAGTAAATAATGATAATAATATGAATAATGATAATTTTTAGAAAAAGGGCTTTGTGTCTATTGTCTTACGTTACCTATGGATAGATAGCACATCATTATCTTTTCCCTCTCTCTGTGTCTGTCTGTCTGTGTCTGCGTATTGTGTCTCTTGGTCTTCATGTCTGTGAACAGCATAATGCTGTTCAATGTGGGCTTTGGAACAAAAAAGAGACACGATACTTTAACAAACATTATTATGTTCTGCAATTTTGGATGGAAGTTTCATTTGTGTGTATGTAAAGATAATTGATAATAGAGTAAATGTGACACGAATGACTATTACAAATTTTAATGGTTGTAATATTATAATAACTATGTATTAGAGGAGAAAATATTTGTTTTAATAAATATTATCAAGAAAAATAAAATATAGATGATCATTATTAAAGTGCATTTTGTTGAGCCTGTATTTTGTTTTGATAGCCTGTTTTGTTAAAACATAAAGTTTACCTTTTGTTGTCTAGCAACTACAAACTAAAGTATTACTTATTATTATACTAATAGATAAATTGTATTTCTGCAATACTTGATACGTAAGCTAATCATTTCTAACACATGTATGGTAGTGTAAGCTAAATTTACAGTTAATTTATCAATTTCCATGGCAAGAAGGCTAAATCTGGTCTTATATACTGACAGTACCAGCAGGAAATGACGTCACACCCAACAGCATGCTAACCTAAAAATAGGTTATTTGTGACTCCTTAGCAAAAGAATACAACGTATAAATTGTTTATTAACTGAAATACTAAATGTGTAATTTTACATGTTGTTAAAATTAAGAAACGATTCAATTCTGTTTATTTATTCAGCACATCTTGAGGTGAAACCTAGATTTTCATAGGAAATATACAGATTATTAGGCATATATGAGACTATAACTTTTCATTTGTTCACACTGAGAATTCATTTTTTCTTAATCTCTAATAAATTATGGAAACGCAATTTTGATTTATTATTGCTTTTTACGGGTTTTTCAAGTTTTGCAAAGAATAATTGGCTAACCACCATCTGTAGGTTAGTTATCACATCTCGAATGCTTGGGAAAAATCGGCTCCGTGTGTCTGGTATTCCCAAAATGCATTCTCGACATGATCACAGTTCTTAGTACGCAATATACTATTAAAGAACATCGATATTATTTGTTAAGCAAGCTTTGATCTGTCTCTTATCGTTTAGCATTACGACAAATTATAGTAAATTCATTAAGAACGAAAAGTAATTTAAAAGCTATTTACAGAAAAGTTCGAATCATTGAAGATATATATGGGGTAGGCAAAGGAAGGGCATAAGCATAATATTCCATGTATATCGACAGGATTCCAGATATGGTACTTGTGAATAATGTAAATGCTCAGCGCATAATTTTGTTTGGTATTGGCCACTGTTACCGTATGAACTACATGCTGCTAGAAGACTCAACAACGCATGTGAAAACAGCCTGTAGGTAACAAAGGTTTACCATGTGGAAACCTCCACCCTGGAAACAAAGGGCTTAGCAGTGGTTTTGGAATGACCTTTTCCACCGGTGAAAACGAAACCCGACACAACTTGAGTTGTGTACTTCGGGAAGTCTTAAATTAGAGAAAAGTCGCGGTGTTTCTTTGATGCTGCAAATGAGGTCCTCGTAATTAAGAAGGAGTGTTGATATAGGTACTGTGCAAGTCTATGCAAGGGCCATTCTCCAAGAAAGAAAAACATTTTTAAAAAGATATGTTTATTAGGCCTTGGAGTTTAGTTCAAAATAGTCCTGACTCATTAGTTCTGTAATAAACTGATGACCATTTTTAGTAGATACATTCCCATACTGTGGCTGTTTGTACGCTAAAGCGATAATTAAAAGCTTTTAAATGCCTATTGCATGACCAGGAGGGGCAAAACTCTAATGATTTCGCATTTGAGAAAAGTATAACTATTGTAAAGGCAAACAAATAACAAGGAATATCTGTAAAACTGTTAACTCCATGAGAATTTGTGCTTTAATGAGAAGAATTGAACATATTTAACTTAATACAATGGATTAAACACAATAAAGGAGATGACATATACAGAGGATGAACAAGGACAGATTTCCTAGAACAGCGACCAATCAGTGAAAGAGACATAGGAAGACCGAGGATGAGATGGAGAGATGATATTGATTGATGATCATGATCCTGATGAGGATGACAAGGAGATTTATGTTGTTCGTGTAGTCAAATTTTGGATATATCTTAAATTTTACCAGTTATGAAAAAGTAAGTTCAGAATGAAAAGCACTGATTGTTTAACAGTGAGTGTCTCATCCGTGTTTTATTTATTTTAGGTTTTGTTATTTATGGCATACTAGGAATTAATCTTTTGAATATCTCCAAAGAGACACAAGACTATGGGGCAAGTGTAACCTAAGTCTAAACATTGTAGGGATAAATCGTTAAACCGCAAGTATTTCAGGTACTTATTTTATATAAATAACCGCTGCGGTTTTATACTTGAAAAAAAAAAAAAAAAAAAAAAAAAAAAAAAAAACAAAACAAAACAAAAAAAAAAAAGATAATTGATATTTGAGGTTGGCAACTTCGGCACCAGTAATTTGTGCTACGGCGTTGAGTTTAATAACAAGAGGGAAGAGAAGTTCCCTCTTTCCCGTTGTAAATACACAATAGAGCTAACGTCTTTGATAGATAAGAGGCTTGATGGATGATAACACTTCACCTTCCTGTGTTAGTTCGGATTCCGGAGCTCGTTTGTTTCGATTAATTAGCAGATACTGCACGTCTTGACGGCCCATAACGCAGGTCATGCGATGGAAACACGCAGCCAACCATAAAATGAATGCCATCACCTCTTGAGAAATAGTCCACAGATTCTGCGTCGTCACGTGCCGGCGAAGAAGGATATGCCTAAAATTCAATACAAAATATAATTATGTGTTGCACTCACATAACTTTCTCTACTCTTGTGTTACCCATTCCTACAAACTATATCTTCTTCGTGTTAGTTGAGATAAACATTTGCAGAAATTATCTTACTGCTTATTTCCTTTTAGGCACAAGGAGAATATGGGAATGCTGTAGGCTTTGAGCGATAGTCAAATCTTTTAAAGCTTTGAAATTCCGTTCTCTTTGCACTGTTAACATAAAAAAAAAAAAAAAAAAAAAAAAAAAAAAAAAAAAAAAAAATGAATAACGATGTTCCATTTGGCAGAAGTATAAGTTACCCAAAACATACAAATAACAAGGAATATCTCCGAAATGGTTCACTCTATAAAAACAACTACTTGGACATAAATTGTATATTTTAGCAAGATCTACATTTTTTGTATAGTAAGATTTGGTCTATCTCTTACGGTTTAGCAGTTATGCAAAAGTCATCCAGAGTAAACATGACTACATAGGCTATAGCCAGTAAATTCAAAATATATATTTCATTTTTCATACAAATATCTCAAACATATGGCATTTTAACCAAAATCAGGACCAATTTTCAGGAAAATCAAAATGTTGGGAAAATTTTCCATGTTTAGGGTGGAGCAATTTTCTTCAAGATCTCACTGTGGCATCCTTCAAATTGAATACCAACTTTGGTTTTAAACCGACTTTTAGTTTTTGAGTTGTTGTCTACAGACTCAGACACACACACACACACACACACACACACACACACACACACACACACACACACACACACACACACACAAATTTGAAGTTTCACTAATTTACTTAATATTTGTTATGTTGTCCTGAAAAGCACACTACAGTACGTGAATTATCTTTATTAGCTATTTTCCCCACTTAATGTTTGCCATAACACATCAGAATGATCCAATAAGTGGAAAAAGAGAGTGATTCAGTAACAAAAATAAAGATGGTGACATTTAAAGGCAAACATCCAATGCGACATAGAATTGTTCTAGAGGGTCAAAATCTACAAGTATTATATTTTAAACATTTGGAATACGAGATCAGCTTTAACATAGAAAGAGGCATTGACTTATAAATAAATAACGCCAGCCGCTTTGCGTAACTATATAGATAACTTTTAAGAACAAAGTAAGAAAAGAAAGAAAAATAAAATCCTACAGAGTTATGACAATCCCACAATATTGTACGGTTGTAAAACTTGAGTTCCAACAAAGAAACAGAAAAATAGACTTTAGACAGTGAAGATTCCATGGGCAAGTAAAGGGTTGCACCAAACTTGAGAATATTAAACGTAAAGAAATAAGAACTTTTATATGATAAAGTTTTAACGGTGGGTTTTGAGTCTTTAGGGATTTTAAACATTAAGTTCACACTCTAATCATGCTATCATACTCTGCGAAGGATTGGGCATAATCTTAGCTGGAGAAACTTCCCAGTCCCCAGTCGGGAATCGAACCCGGGACTCCTAGTACAGTAACCAAGTGATCTACCGTACTGAGCTTCGGCTAGTGAAAACGCATACAATATAATAGAGAAATATAAACAATTTAGATCTCTTTTAAACACAATTTATCTCAAATAAGTTTTTGTATCATAAGCAATTTCCAAAATGTCAATTATTAGTGGTTTGATTTAGTCAGTATTTCTATCATACTGCTGTATCGAATTTGGATTGTTTCTGAGACTTTATGAAAACAGTATGACATTTTTGAGATCAGCATATATCAGATAACGTTCAATTCTGAAATATTTGATTATCGCTGTTATGCTTGCATTCTTACTTGCTGTTTCTGTAACTGTTCGTCTCGATTAAAATGAAGCACATAGAATAGTAAACTTTGGTAAGAATTATTTCAATACTCACTGATAAGCAACAGAGAGTGCAGAAGATGATGTCAATGTAGTACCGGTATTGCGGTAGTGTCCTAAATTTTTGGCAAAATTGCAGTGGTTTTCTTTACAAAATAAATTTAAAAAACTGGTCAGTTTGATAATTTCTCTCTTCAAATGTTCTCGAATAAGATAAGCTTTAAAAAATGAATGTCCAATCACTTGAAGCATTAGGTTGTAATCGCTGTGATTGCGTCATCCATGTTTTACTGAAGAGCTGTAGTTGGGCTAATGCCGGATAATGCACCTGCCGTCATTTGTTTCACGGACATGTTTTTAAAAACATGGGCCTTTAAGCTGGATAAGCCTCCATTATGACAGTCTGTTGTTCCATTGCATGCAAGAGAACAAACAAGGTCTTTAGTTCAGTACTTCAGGTGTGGAGTACATACATAATTCATATCTGGCACCTGAATCGACGTCCAGCAATAGTGCAATGCATGAGCCTTTATCTACCAAAAACATGAAACTCAAAGTTTAGCAAATTCCTTTTGCTTCTTTTTTCTAGAAAAAGCCATAAAACCAAGCGATAATTTGCTACAGCATGCCCGAAAATCTCCTCTATAGGATAGACTCCTCAAAAAGACTTACAGTTAGCCACAAAAAAGAAGTGGTACATTCCCCTTAATTCCAATTTGTTTATTTCTGCAGTACTTACTTAATCTCGACATCAATTATGGAGAAATAACCGAGCTAGATGGCCTCATTTGTAACGATTCTTAATATGCTGTTGATGTTAATGTGAGACGAACTTATAGATGCCATTTAGCTTTTATTAATCTTCGTGGAATGAAAGTCTTTACCAAGTTTTATTACTCGCGGTCTATCACCAGTCTCAGAGCTATAAGATTCTATTACTGTTGTCACAGGTTCTATTTTATAGATGAAACAATGAATATTGTTTTAATGAATGTTTTGAACAATTCATTAACACTTTAACATCATTAACCTTCTCATGAAACACTGACAATTTTCGCGTTAAATATGGCGGACTTTTTCGCTAACAAACAAAATGATAGTGTAAGTCGGTGTACTTTTATAATCTCACTGCACTCTGTTGATATCAAACAATTATTGACGACATACTTCCTTTTTATGAATATCACACAATTTCACAATTAATTATTCATCTTTCTATGTATGATTATTATTTCTCGTCATAATATCGATCAAATTCACTTCTTCTTCCTTCGTTGTATCACACGAACAAAAGAAGTCAGCCTACGCTGCCTATAATTTAACATGGTTATTTCAGGGGGCTTTTTGCTGTGTATATAGTCTTCTGGGAGTTTTAATTAACTTTCTAAATGTTTTTGCAATATTTTTAAAAGCCTCTAAAGAAACGCGAGGCTGTTAGACAAGTGGAATTTGAGGCTAAATTATGTAGGGATAAACTCCAAACCATCGCAAACGAGTAATTGATGATATGAGGTCTATTTTTATAAATGTCTATAGGTTGCCAGATAAAACAAATTATAAGATGCTTTTAAGGGCCCTGAGATGTCATTAAGAAGCAAAGTATACTGACACATGACGCTATTATAAATTCTGGATACACAATAACTACTGCATGAAGGTTAACCGAATTTGGTTATACTTCGTGCTTCTGGAAATGATAATAAAACATTAATGCTTACTTAAAGTTGTACAAAGTGACATAAGTGACACCCAGGTTCTTAATTCAAAATGCTGTAACTTATATTTTAAGTGTACTTTCCTCGTGTGGTATTTGTGGTTGTTTAAGAGTGCCTTTGCAGAGCGATTTTCAGTGCTTTTTATTTTGTTTATGTTTTTTATTTATAGTTTATCTTTAGATTCACTACATTACCCTATCACGTAATACAGTTTAACTGTATTGAGTAACTTTTAAATATATCTACAGAAACGCAAGGCTATTGGACAAGTGACACCTAACTCTGAAAGTTGTACGCCTAAATGATTAACTTACTGAGTAACTGTAATAACATGTTTGTAATAATAAAATTAATGGTTGAAGAAAGTTCAAGTTTAACGCATTCAAAAACTTGTTTCTTACTTCTGTTTATGCGTGTGGAGAGACAAAGAGCCCTGCCCCAGTTTCGATCTCCTAGGTCATCTAATCATTTCCAATTCCTGATAATGGCAATATGATGTTCTGCACTAAATAGATATAGTACCCGATAACCGCTCCAAAATCATTTTGCCACTAGTTATTTATTATTTAAGTTAACCGCAGAAGGATGGTAGAAGATTCTCTCTGTCGTTAAATAATATAGAGCTTCAAATGGCAGAACCGTAGTGGATTACTGGAAAAAAAGAGAAAATAGCAAACCGTAACGTACAGAAAATTGCAGGACCATGTACCGCACCACAAGCATGGTGCGCATTAAGTCAATGATGGTAAATAATTCTACTACAGGATTTGTGAGTTGAAATTACTGAACTATTCTTGTGTATCAATAGTAAATGAAGAAATCGGGTTTCCGATCACAATAGGTACGAAAGTTGAATGTTGTTTCTCTTTCTGTAATTTACGTATAGTAAGTGGGGGGAAACTATTTCACCTAAAAATTACATGTGTCGTGTGTTCGTGGTTTTTATCACTACAGCTCAAAAACGAAATATGAAACTACAAACTACCTTTTATAAGGACCGATTGAGATGGCTCCGCGGAAAAGTTTGAGATTTGTATTCGGCGATTGCCTACTCTGATTCAGGGATCTTTCATGGTTACTCTGGGTAGGTTGCCACTTGTTTCAAGGTTCAAGGACCAGGCAACGGCGTTCCGTGGGTTCATTTTCAGAAATCAAACTTTTGTAAAATGTGTGATAAATCGGCAGAATATATTTTAAAAGATCATTCGTATCCTTAAGTTTGTTTTGATTTATTGCTCTGGTTTTGACATATTTTTGGTTCAAGTTTAACATTAGTAATATCCAGGATGCGCTTATCCTTTCTTTTTGAGGGTTCTCATTGGCTGTTTATAGTTGAACCACGGTTGCACTCAAACATCGTGGATTTTCGGCTGATATAACACATTAGCAGCTTCAATTTAATATTAGAAATTGGGTTTGGTTCAAACCATACAGTGAGTTGATAGTTCACAAGAAAGCCTGACAGATGGCGTCAATATTGCAAATTGTGTATCGGGGAGCATTAGATCACTGTTGCGCTGACCCCCAACCCTCGAATGGCACTTATTTAGAGTATTTGGCGAAATAATTAATAATTCATTTGAAACTGTTAATATTAATAAAGCTTTAAAAGTAAACAGTTGCAGCGTACGATAAGATGCATACATTTTAATTAGAATTTATTCTCACAGATGGCACTACAAGTAATCCACTAGGCTGTGAGGGCAATAATTTGGGCGTTCAATCTAGGAAAATGAATTAGAGATATCAAATAGCTAAAATAGCAGGAAAAAGGTATTACAAATACTAAAACAGTCAATAAAAGGCAATTAGAAAATCCCATTTATTTAATTGATTACACTATTCAATAACTCGATCGTCATATTTTAAAGAACTTCAAAGTTTTAAACAGAATTAAGTTTTCTGGGATCATGTTGAGTCTTCTGTCAGATAACGCATTTCCCATATGACAAAATGACCTCTCAACATCGGCAGAGGTTATTGGTGCAAATCTAAAACAGTATCATTGTAGGATTCATTTAAACTGCAACAGAATTGTCACCTTGTAGAATTTTTTAAAAGTTTCTAAGTTTATCCAGACAAATAATAATAAATAATGAAATAAAGGCAACAAAAACATTTATTTCGCAAAATATGCATTTATATTTAAAAAGGTAGAAAAAGACAACATCAAACTCTGGCATTAAAGTCACAAAGGTATAATTCGTACAGATTCACTTTCAAATTGAAGACAGATTTGACACGCTTAAAAAGGTATTCTCTCACAACATTAGCAGTTTGTTCAGTTCATACATATGACTTATTATTTTCCATATTTTTTTTGCCCTCGCCTCTTCAGTTAAAATGGCTTTTTGAAACAAGTTCTTTTTTGGTTAGCATCGATTACAAAGATCTGATGAAATTTCTGACGTTAATTAAATACCATCACTTTAGGAGTATGAAGCGTGTATTTTAAAACGTACACTTCATAACGGAGTTAATAATTTTCTTAGGCACGAAGTTTCTTCCTTGTAACCACGACGCAATAATGGAGGGTTGTGTTTTATTTAATACGAAGGTTTCCCTACCTGCCCGAACTGTCAGAAGCCACACGGGCCTGAAGAATTTACTGAGCCAGCCACAAGAATTTAGCATTCAACAAAAGAAAGAAAAACTCCCCACGAAGGGCACTTTTATAACATTCCCGTGTTACTTGAAAATATTTCAAGAGATTTCTTTGCTGTGCTAGGGCTCCGGGGATATTCCCTTTGTGTCGACCATCTTAATAATACATGTACGACTTGGTTATTGTGCTACTTTGTGGTTACAAACTCTCTGTGGGTCCTTGAAAATAAACATGGCTTTAACAGTGCATATCTGCGGGAAAATATGCAACCCATTGATTTAAGAGTGTCATGTTTACGACCCACAGAGAATATAGAAATATAACCACAAAAATGAATTTAAAACATGTGATATATTACAGTCATAGTATTTTCTCTACTCAATCTTCAACTAATTTACAACGCCATTCTTTGATGTTCCGTTTATTAAAGGTCATATCGATGACTTTTAACCTCTTGGAACAATTGCTAAACATTTGTTGAAATGTTTGAGAGGCAGAATCGTGACTGCAAATTCAATGTCTGTGGTTCAGATCCCAGCTGTGGCATTACATTTTTCAGTTCCGATTCTATCTCTCAAACATTGTCCATACAGGGCTTGTGTGTTTAAAAACATCAACAGTAAGTTTATTGGCATCAATAAATGATTTGTACAAATGTTTTGTTACATATTACCTTGTAAGTATAGCCAGGGAATAATGATATTTTGTTGGGCACGTCTGGTAACACAAGCTAAATGAACTAATATTCCAAAAATGATAGGAATTTGGTGACGTAACACAATTACAATTGGCTTTCACCTGGAAGTAAGACAAGGAAACATCTCACAACAGGCATATCAAGGAATAAAAAGGCCCGAAATACAGCAAAATATTGTATTTGACGTGTCCGGGTATTTTTTTAATAAGTTGATTTTGTTTTTATTGACACTATGCGTTAATTAAGAAAGCCCCTTTGTGATGTTAATGAATGCAATACCCGCCTACTTAAGATTCCGATATTTAATTAACAGAACGAACTTTATTGGGCATCTACTAAGAAAATGTAATTTCCTTACTTACATAAAAATTCCAGCCTTTCCTAACTTTCTGTTGTACACCAGGGGATAGAAAAAATGGCTTATTCCCTAGATTATAATATTATCCCGTTTTACTTTCCCTAATTGTAGTAACTGGAGAAAGTGTTGTATTTCGCCCAAAAATTCATGTTTCCAGAACCAAGAAAAGCATTTTAGAAAAAGGTGCCTGTGTGTGCGTGTGCGTGTGAGACAGAGATAGAGAGGGAAGGCGAGAGAGGGAGAGAGGGAGAGAGAAGAAGGGAGAGAGGGGGAGAGGGGGAGTGGCAGGGAGAGAGAAGAAGAAAGAAAGGAGTAAAGGGCAAGAAAGGGGGAGAGCGAGGGAATGTTGTAGGAATAGCTTTTTGAAGAATAGGCAAAGAAAGTAACGTACTAGATTGGTTCATATGATTTCCACATGAAATACAACCAATATTTTCCACCCAGCTTCCGTATCACGTCTTTTTATGACTAGCTTAAAACGAATCCCAAAAGACAAACATGAACAAATGAGCGATTTAACACTCATACACCAATTCTGATCCTGCTAGATGACTTGGTGAAGAAGGGGCAACCTAAATGAATTATCTGCAGTTTTGAAATGTACCTATGCCAGTTTGTCCAGTTTTTAAAACTATGACCACTAATTTCTCACACTCTCTTCGCTAATGTGGCATAGTTAAATTAGTTTTCTCTATCACTTGTCCTTCGTGCCGTAATGAAATACCCATTACGTAAACTAGCTCGCGAGGATTTGAACACCAGACTTCTCTAATCTTTCTCCCAATAGCAGCACTCGCTGCACGTCACAACGTTGGTTACAAACTCACTCGGAGAATAGCACTTGTGTCGAACTTTCATAAACTCAATACTTACTCAGTCTTACTCGCGAGAGGTTGTTAGAGGTTTCCACAGAATGTTCTAGATGAACCTTTCTAGATAAAATCTTTGATATGATATGTCCAAACGATATAAAGAATTGTGTGATTGTGTGATAATTTGATGTGACCGAGTATTTTCATGCAGGACCTTTTAAACGCGCGGTATATATTTCATTTGGTCTGCTAAGCAGGACGGAGCGTCCTAAACCCCGTTTTTTCTTCCGATTTCATATGGTTGTATTCTTTTTAAATAGTGCTTTATGTATTTTTTTCACATAATCTGCTTCATACGCTTACTGCTGTAATACCTCTGTAGTTTTCGTAATCCTCTTTTATCCTTCATCCCCTTTACTGTGGATTACTAAGCTTAGAACTTTTTCAGCTTGTATTTTTTCTAACCAAAGGAAACTTAGCCTTCAGAGTGTACCCGCTTTAAATAAAAATGTGTGGAATAAGTGTTTCATTTGTAATTAAATACTTTAGTTTTCAAAAGGTGGATACCTCCATGTGGATGTTTTACTCTCTATCGCTAGGCAACCAAAAAATTCGATATCTACATTTCTTCAGAAATATATTTGATGTTTCTTAGTGTTAGAAGTAGAGGTTAAATATTGACCGGGGGGGGGGGGTGATTCCAAGCTAAAACAACAGTTGAGGCTATTTTATGTCAGATCCCGGGATGAGGGATGAAGTGAGAGCACTCCTCGGGCTTGTTGGAACCTGGGAAAGCCAGTGTGAGGGTCCCTAACGTGTGCTGGAGATTCATCGCGATACTAGGGTTCGCCAAGTAGCCAGGGAAACTACAACGGCATCTATCCGCCGAGAACAGCAGTTATAGTTACCAAAGTCCCCATGCAGCAGCGCCAAATTCACCCATTGCCAACACTTCTAAACCTGAAAGACCAAAATGAGACAAAATGAAGAATTTGCCTGAATTTACACGAGAAAACCTCAGAAAAACTCATGTTGAACCGCGAGAATCGAATTCACGATGCGAACCTCGCACGTTACCGCGGAGCCATCTCACTCAGTTTCTTAGGGTTCGGCATAGAAATACATAACAGAGGTGCAAATCACGACCTCTTAGATCTACCTATATTCATTTGGCAACAAAAACCGGGAGAAAGAGCTGAAGTAAAGGAAACAGATGGGGCTACAGACCACAGGCAGATAGGTGACAGGGACGCACAGAAGTCTAACAATTCCAGACTCCAAAAGCTGTTCCATTGTTGGAGCTCCCTAGAGAGGGCAATCCGTCGACCAAACAGTCCTCTAATATCCATAAGAATTACTCTTCCCTTGGAGAAAGTATCCACATCATCTGCCTAGCACCGCCATACGCCACGAAACCTACAAGCCCTTCTGATACATGAGAAGGAAGTGAGTTTCTCCAATGTGCCTGCAAGAAAACCTGAAATCGTTACTCTGGCGAGTGCAGCAAAATCCAAACACAACAACGATCTCATTAAATATATTTTTATTACACTTTTTGTTTCTCCATCCATAGAACTGTCAATATTACTTTTCGTAAACATCTTCCAATTTTTCTGAATGCAGAATGACACAACTTACACTATATTAACAATAATTTTTGAAAAAGTCAAAAGTGTAGCACTTTAAATAATCTTAATTTGGGTGATATGGGACAAAGAGTCATAGTGCACTCACAGTCACAAAAGTGTAATTTATGCTTGTATTTTCAAAGTTATGAATTTAATTTCAGTACAATTGTTTTCGAACAAATACGATGCCTAATTAAAATTATTTTTTCCAGTCTTTTCAATAAAATTCAAACATCTTTAGACTTACAAAGAACTTCTAAAGAGCACAACAATTTTAGGATAAAATTTGCAAATAAAACAGTCATTCTCACAAGTACAAGGGTCCATGTGCGCCCATCTACCGCAATTGTCGCACTTCGTTCAAAGTTTTACAGGTCTCGAGTTTCTGAGTTGAACATTATAATAAAGTGCATTCAGGATTCTGTTCTTCAGGTGTATGATAATTAGTTGGAATTACTAAAACTGATGCATCTGAACAGATGGAAATATCAGTGGCATATGAATCCGAAGATTCTTATCTGAATGTAAGCTTTCTTTTGGCTTTAAAGCTAGTATTCTTTTTGGTTTTGTTTGGAACATTTCTTTTTTTGAGTGAGATGCTCAGATACTTGTTGGCTGGACTTCATTTGAACCTGTAGGAAAATTGTTTTAAACAGAAGGGTTTTGTCGTCCTTTCTGAGAATTCTTTGCTCAGCTCTGCTTGTCCCGTATTACGGGCATTCACATGTCTTCTCGCAACCACAGTTCTCAGCTTACTGACTAGTCGCATTACCTGCAGCTTTAGAGAGGCTTCTGAAATAGTACAGCAGTGTTACTACGAGATGGCGACAGTAAGCTCATAAAAACTGAGATGTCCCATTTTCCAACTCCGCCTCATAATATCACTGTTTTCTCTAATTAATTAAAAGTTATTGGAAGACATATCCTTATGCTTTTATTATTAAACATTTTTTTCACGCCCAGTGCAACACCACTAATTATTGATTTATTCTTGTTTTTGGGGCTTGTTTCAAGTCAGTCTTAGAGAAGAATAAAAGGACTTGGTGGAACAAAAAAACGTTGATGACTTGTTTCAATAACACTGGCAATCCTTTAGGATATTGAAACAAGTCATCAACGTTTAAAACTTTAAGTTTAAGTTTTAAACGTTGATGACTTGTTTCAATATCCTAAAGGATTGCCAGTGTTATTCGCCGTCGTCGTTGATGACATAAATGTACAGACATAATGGACAAATATGATTGTAGAAATGGGCCAATTTTTCTGCTTGCGATTGTATACGTAGTGCTTTATCATCGTTGGGAACATAGCGTGATGGTAGCGTGTCTGCCTTACGTTCAAGAGGTCGCGAGTTCGAATCTCGCTTAGGGTAAGTTATCCGGGTAAGGTTTTTTTCCGAGGTTTTCCCTTATCCTGAGAAGACGAATGTCGGGTAACTTAAAAAGCTTCATGGACCTCGGGCTCATTTGAGCGTCATTTCACCCGTTTCATTCGCTCACCGTCCGATATGACGCAATGTTGGAGGACGTTAATTAAAAAAGAAAAAGAAAAAAAAATCGTTGGGAACCAGAAATGCAGTTCCTTCCAGTAGCAGACTTCACAAGGTCGAGTTTTCCGCTTGTGTATCAAAACATGCCCTAAAAGCTATTTTCACATGTTTCGTTGTTTCATATTTTATGTGCTATGCCCAAAGTTTGCTGCCAAAAGTTTTTCCTAACACGCAGACAGCTATTTGTGGAGGAAATAAAATGGAAGTTGGTATAGAGCTTACTCTGACAATGATTCGATAGCTGGCGCATGCATGAATCATCGCCACGGTCGATACGCAGCGAGTCGCCTTTCTTGCGATTCTGTCCCTTCAATTATTTACTCTCAGCGGATTCGTTTCCAAATCCTCTGCAAGAATACTTGCATCGCTGAGCAGGCCCTTGCTGAGAGACCGTAGTTCGGGATGTTTAAGTATATGAGAGTGAGGAGAGCATGCGATTAGAATTGTTGTTTTGTAAGTATTTAAACATGTTTAACTAAGTCTTAATGCAAACTTAATTTTATCGAATGACTTCGTCATATATACCGTACTTATATATTGAACACAAGAAGTGGTGCATTCCAACTAACAATTAGATATTGAGATCCAAAAAAGAGTAATTTTATTTTCTCCGTCACACGACAGAAACGAGTGGAAGGCCACAATTTTAAGTTTAGAATAAAACACTAACTGATCTTAGAAATTAAAACTGTAGTGCAGCGAAGAAAATAGTTGAAAATGGAAAGATACTATTTTAGGTTAGAATTTAGTAAAACCATACACAACTAATGTAAGACTCGAGGTTTGAACTAGGCACACAGGGAATATCGCACCTAGTATGCAAACTGAGCTAACCCAACCGGCCTTGCCTGCAAAGCTTTTTTAGCTTTTCTAATTCTAACAGGACTATATGAGCTAAGTGAGAAAATTAAAAACATGCATTTCATTTGCCATAAAATATCTTAAATGTATGGCATTTTAATAGAAATCACTAAAGTCATTTTTGAGAAAACCAAATTTTCTATGTAAAGTGTAGTTTAGGCTGGAGGAATTTTCTTCAAAATTCGCATCGCATCCTTTAAAGAAGCTAAACTTAATAACCAGCTTTGGTTTTTAACCAACTTTTCGTTTTTGAGTTATTGCTATTTACAGATAGACACATAGACATACACCCGGACCTTTCTGTAAAAATGGGGCCCAAAAACATGTTTCCGATGAAATTTCGACATCGAAATTTTGGGTTGAATACAATACTTCCCCTAATTACTATACATACTATAGAAGATATCGCAGGAAAGTGCAATAGTACTCAAACAAAATTGATATATTAATAATATATATATAATTACTAACACCTTTATTTTATGGTTAAATACCAATATAATATGAAAATAAAATAAAAAAAACACTATATTCTAAAACTTTGACTGAACTTAGTTGTTGCCAATAGGCAACATTGTGCATTAGAGGGCTAATATTTAGGGTCGGTCTGGGTGGCTCAGTTGGTTAGACGCTGGTCTACTGATCCCAAGGTTGCAGGTTCAAACCCGGCCCAGGCCGATGGTTTTTAAGTGTGCTTAAAAACGACAGCTCCATATCAGTAGATTTACTGGCATGTAAAAGAACTCCTGCGGGACGAAATTCCGGCACACCGGCGACGCTGATGTGATCCTGGCAATTGACAGCGTTGTTAAACAACAAAATAATTTTTTCTAATCTTTGGGAACGTGAAGTAATAATAATAATAATAATAATAATAATAATAATAATAATGATAATGATAATGATAATGATAATGATAATGATAATGATAATGATAATGATAATGATAATGATAATGATAATGATAATGATAATGATAATGATAATGATAATGATAATGATAATGATAATGATAATGATAATGATAATGATAATGATAATGATAATGATAATGATAATGATAATGATAATGATAATGATAATGATAATGATAATAATGATAATTATAATAATAGTTATAATTATAATAATAGTTATAATTATAATAATAGTTATAATTATAATAATAGTTATAATTATAATAATAATAACGATAATGATTATAATAATAATGATTATAATAATAATGATTATAATAAATAACGATAATGACGATGCAGTGCTGGAAGTACGTTGGAAGTTTTTTATCACTGGGAAATGAAGTTGAGAAAAAGCGCGTTTGAGATTTGACTGGAGCGTGCATGAATGGAATACATTAACATTTGCAGAGAGAAGTCCACGGGGAGTCGTAAACTGCTGGCTGCAACATGCTCCTTGAATCTCCTCCATGCAGCAGCAGCCAAGCTACAGTTCTGAATCTGCCTGCTGCTTTTGCTGATAACGCGTTTTAACTGCGGCGATAGCCCAAAAGCCCTGTAAATTATTTGTTCTCCATTAGCTACCCGTTAAGCTCTGAATTTACTACAAATAATTGATGACCTTTGTAAATTATCTATGATATTTATGTTTGAGCTGTTTTGAATTGTACGTGGAAATCATTTAAATATTTACTGAATTCATTCTCAAATGTTGTACAATTTCATGACTGGCACACCATACTGCGTATATAGATAAAAACAACACAAAAGTCTGTATAATATACGTGGATCGTTAAGTTATTCCTGGACTTTGTATAAAGAAATAGAAGAACAAACTTCAAAGTTTGGAAAGATGGTTTATTTTTCCACCTCCAGTTACAGTTATACATTTACCTCAGGGTTTGACTAACGTCTGGAATGCTTTAGCATACAAAGACTTATTATTACGTCGGAACCATTGAAAGATATCATGCTTAACTTAATCAGTGTTGAAATTTCCTCCAAGAAATTCCTTCAGGGGTCCAAACACTGGGCACTAAGTCAGAACTGCAGGGGGAAGGGGTTCCCTGCTGAGATCCATGATTGTGTGGACTGTGTGTTGAGCGGTATGAGGTCTTGCATTGTCTTTCAAAAAGAGAACACCCTTTGTGCTTGTGCACATCATGCAGAACATAGCAGTAATACTTACTGTTGATAGTGACACCATTGGATGAATGATTCCCTGTTTATCACAGAATACACTTGCTATCACTTTACCAGCAGATGCAGGTGTTCGAAATTTCTTGGAAGTTGATGCTTCCATTGCATCGATGCTCTATTGAGTCTATTGGATACTGGAGTGAAATGTTGAACCCATGTTTCGTAGCATGTGATGACGCTAGTCAGAAAATCCTTGCTTTCCCTTTCATAGCGGTCCTTCAAGTCTATAGTGACCAGCTCTTCTGTGCCTGTCAAAAGCAGACAGATGCTTTCAGACCTGCGTGCACTCACTTTTCGGAAAAACAAATTATTATAAATTATTGTGTTTACGAGCACCATCTACCAGTAACAGGACAGAGGTAGCAGTCTGCTGCACACAAAACCTCCAGCCTCGGCGTCCATTTAAACCTGAAAAAAGTCCCAGATTGAGTTGAACGACCCTTGTAGAATTTATGTCAAATTATTTTGTGGCACTGATTGCCGGAGTATTTTTACTGTTGTGAATTGTGAAATATTTTCTTTCAAATGATAATCGATACTCCTTTTTACTGCTGATATCATCTTTGTAAACGTACAAATGTGGCAAATAGAACAATAAACTTATAAGATTGTAGCACAATAGGCAGAGAAGGACATGTAAATATAGCAGTTCAGATTTTTATGTCAGGTTTCATTAACATTATTCGCTATTTGAAGTACAGTGTAGGCATTGGATGACGTATTATTCTGTTTCTGTCAGATACGTCAAATCTGCTGTGTTACACTCATATTACTTTCTCTACCTTTATACAAACTATTCTTCTTTATTGACTTCATGTTGACGTAAACATTTGCAGAAATTTTGTTATTGCTAACATTCTTGTAGTTGCAACAAGACTATGTCAATAGTAGGCCTTAAATGGTAGTCAAAGCATTTAAGAATTGATCGATATGTAATCTCTTCTCTTTGCATGGCTAAGAGACAAAAAACCGAATAACGTATTCCCATTTGAGAAAAAGTATAATTATTGGAAATTTTAGATAAGTAACTGGGAATATAAACTGAATATGGTCTATTGGTTAGTGTGCAAGCTTCAAAATTCAGAACTCCCTGGTTCGATTCCCGGTTGAACGATGGGAATTTTTCTTTAGCTAATATTATTCTCCATCTGTAGAGTCTGGAATGGGAGTGTGAGTGTGTGGAAATGTTTGTAAAGAAAACCCAACGTTAACAAACGTAATAGTTGTATAAATATAGTTAAACGAATCAACATCATTATGAATGAGAATTTTTTTTTCCTAAAGAAAAGTAGCAAATACCACGTATATAAATTGAGCAAAAGAGTGTAAAGAAAAGAAAGAGGTATCTCCCAAATGGTTCACTTCACAGAAGATACATTGGATGTAAATTGTGTCTCTTAACGCGACATACCAGAATATTTAAGATACAAATTGCATTTGTCATAAAACATCATAAAAATATGGTATTTAATTAAAGCTGTTAGAGCCATTTTTGATTAATCAAAATTTTGTTAACTGCCCCAGTAAACGGTAAGAATTTTCTTGAAAATATTCGTGCTATATCCTTGGAAGATAATTTTATTTTTGGAGTTACACTGTTCACAGACGGATACTCGGATCCTTGTTTTTTTATATTTAGAGGGCCCCACAACACGTTTTCTGTGAGTTTTTGGGCGGAATGCAATCTTTTCTACTTACTATATGTATACGTAATAAGTGTATTTAGAACTATAAAAATGAAACTATTTTCAACAGTTGTATAGCCATAGAAACTATTTGCGGATTGTATTTATATAATTTTGGCTGCTTAGATAATTTTTCTATCCTTGTATTATTCGTTAAACTAATGAGAACACAACTTCATTGAACGAAATGTGTTCTAGAACTTTAAAATGCAGATACATATAATACAATAGAAACGTTAGTTTAAACTTTATATCTATCAGAATGAAAATGAAATGTTCCAGCCCTTGTTAGCTATGTTTTACTGCTGAATCTCCCCCTTGAAAATAAAGGTAGAAATTGCACAAAAGCAGAGTATTATCACCACATTGTCGTTGATTCCCTGTAGATTTGTTCAGTCTGGCTCTTAAACGAGCTCCAAATGTGCACCCCACCCCCTTCAGCCCTCTTGTACTAACTATACCATCCTCATTCTCAGTAGAATTGTTCTGGCAGCGTTTTAAACGATCATCTGAATGTGCAGTTTTCCTCGTCAATGTTCCAGTTCTAAGTTTATAGTTACCAGAACAAGCTCGTACTTGTAGCCAGCTCCCAACAGTTTGTTAGTTAGTCCAAAATCACAAGTCTCACAAAGATGAGCGGACGAGAAAATATATAAATACGCAAGAGATGTAAAATTAGTCTTTATGCTTCTTCTGTTACATTTTATTCTATTGCCCCAAAATGCAATTCCAAGATTTCACCAAAAATACATGTTTTAAGACTTCCTGAACAAAAATATGATGTGTTGCACTCACATGACTTTCACTACTCTTGCGCGAACTATTCTTGCTAACAATTATTTTATCTACTTCATGTTAACCAACATAAATATCTAATTGCTCATTTTCTTGTAGACGCAAGGGGAATACAATAGTCTGTAAGCGATAGTCAAATGTTTTATGAGTGATCCCCATATTTGACTTTGAAATTCAATTCTCATTGTATGACCAAGAGGAACAAAGAAATAACGACATCCCATTTAAAATGTCGAAGTATTGCAAAATTCTGGCAAATAAAAGATCATTTCAACATAAATTGTATTTTAACAAGATCTCCATTGTTTTAATCTATAGTAAGATTTAGTCTATCTCTTAAGGTTTACCCGCTAAGCAAAAGTCATCAAGAATACATGGGCTGTAGCCAGAAAATTGAAAATAAACATTTCATTTGTCATAAAATATCTCAAACATATGGGATATTAATCAAAATCGTTAGGGCCATTTTAGAGAAAATAAAGGTTTTCGAACACATTATAAACAGGCGTTTAAAATATCTTTTGGGTTCAGGAATTTCAAAACATGTACCTAGTGACATTGATATTGAACTTTTGGATTAAGCAAATTAATTTCACTACTTACTACAGGTAAGCCGTATAGAAAAGAGAAAATAAATTTACGTGAAATGTTGATTTTCATGCATGAGTTCTAATAAAAACTGGTTTAAATTGTCAACTTGGTTAAAAAATGGCATTTTTAGAGTGCTATATTCAGACATTTTGCGTCAGGGGCACGTTGTAAACATTTTTAATATATTTTTGAAAATTGTTGTGCCTGTGACCTACATTTACATCGTGAAAAAATGTTCAGTTCAAAACGAAAAGTCGGTTAAAAACCAAAGTTGTCTTTCAAGGATGCGACATGAAGATTTTGAAGAAAATTGCTCCACCCTAAACTACCCTTGACGGAATTTTTGTCTAAATACTATTTTAGAGTGAACCATTTCGAAGGTATTCCTTGTTATTTGTGTAAGTTTTACATAACTTATACTTTTGTGAAATGGAACATCGCTATTCATTTTTATATGCTAAGCATGCAAAGAGAACGGAATCTCAAAGCTTTAAAAGATTTGAATATCGCTCAAAGCCTACTGTATTCCTGTTGCTCAACTAACACCAAGAAGAAATAAGGATAAGAATTAGTAAGAATGGTTAGTGCAAGAGTAGAGAAAGCCATGTGAGTGCAATACGTTTTTTTACGTTTGCCGAAACAAAACACTGTACATTTTATGCTAGTGACATCTAGCGCACACACACACACCCACACACACACAGACACACGCACACGCACACACACAGACACACACACAGACACAGACACACACACACACACACACACACACACGGTGTCTCCTGACCTGTTCACTTCACACCTACAAACACTACTGGCCTTGTTATGCTCATCGCTCGTTACTTCCTGCCTGCGCAAAAACGGTGATTAGACGTCTGGGCGGTAAGGGGGATGCTAATTGTGCTGGAATTCCAGAGATGCCAAGCTCGCTCTCAGTAAATGGACTCGCGCTGACCTGAAGGGCGAAGGGGGACGAGGTTAACGTGAAAAGTTTAAATGAAAGAAAGTGGAATCCGGTGTGAAAGAGGCAGTCAACCTCTCTCTGACGTTCTCGCCGATGGCATTCTTGAAATCCTTGCTAGCAAAACTCCAGACACCTTTAATAGCTTTAACTCCTCGTTCAATATGTTGAGAACTTTCTCCATGTGTCCAAATGAATGACTATAAATCAGCTCTTCTTTTCAATTATGTAATATTGAATATTTTATAACAATTTTCCCATATAAACAATAGTTTAAGGTGAGGGAGTTAAATAGCAAGTATTGTAATTAAGACTTCTCGTTTTCGACATATGCTGGGTAGATATGGATTTAAACAAAAGAAGAAAGGGGTATTGTTTATTAGTGGGTGTATAAACCATTCTTACGAAAGCTTATTTTTCTATCTACTTCATTTTATTCGAGATAAACTAGAAATTGCTACATTACACACTATGTTATAAATGGAAAAGGAATAGTGATGTCCAAATATTTAAAAATTAAGGCAGTAGGTATATGCTGGACATTAAATACTATTATTACTCCTGTGAAGCAGTCGCGACAAATAACAGAAAATTGAAGGACTAGAAGAATTGAACAATTAGAACCATTAATAACATATATTGAAACTATTTTCTGATTTAAAAAGCAATTTAAAATAAATTGTATGTTTTAAAGAGAACTAAGCGTTATTTTAATCAAAATCGAGAAAGACATTACTGAGAAGAAAAACATTCACAGTTTGGTTGTAGAGATTTTTTTACAAATAATTTCGTCACATTTTTGGAAGATGTTGAAAATAAAATATACAAGTTTTGGACTGTAACCCACATTTCGTTTTTGAGTTACACTTACACTTACACTTACATACACACACACACACACACACACACACACACACACACACACACACACTGATCTTTTCCTAGTCTTTTTGTTGTGTTCTGTGGACCTCAAAACCTATATTTTTATGACCTCTGCGTATCAAATTCTTAGCTGACATGAAATTATCTCTACGTATCAAACGGCACGTGATAGTGGAAAAATGTTTATGGATTCAGAGAGACTCGAAATTTACGTGAAATTGTGGCATCAATTTTTGTGATAATTTCTGTATTTCTAAACGAAATAAAAATATATCTTGGGTGTGCTGGACCTCATTTCTTATGAAATAGTTGCATTAGATGTTGGAGTGCATTCAATATCCTCTGTAGAACCTCAAGTTGTTGTTTATGATAACTAAATCTTGTCCACGTGCTTTCTAGTAACACACAACGCATGGTTGGGTTAGTGCAATGCTAGCGGTTACTGAAACACACAAGTTGGTATAGCAGCCAGTTTACTAGATCAATTTCTGAAGTTTCACTTAAACGGCTTTTGCACGCAGTAAACGAACGTCACCTCGCCACTTATGGTGTCGTCGTTTTCGCAATAAATTTGCACGCCTTTTTATAAGTTTACATGGCGGCAAAAAAGCGACGAGGAACAAGTGAGTGTGGAGTGAAATATAGAGGCCTTCTTGTAAATAGGTTTTAACCGCGTTCACTTTGCTTTAAGAGTGGCGCCATAGAAACACTGAAGCTGTTATATTATGTGGAAACTGCGGACAGTAGCGGTCTAACTGCAAGCCTCCTAAATACCTACTGCTCGTGTTCTGTGCCACTGAATACATCTTTTGAAACCCGCGAGTAGAGAGCAATTCTAAAAAAAGACCCTGTCTGTGTATGTGTGTGTGAACAGCGGAAATGAAAATGAAATTAGGATAAATACCAAAGTTGGTGTTTAAGTGAGTGACTGATGCGATAAGAAAGTTCTCCCATATACAGACTGTTCCGCTATATGCAACATTTTTTGAAATGTTCAAATTTTTTTCAAAAATGCCTCTAACAATGTTGATTAAAATACATGTTTGGGATATGTCTATCTCTTGCAGGTTACGAGTTATTGAAAATTCACCCAGAGTAATCCGGACTCATGGGCTATAGCCAGAACATACAAAATATACGTTTTCATTTGTCATACAAACATCTTAAACATATGACATTTTAATCAAAATCGTTAGAGCCATTTTCAGGAAAATCAAAATTTTCCAGTAAATGGTAGGGCTATTTTATTCCAAACCTTCGTGTCGCATCTTTGAAAGACATCATACTTAATTACCAACTTTGGTTTTTAACCGGCTTTTCGTTTTTGAGTTCTGCTGTCCACAGACTGACACACACACGCACACACACACACACACACACACCTTTTTCTAAAAATACTTTTATTTGGATTCAGGAGGTATTGAAACATATATTTCCGGTGAAATCTCGGCACCGAATTTTTGGGTGGAATACAATACTTCCTGTGCTTAACAGTAGAGAAATTAAAAATGACATTGATTGATGGTTCAAGGTGATGTCGAATCGTCTCTCCTCCTTACGCTCTCCCACGTGGAATGCTGCTTTCTTGATGTCTTCTGCTCCGGCTGCTCTGGCATGTGATCTTAACATCAGGGTATGCGTGAGTGTTTGCGAATAAAACCAGAACTTCGTTGAAACACTTTTATTCTCACCAAAATAAGAAAGCGTGAGATTTGCCGATCGTTATTAAATTAGTTGAGTCGTTACCGTGTCTTTACTAAGACAGAAGATAGTTAATATTAACTATAATGTGTCCTCACACTTGAGGATCCGGAATACAAGTCCCGTAGCTGAGATGCTCGCTCAGCGGTATGGACGGCACGTGTACTGCCCCGTCGGATTCTGGAGTACCACACTAAACGACCCTTTCTTTCCGGGTTCTCGCAGGCAAGTGTCTGTGCGTTATGACGCTCTCTGTACCTTTCACTTCCTAATTAGCAACAGGGTTTCGAAGAATCGACCATCCCTTGATTTTCAGGTTCACATCTGCGCTGCGCGATTTCCAGGAAAACTCGTCTTACCAGGTCTCGTTGGATTACCTGAAGCTTGCCCCTAATGACTTGTCTGCACCTTTTCGTGCCTTTTGACAATTTTAGTCACAACTAATATTCCCAGATCTCGTACATTTATACACATAACAATTTTAACATTTTCTGATTATCTAATTCCGCCATGTGATGCAGTATTCTATCCATAATTATGGCGTTCACAATTTCGGCTTCAAAGGATAGAATATATACGCCTTGTACGGTCGTTCATAGAGCTTGGCCGTTGCTCAGATTTCAACTATCTTCCAGGATTTATTTCTCTAAAAATCAAACGTTGATCCATACTGCCTATAAGATTAATGTATAAGAATTCTCAAGCCCTCCGTTAGAGGCTAAGCCGTGGGGCGTAATACAGCTCTATAAATACGACGGATAATACAAATACCCCGTTATAACGTTTAATACATTTTAAGTATGAAATAGAAACATAAATGGTTTATAATGTTTGCGCAAGTCCTAAGACTATGATGTTATTTTAAACGCTCCTATAGCAACAGTAATATTCCAGTGCTGGCAACTTAATAGAGGCATGTGATGAGCCATGTCTGGATACGACAATGTGTGTGCAAGGGAGGCTGTGTGACCGCTTTCAAATCGATGGACGAAATCCATTTGTCAGGGGTCTACACACACTGTCAACTGAACAAGAAAAGACCACGCGGTCCGCACAGTGCGGGAGCTACAATCGATGGGCCCCTGTCCTTTTACATACTTGCATACACCAGACATTTCACCTGACATTTCTACTGTGACCTTTATCCCCGGCTCTCATCACACCACTCATTAACCTCCTCAAAATTCATTCTCTTCGACAAATTATTTGGCTATGTCACATGCCGAAATGCATTGTAAACTTTATTGAATTCTCTTGAAACACTTTCCTCTATTCCAGTTGGACGTGTAAACTTCTACAAATACGCCATCCGACGGATGCTTTCGGAATTAGCTAGAAAAACCCTTTAGTTCTCATTATTGTCACGTGTTTACAATATTTGCGTGAGGCAACCTGATTTTGAGCGCCTTTGATACACGCACCGCCAGTGAGATGGGGCAGCAGGGCCCAGACCGTCCTTTATTGTGCACCGTGTTAAACTTAACTAGCTGCTAATTTGATAATTCTGCTGCTATGCTTTAATATATTTTGTAAAACGTTATATCTCTATGAAATATTAATGACTGTTTTTCTTTTTCAGGTAAGTAATAATCCTGTTATCTATGGATAACAATACTGCCGTGAGATACAGTATGGTGAGTACTTTCTCAAATGTTTCACGAATTGAGGGTATCGGTCTAAACCTTAAAACCATAAAGTATCTTACCAGCACCAGCACAAAAAGCCTTGATTGTAAGTAAATATAACCACTTTTATTTTTTGCAATCTATTTGAGATCTTCTGAATGGTTTAAATCTATAGTAGGACTTCCAAATTTAAATTAGCACCACCAAAACATCGGGACTTCATGTGTTAAATTAGGAATATCTCTTACTAGAAGGTACACCAGTCTTGATCTTCTTCATGGATGTCCCAGTGTTCCTTTAGATTCGCTGATTTTACCTTTTCTAGCATTTTCTTTCTGCGGCATCCAAGCAATGACAGCATTGAGTCCTGAACTAGGGCGTCAATTTACGGCATCTAATTTGTGAAAACAAGGATTACTAAGCCCCAACCACGGCGTATATATCTGAATTGTGTAATAATGTTTGTAAACAATACCACATAATGCTATGCGCAAACATATGAAGATGTACATCGCTATTGGCTACAATTGAGGCGTTGAGCGCAACAGTGGCACAACCTAAATGTATATAATGCAGATAATGGAGTGTAAAAAATATCTGTGATTTTAAAGTTTTATATTGACTTTAATAACTAAGCAAGAGTCATGACATTTGGCAGTTTTAATCAATATAGCACCGACATTGTGATACAGAGTTACATACATGCAGTAAGGTTGGACCACTGTTGTACCCAGGAAGCCAGATTCAGTTCAATGCAATAACACACTTCTCATGCCATCTGTCGGTGGTTGTAGAAATGTGGTATAGGCCACTACTGCTCTCCTAGATTTTGATATGGGGAACATGTCTGTGCTAATAACTCAGTTTCTGAATTTTTCTGGGTTGGGCCACTGTTGCGCTCAACGCCTCAATTAATTAATCAAAATTACCTAACTTCTATATATTGGGTGCATGAACGTTTTAAAACTCATGAATAATTTTGTCTTCAACTCAATGTTTAATATAATTCGTTAATTGGTTTTTTGTTCGCTGCCCTAGAATGAAAACAGATTTTTGTGGACTATTTAGCCCATGATCCGATAGTCAACGAGTTCCTGATTATTTTCCTCCTTCCTGTTGATGGATTACGCCCTCCTATCAGAGTTACCAACACAAATTCAGTTGCTAGTTTTGATGCTAAAATTCTCATTTAGAATATTGGCTTGGAAAGGTAAAAATAGACGGAAAAATTCACTATCATATCCGGGATTTGAACCACTGGTCTTCGGCTGGGTCACTGACTAGTTTTCGTATTTTCATCCATAATAGATTCATTTACAGGTAAAGACATTGTTAAAATCGAGAGCTGCGCGCGCACAGGGGTACATTGGTTAACGTTGTTGAAAGGCGATAGATTAATAACATCCAAAGATTATAGTGGCATATTTTAGTGGTAATTATATATCGGCCACATGAAAATGCCATAAGGCTGTAGCTCATTAAGTAAAGGACAACGTTTGTAGTATGTGTAGGTACGGGATTCAGTCTTGTAGGTGTGTTGTTTGTGCGTGTGGAGCCTAATAATGGAGCGCTGCGTTTCCCAAATCGATGACGTCCCGGTTTTGTGGTCAGTGCCAGGAACTGGATCACATTATCGCTGCGCTGTGGCCGCCAGCACCCCCCCCCACCCCCTATTGCGCCCCAAAACCTGTTTTCCGTTTTGCTAGGTGTTGCCAGCCTTTCAGCGCGGCACAAATTTTATTAAACCCGGGTCAAAGGTCTGTTAATGTGACTTATTGAATCTGGTGGTGCATAATATTTTTTAGAACATGCTTTTATGTTCATATCGGCAGTACGCTATTTCGCTGCCTAGGAGTAATTTGGCCCTTTCACTGAGGCACTGTTTTTTGTCATCTTTATTTAGAAATAAAGAGCACACAAATTTCGGTACGGCAAAAAATTGCCTTTGAAATTATACATCTGTTAAAATACAAAAACTTTGATCTGCAACTACCACATGACATTCCATATCGATTACCATCCCACCCTAATTTCACAGTAGCCATTCTACACTTGATGAATGTTCATGTAATATTGTAATTTTCTAGTTTTAAAAACCGAGTTATCCTTTGAAATTTTAAAGAGAGATGCAATGAATGTGTGATACCTAAAAAAGCAAGTACTGCTATTTTAACCTCCCTCAATACCTAGATTGAATATTATTTGCTTAAGTTAAATAAAATTAACGACCGAAAAATTATCAAATGATACAGGCTTGGCTTTCTGCTCTTGTACTAACCACTCTTACAAACTCCTATTCCTTTATCTTCTTCGTGTTAGTTGAGATACATTTTCATAAATTATCTTGTTTATTTTCTTGTAAGTACAAGGGGAATATGGGAATACAGTAGGCTTTGAGCGATAGTCATACCTTTTAAAGCTTTCAAATTCCGTTCTCTTTGCACAGGTAACATATAAAAAAGAATAACGATGTTCCATTTGACGAAATTTTGCTCTCCAAAACTCACACTAGTAACAAGGAATATCTCCGAAATGGTTCACACTACAAAAAATGTATTAGACCATAAATTGTGTACTTTAATAACATCTAGATTCTTGTATACTAAGTTTTGCTTTTTCTCTTACGGTTTACCACTTATACAAAAGTCATCCAGAATAAACAGGACTATAAGAATAAAAATAGTTCGTAGAGGAATAGATAAAGAAATACACGTGATGCAAAAAAGTAGATACAGGGGAGTGTTCACTTTAGTAACTGCGAGTCAAGCCTAGTAATAGTACTGTCTTTTAGTACTAAATATTATACGGCAGGTATGTTCGAATATGCCAATAGCTTGCATGGTAATGGAGTGGTCATCCAGGCAAATAATTGCGGTAAATTCCTTCATGCAGGTGGGCAATTATCGCCGGGAACAGCCACGTTAACTAATGTATGTTTAATCCTAATGTTACAGCTAAACAACGCACTGCCCTATCATAGTCTGGTCTAATCTGACGTTAGATTAGCATTAACCAATACCGAGAAGTGTAATTAGATTTTCAAAGTGAGAAAACTCGATGAAACTCCGCTTGCATGGATTTTGAGGCACAGTTTGTAAGTGGTAAAATCCTCCAGTCTTATCATAAGCAGTGTCATGAGTGACTGTCAATTTATCTAGAGGTTTAGCTATCACGAGTTCCATTTATTAAAACTGCTTCTGGAATTAAAGGATGATATGCCCCAGGGATATCCAATCTTGCCTCTTGATACCTTCGTGATGGGGGGCTACACCCCACTCCACTCCTTCAGTCGGAGGGACAGATAGTCAGTATCCATTAGATGCTAAATATTCTTCCCAGCATTCTCCTGAGTAACCTGGGAAAAGCCCCAGAAAAACTAAAATCAGGTAAGCCGGCTACGGGAACAGAACCTGCGACCTCCGACGTCATCCCGCTCTTTAGCTACCTCCTAGGTAGAAGAAGTATTGTATTCATAACAGAAAACTTGGAGCAGCTATTCACATCTTTTTCCCTATTCATTCTTCTACAAACTTAGCCTCCTTAATTGGAAGCTCGTTGTTAGCTATCTTACATTATTGCTCGTAAATACACGGCCCGACAACAATGGATCAGTAGGAACAAAGACGACTATGAGCGCGGCATAATAAAGTGATTGCAAACCATTTTGGAGGCTATGCCGGGCTTGTTTACAAAAACTTTCGAGAAAAAGTGTATTTTCCGGAGAATTCGGTGGCAATTCTGTTGGGCTATATAAGCGAGTCGTAACGGCGAGAGAAGTCAGTTTTTGCAGTTATAAGGGTGTATTGTGTTGAATGTGTGTGTCATTGGAGAGAGACAGAGTGTAAGTCAAGGTTACGATAAGACAGAATAGCTTCAAGGTCATGACAAACTGAAAATGGCATTAACGATAAAACAAACTGCGTTTTTGTGATTCAGTTTAAGAGAAGTGAAAATAAAGTGACAGGGGAAAGAATTAGACTTGGCATTTGTTACATTATTCTTCTAATTCTTGATAATGCAATTTAACTTTCATTACTCATTTGCTTTTAGTATAAAAAACAATACAAACAGCTAAACCGATATGAAATATTATCAGAACCAGTCGCAGTGTAATTGCTTTGAAATTCAATTATGTTTTGTGAATAAGAGAGAGAAATCCTGGTGACTGTTTGGTCCTAGACGACCGAAACTCAAACAAAGACAGAGAGAGGAAGAGACAGACAGAGAGAGAGAGAGAGAGAGAGAGAGAGAGAGAGAGAGAGAGAGAGAGAGTGTGTGTGTGTGTGTGTGTGTGTGTGTGTGTGTGTGTGTGTGTACAGAAAATTAAACTTTATATAAAAATTCAATCTTATAACAAAGAACATCTTGCTAATGATTCACTAGAATAATAAAGATAAAAAAATTTGACAAATTCTATGCTTAGTCAACATTTACAGTTTTTGTGCAAATATGTGGCATGTATTGCCAGTACAAGTGGTTCCGAAAAAAGAGGACCTTTGACGTCTTCCTAGAAAATTCAAGACGTACATTCATTTGGTCATGAAAATAACTACAATTGGAATCATTACAACCACTTTTTGAGGAAAAGAAAATTTTCGATAAATTTTCTACGTAAACGGTAATCTGTGGAGGGAGTAATATCTTGGAATTCATGTCGCATTCTTGAATGACGCTAAACCAGTTTTGGTATTTAACCGAAGGCTTTTCATTTTTACTTAAGAATGGTTAGTGCAAGAGTAGAGAAAGTTATTTGAGTGTCATACATCAGCTTTGTTTGTTTATTCAGTGAGTCTCATTCCTCGACTTGCTGCAGAGGAAGTAAAATGGCAATTCCTGCACACCCTAGCGATATCAAATGGGTATATCTTACATTGACTACCACATAAATCTTCCATTTTGAACCTATGCTCCTGGTCCTTTAAGCGTTGAGAAAATGGGAGTGGTAAGATATCAAACCAGAGATTTATCTGATTGATTTACGGACCCTAATAATGAAGCCATTCCTTTGGGATTAATTTCCCAGCTGCGGTCGGCAAGGTATGAGAAATTTACGAGAGTTAACTAATTGCTGCCAAGAAGATTCCCAATGATCATGACGTCACGACAGGAAATGAAGCGATTCACAAAGGAGCGTGATAGCACAATGACGTCACCGTCGCGGCGGCGGAGAAGGGCTCAGTGTACCTTAAACTTGCAGATGTAACAAGTTAGGGAGTGGAAAAGTGCAGATAAAGTTCTTCGTAAGGCAGGCAGGTATTTTCTGTTCGTGTGCGGTGCCCATATTTTTCCTTCGCGCTGTTTTGGATCCGGATCAAAGGCAATAAAATGAGATTTAAGCGTGCTCAGGTGATTCTTTTCAGACTTTCTTGCCGTTGAACATACTAAAATACAGTGCTTCTACATTCCAACTGCACCTGCTTATCGTATATCTTGCCAGCAATGAAAAGGAGGTTTTATTTATAAATCTTTAAAGAGTGAACACGTAGATAGGTGCATAAATTGTTGCCATCCAAATAATATGACAAGGAAAAATATTGATGTATAACAGTCACATGAATTCGTTCTTTACCCTTCCTTAGCAATTCTAAGCGGCAGGTTGGCTCTGTCTCTGACTCGCTCTGCGTTTGTTTCCAGACCCATAGGTATTTTTCGGGGTTTCCCGGGTCGTTAGGCGTGTGCTGGGAAATACCATTATCACCGGATTTTTGTCGCTTCATTTATTATTTCGGTTTATCTTTCATCCTTTAGGCTATTTCAGGTTCCAAGTATCGGCGGGAGACACCGTCAGAGGGATAGGCGCAAAAGGTTTCATTGGTTGACGTGCACATATATACCCCTCTCCTTTGCGGATATATTATTCTATTATTGTGACAATATGACAAAATCAATCCAGGAACTTTTCCAACACTTTGTCTTCCAAACTTTTGCACAAATACATAGTTCTCTTTTACTTACGTTAACAAAGTCTGTAACACTTTGTGATAATAAAACTCACCAGTGTTTACTTCTCGTAACCTTGACTCAGTCCTTTCACTGTCTTTCTTCACTTTCTCTGTCTCTGATACACTAACTCCGACGGTACAATCACTGGACGCACGTTAAATCTCGGTACCACGCACGCGCGCGCACACACACACACACACACACACACACACACACACACGGCTGTGCCATACTCACTGACATACTGACCGACCCAGTTCTGTAAATCTCTCTACTGCTGTTTCCTCGCCTCTTTATATAGAGGGGATGACGTCATACAGACCTTTCGTGAACTTCTGCAAACATACCGGCTGCCACACAGTTCTTGAAGGTTCTGGAAAATCCTGTTGAGTGTTGTTAGTGACGTGTTTGCCCGCGTGAGTGTGTGGAGAAGCTGGACCTTGCGCCTTTGTTTGCTCGCCAGCATGGTATTTGATGTGAAGCACCTGAGCCCCGACCGTCCTTTGTTGTCCGCCGTACCCGACTTCACATTATGCAATGTTTTATTTAAGGTATCTTAGATGATATTTTTGTGTTAATGTAATATATCATTATATCATAGGCAGGACATTGAAGTACAAACAATGCTTTAACATGAAACATTAGTAGTATAACGATGAAATAAATGGCAGCTGTTCGAAAAATTCACAGGATTATAAAGCACCAAGCATTGACAATTTTCAAAATTAATTTCTCTTAATTTCTTAATTTCTCTACCATATATGGTAGGTACCATAACAAATAACGTATTGCAGTAAAAATATAATTTCGTTTAAGAATATAACCTCTATGGAATAACAGGGTGGTTTAGAACTATGCATTTTAGGAAAGCTCGATGCTACTTGTGGTTCCAAGTCACCATTATTTTCTTTCTGGTAGTATAGTGTGGCGAGAATGGAATTTAAACTCCAACAACTTTTAAGAGTATCAAGTAGATTGAAAAATAAGTTTTGCAACAACAGCTTGTTGAAGAGATGTAAACACAAGAATGAGTAAAACATCAGAGTTTATATGGCGTTGAGCAGACGTCTGTTTCAAGTTTATGGCACCAGCTCATCATTACCCGAGATGAAGCCAGCCAGGTGGACGTGGGGAAATAAAAACGTTACACATAGAGATATAGCAAGTTCTTCGTTTGCAGCTGGACGACCCCATTGTCTTGCCTGTGAACCAAGAGGGAGTCCTTCTCCACCGAGAATGGAAACATTTTAAACTGATGAAAATCCCCTCTCTTTTCCTAGCTTGTGGTTTTTTAAGATAAAATCTTTTGTGGTCCTAAAAACTTCGACATACACTGCTATTTTGTTACAGCTACTTTCTAGTAGTCAAAAAACAAATTTTAACCAAGGGTTTCGTTGCACAGAATTCTGTAAAAACAAAGAAAGCCAGAAGACAAATGTAGTGTCTCTACCTTGGCTCATTCTTTTCGTTCATAATATTCTAGCTTTCAAATATTACTCTGGAAAAACAGCCCAACTCAAAAAAAATTATACAACGCGCTTTTAATGCCTAAAGTTTATCTTATAAGGCAATAACATTATATTGTGGTTTATTGGCATGCCTAACATTTGCAGAAATTATTTTATTGCTAATTTTCTTGTAATCTTGCAAAATTAAAAGTTTGAAAACGGCTAACATGAAAATATGTTTTGCTCATATTGTAATCTATCATCACGTAAAATCTACCTGAAACCTTGTCTATCCATTATATATTTGCACAGAATTACAGAACGTTCGAGAAACCGGGAGAAGGGAAACTTCCAGAAGATTCGTTATCTGTTAATAGCTCTTTTGGAAAGCGCTACCGCGTCTGTTTATGTTTATTTATCAGTCCAACTGGCCAATAAGTTCTACGCTTTATAGTTACCACCAACACGTCAATAAATATTAATTATTTTAACAAATGAAAAATACAGACACATGTTTTGTATCTGCAATAGGTTTATACATCTGTTAAGATTTTCTCGTCATTAAATATTGCACAGTTTACAGGATATTCACAGAAAATTCAATACAGTTAAGGTTTGACATTCCAATTAAAAGCTTTATACAGGATTTGAGAGGTAAAAAGTTATATAGTGCTATATGCAATACGCAGGTGCTCAGGAATATTTTGCGTATGGTTCCTTTGATCAACGCTTTTCTGGTAATTTACAGCTTCCAAAGCTTCCGGTCTCACAAATTCAACTGACACATTTTTTGCTTACCTTTGGGCCATAAAGAGATTCTCTCAACTTGTCACGATAAAAGAACGTAAAAATAATAACCCTTGAATGTCCTCTTAAATCTATTGCGTCACATCAACCGAGTCATTTTCTAACCAAATGGGAAATGGGGGGCAGTAGAAATATACGCAGGCTGTTTATTTCACCATCAGTTATGCCGCGCAGGAAAAAGGCTCTATATCTCGTACATAAGTCACGCCTTGCCAATATTGGTATAGCTATTCATTTCAATTTATCGTTGCAGCACAAATATGAGCCATGTGTTTTCCTCCTGCATGCCACGCGTGAGTTCGAATATACTCGGTCAATGACTGATGAATAAATACTTCCTTGCCGGGCAGCACGCAAGCCGAGCCCGCTCGCCCGCTCGCCCGCTCGCTATGTTTCCATGGTAATACATAACGCACAAATGAAACACTACACACTGTTTAGAAAATGAAAACAAGAACGCAACAAGCTCTTAAACTGAGCTTACGTGACGACTTCATTGATTATACAAGAAAACTGAAGTTACATCTTAAGTATTTCGTTCAATGTCAGCCACTTTCACTTATACTTGCTTTGCTGGAAAGCAAATAAATAAATAATACAACCTTGACTTAGCTAGGGGTACGACCCGACAGCCAAACTCACGCCCGCATACCGTGGCAGAGCTGAACCATAACCCAGCGATGTGGACTCTGTCACTCTTTTAAATATAGTTCATTTAATACAGTTCAATTTGGAGAAAATATGTTCGCAAATACACAGGGTGGAAGTAAAGTCTTACAATAATTTAAACCAGTGTTAGATTTCGGTATTTGAAACACATTTTTTATCTTAAGTTTCTGTCTCCGACCATTTCCTGCAAAGATATTTAATTTTTTTCGAAAACAGGAGACAGACAAGCCGACAACACTGCAGATTATGTGACACTTTCACCACTGCAGTACTTGAACACCGCAGCGTGGTGTCCCGTGAATGTAAACATATATCCTGTCGTGTTCTTGCGTGTTTATTGTGCTAGTGTAGGCCAATCAGAATGCCAGTTGCACTCATCTCCCAACGCATTATCCACCCTGCGTCGTCTTTACAATTGACCGTTGTGTTTACAACCTGAAAGCGGTTCAGATCCCTGACTAACCTCGACGTAACGTCTGAAAAAGCTGCTCGGAATACTCCTTTAATTCTTTTAAGTGATTAATTATTTCGATGTCCCATAATTACTACCAAACCTACGTTACTCTTATCATCTCACAAGTAAGAAACTATTATTGTCGTATATTATTGTGGAACTGCGCATGCAATTTGGGACAAAAACTTTTTTTTTCGGAATCGGCTGATCGAAGAACAAAGTGCCTTTAGAACTTTTTTGTCTGTAATGGATCTATGAACCACATCTGGTACACACTATTCTTACAAATATTTATTTCTACTAGATTCTGCAAATTATGTATCACTTTCATACGTATCCGAGGTCTTTTAGTTTTTCTAAACTTGATCTAGTTGTTATTGGATTGAATATTGAAGAGAATTGACAGTCTTGCTTTCAGCTGCGCAGACTTTACAGAATTGATTGCTCCATGCGCATACTTAGTTTTTGGATAGCAAGATCGTTATGAAGGAGTGAATATACTGGCACTACGTTAAGGCGTGGTCTAGCATAAATTATAACAACAGTTGTTTTCAAAGTAACGAAGGCAGATTTCAGATAACCGGAGTAGTTCTTGAACTTGTTGACGGAAATTGACTTTCTCCATGTGCTCTTAAAAGAAATATAAGTATAAGGAGAAAGTTTTCCAAGAAGTTGAGAACTGTTTCGATTAGTAAAAGACTTAATACTTTCATGAGTTGAGGCAGAAGGGATTCGTACGGTACCAAATGCTAGACAGTGGAAGCTTTCTGTGCACGCAATGCTGCTTTCAGTCGTTTGTTTACCGTCGTTCCAAAGTCAATAACACAACTATCCTCATCAAACTTGCATTGCTTCCACGTAACAAGTCGCAGTTCAGTGATCTATTCAGACGTTTTCAACTCTAAGGAGTGCCGACAGGGATAAAGACGATTTTTTCTAAGCACGATTGGCCTCGCAGAAATAAGTGCTATTACTCCGATTCCTTTGTATAGAAACAAAAGAGTAAATCTCGCTCATTTACAAATAAATCGCACTAACGCATTAAAGTATATATATTTATGGATGCACTCACATGACTTTTTCAACTATTGTACTAACCATTCTTACAAACTCTTATTACTATATCTTCTTCGTGTTAGTTGAGATAAATATTTGTACAAATTATTTTATTGCTTATTTCCTTGTAGGTACAAGGGGAATATTAGAATACAGTAGGCTTTTTGCGATAGTCAAATCTTTTAAAACAGTGTTTTTCAACCTTTTTCATGACACGAGCCCCCTAGGGTCAAAAATATGAACCTTTGTTTCATGTATGTTAAAAAATATAATCCATACAACAATTTTAGGCTTTTGTGTTGCTAGGATTCAGATATAAATATATAATTAAGCACGTAAAACATATACTTTTAAATCGAATACGTGACCAATTGATAGCTAACAAACAAATACATATTGTTAGGGCCGAGATTCCCAGTGCCATCTGTTGGTAACACTCGCAACTAGTACAGGTTTTGCGAAAGGTCTACTCTACAAGCTCAAAGAGAATCTACTGGAATTATCTGCTGATGGGATGTTATACTTGGAATTCAAGTTTGAAAATTTCGATACCTTTTGGTTAAAAAGAAAAACACAATACCCCGAATTAACAACTGAGGCTATGAAGTGTTTGATTCCATTTTGTACCTCGTACTTGTGCGAGTTGGCATTTTCATCAATGGCCCAGATAAAAAGTAAACTAAGAAATGGCTTAAATTTGGAAAATTATTTAATACTTAATGTGCAAAAATGGATCCACGATGGGAGAAATTGATTGAACAGACTGAAGCGCAACCTTCACATTAAAATAAACGAGTACTCGAAGATTTTATATTTTGTTACTGTGTTTGTATAAATAACATAACGAGTATCATTTTGTTAGCTTTTTCTTAATATATCTACCTTTTTAAAATTTGTTGATGTTTTTTACTGAGTCCTCTCGACCTCTCACGCCCCGCCGGGGGGTCTCGACCCACAGGTTGAAAAACACTGTTTTAAAGCTTTGAGATTCCGTTGTCTTTGCATACTTAACATGAACAACGATGTTCTATTTCACGAAAGTCTTAAGTTTTCCGAAACTCACACACATAACAAGGAATATCTGCGAAGTTCACCCTACAAGAAAATTTATTAAGATATAAATTGTGTATTTTAGCAAGATCTACATTTTTTGTACATTAAGATTTTGTCCATCTCTAACGGTTTACGAGTTATGTAAAAGTCGTCCAGAGTAAATACGACTACAGGGGCTATAGCCAGAAAATTCAAGATATACATTTCATTTGTCATAAAATATCTCAAACATATGACATTTTAATCGTTGGCGGGCTAAACTAAAGTAACTTGTCGGCCGGGTTGTTGTTTGGCAAACCCTGCATTAAATCAAAAGAAACGTTTTTTTAACTTCCTAAAAGATACATTGTTCTGTATTGTTATAAAATATATATGAACACCACAAACTAATGTGTTTCAAATTGATAAATTAAACTGGCATTCCATTTGGCAAATAGAAGGCAGTATGTTTCGAATCAATAACTGGAAATGTTTGTAATGTAGAAGCAGGAAAATGAATAAATGCGACCATCTCGGTTACACGTGAAAGGGATGGTAGGCTCTGTTCGCATATATAGCACTATGAAGGCTTTTTATGAGGAATCGATAACTGATATTTGGAAAAATACCGTGTGACTCAGTCATAAACCGATATTGGCTTTGGAAGCTCTATAATATTACTCCGCAGTAAACACAAAGGGCTGCCATTTCAAATATACAGATTATAAAACGAGTTAAGCCTCTCTTCGTTATGTGCAGTGAAAGGCTTTGCTGTCCTAACTGTTTTTGTTTCTCCCAGCTCACGTTAAAAGAAGCTTAATTTCTAACAACTGCTCCACGTTGTATTGATAAATAATAATACATTTTCGGTTTGGTGTATACAAATAACAAAAAAAAACATTGAAAAAACTAAGAGAGGATTACGCAGAGCCAATTATATGTACAGCGTTTTTCCTTTACTTGTCTGAAACAAATGTATTTATTCAAAATTATCAATATTTGCGTTTATTTAACGTTAGCAGAATTTACAGTTCCTAGTGGTATTGCTTTAACTATGGTTTCCTTCTTTTCAATCTCTATCCCATTTTCTTTTCGCATTACTGCTCTCTTCTGTTTCTCATTCTACGTCAGATACAACATATTCAGGTATCCAAGCGCTGCCTTCTACCTTCCCCACCAACAGCCCCTGATTGACATCTTGGTGACGTCACCCTGCATACATTTTTTCAATATGAGTTACATAGAACATTTAATTTCAACTCAATTATTTAATATTTTAAAGTAGTGCATGTCACATTTTAATACCTTAATCTCTCAAGCTCTTCTGAGATTTTCAGTCTATTAAGTTAAAAACTAGGGTCCAAGAAGCACTTTGAATCGTGAAAAATGACGAAAAAGCTGATAAAAATGCATTTTGGTGTTTAAGAACATATTTTTGTACTTTACTTAAATCCAATCAACTTAAAGTTCCCCAGTGGAATGTGTGACGCTATCTTCTGCTTTCTTCTTTGCGTCAATAGCTCTTTTTGAGAATTTTAAGTTTGCTTGACATGAAAACTTTCCTTCCACCTTCCCATTGTTAACAAAAATTTTCCAAAATTTCATCGATACATTGCCAATAAGAAAAAGGTAAGAATTTGTTCGTATTAAAATATTTCAATTTTAAAACCCGGTTCACAGTATATGATATAACCATTAGTTCAGCCTTCTCGAACATATTTCCTCACATTTTTGTGTGGTGTTCAAATTATTGACTCCTTTTGTAACTACGGGGTTCGCTGTGCGAGATAATCCGTTTCAAATTTCACTGCAGGTTTGAACTGTTATTTAGTTGATTGTACACCTTCCTTTACTATACATAACGGCTCAAGGAAACCAGATTACGCACACGAATACATCAGCCGTTTGAAGGTCCGTCTCCATGTATTATAAACCAGGAAAGGCCAACTCTAATTAATGAAAAGCAATTTGGGCAGCTGTTATATTGTGTTAGAAGCGCACTATCAATATTTCATATGTGCTTGCTGTACGATCAGGTAGAGTTGTCTCTGAATCTGCCTCTTGGCGCGTTTGTCTAGCATTGTATCCTGACCTTTGTGAGGAATCGGTTTAAAATTCACACAGAGACAAGATTTGTAATAACTCTTATGTAATTCTAGCATTAAAACGGCTTATTAGGGTGGCATAAATCGTGCAAAATTACCCTATTCCTGGCTCCGGTACCAGAAAATGAGTAACGTAATGATAATTATCATTACAAGACTGCAATGACGTCATCACTACCACAACATAATTTTCTCCAGACAAACCCCTAGCACAAAAGTCAAGGCTCTGCCTACTAAAGGCGTCATCAGTGGGGTGCAGTACTGGAGGGTGGGACGCGGTCAGCGCCCCGGTCCCCCCCCCCCCTCCCGGGCGATTTTGCTACTGCTCAATTGGTCCCTACGGGAGCTAACCAGGCTGAGTGCACCCCGTACCAGACCTCCCAGAGGGGGAAATATCCCCACGCCAGTACCAGGGAGCGAACCAGGCTCCTCCATACCAGATGCAGGCGCGCTATCACTGCGCTACGAACTAACAAAACCCGAAACCGTCACAAGTGCAGCAACATTCAAATACTAGAATCGCTTCATTAAACCTATTTTGAAACAAAATACAACAATATACATATCAATCAGGACCTACGCTGCTTGGAATACTCACTGTCCTTGATGTATATCGACAGTAGAATTAGTCATATTAAAAGATGTTATCACTGAGCGGAGTACCTTCCATTTTCCTCTGTAAGTGTTGAAACAAATGAAGCATCTGCTTAGCAACCATATTACGTCACACATCTATGATCTCTGATAAATTATGTTTTTCTTATTTAATAAATTTATTAAGTATTTTTACGTATTTTAAAGCCAAAAAAGCATAAAATGTTGTATGTAACACGTGTATGATCTTTTAATTGTGACACTCGTAAAATACATACTCGTGTCACAATCAGATTATACACTATTATATAAATAATATAGTCTATTATTGAATAATGTTTCCTAGATCAGGTATACTTACGTGTCTTTGCAATGAGTGCGAAAACATGCCATGATTGTCTAACTGTAGACATCACTAAGTGGTTCGATGCAAAGGCTGCATTAAAGGTCCTGAGTTCGAGTCAGTAGTACACTTAGTGTTCAAACAAACCATAAATTATTTTAAATTTCTAAGTCGATTTTTCACATCCTTTTGTACTCCCATTCATAGTTGCGGCTGTAGTTGTAGTTAATTTAGTTTTCCTTCGTGTAACAGGATTTGGATTTAGGTTTCACATTAACATAATATCTACTCAATTGAACCTTTTTTAATCCCAAATAAAGCAAACTCTGGAAGTCTGAGGTCAAGCATACGAACAAGCAATAAAAATTAACTTAAAATAGAAGTTAAAAGCTTGATTGAGGATTTTGTGCTAAGGTAAATGCCGAATTGGATATTTATTACTACGACCCAGCGTTCCGCCTTAAACCTAAAACAGTGGTAAAAGTGAAAAATAGATGGTTAATAGTGAATGTTCTGCCATCTATCCATTGATAATGAAAGTAGGTAGACAGGCAGGCGTCCAAACGCCCGTCGTTGTGCAGATGTCTAGTCCTAAGGACTCTGTAAACTTACAGGGAAGCAAAGTGGTATCGTAGAGCGATATGATCCAGCTAGAACGCAAACCAATGTCGCAAAAATGTACAACTCAAAATTAACATTTGTGCAAAATATGATACCTTTGTGCAAACTTCTGCTGGTAGAAAATTTTAGAAATTGTACCATTAATGAGGGCATTAATACTGAAGTATAGGTATACTGGATTGAAAGCGACAGTAATCTGCTAATTATATTTAACTATTTCTTTAAGTTATTAATCCCCTGATACAGATCCAAAATTCCATAACATATACACACTACAGTACTTCCAATACTTTATCCATCACTTCTTAAAACGCACACACATACAGTATACACTTGATAAGAATAAGTAAATCACGCAGACCAGATAAAAAATGAATTCCGCTAGCTGGGAGGAAAGCGGCATATCGTTTGTTACTGTTACTGATTATTAAGTTTTCGAAAGGTTTGTGTTTATTGCCTCTATTGTTTGTTTCAGCAGCAGATAGTTGCCGTATTTTTGCGGATGCTGTTTTAATGTTTATAACATTCCTCTACCTGGAGCAGTAAAATCGACAAATGTGACTAACTGAAACTCTGAGGTTAACCGTCCACAGTATACCAATCTCCTAACAGTTACCTTGTAGTTGTAATTAATTAAAATAAATCGAGAGAAAAAATAAATAAACAACATAAATATCTTTTGCGAGAATATATAGTAGAATCTTAAAAAAAAAGAAAGAAATGACAGTAGCTTAAGAAAGATATTTTAGTGCAATATTATTTTTAACTTTATTACGTATAGTAAAGTGGAGTAAGTATTGTATTCCACCCAAAAATTCGATGTAGAAATTCTACCGGAAATATGTTTTGAGGCCCCCTGAATCCCCCCCCCCCAAAAAAAATTAGGAAATGTTCCGTGTGTGCGTGTCTGTATGTCTATGGACAGCATAACTCAAAAACGAAGAGTCGGCTATAAACCACAGTTGGTATTTAAGTTTGTCTTTCAAGGATGTGACTCCAAAATTTTGAAAAAAATTGCTCCAACCTACACTACCATTTACATGGAACATTTTTCGAAAATTTTGATTTTCTTTAAAATGGCTCACGATCTTGATTAAAATGACTTGTTTAAGATGTTTTTGTGACATAAAATGTATATTTTGAATTTTCTGGCTACAGCCCATGTAGTTCTATTTACTCTGGACGACTTCTGAATAACTCGTAAACCGTAAATAATGGACCAAACTTAGTATACAAGATATGTTGATCTCATTAAAACAATTTATGTCCAAATAATGTTTTTTTTGTAAAGTGAACCATTTCGGAGATATTTGTGTGAGTTTTGGAGTACTTAAAATTCGTCAAATGGAAGATCATTATTCATTTTTTATATCTTAACCGCACAAAGAGAACGGAATCTCAAAGGTTTAAAAGATTTGACTATCGCTCAAAGCCTACTGTACTACCGCATTCCTTGTTTCCACAAGGAAATAAGCAAGACGATAATTTCTACATATATACTGTAAACTGATACGACGGATACAAAAGGACCTGTCGAATTCTAACGTTTATGAGGATGTTTTCTGGTTCGTTTGTTGCAAATAATTATCTGGGCCATACAAAGTTCAAAAGAGATGAGATTATTGTATAACGATAGGAAAATATTTGACAGCCTTATTTTGTGGAGAGCAAGCAAGCAAGCAGGCAGGCAGGCAGACAGACACTCCATAGTGTAGAATGAGCAGTGCCGTCGACGTGATGCGATAATCGATATGACATGACACTTGCCTATCTCTTCTCTCGCGCATTATGAATGAATTAGGCAGCAGCGACACATCGATTAGCCGTTAATTCGATGGAACGGTTGCGTCTGGAATGCCACCCAGGGATCCAAATATTGATACCGAACACAGAGACCACGTCAGGGGGTTTAAGGGAGGCAAAGGCCACTTGTACTAGAGGGAGGTAAACCCAAACTCCCCTCTTTCACAAATTTTGGACGTCGCTGGTCTAAAGAGTGCAGTGATAGTTCAACCTTATTTTTACTTGCGTCCTCAGAAAGGTCCGTGTTACGTCACTCTCACTATATAAGAAGGCGCTGCAACGAGAGTTGGGGAATCAATCAAATTTTTAGTGTGTGTGTGTGCGCGAGGGCGTGCGTGTGTGTCAGCTGCGTGAATACGATCGCATCGAATGTAAGGTAGTGAAGCATTTAAAGAGGGATTATATCGTCAGTCAGATGTTCGAGAGACAGAATGTGAAAGAAAGACAGAAAGGAGTGAGTCAAAGTTACGAGAAGTAAACAGTTGTGAGTTGTAATATCACGAAACACTGTAGATTGTTAACGTCAATAAAAGAGAACTGTGTATTTGTGCATTCAATTAGAAGAAAAAAGTGCAACAAAAGTAACTGGACTGGAGTTTTATCATATTGTCAGAATAACATTCAATTTTTGTCCTGTATAATCAAAATTTGCTTTTCTCATACAGATTTCAGATACGTTATATTTTCACAGTTTTTCGAAGTGTTATTATTTGTCCGTAACATAAGACTTATCGTTTTCCCAAAGCTTCTATATTTTAAAAAGACTTTAAAGAGGGAAACTGTATCAATTCTGTATAAAACACGAAGGTTTTGAACTAGCCATAGTTTATTTGTGCATGTAATTGGAGGTACAATAAGGATGTAGGATGATAGCGATAATGCTTGAAGGTGTATTTGTGCAGGTTCTCTCATTTAGTGGATTTGCTACCTGGGAACGTTGCAGATTATTATTTGGAAGGTTCCCTGTGCCACAAAGCACGACCGTAGCTTCAATAATTTAGTGGAATTTCACGGTGTTTTCCCACATGGCCATGTTCACGTTATCTTAGGACCTTTAGCATGCCGGAAAGGGCCATCCTTTGTTGTGCCCCAGGGGTTTTAAAATTCTACTCGTCTCCGGACTAACACTGCGGCCAGCCGATCTTCATCTGTTTGTGTCAGGCAACGTCTTGTATGTACGTGGCTGCCCCAGCATTTTCTCAATTTTCTCTCCCTCGTCCTTTCTCTTTACCCGTTAGCAGAGAGGAGGAAAGTTTAAAAAAATAATCTTTTCTTATTATTTTCGCTTTTCTTCTCGAGTAACAGAATGACAAACTCTGACTCTAAATTAAACCCAAGGGAGTAGAAGCTCCACGAAGTGGCAAAAGTTTTGGCGGTTGCATTGGCTGACATGACAGGTTCGCTTCGACTCCGAGAGAGGTCCTTGTGACAGGCTGCCTTGCGAGTCGTGTCTGACGGGAACACACGTTCCTTTCCTTACTGCTCACTGAGTGACAATCGACCTGGAAAAATAAATTTAGCTTGGCGCAAACTTCTGTGGCATCTTATAAAATACTTAAGTGATCCCTGAAAACCACCGACAGATGCGTAATGGTTAAAAGACAGTAAACGTCGTGCATTCTTCTTGCCGAAGTGTTAAAAGTGATTTTGAAGTGTTAGAAATACAGACTGCCTTACTTTCTCTGCCACGTATCGTAAGTAGGGGAAGTATTGTATTTTAATACAGGTTTTCCACTTTTAGCGGTTGCCTTGCAGTGCTGTAAAAGTTCTCCAATATATGGATGCCTTCATTCCACTGTCCCTCTTCCAATCCTCTGTTCTTCATGGCTTTATCTATACCATCCATTCCAGTAAGGCGTACTCTTGCTCATCTGTTCCGACCAGAAGCCGACCAGCTAACAATTTTCTTTGGTAACCTTCCCTCCGTTATTCTCTGAACGTGTCCATACCATTTGGGAGCCCTTGTTTCTGATCTGTCAACAACACTTTCTTCTCCATCCATTTCTGCTCTTACTATATGTGCATTTGTTATATGCCCCATTCTGAATACTCTCATACTTCCCCTCAATCCGTCCATTTCTATCACCAGCAATCTTCTCCTCGATCTTTCCTCACCGTCCAACTTTCACTTCCATATGTTAAAATACTCACCACCTATAATTACTGTTTAAGTGTTCCGAAACTGACACACATAATAAGGAATATCTCCGAAATGGCTCACTCTACAAGAAAATTTATTTGGACATAAATTGTGTATTTTAGCAAGATCTACATTTTTGTGCAGTATGATTTGGTCTATCTCTGTTTACCAGTTATGCAAAAGTCGTCCAGAGTAAATACTACATGGGTTATAGCCAGAGAATTGAAGATATAAATTTCATTTGGCATAAAACTATCTAAAACATATGCCATTTTAATCAAAATCGTTAGATCCATTTTGAAGAAAATAAAAATTTTCGAAAAATGTTCCATGTAAAGGGTAGCTTAGGGTGAGGCTATTTTCTTCAAAATCTTCGTGTCGCATCCTTGAAAGACATTAAACTTAAATACCAACTTTGGTTTTTAAACTACTTTTCATTTTTGAGTTATGCTGTCCACAAACTGAGACACACAGACACACACACGGACCTTTTTCTAAAAATGATTTTTTGGATTCAGGGGGTTTGAAAACACACATTTTCGGTGAAATCTCGACATTGAATTTTTGGGTGAAATACAATACTTTCCCTGCTTACCAGTAGAGAAAGTAAAAAGGTGTGTGTGTGCGTACGTGCGTGCCTGTTTGCGTGCGTGTGTGCCTGCGTGCGTGTGAGCGTGTATGTATGTGTGTGTGACAGGTCAAAAACGAAAAGTCAGTTTAAAACAAAAGTGAACAAAAGTTTAATACATTTCGAGGGTGTAACACAAAAATTTTGAACAAAATTCCTCCATCCTAAACAACCCTTTAGCTGTAAAATGTTTCAAAAATGGCTCTAACGATGTTGCTTAAAATACCATATGTTTAGGATATTTTTATGGCAAATGAAAGTATATTGATATAGCTTGATGAATTTTGCATAACTGAAATGAACTCTCTAATGAAGTGAACCAATTCGGACATATTCCTTGTATTTATCAGAATTTCGCAATACTTATTGATCGTTCTAAAATTGGAGGTAGCTATTCACTTTTTATCTCTTGGCCGTGCAAAGAGGACCAAATTTTGAAGCCTTCATATAACGACCAGCTTCAAAACATTTACTATCACTTAAAGCCTACTGTATTCTCATAATTCCCTTGTACCTACAAGAAAATTAATAAGATAATTTTGCAACTGTTCTATTCTGCCTGCTTTAACGCAAATCACTATATATTTTTGTCTGATTCGTCTAATTCGCCTATCTAATGTAGGTACGCCTTAGAGCAAGCAAAATTAATACTGCTGTCGTGTGTTTCAGAGGAGGTTATTTACTGGACCAGGGTCAATTTTTTGTTCAGATTCACGCCAATTGTAAATGTGTAAAATAGGGAACTGTGTTTTTTAAATTCAGTTTTAGAACAGAAAGTGGCAGTGAAACTAACTTTACTTGTCATTGTCACAACACTAAAAATTCTAAATATTTTAGATTTTTGTACATTCTCTTTGCTTTCTCTTTCTGTGTCTATTCTTAGCTTCGTTTATATTATTTAAATCTTACGCGCCAACGTCTTCCTATATTGGTAACGCTTGCGTCCCTTTAAAGTCATCATTATGTCGACCGGAAAGGTTCTGTTGGGTGCTGTAATAATTGTCAGGCAAGCTCCTTTTCGAGACAACGGATGGTAGTCTATAAAACCGAATCTGGTTGGAATCGCATCGCTGGCAAGAAAACGTACCCTGGTTAAAACGAATCCCTGCAGAACGGAAAGGTTTGGACAGCTGGAAAACCCACCTCCATATCGGAAATTGATACCCGATTTTTCGATACGCTGGCAGATGCCCAACCTCGCCACGCTTCCGCAATACCAGACACTGTCCTTCTATAGAAGCTCGGTATCTTGTGCTTTACCGTAGAAAATGTTCTCTCCTCAGATCTGCGATAACAGGAACGTAACGAAAACTAGTCCGAAATCTAAGAGGAAAGGTGTTACACTTGGTTCAGATGATTTTTAGTGTCTACATTTCTATATCCAGCCTACTAGTGTCGCTTTGTCGGTCTAACTTACAATGCTCTCTTCAACCGATACAACTAATACTCGTAATAAATGTTTTCGGCCTTCTTGCAGTGTAGCCCCTGAGATATCGGCAACTTCTCTGCTTCAGCTGTGTGGCGGTAACATCTATACCAAAGGTGAAAGCAGTTGATCTGTATCGTGCGAAGGCTATTCTGTTATGAAGAGACAGTAGATAGCAAAATAAGCGTGTGTGTGAATAATTATTATAACAGCTACTTATCCTTCTCCCTTCCTCTTTCTCTTCCCCTTCTCTTCCTACTTCTCCTCCCACTTCCTCCTTCTCCTCCAATTCTATTCCTCCTGCTTTTGTTCCCCTTTTCTCCTCCCCTTATCACCTTTATTTTTCTCCTACACTTCTCCTCCCCTTCTCCTCCTTTCTTCTCCTACTTCCGCTTCTCTTCTTTCTCTTCTGTCCCACTCAAAACTCTCCTATTTGGTTGATAGTTAATTGCTTTTTGGAGTAGATGCTGATTCCAATAATACGTTATTTCCATTTTATGTATCATATTTTATCCTTTCGTTAATGTAAAATATAACTCATACCTGATCTCAAAGTTTCATTTCTTATCATGTAAGTTCTGGAATATCATCTTGCCCATATTGCAAATTTCATCTGTGCAGGTTCTTCTTTTTTAGCATATACGTATAATAAAACAAAGGAACCATATATTCCACCTATAAAATGTAATATGGAAATATGTTTTGTGGTCCCTCAATAAAGTAATTAAAAAGGAGCGTTAATTATCTTCAGTCACTAAGTAACTAATCTAATATGACAGAGTAATGCAGTGGATTTAAGCTCCACGAATAAAGTTTAATACCTATTTAGAATCAAGGTGCACTTATATGTTACTCGAGTAACACACTACAATAAATTGTGTTTAATATGAATTGTTACTGAAATTTAATTTGAACTTTAATCTGTGTGTGTGCGCGCGCGCGTGCGTGCGTGCGTGTGTGCGTGCGTGTGCGTGTGTGTGTGTGTGTGTCTTAGCAGTATAACTCGGAATAGAAATGTGAGATAAATACCAAAACTCGTATTTAAGTTCAGTGTCTTTCATGGATGCAACGGGAATATTTTCTATAAAATACCCGATACTGATCCTTATATGCACAGTATTTTTAGATCTAATTTGAATATCAAATATGTAAGATACCTTCGTGATAATAAGATGTATTTGTAGATTATTTTTAGGGTTATGTTATAAGGTCCTTTTCATTGGAAAATAGTTCTTAATTTTGAATTTCTGATAAACCAAAGGAAGTGTACAGAAACTTATCACAAAAAGGTGTATGTCCCTTTAAGATAGATGTTTGATGTAAAAATTTTCGTGGGATAAGCCATTTCTGAGATACATGCCTTTAATGGTTTGATTTGTCACTGTTTTTATCATTTACTCCAAGGAGTGCAGGCGTTTTAGCTGTAGAGCGGTGCAGAATTCAAAGTGCAAAACTATTATTTTTAAATACATATTTAAAATCTATGAACCTTGGCTAAAATAATACAAAATAATTTAAAGTAATAAAACTTCAACTTTATTGGACTATATAAAACTAAAAATCATATATTCTGGCAACTTTTTCCATTTACTATTATTCTAAATGTAGATTTTCCTTTGAGATTTTAGAACTAATGTTTTAAACCAGTCCCAACACAGAGGGTTTAATTTTCATCAACACAACTGAATCTTGCGCGGGGTATAACAGCACACGATCGATTATCTGTTTGAACCGAGTGGACAGCCCTGAGCAATATATGCATATGTATTCCTGTGTGCAAACAAAAGCATTGCCTATAAACTACTTTTTTTAAATTTTTTGGTAAACGAAGTGCTATTGGCGGAAAGAAATAAAAAAAAAAAAAAAATGCCCGGTAGTTACGCGTACCCTAGGTTTTACAAAGTAAACTGTTTTGAAGTAAATAGCAATATATTTCTCCAAACGCAGTGGAAAAAAAAAGCGACCGTTAATAAAATATGTTCTATTTATTTCCTTTTGCCCGAATGAAAATACAGCCGCTGCACGCACGAACAGGGCGCTTTCAAACAAAAATATCGAATCGTTATGCCATGTTTGTTTTGTTCAGATAGGTTGAACAGTGATATTAATGCAGTTTAATCCAATATGAAGGTACACAAGATATACCATTCCCATATTCACATTATAAACAAAGATAAATATCATATGTGTATCGATAATATAGAGCTCGCGGTCAGTATGCGATAATATAAATTATGAACTCTTTAACAGTAGGGTTCAAGAGGTTATTAATTCAAGATAAAAGTGTCTCATCAATACGAATTTAGAGTACTGATAACAAACCAAAATCAACAAAATGCAAAACGTGAATGCAGATATTACTACAGTGAAAATGATGGAATATTCATCCAACCTGAACTATGAGGGTCATTCAAAAAGGAACTGAGAGTGTGAGCATTCATTTTTGTTCCTTTGGCCAATGCAAAGTCATCTAGTAGCTAACCACTCGCAACTAAAGCTATAAGCCATTAGGATCACAGTACATAAATTATTTTATGTAATCCTTCGTAATTCATGATTAAATTACTCTAATAGAGACGCATTATATATTTTAGTAGGAGGGCCAAACAAAGAAGATTTTGGTCAGCGTTCGGCCCACGAACCCTAGTTTGCAATGCCTTGTTATAAAGTATAACATTGTAACGTCGAAGGTAAAAAGGCATAAAAGATTGTAAATGTAACAATAGAAACTTATTATTGAGCGCTTACGATAGTAAGAGAGTAAATAATAGGAAGTTTCACAAGAGGCTGGGGTTCCACACGAGCACCTCCGATTTAATGCCATACGTATACTTTGTGCTTGTTTTGCTGATATCAAAGAGACTGGTTATGAAAGAGGTGTGTGTGTAAATTTAATGTAATAATTTCAGTCAAAGTAATAGAAAGCTAAACCTCAGTTCAAATATTTTCCACATTTTAGAAGAAAGTAGATGTATTAGTCTTCGAGTCCCGACCATTAGACCGACTTTTATTTTGGCCCAACTTTCCAGAAACTGTATACATTATAACGAGAAGAGGTAATCTAAACAAAGATGTCTTTTCGATGTTTTCACATGTGACTTGTTCTTTTTTTAACTTTGTGACTGTTTTGATTACAACGCCATTCATTTGCCCACACTGGATTCTCTCAATTTGACTGCATTTACTTTCAATTAGAATGCAAATTAAAACTAATAAATCTACCGCGGGAGAAAGAGCGAGCTAGCTAGCGTGCGCATGCGCGCGTGTCGCATTAAATTGCTGTGTACAGATTTTAAAACAAGGACGCCTCGCAACAATAGTGGATTTATCGCCACAATTAGCAAGTTTCGATATGCGCGGCGAGCCCCTCTCTCACGGCACCGGAAGTGACGTCACAGTCAGTCATGCTCCATATCTCACAGCCAAAATTTGCGCGTTAAAAGCCATAGCAATTTCCGTCATTTACTCCTAGAGGGGTGCAGTAACATCGCCTGCTTGTTTTTGTGTGCCGTACCACTTCATTTCCAAAACATCCATCAAATCATGTCAGCCCACGTGAATATATTACGTTTAGAATGTACTCTCCTGCACAAATGTTGCAGAACGGTGCATCAGCTTACACAGCTTTCATAAAACGATTGCTCTGTTCAAGATGTCCGCTTGATATTGCTGCAATCCTTCAAAATGGTTTCTTATTTCTTTTATTACTGCATCAAAACTATCTGATTGCATTTGTCATACTGGAATAAAGACCTATAGTAGAAAAAAACCTTCAGAATTCCAACTATCGGGATCATTGAGGAGAAAAATGACTTAAATGTCTTTATTAGACCACACAAAATTGCTAAGAACGTCTTCAGAGGTACACAATATCTTTTTCATGCCAGATGAATCTTATTTTGTTTTCACAAAATTAATTTGTGTGCTTAATTTAATTATTAAACACAGAGGTACTATATTTATCCCTAATATATAGATAATTTTAAGGATACTTCAATTCTGCTGTTTTTATTTTTAAAAAAAATCTATTAGGTAAATTAAGCTTCTAGCGGGATAAGTAATATTGCAAATGAATTTTTAACTTAGCAAAGCAATTTTGTTCAAAAAAAAACTATCAAAGATAGTTCCTTCAGCAGTTTTTGGAATTTTTAAGCTTGAGGTTTAGAAAAATGTACCTTGTAGGTATATAAGCTTTTAAAAGTTAAAAGCTGTGGATTGATCAATTAAATAAATTCAAAATGCAACAGTAAATTAACATTATTTGTTTACTATTGAGTGTGCTAGATTTTTAGAGTAAATTTTCAATATAATGTTAATGTAAACAGCATTAAATTTTTGAATCTAAAACACACCAAAAAATAGTTTAGGTCACATTTATCGTCATATTTTGTAATCTTGTTCGGTCATAAGTGCTTGGATATTTCTGACATTTTAGGTTATAAATATCCGGGCCCTGGTTATAAGTTTACCGCTGTAGCTTCAAGCGACTTAATGATTTTATGCAGGACTGCCAACATTTGCTATTAGAAACCCGTTATTTTGCAATGAAAATCTCTATAGTTTAGTATTTATATATTGTTAAATGACACAATCCAAATTATGGAAATAATAAGAAATTGTGTTTAAGCTAATCTGATAAAAGCAGTTAAAGGTCTGTCCCAAAAATACTAAAATTCATATGGACAAAACAGAAAAATATGTATAAACTGTCTCTATTAATTTTCAATATATTCAAGAAGGATGGTATAACTAAATGGAGGAGTGTATGTCTTATGGTCCATGGAATAATAAAAATGAACTGTTTTTTTTTTTTTTGTTTCAAATGACCAGATTATTGCAGCATCCTTAGAACACCAATTAGAGGAAGCTATCTATAATTTAGGAAACATAACTAAGGAATGTACTTTATGAATAACAATTAAAAAGCGAAATGCAATGATTTTATCGGGCAGGCGTATAAAAGAATAAAGAATAAGAGAACCTGTTAACATAAATACTCGAGTATACTCGTGTTTCTAATGTTGAGAAAACAATATCCCGAGTATACTCGTGTTTTTAATTTGACAAAACAATATAATGCCGAGTATACTCGGGCTTTGTATTTCCTAACAATATACGCCGAATTTACTCGTTCTATCGCGTTTTTAGTAGTTCCTTGATTCTTTCTCTGTATTTTGCTGTGGTCTGATGTTTGGCATGTATATTTCTGCCACCAGGTGTTTAAATTAGCATTTACACATTTTTCTGTGCGTTTTGAGGTCTCTGTAACAATCTGTTCTTGCAGTTTATATTGCTTTCTCACACTTTATGAATATGGAAAGTGAAGTAATGTTTAATATTTAATCTGGTGGTTCTGAAAGTTCTGAAGATAGCTGTGAGGAGATTTCAGGACTAGAAGGTGATGAATCAGTTTTATCTGAGAATAATATTGCGAGTGCCAGAGTGTGGTGCGAAACTAGGCCTTCAGGGTATTTTACAGAGCCACGAACATATAAACAATGGTTCTAATATTTATTATTTATGGTTTATCTTCATTCTTAGTGCTTAAATGTCCAATATTTGGTTTGCAAATCTAATTTCAGCAAGATAAAGGGGTTAAACACATCATGAGTATACTCGTGATTTTGTTCTACGTAATATTCAGAGATTGAAATTTCTTTTGTTAAGCTAGTAAAAATAATTTAATTGTTAGTATTATTGTTGTACTTAATTGTAAATTTCGGTAATAAGAATAGGTGACAAAAGAGCCATCACATTGTAAAGTAATAGGTATGTTAAGAGGTTAAAATCTATTTTCTATGAAGTGCAATTTTAGAATGGCTGTAGTCATATTGAAGTCGATTTAGCCCCTAAGTATAACTCTCAGTTGTTAGAAAGACAACAAAACTGTTCTTTGAAGCGCTAATACGACGGAGGACTTTTGTTTAGATGATCGCTTTAGAGAATGTAAAGGGTTGTTGAAATACAAGGGAATGCCCTGTTTGCGATGAAGAGGCGCCTGTCGACATGAAGGGCACTCTTCCTTTGTGTTCCCGCTAGTTGACTAAATCTGCCATAAGGAGCAAGCAACTGACTCACTCCTGGTAGAAAACTCAATGAAGGATACGCTCGTCCATTGTTCCCGGGGAGAAACCAAAGAACGCGCACGCGCAGTGGCGGCATCATTAATAATTACGTCAATTCGCGTAGAATCAGTAATCGATAGCCGGCGTTTCAAAGAGATAGACGAAACGGCATTTTTTTTGTCTCCGGTGGTAAACTTTGACCTTCGCCCCGAAGCCCAGTTCGACTTTGGAAACAATTCGAGGATAATGAAGCAGACTGTGAAGTTACTCGCTTTCTTAGGCGGAGGAATTTGCGGTGGAATTTCAGAGGAGTACTGGCTTAGCAATAGATTTCTTACACAGTTTCTGTTGAAGACCCGGGGTTCAAATTCCGGCTATGGCATTGAACTTTCAGTCCTAATTCCACCTCTACAGCCTACTGTAGCCTACGGTAATTAGTTTTATAACTCTTATCCTACACAGTAGTACAGTTTATTACGATTTGCTAATAAATGAAGAAGAACTTCTTCTTTATAAAATACTGTTATTTCAGTTCGGGGGAGAAGTAATGTTACACCATATAACTAAAATATGTAACAAGCAATGACATAAGTTCTTACAGCCTCAGAGTGTGAAACACGACAGAAAATGAAACAGGAAGCGCACTTTTAATATAGTGTTGAGAAATCCAGTGTTTCGTGCGAGAGGTTTAATTCGACTTTTGTCGATTTAAAACACCTGGGGGAAAGCGTGATATTAAAAAAGAAACTGGGTGGTATATGAAAACACAGCTGTTGAATTGCGCTGCGTAACGTGATTAAAGGAGAGCGGAATACAGCTCAGCTGTTACGCTGAACATTTGTGGATTATAGGAAATGTACAGAGGTTTATGGCTAATATCTCCAAATATAACAGGTGAGAATGAAGCAAGTGCTATTAGGTACGTATAATAACTAGAGCTTCCACACAAAAATTAAATGTCAAGATTGTACCGGAAATATATGTTTGGAGGCCTCCTGAATTAAAAAAAAAAAAAAAATAGAAAGTGGTCCACGTGTGTGTCTGACAGTCTGTGGACAGCATAACGGAAAAATAAAAAGTCGGTTAAAAACCTAAGTTGGTATTTAAGTTTAGCGTCCTTTTAGGATGCGACACCGAGATTTTGAAGAAAATTCTTCCACACTAAACTAAAGTTTACATAGAAAATTTTTATTTCCTCGAAAATCTCTTAAATTTTTTTTATTAAAATGTCATATGTTTAAGATATTTTTATGACAAATGGAATGTAAATTTTGAATTTTCTGGCTATAGCCTATGTAGTCCTGTTTGCTCTGAATGGTTTTCTTACGGTTTACTAGTTATGCAAAAGTCTGAAGAGTAAATGGACTACATCGGCTATAGCCACAAAACTCAAAATATGCATTTTATATGCCATAGAAATAACTTAAACGTACAACATTTTAATCAAAATCGTTTTAACGATTTTTGAGAAAATACAAATTTTCAAAAAACTTTTCTAGCACGGAGGAATTTTCTTCAAGATCTTCATGTGCATCCTAGAAATATGTTAAACTTCAATAGCAGATTTGGTTTTTAACCATGATTTAGTTTTTAGAAAAAGGTCCGTGTGTGTGTCTGTGTGTCAGTCTGTGGGCGGCATAACTCAAAAACGAAAAGTCGATTATAAACCAAAGTTGGTATTTAAGTTTAATGTCTTTCAAGGATGCGACACGAAGATTTTGAAGAAAATAGCCCCACCCTAAACTACCCTTTACATGGAAAATTTTTCGAAAATTTTGATTTTCTTGAAAATGGCTCTAACGATTTTGATGAAAATGAAATGTATATCTTGAACTTTCTGGCTATAGCCCCTGTAGTCGTATTTACTCTGGACGACTTTTGCATAACTGGTAAACCGTTAGAGATGGACCAAATCATAGATCTTGCTAAAATACACAATTTATGTCTGAATAAATTTTCTTGTAGGATGAACCATTTCGGAGATATTCCTTGTTATGTGTGTGAGTTTCGGAAAACTTAGAACTTTCGTGAAAAGGACCATCGTTGTTCATTTGTTTATATGTTAAGTGGGCAAAGCTTTAAAACATTTGACTATCGCACAAGTATTCTAATATTCCCCTTGTACCTACAAGGAAATAAGCAATAAGATAAGTTATACAAATGTTTATCTTAACACGAAGAAGATATAGGAATAAGAGTTTATAAGAATGGTTAGTACAAGAGTAGAGAAAGTCATGTGAGTCCAACACATCAGATTTTTGAGTTATGCTGTTCATAGCCAGGCACACAAAGAAACATACCCTTTTCTAATAATGTTCATTTTCTTCTGGGGCCTTCAAAACATATATTTTCGGTGAAAATCTCGACATCAAATTTTTTGGTAGAGTAAAATACTTCCTGTACTTTACGTAGTAGAGAAAATAAAAAGGAGTACTTCAACGTTACCGTTATAAACATGACGATATAATACCCAATTTTAAAATAAAAGTGATTTAAAATTGCTCAGATAGTTTTTTACTATTGGTGGTTAAGACGTAACCCGCTCTTGGTGATCTAAGTTCTAGACTATGACTTGGTAATGCTAAGGTTAACTCTAACCAGCTCCTAATCATGTACCGATTTGAAATGAATTTGAAATAAGTCCACATATTTTCCTACAACTCCGAAATATAAAATCTCAACTACATGTTTGGGCTATGGAGGAACAAAACAACAACTACAATACCTTTCACGGCTTTAATTAATCAAAATACACACATAAAACAATCGCCCACAACTGCTACAAAGTGCGCATGCGCACATGAATCTGGGCTAGGAAAAACATACGAACGAATAAAGGGCAACAAATGGAGGGATACAGCAAAACATTGATTTAGCATGCGCGGTATTCTCACTCTTTTGTCTTTTTTTGCCTTCTTTTTAATAACTTGCAATGGTGTGGCGTCCATGGCGTCGAGTAATTGAATTGAGCAATCACAGGCGAGGCGAAAACTTTGTTTGGTGTAGATAAAAGAGTGCAGGACAAGACCTGGTTACAAATGTTAATTAAAGAGACACAACACTAATGAGCACAAAAAAGAAAGATTGAGTAAAACGAATTATTAAACGGTTCATATTGAAAGGACAATTTTTTTCTCCCTTGTTATTTCACTTATTGACAAATGTAAAACCTAATTTGAACACAGAGACTGTTGAAAACTGAATATTGCGATGCATCCAATTTTAAAACTAACATAGAGGCTGTGGAAATAAGGTTAACGTTCAGGTTCCAAATTATTACTTCTCTACTGAACGTGTATAGTATTCCACCCCCCCGCCCCCCAAAAAAAATGGACATCGAGATTTCATTGAAAATATACGCTTTAAGGTTCCGCAAGGGCAGGAAAAAAGAAAGGGTGTGTTGTAAAGACACGATAGAAGTGAAACATTGTACTACAGGGAAACGTTTTAATTACTTTTAAACCACAACCTCACACACGCGCACGCGCACGCACACACACACCGCATACACTTCAAACCGAATGGATTATTTAAAAAATCTCGATTGAAAATATTTGTTAAAATTAGAATACTATAAATTATCACTGATAGGTGCAAGAGTGAGTGGTTGAGTCAAAGTGCGAGCTGCTGGTTTATTTGTCTTCATTATTGACACCGTCCAAACTAGCACGAATTCTACATCTTTCTCTGCTAACTCGTTCAATTTCAGACCTACTTTTTCTTTTTTCACGCTCTTGTTCCTTCTACGCCTGACTTAGACATATTCACAACAATATTCTAATGAAGAAAATAGGTTATAAACAATGACAACACTAAACAATACTCGAAATGCGTTGGTTATACACACGTGTTTCTGCGTCGGTCTGGGTGGCTCAGTTGGTTAGACGCTGGCCTACTGTTCCCAAGGTCGCGGGTTCAAATCCGGCCCTGGCCGATGGTTTTTAAGTGTGCTTAAAAACGACAGCTCCATGTCAGTAGATTTACTGGCATGTAAAAGAACTCCTGCTGGACAAAATTCCGGCACACCGGCGACGCTGATGTGATCCTGTCAATTGACAGCGTCATTACACAACAAAATAATTTTAAACGTGTTTCTGCGGATGCTCTGTTGACAACCAACAGCTATACTCAGTAATCGCCACGCCGCCTGAACGCAGTACATGCAACCACGGACGGGAATGAAAAATAGTATATGTCACACTCTTCTCCGATACCCGAAGGCAAGCGAGACACTCTACCCGACAGTGTTTACCCCGACCACTTTTCGTCACACAAAATGGTTGCGGGTCAGTCCTCCAATAAGAAGTTTCACTTCAAAAAGTGATTTCATAAAATGGTCCACGCGCATGCGCTAAACTATAATTAGCATTACTCAAAATCAAAACTTTGGATAAATGTCAAACTTGACGCACAAGTTTACTGTTTTCCGAGGATATGACCTGAAGATTTCGACAAAAATATCCCCACCTATTCTTCACATGGAAAAGTTTTCTTTATTTATGATTTTATCAAAAATGGCTTTTATCATTTTGAAATATAAGTTATTTGCGTAAAGAATAAATTGGCTGTGTGTCTTGAATATTTCGACCTAGGTGGTTCAGTTGGTTAGGCAGTACCCTACTGACCCAAAGGTTAAGGTTTCAAACCTAATCGCTTTAAGATAGTAACGGAGGAAGTTCTTTGGTACAGTGCATTCGTAGAGTGAGGACCCGCACACCCTCCGCCAGAGTTACACGTAAACGACCGGCAAGTCATGGCTACGCAACACTAACTACTCTACTGACTTATATTAGACTTATCTGCATCACAAAACATGTTCAAATTGAGACCTTCAACTCGAAGACACTCTCCATAACTCCGAGAACTTCACTGGTTTGCTCTCAAAAGTTCATGTTAGCTGTTTGCCTGTATTTCTCTCCCGATGTTGTCCCTTCAATTCCTGTAACGTGTGAGGTTTTCGTATATACACTTTATTATTTATGTTTTCTATAAATAAACATCGCATAGACATAGGTCAAGGGAAGGAGTTGGCCATAATCCTCGGCTAATTATTCTGTCCTCTATACGCACTTCCCAGTTCAGGCATAGAATTCGCTGTAGCTAAATCGTGCTGAAATATTTCAGCAATATTTCATTTCTTGTTAGTCGGGGAATAAATTATTTAAGGTAAAAGTTGCATAAACGTGTAAACCAACCGTTTTGTCGTAACAAATGAGACCGATTATGTCGACGCACACTCACTGCGCACCAAACCTCCTACTGTTGCACCGTCTTATGGAGTTTCATGAATAATATGAGGATTTTCGGTAAAAGGGAATGTGTTACCCTTGAATGTCAACAATTTCAACATATTTTGTGATACAGATAAACCTAATTTAAATAGTGTTCTGAACCCATCACTTGCCGGTCGTTTACGTGTAACTGGCGGAGGGCACGCTGGTACGGTGGGGCGGTTCGGCCGGTCTACGAACCGGTAAACCGTAAAAAACAATAGTAATATTATTATAATTAGGGCTAGGAAGTTCATGCATTTGCATGTTTTTTCTTAGGGGTTAAAAATATATGCTTTTACGTTATGTGCACGAATTATGGAATTTTCAGTTATTTGGACATGATATTATTGTGCATATAACTGCATATTTTCTTGATTTTGACAAATGCATATTATTTCAATATTATAGCCCCTATATTGCATATTTTAATGATTTTTATGTTTTTTTATTATTTTTTTCCATCTGAATAATATTTTTCATATTGGTAGTATTGCACATGATGATGCAATTCGTTAGGTGGCGAGAACTAATTTTGAGTCATGTTCTCATGCAGTGAATCCCGTTTCCACCCTTTCATTATATGTATGTGCGTAGAGAATAATCAGTGCGTTATCTGAGAGGTTTATATTAACAAAGATAAAGTGTAGGTTAACGTTTTGAGCAGCACGATTATAGCAACGCTTGCCTGTCTACCAGCAGTTGTATCGCGGTCTTCAAACGTAACAGTGTTGTGAACTGGTTCCTACCAAATTAAATTAGGCGTATAAAATGTTAAAAAGCTCTTCAAATGTCGAAAATAAAACCAACCTCGAGTGCTAGATTAATTAATTTAGAGATAGAGTTTACGGGTGACTTAATATCTACAGATTACAGATAATAGCGTACTGTTTTGTGGAGCGTGTGAGAAAACATTTCAAATTGTTTAGCACATAAACAGCAAAACATAAGGAGAATTTAATCAGAAAACTTGCAAACAAAGAACCTGTTCAAAAATAGCTAGTAGAGTGTTTAGGATGTAGGGTACTGAATTTTCCTATAGTTTGTGCCAAGCATTTTTAGCTGCTGATTTTCCGTTGTTCAAAATTAATAATCCGACATTTAAAAACTTTCTTACCAAGTACACTCGACAACATGTTCCTGCAGAAAGTACACTGCGTAAGACTTATGTAGGACATTGTTACAATAACGTATTGTCAAATATACAAAATGAATTAGCGGATTAGTTTGTGTGGTTGTCTGTTGATGAAACCCCTGATTCAGAGCGCCGCTCTATTGCTAATATAATCGTGGGTGCTTTAAATAATGAACAAAAGACTACACCTTATCGTCTTAATTTGAGCGAATTGTGGGCCACTGACAATGTAACTGTGACCCAGTTTGTGATGGGCTGTTTGAAATTACTATGGAATCAAATACGACCGGTTACTTTTATTTGTTACAGATGCAGGTCCTTATATGGTAAAATCAGGACAAACTCTGAATCGTATTTTTCCTAACTTAATTCATATAACTTGTTTGGCACACGCTCTTTATCGTATTTCTGAGACAGTACGTGATTCTTTCCCATGGATCTCCCTTGCATAAATCACTTACTGTCTTTGAAAAAACAATATGTCATCTAAGTTCGGTTCCTGGTAGCATAGGACAAAAAGCGAAAGAGAAAGTGAATTATGTAATTTCACAAAATTCTGGTTATAAACAGATGTGCGATATTCGAGACATCCTCGAAAAAAAACCATCTGTCACACCAAGAGACTTGACTCTCTCTGTGAAGCAGTTAATATCATGTAAATATGCCCCGATAATATCTTATGACATGGAGAGAAGTTTTTCACGTTACAAAAGTGTTTTGCCAGACAATAGACGAGTTTTACAGTTGAAAATTTGTGCAAAGTGTTGGTTGTGAACTGCAATTTAGCAGTTAATACTAGCAGCAGGACCACTTCTGCTTCAACCTCTATGGAATAAGGTAACTTGATTTATTATTTATACTAACTCGTCTTGTCTACTGCAAAGGGACATTAATTGTTTTAATTAAATAGTGCATATTTCTTGGCATATTTTCAAGTTTTTAAGAGCATATTGGCATGCATATTTCAGTGTTTTTAGAGCATGAACTTCCGTACCCTAATTATAATAACACAGCTTTCACTGTATCAATTGAGTGACAATGAATAGCGTTTTAATACTGCATATAAAGACTTATTTTGCCCTTTGGATTAATAATGTCACATTGGGTCATTCAACAATATAGGGCAAGAGGAGGCGAGGTAGCCTTGGATACGACGAGCGGTTGTGTGTGTGTGCGTGTGCGGCAACGCCTAGAAGCTTCTTTGCTGAGTCTTGCACACCTGCGCAAGGAAAGCACTCGAAGGAGGTTACGTCACGCCGGCTCCAGTTTTATAGTTTGTAGAGTTAGTCAGTTGGGTGTTAAATGTTTAAGTTCGTGTAGAGTTAGTTTTAGTTACAAAAGTGCGTCAGCCAGTGTGTGTGTGTCCTGGAGTAATTGTATCGTAATAAGAGACAGCGAAACTGGAGAAAGACATTGAAAGACTGAGAAAGATTATCGGAAGAACTGTGAAGTGTAATAACAGAGAAGAGAGGAAAATAAAGGGTTAGTAAACGAAACGGACTTCGCATTTTGCGTGTTTTGCTACAATAATAACAAAATAATTTTAACACCAAAAAAACTCTTTCCACATTTGTACTTCTAGAGCCTAAGGCATCAGTTTCTACATATTTATTTCTTGTTAATTTCTGCAATCATTGTCTGTTACTTCTTTACAGTTACAATAATTTGAAAGGTAATTTGTTTGCTTTCAAGTAATTTAAATTGCTTTGAAGCCACGTTTATCATAGTGAGGCGGCATTTATATCGTTAAAGAATGCTCTTAAGCTTGCTTATCTTGAGAGCCGTTAACATGTCCTGGTTGAACTGCGTTTAGTCATGCGAATTACATTACTATTTGTCCAGGCCGATTCTCACGAACAGAGCTGGCCACGCATGCACCCTCGCTCACATGGCATGGCATGGCATGGCATGAGAACTCGAACACTCCATTGTAATTACATTCATCATGTAAACTCATTGTTGTCCTTATGAAGCACATTTGAAATAATTGTACACGTTATCACATTAAATACAGAAATGAATTTTAATAACTTCGAGGAACATTTATAAATGTCATATTATTGAGTGTGGTAATGTGTGAAGCTCATATCATGGGTTTTTGCTGGTTCTTGCTGGTCGGTAGCTGAATGCTGGGGTTGTTACTTATTTATCATGATTTCTCTGCCTTTATTTTCCTCTTAGTTCATCGCTTTGTCATGTTTCACATGTGATTTTAGGTGTAAGGGTATGTGTCGGAAGACTATTCCCCGTGGGCACTAGAGGGCTGCCTGGTTGCATGGGGCATTTATCTCCCTCTCTGGCAAGCTCTTTTTGTGGGAGCTGTTAAGGAACTTCCTGGCGTCTCTGTCTATCGGTCCATCTGACTGTCTGTCAATAAGTTACTTCTGGGATATATAATGCCTGACAGCGCTATTCCGTCTCCTTATCTTTTCAACCTAGTAGTCGGTCTGTAGCCATCCATGTGATATATCTGGCCATAGGTGCTTCACAATACGCAATTATTATATTTCCTGGTTTACGAATGCTTATGGTGTTACAAATCATTAAAATGAAGTCTTAGGAAAGTTGTGAACTGCAACGCCATGACCAGGATTTCTCCCACGGATCTTCGGCTGCCCATTATGATACCTGGGGATCCCTGTCATTAATTTTTTTTTCTTTAAATAGTCCGACTCAACTTTCCAACTTAGTGCCTACACATGACTAGTGTGAAAGAGCAATCGAAACATAATAGCATTTTCAGGATCCTTTTTCCACGAAAGCGAATCGGTTCTTTGAAGTAGACATACATACAGTTCAACAGTTCTGACTCTTGTACATCTCTATTTGATGGCGGTTATCATTTTGCAATTCGTCTTCCTATTTCGGAAGAAACCTTTGACATACATACTTCGGTCCAGCAGATGACTCAGTTGTCACCCAATCTCTTCCTCTGCAAGCTGAATCCTTGTTCACATTACATTGTTATAGCCCATACGAACCAATCAGAACTGAATTGTTTAATGCAAGTCGGAGGTAAAAAATTGCATAACTTTTTTGTCTACTTTTAATAAGCACTCCTTTTTGAACAGTTTTATATATATATATAGTAATAGTATGTTATAGATGTATTTGTACGTATAAGTTGTAAATATTCAAACCAGTGTGTCATAGTGACCATGCTCCCCCCCCCCCCCCCCCCCCACCACCAACCCTGTCAGATCCTTCAACTCTCTATGACCTCTATGATATTAGGTAAATTTACATTTGTGCTTGTGGCAACATTTACCAAGCATATCCTAACATTTGCCGTACTTCAGGAAATTAGGCCAGTACATAAAGCTTTTTCTGATCCCAAATCACTCAATTAAAGAAATGTCTCTATGGCAGGACCCAGAGTTTTATATACCAGGAGATTTCTAATGATACATATTGCAATATATGCTATTTAACTTTATGCTCAACTTTCTGATAACTAAATTTGCAAGCTGTTGGTGTGTTTTATAGAAAAACTATTTCAAATAGGAGAATGAAATTTTCTGTGTATGTTACCAGACCAATGACAAACCTTCCCTTTTATATTCATTGTACTGTGATATACACATTCAGATTTTTAATACTTTATATCCAAAAAAATGAAAAAAAATCTATAAAAATGGCACCACTTATAGGTAGATATGAGCAAAATTTCTATGTATTCTGACAAGTACGAGAAAAAAAAATACCCCTATATACACCTGATTACGTTTTTAAGAAAAATACATTTTTTAAACTATTTTTTTAAGAAATGAAGTGAGATATAGGAGAGTTTTCTGTGCATATTTACCACGTAGAACGAGCAATTAATTGCCTCCTAAAATTCGTGCTTCTGTGACCAATAGTATTCATACTATGCTGAAGTGAATTTGACCTTAATTTTTGCCAATTTCTTATGACTTCACTACCAACTTATCTTAAGAAAGAATGCTGTATACCTCTTTGTTTCACGTGGAGTAAAACTCGTTCATTGTTTCTTGTTTGTTTCTTGGAATCAAGGTGGGTTGGTGAATGAATTTAAAAACGAAATATAATCAACACAATTAAACGTTCTTATGTCCAATATAGAATGGCACTTTTGAGAACCATAACAGTTAAAGAGTAAACTCTTTTTGTGAGCTTCCAGATTTGATTCCCGTCGACCGTCTTCTCGGATCACATGATTAATCCACAACATATTACCTATTTCGTGTGCAGTGGTCCTCTGTAAGTGCTGATTTGTGCTAATTATAAAATTAAAAGGTACAAAAACAGTGAGACATTTATTTGTTTGTGGTAGTCTCGAAGTTTTATGCACAGACTGTTTCGAATGTTGCTAAAGGCGACCTCCCCCTGATTTACGAATATTGCAGCTTCCCTTTTCTTTGGCTGTGTTCTTTCTTGTAAGGGTATTGTCGCGGCCTCCCTCTAGGTAATATAAATACAAAAGGAAAGCAGAGCATAGAAGGAAATCCCGTGGGAAAGAAACTTGTGGCAACTTCGCCTGCAGTCAGTAGTATCGGCTTCTGTGACCCACAAGTCAAGGTTAGGACGACCACTTCTTGGAGCAACCCCAGTCTGCAATCACGGCTCTTCCTCTAGGGTTGTCCACAGTTGACCTAACTGCAACAGATGGCAACAATAAGTTTAAAATAAGTACTAAGTAAAATAAAAAGTAAAGGTCATTTTGAACCACAAACGTATATTTTAACATTGAAAGGTTTTAGCTTTTTAGTGTTTTAACCTTTTAATATTTTAGCCTTTAACCTTTTGCGTTTCACTTTTTAATATTTAACTGTGAGGTATAAACGGTTGGAAGATTTTCCTGTTTCTGTATCTGAACAGGCCCTTAAACTCTACTCACACACTGACTGACCACTTGTCCTTGGCAGTGGTGCTGATAGTGTCTGAAAGATAGCTAATCACCTTGCCACTTATTCCTAAACGCACCATCTAGCATCGCTATCAGACGTTGAAAAGTATAGCCATCATTGTTCTTAATTTTAACCACATACTGTAGGTATTTTAGCATATTAGACAAAGAACTAAATATGTGAAACCCTAACTCCGCATTGTGCCTTAGGAAATCCTAAATTAACTCTATCTTACTATCGACCTAGACATAACTAGAGTTTAAGCTAGAGAATGGGGAAAGCCTCCTCCCGTGTCTGGCATTAAGAGTTATAATCTCTTTACAAGCTTCAGAAACTTAAACACTCTGTTTCATAAATACTGGTACATTTTCTATATAAGATTTCAGGGACGTAAGTTCAGATATTTAGCTTAATATCCCATATTTTAGTTGTTTTCTTCCTGTAACAGTTTTCCAACAAACCAACCACGTGTTCAGTACCTGATGTTTCTGTATGGTAATAAGTATCCGAGAAACAAACAACGTGAGACAGATTATCCGGTCACACCTCAATGCGTGACCCAGGCTTGGATAATGTGAAATCATTGCCCTTGCCTGAAACATTTAAATCAGTTTCGATATAGCATTCTTTATCACCATTTCTGAGGTATTTCTTGTTAATTGTGTCAATTTTGCAGTAGTCCTTTCCACAAATGGAAGATCGATTTTCATTTTTTATATCTTAGCCATACAAAGAGAATGGAATTTCAAAGATTTAAAAGATACGACTGTCGCTCAAAGCCTACTGTATTCCGATATTTTCCTTGCACCTACAAGGAAATACGCAAGAAAATATTATCTGCAATTGTTTATCTGACTAACATGCAACACATAGAGGAATAAGAGTTTATAAGGATAGTCAGTACAAGAGTAGAGAAAGTCATGTGAGTACAACACATCAGATAATTTTTGTGTAGTTGATCTTATTCAAAAGTATTCTTAATTTTCTCTCTTTTCTTCTTTTACAGGTAAGTAATCCGTCTCTATCCACATGGACAGCAACCTTCTGGTTGAATGTCGTATGATGAACGCCCTGTCATAATTTTTGAGAGGTTAATTTACCCTTCTGATGTATTATTGGTAAGTCAGATCCAAATTTATATATGCAGAAAGTGTTTGATATTAAACAATTAAAATAGTGCACTATTAATGTTGTTCTTCGTACTTTAACCTCCAAAAGATAATGATGTTTCACTTACAAATATGCAGAATATATTTATTATCCATTTACTTTCTGCAACACATTTGAAAAATGACAATAATTTTGGTGATAGTTATAGATAACAAAAACTGTTTTTACAGACCCAAAGAAGGTGCGGGTACTGTGAAACTTAAACTATAACAAGTATTATTCATCTTAGGCGGTGCTTTTTATACCTAAGATAGTAAAAATATAATATTCAATAACTAAAAATCGGTTATTTTGTGTACCATCGCTTTGTATTAATACTAACAGCGGACGAATCGATATTATATTGTAGCATTACACATGATGGCAATTCAGATTCTGTGCCGCATGAAAATACTGATGGAGACAAACGAATATTTTCGTTGATGAACAACAAATGGTCCAATGATGGGAACCGTTGTATCTTATATATTTAAACGAGTAATTCTTGTATATATATATTCCGCGCAACTTGGAAACGGCTCTAACGATTTCGATCAAATTTTGTAATCAGATAGGGTTTTGCTTTTTAAGTTCATCTATATAGGTGTAATTCCCGAAAAAGCGCGATTTTACATAAAAAATAACATTTTTTATTCTCGCCTCTACGGTGCAATTCTTGTATATACTAACGGTATTTCAGAAATGCCTCTAAAGATTTGATTAAATTTTTGTATACATGCATATTACATTCACAGCGTTTTCTCTACTCACTTTTAGGTAACACATTCACATCTCTTTCTCTACTCACTCTTCAGTAAACAATTTTCCATAAAAACGTGGTTTTGCACCAAACGGGGTTTTGCACATTTTTATCCGCACATTTAAAATAAGTCATACCATGTCATGAGCGTCGGCAGAAATTTTTCCAGGGGGGGCCACATGTTTGAAATTTGCAATCAGATAATATCAATTCACTATTTTATTATTCAAATTTGTAATATTCGTTGCATATAGCCATGTTAATTTGTGTTAAATAAAAATTGATCTTTTAAAATGGTAGTTTAATAGTCAGTAATTGATTGCACATTAAGTTGATCAACTTCCAGATAGGGGCCGCGGCCCCCCCCCCTTGCACCCTCTTCGCGACGCCCATGTACCATGTTATATATGTTTGAAATATAAATGCTATTACATTACCACCCAACGTATTACATTCGCATGGTTTTCTATACTCCTTTTTCTTTTACCTAACATACTACTCCCTCTTCTACAAACATACATTTTCCCATGCACTTGAAATATAAGTGTAACGTATAACATTCACAGGGTTTTTCTACTCATTTTTATTTTAGTAAACACAATAACATTTCTTTCACTACTCCCGTTTCAGCGAACAATTACGAACAATTCATACAATCTTCTATATGATTGAAACAGAAATGCGTAGTACATTCACATGGCTTTATCAACCAGCTTTTCTTCCTGTAGTATTTGTTATTGTTTAACAGTGCTTTTGCTTAGTGTTGCTCCGGTGCTTTAATAAAAAATAAAGAAATAGTTAAAAAAGTAAAGTAATTACAATTGGTGTCAGGAGTGCGCCGAAAAGCACGATATGGAACAGTTGATGAAATAAATGTTAGCCAAGATGGACATAATGGGAAATGAAATGAATTCTGGAATGTGGCAGAGGAAACAAATATGAAAACCGAATTGGAAAAATGTAAACTACAGAATAGAAAATATAGGAACAAAGATGGACAAAATGAAAACAAAAATGGAAGGCAAACTGAAAATGTAAACTCCGAAATAGAAACGAAGAAGACGGGAATGTGTAATATGAAGGTAGATCTATCGGAGAATACTTACGAGCGACTGACCAGGGTAAAGGAAGTCATGGAAGATCTCGACGGAAAGATGAAGGACCTTGGCGAATGTGTTAACGCCCTGGAGTCAATCGCAGCAGCAAGGAACTGAACTCCATAATAGAACAAATGCTCGACGAAACTCTCAAACTGGGTGGATATCTAGGGGGGAGGTCTGCGGTCAGCAGTAGATGTTTTACAGCTGAAATGATGATGTTTATGAAATATGTGTATGTATTTCTATATCTCTTGTATCTCGGAAATGACTCTTAACAATTGCAACAAAAATTGTTATTTAGTTAACGTTTTGCCTTTCAGGTTTATCTAAATAAGTATCTTCTCCCACAAAAAACAAGATTTCACAAAAACAGAGGCGAAAAACCCCGAGTCAGTCGCCAGGTACTACACTTTTAAGTAAGATCCATGGCTACCTTTTATTAATGTTGAGTTTTGTTTATTTGATGTGCAACTAGTTCAGAGATATATTAATAATTAAATATTTATTAGCTTAACTAGTTTCCCTTATTTTTAAAAAAGAAAAGGTAGGCAATGCTAGTTGCAGTAACTACAACCCAATATTTGAGGAAGTTAGGTGAGAGCAAGCTGCACATATGTTATACCTGCAGAAGGAAGAAATACTAGTTTGCTGTCAATGATTTCCATTTACCTCTCTCTCTCTCTCTCTCTCTCTCTCTCTCTCTCTGACACAGTACTAAATCGTAAAAGAGCTTTACTGCAAATGAGAAAAGGGCTTCATTTACACGGCGCTTTGTGCGAGAGCCCTCTCGACGCTGTACACGATATCTACACGCCTTCTTTTACGAAAATAATATTTATATTTGGTTGTTGCGCCACCTACAGCTTGTTTGGCGTCAACTTGACCCACGTTGCCTATTTTATATGGAGGTGCTCCGAGGGCTGTTACAACGTAATTTATCACGCTACTTCAAGGTAAATGCAGATGAAAATTCCCACTGAACCTCCTGAATTTACATAAAAATGCCACTGTGTTTAGTTTCATTATGTACACTGCATAAAAAAAACCAGCGGCTCTCCAAATGTTTCAGCCCACATACACACGCACACACACACGCACACGCACACACACATACACACGCACACACACACACACACACACACATACAAACACACACACACACACACACACACAAACACACACACATACGCAGACGCTCTCGTTTTATAAACGCTATAGTGCCCCATGGGCTGGGCTGTATCACATTTACTGGGCGTCGTGAGTTTGTACTGCATTCACATGAAAACTCTTTTGGTGACGGATAAAATGTTTAGCTCTTGATAAAGATACATAACATTATTTAGGCCCAAATATCTTCCACTTAACGTCACACAGTAAAATTCCTGCTTTGTAGCTAAAACATCTGCCGTGCAAACATAATATAATATGGGTCAGTCCATGGTAAAGCTTGGTGCGATATATTAACCGTATAACTCGAAACTGCAAAAACCTGGTGTCAGATTCAAGGTGGTTTCATTATCCCTTAGATTTCTTCTGTAAATATGCTTATTTTGTATCCACTTTGCGTTAATTCTGACACAATTTAAGCTTAGTGGAAGAATTTCGCACAAATAATTTCACCTGAATGGACAAACCATGCAATACAGGCCTTGTCATTCAGAAATATGAAATAGTGAGGAAAATTGTTAAAACAGCGCTGTAATACAAACAAATATAAATCACTTGTCGCTCCGTCAGCTGCTAAGAAGGTTGAACAAAAAAGCATATGCCGCTTTCCCTCCCATCTAGTGGAGCTCATTTGCGATCTAGTCTACGTGGTTCAAATTTGCACTGTGTATAGGTTTGTGCTTCTTAAGAACTGGTGGATCAATTTGTTTTAAATTTCAAAAGAAAACAAAGTTCTAATACCATAAAAACTAAAACTGGGCCTACGAAAGGAAGAAAATCCGAATATAGACACCAATGTAAATGATCATTATCAAATAATTCTTTATATTTAACACTGGTTAATAATATAATTTATAGAATTATCTACTTGCAAACTTTTAAAGAAACATATTATGAAGCCACCACGGTGCACAACAAAGGACGGTCAAGGCCAAGCTACTTCAAACCACATACCAGGCGCGTATCAAAGGCGATTAAGGCCAACTTCGCCACACCACTCACGTGGCGACAATGAGCGCGGTACGTCAAGAATGGCGTTTTCCAGGCCATTCGAGAAATGTCGGGCGGACGGTTTGTTTCTAGATGTTCGAGAAAGATCTGGCTACGTCGTTGCCGTCATAAAAGCTTGTTGAGTCGGCAGTTTGAGCGAGACAGCTATGTGTATGTGTTGTACTGTCATCGTGAAAGATACGTCGCGATGAAGTAAAGAAGATTTAATGAGTGCCGAGTAATTGTATAATACAAGTCAGTATTTGAGAGACAGAGAAAGAGAAGATAGATGGTAAAAGGAGTGATTCAAGGTTGCAAGAAGAAAACAGTTGTGAGTTATAAAATCAGGAAAGAATTTAGACTCAGTTAACGTCAGTGACAGTGACGTTAACTACAGAAAAGTAATTGGACTGAAATTTTGCCATTTAGTTACACTGGTGTCAGAAGTGGGATTTGTCAAATTGCCATTTCTTACTTCATTTTGTACAAACGTGTGCGTTTTTTGCGACATTGTTTTGTTTTCTAATTTAAACCCTGCTTCAAGAAGATATAAACAAGCTGTTGTAAAAATGGTATGTGAAAGTGAAGTAAGAATAAATTAGACTGTAGAAAAAAAGTACTGTAAATGAACCAGATACTTCTTCATTCATGGAGTCTTAAAAGTGTATTTCCGGTATCGAATGTTTGTACGGAATGCACTAGAGAAGGGTGTTTTAGATGTTTGTAACCCCTAATATCCCTGTTGTTGCCTCTAGAGAGCTTCTCTGAGCTAGATGTTTGTCAGAGGGTAAGAAAAATTCTGCACTACCTACCAACAGGTGTAAAGACCCCCTGCATAACATGCATTTGCACGAGGTCAGTAATTCGCCTCGCTCGCACACAGGACACATTATCCTTGTTATTTAGGCACAGCATCCCGTCAAAATCCTCCTCTTGGACTAATGTTTAACGAAGCGCAGTCCTACGCATGGGACCGAATTACACAAAGGACGTCCGTGGCTGAAATCGCACAAACTCGCCTCTAGGAAGCCTTTTAGTATAATGTAGCGAGGTTAATTACTTTTACGGTGAACTGCTGCCCGTCAAAGGTTTGACCATAGGGATCAGGGATGTGCCCACACAAATCAGAGAGATCGACGTACTGGACCTCCTATTATATCCCAGGTGACCTCGCACTTTCATGAGGAAACTCGCGGTGTAAAAAAAACTAGCCACCGCTCTCTAATTTTCTACTGCATAACTAATAGGTACGAATGTCAAGATAAAATGAAATATTGAAATTTTACTGCAAAATGCAACTTTTGAGGTTTACCGAATACAAATAAAACCACAAAATCGTCTTCTGTATGTCAGAGCGTAATCAAAATAGTGAAATGGAAGTTAAATATCAATGTTCTTATTTATGTTCCGTATCTTCCAACAAGGTGATAAAAAGGTTTTAAGAAATTCTTCCCACTAAGATACCCATGAATGACTTGCATGACTGGAAAACTATGAAAGTGGGACAAAATCTTCTGTAGATATCGTTAAGGCACACAATTTATCAAATAGTATTTGGAGGAAAACCATTTCCTAGATTATGTTTGTTGTTGGTTTAAATTCTCAACGCATACTTTTCTCATATATCATTTAATTTCATTCATGGTTCATCCTGTTGGTTCTTTCAGGGTCGCAAGTGTCAGCGAAGGCGTCAGGTGCAGCTTGGCAGGGATAATGTGTGCACAGAAACTCTTTCTGTCCGTTGCCTGTGAGATCCGAGTACGGGGTGGCATATGGGGGCGTAAGATCCCGTCGGGACCCTCCCAAGATGGCTCTGGAAGACCTAAAGACCTTGGGGTTTCGTCAAACTTAGGATACCTTAGGCACCTTTGTCACCACTTATAACGTTAGTCTGGATCTGGTCGCCCGATATCTCCTCTCACCTAATCCTACCTCCTGGGGGCTCCCCCTGTGACCATTGGTACAATAAGCCTCAGACTTCAGTGCCGAACCCCTTCATATCTCATATATTTCCTGTTTCCTCCTGTTTCCTGTCCTAGGAAATAGAATAGCTCTAAAAATATTTGATTAGCACTTAAGTATTATGTTATTTCCATTGTATCTGCAAGAAAATATGTACTGGAGCCATTTCGGCAAGTATTAACTCCAGAAGCACCAAGCATGGGAAAAAATTGCTGGCACGTGTTCCAAATATTACATTTTTAGCTATAATGTAACTGAGCACTTTATGAATAAAATTATCTCTTATGGAAAACATGCAACCTAAAATAACTGAACTTCTTAACATGAAGTAGGTATTTGAACAAGCTTTTGTGACAATAGTTTGTTGATTTTTTTTTCAATGTCCTTTACGTTGTTTTAATTACGTATTGCGGTGTCGACGGATCTGTTAGGAAATACCTCGCGGGCAGTTAGTTTTCAACTCACCTGATTCGTCGCGGATCTTCAGAGAGAGAGAGAGACAGAGAGAGAGCAGTGCAGGGGAACGGTAACGGAGCCTCTGTGATGGGTAGATGTCATTAATATGCCGTTCCAGCCTATGGGCTTTCGTTATCTGTGGATAGATGGCACAGCATTCATTATTACCACATATTTTTTATTTGTACTATTTTTTAGACTTAAGATGGAATTTTGGGTTGTGGTATTAAACATACAATTCGGTATTTACTTTGATCATGGGTTGGCCCATGGGATTTCAACCCGAGACCTCCCGAATGTGGACTACATCTATTACCCTATAAGCCATCCTGCTCTGTTGTATCACATGTCTTTTCTTTATCAATTTTTTTTCTCAATATCTTCGATATGCTTCACTTTATATCGGTCTTCTGCCTCCTTAAGTTTCTGTCCATAGTATCCTCCTTCTTTTACCAAGGCCAAACTAATTTAAATTATTTTTTTGTTTTACGACGCTGTCAATTGTTAGTATCAGACACTTAGAAACCGTCGGTATGGGTCGGACTTGAACCCGATATTTCGGTCTTCAATTAAGGCAGTTGTTAATTTAAACCATAATAAGTATCTGTATGATTCAGTTTCGTTATCCTGCTCGCAAAGGTTTAATTTGCAAAATGTAGGACATGGCATGCTGTACGATACATAATTCCTGGTTGTTATTTCTTCCGGGATGTACTTAAGTTTGTGCACTGCACTGCTCCACGATTATTTGTGCGTTGTTATCCAGGATCTTCCCCGTCATTAACAGGAATAACCCAGGGCTTACTCCCCTGTATTATTATGGATCGATCGTAATCTGAAACATGCACAAGTTAGAATATTGCTTTGGTCAAGCTGTCTCCTGTTGCTTTTATCTGTGCTAACGTTTATGTAGTAATATAGCCATTAATTTTTATTGATATTTATCGCCATGAATTAGCAGCTTGAAATGAAACCGAACACAAGCAAGCAAACAGCTTTCCTGTTATCCCTTTCATCTATGGAACATTTGATATACAACAATACTTTCCCTATATATTGGCATTATATAGGAGGACAATATTCAACTGTTAATAAAATAGCAGGTCCAGTTTTGTTTTTTATTAATGGCAAATGACTTGTTCTTTCTGTAGTTTTTGCCGATGATGCTACGCTTCTGATTCACATAAATTGACATATCTTGCCAATAACATGCTTGTTGCAAAAAAAAAAAAAAAAAAAAAAAAAAAAAAAAAAAAAAAAAAAAAAGCAACAAAGCTAATGATAATCCTGAATATTTTAAAAGTATTGCGACTGTTTTGGATTGCACATTTATTTGCGAAGACCATATTAATTGTGTTAAAAGAAAATTAACTGTAGTAGCACCACGAGAGGGTTTCATATCACAGATTATTTCGCAAAATGATCAATAATTCACTTATTTATACTATTTAATATTAATAGTGGTTTAAAGATAAACAACTTACAACGACATGCATACATTTTAATGAAGATTTATTTTCACAGCTGGCACTACAACTAATCTAGTAGGCTATGAGAACAATTTTACTGTTTAATCCTGGGAAATGAGGAATAAGACATGCGATGAATATAAATGAGCGAATTTGCATTATTAGGCCATTCATTAAGGTTACTTCTGCGATATTTAAGATTACAATTGTTAAATATATTTTTTGATTTCGCCTCTTAAGTTAAAGTACAATAACCACGCTAGACCCAAATGACCTAGCTGTCGACGGGCCCTTAAACACCACCACCACCACGTTAGAACAGTCTCTAACTCTTTTGTGTGCCATTTTTTAATGGCCAGGTATTTGTTTTTACTCCGCATGGAACTTCAGATGTTCTGAAACGTAGGAAAAGTAGGCGATATAACCAAGGTGATAATTGACCAAGAGGCGATAATCCGGCACGAGTAGAATAGTCAAGAGTAATATTGTTATTGTAGACTTTGAAAATGTTGTGTTAAAAAGTACATAAAAACAGCACACTTATCTTACTTTCACAGTAGATATATTATCACGTAGATTATTAATATGGGACAATAGCACAAAAAATGGTATCAGAAGCATGAAAAGTTCACAATGAAGTCACACCGCAGAGCGTTGTTTATAAATAAATGAATAATGGTCATTAGTAATATGTATATTTTTAAGCTTTGAATTATGCTAATAAACTTTTAAGAGTTTGACTCAATACTAGAAGTTGCAACTTGTTCGATTTATCCAAGGTAGACATAACAATGACCAATTTGTCTATCATGGTAAAAAGGCAGGGAAAAAATTTGGATTCCATGTTTATGAATTAGAAACTAAGGGTTTTAGTAGGATTATGTCTGGGTATTTGACAAATAATCTTTTTTATTATAGTAATGCATTTTTCCAAAAAATGGAATTACAGTTTTAATCCTTTATGTTTTTAAATACTTCTATAGTTTTAATTAATATTATTTATGTATATTGCACTAATAAATCTTAGACTGTTTGTAAGGGAAACAGCTTAAAGCCAGTTCCTAATAATTTAATATGACATCATACTAAACTGCAGTGGACATTACACCAGAAACAGTACTGCCAAGTTATAATGGAAACCACTAACAAGTCTGTGAGAAAACCAGCCTTTAAAGGAAATAAAATAACCGTTAATTAAGGAAAATGAAGCTATTAACAGTGAAGCAACAAGATTCTAAAGTAAGAACAAATTAGAAACTAAAAACTTCACTTATCTTAGTAATGTTGGAAGTTTTTCGTGCAAATTGCTGACTCAAGTTTGGAGTTGACTCCAACTCATTCTCAAAGCTATACTAACAAATTTGTTATCAAAGCTATAGATATTCATTTTTCTCTGAAAACAAAAAAAACATAGATGCTTATTTTCTAATTTGTTCTTACTTTAAAATAACCGTTGGTTATCAAATAAAAGCATTATTTCTAACCTCAAACATCACAGACCTAAATACTGATAATAATGCTTGAAAATTGTTCCACATAACACACGAGTCTACTCACCTTCGGTAAATCTTGTTCTGTAATAACACTTTCGGATAAAATCACTTCTGAACGCTAAATATTGTAATATGTTTATTGCGCTACAGTGCTGCAAACACAAAAATAACAACAGTAACTATAACTGCATAATGCTGTAACACAAAGGCCAAGGGAAAGATTGCTGATAAGAAATTTCAGGCGGAACGACAAAAATATTAGATAATCCTGTGGGTTTAGCTTTAAGACTTACGAACGCACCAAAGTACTGAGCAATACTAGCCACGATGCTGCTTTCTCCCTCCACTAAAGTGTAATTTGTATGGACGATGGAGTTTTCAATGGAGGCAGACCAAATGGGCAGGTTCTTGAAGAGAAACTGCAGACTGAAAAAAAAGTGGAGATGTAAACACATTACAAGCAACTCCGATAATTAACAGAACCCCCCCCCCCTCTCCCCCTTCCATTGATTTTTCGGTACTTTCATGCCACGGACATTTCCAACTTGGACGAGAGTTCGGGGGATGTTCACCCTCGTGAGATGTTTTAGAGACTTCGTCCTTTTTCATTCCCTGGCTGCTACCATGGGTAATTTCGCAACAAAGGCTTTGTTTTAAATACCAAGTCCAACTTTTTTAAAACTGTAGGTTCTCCGACTAGGATTTCATTTTCTCAGTTCTGCTTGGTCAAGTTTACTTGAACTTTTTTATCTCTCGTTCCTCGTCTAACCAAAACCACTAGCAGTGCCCTAAGCAACTCAACACTCCTATTATTATTATGGCCAGCTGAGCAACAAAGTTGGAAATGTGTTATCAGATATGGCAAGGTTTGGAGAGGGTATTTCATACCTCTACCTATGAAAGTTCCCAGGAGGAAGTGATGGGATGAGAGAATATTGAGGGTGGCGAGCCATCGAGACACAACAGAGGACAGGGTCCCTAACACCTTCAGATTTAAACTCCCGGATGGCAGTTCGTAAAACTGGCTCCCTTCCCCTCACCGGAAGGGATGGCCTTCTGACCACTTTAGTTGCCATGGTGTGGACACTGCGGACTCTGCGCACTCACGGTATTTCTGGCGTTACCACAAGTACGTCGGGATGAACATTTTAGCCCTTCTAGATTGGGTTGGACTCGGCGGCCACCGGTTCCCGATAGACATGGGAGAATGAGTACCCCTAGGTGATACTCAGAGTTGATACTTAGGTTTGTAGGCTTCTCCACTTGTCAGTAGTTTCAATCCAGTCTCCATGCTGTTCTTTCTATCATCAACTGGTTAAAATTAAATTTACAAGAACGCCTTGGTCGTCCCGTCTTCCTGTTTCCATTCGGTGGCCATTCCTATCCTGCTTTTGGTCATTTGTTGCTTTTTCTAAAAACTGATCCCCAGTTTTATTAAAATCCACATTTTTAAAATTGTGAATGATAAATAAAATGCTTTCCTTAAATTTTCAGGGAATAGTTTATGTCCTCTTTTTTCTGAATTACTGGCATAAATAATAAACCGCATGAAGTAGATAAAATCTAGTGCAGACATAGAAAGATGCATCACGTCAATAAAGTTCTCTCTTTGCGTTAATAATTTCCGAGTTATTCTTTGTTGCTGGTTTTTGTTTTACTAATACCCATTTTCAAGTGGAAATTCGCTATCCGCTTTTTTGTGGTATTGCATGGAGCTTTCTAAAAATTTGAGTTTCTCTTTATCTATCACAAATGTATAATGCAGCAATGACCAATGACCAAAGAAATAATAAAGAATATCTCGGAAATGGTTCGCTGAAAAGAAAAAGAGAAGTAGGTATTTGACAGGCATCGTATGTTTTAATGAGATCCACATTTTGTATTTAGTAAGTCTGTCACTATTCAAAACTTAAGCAAAAATCATCCAGAATGAAGAGGTGTTCTGAGAAAATTGCCACGACATTCAAGAAGTGACTTAGAAATTGCCATGCAATCGCCTGTCTGTGACCGTCACTGGATACTGACTGATTGTGAGTAAACGCCACAGGGGTGATTCGCCCTTCAACTGAAAGAGTGGGTTGGGGAATATCAGCTAATTCGTAACCATCTCCAAAGATATGGTATAATGTATAATAAAAGTTTATCTTATTAACAAACCGTAGACAAAAGCAAGACTTTGTTAGAAGAGTGAGTTGAGAAAATCTCGTGAATACAATACGTGACATTTTTTAAGTAAATACAAAAGGTAGCAGAATCAAATCTAAACCCTTCTGTCCATTTGACGGTATTGGATTGGAAAGTAGGAGCTATTTTTACCGGGTCACACTGTGCCTTAGAAATAGCTCGGGGAAAAGCCATACCGCGGTCAATTTTCTCTCTTCCTCAACTACATTACAAGGTAGCCAATCGATAGTGATTCCCCAAGATTACAAGGGGTTAATTTGAAAGAAAATGTATACCAACCAATTTCCGCTACTCTGGAACACGATTACAGGATTTACCAAAGACTGGCACCGTAGTGCGGTTCTGTATTACGGAAAATAGCAGCGTTCTAAATCTGGAGCGAAACGCTGTGCTGCTTTTCATCACACATGAAAGGAAAAAGGAGGAAGCCAGCAAAATTTGATCATGAGGTGTGCTGATTTTAAACCTTTAGCCTTGCACACTATCTCACCCTTGTGTTAAGGAGCAAAGAATTCACGTCACAAGAGTAACATGTCAAATATAACTTAGTAAATATATATTTAACTTCATGTGCTATTCATATACAAAAAGCGTATTTATAGGGACTTTATTTATAAATCAAATCTTTAATTTAAAGCGTTTTTTACCGCAGGAAGAAATGTGATAAATTGACAAGTCCAGTTATCTTTTCTGTCACTTTATTTGTCTTCTAAAACTGAATCACAAAAACACATGTTTTATCGTTATTACAATTGATCGGACCTTGCAACTCACTGTTGTACAAACTTTATTTTTAATATATTCTATTCCAAGCACTGTAAAATGTGTGCTAAGCAAAAATTATGTTCACATTAAAATACTGACATATTTTTCATCTGTAGCTCAGTAGGTTGACTACGATGTGCTCTTAAAGGTTTTCGCTTAATATGAGAAGACAAAAATGAGAACTTGGAAGGGAAATAACAATGCAATAACGATACTATTGTTATGATAGTACATTTAGGCCTGGTCGTATGAAAGTTAATCTGAGTACAACTATCTGAAAATTATCTTCAGTCAAGCTGAACTTGGACTTTTGGTTATATAAACCTTGATCTAAGCTCGTGACATCTTGATTTAAGGTCAAATCTGATTGCTGAATTTTCTCCAGTAAATTTCTTTGAACTTAGATCAGCAAACCTACATTAAGCAGAAACAAATAGTACATACAGCTCTAATCAAAATAAAAAAATGGTAAGTAATGGACTTCACGGGTTATTTGGATAATAAGAGCATTGTTTCAAATTCTATTATGTTACAAATTTATGCAGTGATTGGTTATTTTTAATTCCACTGTGTGTTTGAATATTTTCAATTGTAATATTCACAATATGTCCCTTTCCCCCGTTCCGTTTACAATTTGACGATCTCCTATTTCTTGTTTTGTGTCCTGTTGAATGCGTCCAGACTGTAAAACAAGTGATAACTAATTTTCAGCTGTTTACGACGTTGCCAAACGTTATATAGTAGAAACGTTAAAGGCCAGACTGCCTCGCGCGACTGTGTGTACGTGACCTTAAACAATGAGTCGGCAGAAACAAAAGCAATCTAGAACGTTCGCGAAGTTTGTAACTGAGTCATCCTAGTGTGTGTGTGTGTGTGTGTGTGTGTGTGTGTGTGTGTGTGAGAACACTTCATCAAGAGGTCATGTGACGTCATTCTTTTTAATTAACGTCCTCCAACATTGTGTCATATCGGACGAATGAATGAAATGGGTGAAATGATGCCTAAATGAGCCCGAGGTCCATGGAGCTTTAAGTTACCCGACATTCGTCTTCACAGGGTAGGGAAAACCTCGGAAAAAACCTTACCCGGATAACTTACCCTAAGCGAGATTCGAACTCGCGACCTCTTGAGCATGAGGCAGACACGCTAACCATCACGCTACCGAGGCGGGCATGTGACGTCATCCTTTGTATAAAAGGACATGGGTCAGTCGTTATGAGAAGAACAGTTGTGAGTTGTGATGGCAGGAAAGACTTAACTAGGAGAAGAAAACTATCTGAAGTAGTATGTTAGAGGACAACAAAGTGATAGAAAAACAGCAGGACTGTATTTTGTCGTCTTGTTACAGCGCTATTAATGTTATCACTAAGTGATACAATGCGCGAGCGTTTTTTGTACTTTTTCGGAATATAATTTTTCACAATTTACCCAGTAAAATGCTTTAAATTGTTGACTCTGCAAAATTAACACAGTGTAAACCTCGGGAATGAACACTTTGATGATATTAATTATAAATGAAATCGAAATGTTGCATGGAACTGTTTGTTCTGACAGTGTTACGCTCTCTATATATTCGGTTATGACTTCAAAGCTCACATCTTTCTTGTAATTTGCGGTTTTTGGGTATGCGACTGAAGAATGTGTGCGGTTTTAGTTTGCAAACTGGGTGCGGCTTTTGGCAACGATTTTCTGGAATGTTTGTGGCTTTGGGCTGCAGCCGGATGCCCTCGATGGGCCCAGTGCTTGCGGATTGAGCCAGCGGACTTCACACGCTTATAACGAGTTTCACCAACTTATGTTATTATCCTAACATCTCGTTAAATGAATTAACATTTTCGGTTAGTTGGCGTTCCACACTGTTAGCTTTAATTGCAGCTTTTCGCTTAACGAAGACTTTTGACGGATCATCATGTAGCTCGTGGTGTTTCTTCAAAACTTTTGTGCGTAGAATTTACTAAACCAGATTGAAGTCCTGACGATAGTCGTGTTTTGTGTTAAGTCTTTGAAAACTGTATAATCATAAATCATGTTATCTATAACTTTGTGGTAGCGAAATAGAACAATGAGGACATAGTAAGTTCAATTGAAATACTTCAATGGGTACTTCAGTAGAAAAGTCTGTGTGTGTGTGTGTGTGAGAGAGAGAGAGAGAGAGAGAGAGAGAGAGAGAGAGAGAGAGGAGGGGGAGGGAGGGAGATAGGGGTAGAGAAAGCAGTGCAACTCAAAAACCAAAAGGCCACCTCTGAAGTGTAGGGGGAGGTTGGAGGGTGCCTGACTCTCATTTGTCGTTTCCGCTGAAATCTTCATAGATAGAATTTCTGGGTGGAATATTGTATTTGCTCTAACCTCCGCAGGGAGCTGAGATAGTAAAATGAATGCAGCTTTCTAGATAGCCAGGTTACCTGGACGTGAATGTTGTACAGCAGGTGAATCACATGGAAGCTGCGGTTGGCTGCTGCATTAACCAATAGAACCAGACAACCAGAAGCTTGCCTATTCATGCAACATCTGCGTTCGAAGCTGTTGTTTTCGAACAGAATGCAATGTCCAAATGAGCTTCACCCATAACAATCGCTTCGTTTGAAATCAGCTAGCTATTTAACGACTTTGAAGGCTTCTTTTGTTGAAGAGTGCATTATTAGTAACGGAATTGATCGATTGGCCATTGACAGGGTGACTGCAATGGCTGAATTCACATAATACCAACATGCTGATTCCAACGTGATGTTTGTTGTTAAACTCCCTAGTTTTTCTTTGTTATTGGAGCGCTGTGTTTTGGCATCCTTATCAATTATTGCCACGATGAACCCGACAGTTCCGCAATGCGATACAAGTAAACAAAAAGTTGAACCATTTGTTTTCTCGCTGCCTTTTCAACGTATTTGGTAAAACGTATGCCGGAAGGTTTGCAAGATAATTTTTGACAGTGGCGTAACCTGAAAAACTTGCAACGTATTTGGTAAAACGTATGCCGGAAGGTTTGCAAGATAATTTTTGACAGTGGCGTAACCTGAAAAACTTGCAAAGGGGTGCGACATGAAACATAGAAATTATATGTGTTATATACGAGCAATCCCGATTTTTTCATCCCCCAAAGACAAATATCCATAGGCCCAACCCTAGTTATCCTTGAATCAAATTACAGTCATATCTAAAACACATTATAACATTTATAATTTATTTACTACTATACAAGGAAGAATTAAAGTAAATTAAATTTTAAGTGCTCCAAAGAAGTCTTCACGTACCCCTGAGGGTAGATCTCATTCCTATACCACAGGACCTTCCTTTGTCACGTGTAGAGAGAGTTGAATGGTAGAGCTCGGCGGGTGAGGAAGTGCTTTGTTAGTGCGCACGAGAAACAGGCACGTGTAACGGTTTGGCGGGATCATTGTCGAGGATACAACTGCCATAATTTTGTCGGGAAAAGCGTGTTCAAATAAGTGACTGTGAGTAGAGTGCTTCAGAGGACAAATAAGGAGTAACTGTAAGTAAAGTGCTCCAGATACCCTTTTTAGAGGTGTTGTGACCATAATCTGTGGTTGTGACCGTTGTGAGAAGAGGAGTTTGTTGGTGCGCGCGAGAAACGGTCACGTGAAACGGTTTGGCGGGATCATTGTCAACTGCCATAATTTTGGCGGGAAAGTATAAATATCAAGTGGCTGTGGCGCTCTCCACACACATTTGATTAGGGATATTGAGTACAGAGTGTAGTTATATAAGCGTTGTTATATAGTGTTTTGTTTAGTGTGTCCGTGTACACCCGGACGTATATTTTGAGTGAAGTGCAATAACTAATATGTGAATGAGTATCAATAGTACTCCGTCCCCTGTGTAAATAATTCTACGTATAATTATAGTGTAAATATAGTGTGTAAGTGACAGTATAAAAAGCGCGCGAAATATAGTGTACCCACGCTAAGTGGAGGCTCCCAGAAGCACTTGCGACTGGGAGCGGGAACAAGAAGGGGATGGAGAATGCCCCTGATCCGCCGGCCACCGAGAGCGTAGTCAGGGAAGTGATGGCATCCAGCGCAGCAGCCGTGACTGCCACCGCACTCGCCCCGCCCACTACAGCCCCATTGACTACAGCTCCCAACGGCCAACGAACCACGGACCAACCAACCAAGAAGACCCAGATGACAGAGGAAGAGCGTAAGGCAATGGAAATAGAGAAACTTCAGAAAGAAGTAGATGAACTAAAGGGAGAGATCATCTACTACCAGAATGTGCTGGCAAATATGGATGGGGAATCCCAACAATTTTCAAAATTCGCACAGGACCTCGGGTTCTGCTACAAAGAGCATGCCCTCAAGAAGCGGCGATTAGTCATCCTCAGCGAGGGGTGGCAACAAGTGCCTGCAAGAAATAAGAGGAATAGAAGAAGCGGCCGGGAAAGCGATTCAGACAGTGAACGTCCCGACCAGCAGCGCCCCAAGCGCGTCTCAAAACAAAAAACGCCGCCATATCCCCTCACCACGAGAAACACCTACGCGCCGCTGAGGGCACAATTTGATGCAGAATCCGACGACGAGACGTCAGAGGATCCACCACCACAACCCGCAATAGCCTCCACCTCTAGAGACCCCTTCCCCAAGCTACCCCCCACCAAAGCCCCCATTCAAACACAGACACAGAAGAAACACACCACCCAGCCCACCATTCCCACCCCCACTCCCGCCCCAAGCACATCCAACAACGCAGCAAAAGCATCAGACAACCAGAAACCACCAAGAATAATAATCCCTGACGTCCAACACACGGTAAAGGTCCTCCGCATCCTGCGTGGCTCCCTTCCTGCCGGCACATATAAATTGCAGACGACGAGGGACTGCCTTAAGCTCTTCCTCCAACGGAAGCAGGACGCGAACCCGACAATGCAGCTCCTGAAGGACGCCGGAGTAGAAAACTACAGTTTTACTCCACGTGGGGATCAACCTCTTCGCTACGTAATCAAACGTCTTCCAGCTGACTTAGAGGAAGATTACGTGAAAGAGGACCTGGTCCTAAAAGGCTACACCGGCGTCCAAGTACGACAGATGATTTCACGTGGGAGGCCTCTGCCAAATTTTCAGGTTAGTCTTGACAGGACCACCGAAAACCAAAAACTTCTACAGGAACGAGAGGTGTGCCATATGATGGTCACCGTGGAGGTCCTGAAAACAAACCAAAACATAACGCAATGTTACAACTGCCAGCAGTTGGGGCACACTTTTAGGAACTGCAATATGACCTCCCGGTGTGTCCTTTGCGGTGACCTCCACCGCTTGGCTGATTGCCCGAAAAAGGCCAAGCAGGGCGTTGTACCCCACTGTGCTAATTGTGGGGAAACGCATCCTGCCAGCTACAGGGGGTGCGAGACGTTTCGCAACGAACGTCACCGCCGTCAACTGGCATCCATAGCCAGGAGCTCTCCCAGTGCTCAGCCAGGGCCAAAACCCATCATACACCCGGCCCTGGTTCAAACAGGTATCTCCTATGCGGGAACTACCGGAGGGCAAAACGCACCAGTGCCACCACAGAATGGTCCCCCTCCACTACCCCAACAGGCGCCCACGGGTGACCTGAGTGGGATAAAAGATATATTAAACATGTTCAGAGACCTAAATTTACCATCACTATTGATGAAGGCGCAGCCTTTCCTGGCCAAATTCAAAAGCTGCAGCAACACTTGGGAGAAAATAGAGACCATCGTATGTCTCCTCTCAGCCCTTTTAGAATAAATGGCCCACGTAAGGGGAGGCACAACTTTAACTCGCGCACTACTGTGGAATGCAGATGGCATCCACAGGAAGCAACACGAACTTGAAAACTACCTACGGCGTAACAAAATTGACGTCGCATTCATCTGCGAAACAAAATTAAAGCACGAGCACACTTTTAAGCTCCAGGGGTATCAAATCTTTCGGAACGACAGAATTGGCAGACAAGGGGGAGGGACTGCTATTTTGCTTAGAAATACTATTGCTCATGCTTCTGTTACGTTGCCTATAATGGCAGCGTTAGAGTGCACAGCACTTAAAACACGTGTAAATAGTAAAACGGTTATGCTGGTAGCACTTTATCGGCCCCCTAACTCCCCAGACTTTACACAAGACCTCGAGCAGATCCTCGCTTTAGAGGAGCACGTTATAATTGCAGGAGATTTCAATGCCCGGCACCCCTGGTGGTTTTCACGCCTGGCAAACGCGGCGGGAAATCTCCTGGTTGAATTTATAACTGATAATGATGACATTGAGGTACATCTTCCCCCAGAACCCACTTTTTGGCATCGATCAGGGCACTTTGACGCTGAGATTTTGGACATCGTACTAACAAAAAATGCGACACTGTTAAATAACTTTACTGTTTATCACAGCCTGGACTCCGACCATCTTCCTGTGCATTTCGACATACAGGGTGGCATTTCAGCCAGTGCCTCTGGCCCTCAAAGTAGAGCTGAGACCGACTGGAATAAGTTCACCACTGAAATGCACGGGATGGCGCAACCCAGACTGTCATACTATAGCGAGGCAGACATAGATGTCGCCATTGAAAACTTTACTGCCTCGCTACACACAGCCAAGAGAAATGCTACCACATACACCACAAGACCACCCGGTTTTTGCACGTACCCCGAGGTAGAGCAACTCATTGCGCGGAGACGACGCTTGACAAAACTGTGGCGATACACCCGTCAGCCTGAATATAAAGTGCTAGCAAAATGGCTACGCAACATCATTCGGCAACAAATTAAAATCAATAAAACTGAACAATGGGAAAACAAAATGCTCAGTACCACACATTCGGACTCTTCTTTGTGGAAATTACTCAAGGCTTTCAAAGTTTCCACGAGCGTCAACTCCGCAACTGAGGCGCTGCACACTCAAAGCGGCTTGCACTTCTCCGCAGAGGAGAAAGCCGAGGTCTTCGCTGACTGTCTCCAAGACAGATTCACCGAAAACCCAGTGACCAACTGTGAAATAGAACGGGAGGTCCAGACATGGGTACAAACCTGGGTGGCGCAGAAGCAAGAGCAACAACTACCCACCATAACACCGCAGGAAATTTACAAGCTCATTAGGAAATTGCCTAATGGGAAAGCTGCCGGTCCAGACAAAGTGACTAATGAGGAACTTAAGCATCTCCCGAGAAAAGCTCTGGTGCAACTAACAAAGATATTTAACGCCTGTTTGCAGCAAGGCTATTTCCCCTCTACTTGGAAACGAGCTAAGGTTATCATGCTCCCAAAGCAAGGGAAAAGCACCAGACAACCGCAAAACTACCGTCCCATTAGTCTTTTGTCTACTATTGGTAAACTGCTGGAAAAATGTATCCTTTCTCGGCTTCAAAAACAAGTCTCCGCAACACATGAACTCTCAAATTCACAGTTTGGCTTTAGAAAAGGACATTCCACTGAACTACAGCTCCTCAGACTAACTGATGACGTAACAGAGCAATTTAACAATGGGGCTTCAACGTTGGCGCTATTTCTGGACGTAGAAGCTGCATTTGACCGGTGCTGGCACAATGGCCTTATTTATAAACTGCACCACAATTTCCCGGCTCTTCAAAATTATCTATACTTGCTGCACAATTTTCTAGAAAATCGGCAGTTTTACGTCCAAGTGGGCCGCTCCTCCTCACGGGAGCGAGTGATGCGGGCTGGCGTCCCACAAGGGGCAATAATGTCCCCTTTTCTGTATATATTGTTCACCAATGATTTCCCAGTGGACGCCAGATGCAAGGTCGCCATGTATGCTGACGACACTGCAATATACAACCACCATAGAAATCCACGTTTCGGCCTTGCAGAAATGCAACGTTATGTGAACAACTTCCTCTCATGGCAACATGACTGGAAAATCAAAATTAATCCCGACAAATGCCAGCTGATTCATTTTTCTAAGCGGCGTCACACTTTGGCAACGGACCTAACGGTCGATGGTCAAATATTGCACTGCCGTCAGCAAGTTAAATACTTAGGTGTCACCTTGGACCGCACTATGTGTTGGTCCACCCACATAAAAAATAGCGCCAATAAAGGCAGACAGCGGCTAAAGCTGTGCGCCCCCATCTTCCGTAGTAAACAGTTGCGACTAAAGTCAAAACTTATACTATATAGGTCATTTATTCTCTCGGTGGTCCTGTATGCATGTGTGGCCTGGGCTAATGCCTCCAAAACTGCCCTCAAACAACTCCAAACCCTCCAAAACCTCTCCCTCAGAAAAATCCTCTCTGCTCCACTCCTCACCACCACCCAAACTCTTCACCTCGAAACTCATATCCCGTTCATCCCGGAGGCAATAGACAAAAGAGCAATGGCGGCATGGACGCGCATTAGGAACCACGAAAATCACGTGATCGCTAACATCGGCAAAGGCGAGCCGAAGCACCGCAAACATACTAGGATAAAAATGTTCTAGAAGCGGCTCGGCTCGCCGACTAATGCGCGTCCACGCAACCTCGTCCCTAAGCCACATACATGTTCCGGCAGAGGCCCTCGCCTCGGAAAATATTCAGGAGCTGCCACCGCGGGACAGTGTATATAGTGTAAATAGTGTAGTGCGCTGGGACGCATATTTCTGGTGTGCCCAGTGAAGATGTGTGTGTATGTGTGTACGAGTGTGTGTGTGGGTGAATGCGTGCGTGTATGTGTCTGTATATAATTTGTAAATATGTACATATGTATATATAACCCAAAGACGAAACAGACAAAAGACAAAAGAAAACTATTCTCGGTGACCTACAGATGGTCACCGTATGGGTTTTTGTATATAGCGAAAACTGTAAATATGAACAAAGTCAACTGTAAATCAATGTAAATATAGCCTGTAAGCCGGGCCCAATGTACCGGCACCAGGCCAATACTTTTAAAATAAATAACTAACTAACTAACTAACACGTGTAGACAGAGGGATCTTTGCAGCACAACTGTACCTCTGCGCGTAACGGGCAGATGGCATTAGGGTGCCATCCACTCTACCTGCCTTCATTATCTGATGATAGATGGCACAGCATTTTCTGTGACCATTTATTTTTCGTTTTTACAGTTGTTTTAGACTGAAGGTGGACTTTCTGGTCTGGTATTTACCTTATCGGTTGAGGAAAACCACCACACTACATGAACCCAGAAACTTCCCGAATGCGGACAATACACTCTACTGACTGAGCTATCCTGCTTGGTAGCTGTTTATTCACGTGGTCCCATAAAATCTTCAGTTCTGACTAAAAATATTACTTCTTCACTGGAACATAGCACATTGATCTTCCTTGGCTGTCTCGCAAGAGTAAACGTATTCTTCTTCAGCCTTTTATTTATTTTCTGCTAAACCGGAGAATACATCACAAAAGAAAATAAGAGAACGAGATCCTTGGCCGAATGATTGGAAATCAGAGAAGCGAGGATATCACCAATTGCTAAGGACATGAAATGGAAAGGAGAAAGAGATGGACAAGAGATTGGGGAGGTCACATCCGCAGAGATGATACTTAGCTGCAATAACAAGAGAACGTCAGGAAAAAGCAAAACTCCCTTGCGATTGTATTCCTGAAAGACGAATAGATGTGCATGCGGTAAACATAGAATTGGTAGCAATGCTGCTTTGAAGATGAAACGAGTATCTGTCTAGAAAATATATTCCAGCCACAAACATTGTGACTTCTGTATGAGAAAGACGCCTTAAGCAACGTTGTGAAATGTGCATGGTACATTTTCATTAATTTAAACACGGAGAGGAAACAGAACGCAAAACTACTTGATGCTTTGTATTAACAAAACATTCACTTCACATTATCATTTATTACCTCCTCTACTACGTATAGCAGGGGAAGTATTGTATTCCACCCAAAATTTTGATATCAAGATTTCACCAAAAATATATGTTTGGAGGTCCCCCCTGAATAAAAAAAAAAAAAAAAAAAAAACTGAAAAAAAATGTGTGTGTGCGTGCGTGCGTGTGTGTGTGTCGGTCTTCGGACAGTATAACTCAAAAGTGAAAAGTCGGTTAAAAACCAAAGTTGGTATTTAACTCTAATATCTCTCAAGGGTGCAACACGAGGACTTTGAAGAAAATTGCTCCGCCCCAAAACTACCCCTTACATGGAACATTTTTCGAAAATTTTGATTCTCTTGAAAGTGGCTCTTTTTTTATTAAAATGCCATATGTTTGAGATATTTTTTATGACAAATGAAATGTATATCTTGAATTTTCTGGCTATAGCCCATGTAGTCCTATTTACTCTGGATGACTGGTAAACCGCAAGAAATAGACCAAATCTTACTCTACAAAAAATGTAGATGTTGCTAAAATACACAACTTATGTCAAAATAAATTTTTTGATAGAGTGAACCATTTCGGAGATATTCCTTGTTATTTGTGTGAGTTTTGGAGAACTTAACACTTCTGTCAAATGGAACATCGTTCTTCACTTTATGCTAACAGTGCAAAGAGAACGGAATTTGAAGGCTTTAAAAGATCAGACTATCGCTCAAAGCCTACTGCATTCCCACATTTCTCTTGCACCATCAAGAAAATAAACAATAAGATAATTTCTGCACATGTTTATCTCAACTAACACGAAGAAGATACAGGAATAAGAGTTCGTTAGAATTGCTAGTACAAGAACAGAGAAAGTCATGTGAAGGCAACACATCAGCCATTTTTTGCATTTCTTGTATAAAAAAAGCTTATTTTTTATCAGTTTGTTATTGAAATAATTTAATTACTTCAGGAGAGTGAAGTGAGAGTCACGTCTTCAAATACGAGTATTATACTTGTATGCTGGTTCCAAAAATTTAATGTAATTGTATTATACCAGGAAAGGTGAAAGCATAATGACTTAATGATAGCCTATCGCACATTCACGGCGAGTCGGTGCATGTGCTTTCTGTTCAGATGCAATTGTGTCTTCAAGACAGCAAAGTGTCACTCATCGGCAGGCCCCAGAGTTCATCCATTTGTGTTGCATTATTGACTCTAAGCCAAGTTACTAAATTTTGCTATTCTAGTAAACAGATGACAAGCGAACGCAAAGCTCCAACAACTAAGATCAATACGCCTGGTCATTTTGGCAGGTACTACTATAGTTTTGCGTTTGAAATGTATAAAACAGGCTTCTTCTTCTTCTTTCTCTTCTTCTTCAACCTCTTGTCCTTCTTCCTCTTCTGCTCCTCTCAAATCCTTTTGCGCAATTCACAGTTGCACACAAAGTGTTAGCAATATGCCCAGAGTATATTCATTTGAAATGCAACTCCCATTTTGTATGACTGACCAACGTAAGCTCGAAACTTCTTCCAGTTTTCTCTCTTTTCTCCTCTAGTAATTTTGCAATATTTGGAGCCATAATCCAGCTAGCACCCAAGTTCAAGCTAGAAAATTGTTTTGGATGTTATGAATTGTAGAATTTTATACAGGAAAAGAACTTACAAACGTTAGTAGATCCGAATATTTTTTGTATCCTTTTTCTTGGTTGAGGAAAATTTCTATAAATTGAAGACACATCCTTTCTGTAAGCCATTATTGCAATGGCAGCATCCTGACAATCCTGACTGGTATTAAATTCTTAGCTTAGTTCTTCCAATATTGTACACAGTTATTTATATTGGTAAATGTGTGACAAACTGCACACAGTCATGGTAAGTGTGCGAATTTATGTTCTTTAGTGTTACGTTACGTATCTCCGCCATGAACAGTCACGCAGTGACATTGGGTCGTTCAACAATATAGTTCAAGAATAGACCTGTGACCTTGGATACGACGAGCTGTTGTGTGTGTGTGCGCGTGTCGGTAATAATGACGGCGAGGTGTAAAGGAGGTCTGGTGCTGCAGGACAACTTACGACTGTGTGTATGTGATCTAACAGCGATGACACCAGAAACTTCTGGCTACTTCTTTGCTGAGTCATGCACACATGTAGCAGAAAGAACTCGAAGGAGGTTACGTCACGCCGGCTCCAGTATAAATAGGACAGACAGTGAGTAGTTCAGTGAGTTTTAGAGTTGGAGTTTAGAGCTAAGTGAATGATAGTTGTTTAAGTCATCGTGTACAGTTAGATTTAGTTACCAGAGTGCGTCGGCCAGCCTGTCAGCAAGTATGTATGTGTCGTCGAGTGATTGTATCGCAATAGTAAAGATATAAGGGAGTGAAATTGGAGAAATATATTGAAAGACTGAGAAAGGAAATTGTGCATTTGTAGTAAGATTTAGAAGAAATAAAAGAGTTAGAAAAGTAAACGGAGTTTCGCATTTAGCCGATTTTGTTATAATACTGTTACGGTCTACCTTTATTACTGCATTATGTGTCGTGTGCATCACTGCGCCTCTACCACTCGCTCTGTGCTGCCCTTTGCTTGGTACTCGCAGCTGCCGACCACTCGGCTAGAGGACACCATCAAAAATAAAAACCAAGAATATGATCGGCTCACCTAACCTTATTTAAGGCACTCTTGGACATCGCTGTACATCAGGTTTAACCGTTGTGCTCTTCTGCGGGAGGTATCGTCGATAAATAACCCGACAAGGAGGACGGCGTGTGGGTGGGCAGGAATAAGAATAACATAAGCAATTAGGTTGTGCTGCAGCAAGTAATATACGGGAGAAAGTTCTTCGTCTAGAGTGATTTACATGGGAACGGTCTGGAGTCACGAAGAACCTCGGGTTAATTTGTTGCAAGGTATCGCAACAGATGTAGCGAGCATTTTTATGAGCATTTCATTACAGCACCTGCTTGGATTATGTCCCGTAACAGTAATTTACACGTTACCTTAACATATGGTGCTCGCTTGGCATCTGCTTATGTTCCTTTAAAGAGGTTATACTAGCCCGCTGCAAACTTAAAAAATATATGTGGACTTTAACGAAAAGTTTATCGCTGCCGAAGTTATAACACTGCGGAAATATTTAAAAAGGAAGTATGTCAAATACATATTATAAGCAGTTAAAATATAACAACAATAATAATAATAATCATAATTTCTTTAAATTTTTGGGAAGTTCATCATTTAATTTTAGTTACTCTTCCCCTTCTTATGCTAGAGGAATTAGTGCATTTGATTCAAAAGGTAATTTACAAAATTTTACTAGAATTACACTGAAAATGAAACCTTTTCCTTTTTTAGAAAAATGCTACACGTCCACAATGAGTAAAACAATCAAGGAAATATCAAATTCATTATTTAATTTATTTGTTTAATTTAATTTAAAATTTGTTAAATTAAATTTGTTTTAAATGTACTTAATTAAATTTAATAGCAAGTTTATTGCTATTTTTGATTTTCTCATAAATGCCGTACGGACTTTTATTATAAACTACCAGCTTAAAATATTTAATTGACTAATAAAATATATATCTTGTATAATCTGCTAATACACTGTGAAGTGACCTCTGTTCTGAATGAACATACTTCTGTATAACCATAAAAATAGCGAGAGAAGACTCGCGTGGCATTAACCATTTTATGATTATTTGTACATCCATTATGTGTTAAGCCTGCTTCTAGATGTCTTACAAAGAGCAAAATTTCAAAGCCAACATGTTGATCTGCTTTTAAACATCTAACACGTTTCGCTTTCTGTATCACTCTTGAACCTAAATAAAAGTGTACAAGGAAATCATTTCTACAAACGTCTATCTAAATTAACTTTAAACAGACAAAGCATACTTTTCAAACACAGCTTAAAGAGTATGTAGAGATGATTTTATTTAATCAAACCTCTATTTATCCTAAAAGAAGTAATACACTTAAAGCAAATGCTCAGTGCTAAATTTTGCCAGAAATGCAAACTTTGAGAAACAAGGAAAGGCTTTCGCAACAGTTTTTACAGAAAGAATGTGTGTGTTACGAGAGAAAGAATCGAGAAATACCCAATATATTCTTACGCCCAAGTTAGTGAAGTGCTGTGATGTAGGGAAAAAGGAACATAGAAGAGCAAAAGAGGATTTCTAGCTTCCACGTTAATGTTAATGTTGTACAAACAGTGCATAAAAAGCCTGGGATCGAATAGAGTCGCAGCTCTTCCGCTTAGTGACCCGACTAACAGATGGCAGTGAGGAAGTAATTTTCCCGCGCATTACCTGACCCTCTTTCTTTCGGAATTCCGTTAAAGGTCTTAATGGATCTTGTAGCTACTTAATGCACTGTGTGATTTAAATCTGAAGTAGCTGATTAGCAAAGGAATAGAGAATTAACGACAGTCTTGAATCGGAGTCTGTGGCCGAATTAACATCTCGAATGTTCGGTTGAACGTTGCAAAATAAGATAACATTAATGAATTCCTGATTGTCATTTCGGTTTCCTATATATTAACACTTTTTCAATACACACTTTTGTGGATTTTAATCTTCACAAATATGCACTAGGCTTTTCTGTTCAGCTTTCTTCCATTCTACTCATATATGCAATGCCTGTTTATCTATCCTCCGATTTCACCTGGTCATACCCCACATCTGTTTGTGTTTTTGGTTTATTTCCACACAACTTTGAAATTGACCCTTTGATATTTGAGTAATTTGTACTATCTTCGCCTACGTAGTCACTCACTGATTATTGGTCCTCCGCTACATGTTGCGTTTTTCCTCCACCATCTTATTTCTCTGTCGAATTGCTGTGACCAATCATAGAATAACTATTATAATCCCGTCATCATCCACGCTGATCATCTCGCTGTTTTTAGGTGGGCCCTCCCCATCCTTTACTAGAGCCGCATTTTATTGATGGTCCATTTCTTCTCGCCTGTGATAGGGAAACCTAATCCAGTTCAGGAATTAGAAGAGTGGCATATCTAAAGAAAGATTCATGCAATAGCATAGATGGGGAGAACTGACTCAATGTGTCACTTCCCCTACATCACACTTATAACCCCGTCCACTGCCTCACGATTACCTACCAGACCTCGCCTCCCGGTATTGGCAGTGTCCATTCATGTTTTTGGGAAGACGTAGGCAAGCTGTCCATCGCCTGGGCAGAATTATTACACAACAGCGGAGACAGAGGCTTGGGAGAGGGGATGCTGCAGATTTTGTCGTTCCTATATGGGCCACTTTTCTGCTCCCAAGTGCACGCTTAACCCTGCTCTCAAATGTGACAGCGGTTTCCTGTGCGACATACAGACAATGGACAGCGGTGCCATAGACAGCCTTCTCGATTGTCCTCACTGTTCGGAAAGGCCTTGCGAGCATGTAAATTCTCGATATATCGATACAGACGTCAGGCTAGATCGATACCGAGGTGCAAGAGCCTTCTCTCAACACCACTTTACCTGGAATAACAACAGAGTCCAATAACAAACGAAGGACGGTAATGCGTTCCTTTGTTGCTTCTATAACGAATCACTATCATTTGTATCCGAACTCTTGTGCATTAGCCCACAATGGCTTGCTTTATCAGCTCAGCACCATTGTGCACCATGTTTTATAATATATTCATGTATACATCTTCAACCGGTCACACCTAAAAGAACAAAAACTCTTTCAACACCACTCAATAATAATGGTCTGTGAAAAATTCCACCTGTAATATCAGCACCTCAACAAAATGTTTGAAACCAAAAAGGAAGACTACACTATGTAATAAATGGGTTTGTGGCTGAAAGTGAGAATAAAGGAATGGTAAATGCACTTACGGACAAGTTTCTACCAATACACGCAACATTATTAAGGGACGTTGAGCTGAAATTTGAATGATTTATATTTTTACTTTCTCTACTGGCAACGACAGGTGTGGTCCTCCAGACATTCTGGGGGTTGTGAGAGAGCGATGTGATCGCCAAAACATAAAAATATGGTGCTCTCTTAAAAGCGGTTACTATTCTGCTATTGCTCTATAAGTGAAAAATATTGTAGAGCAAGAGGATTAATGACTTCATTGTCAGAAATCCAGCATTAGCTAACAACAACAACTTTCTCTACTGGTAAATAGGGGAAATATTGTATTCCACCCAAAAATTCGATGTCGAGATTTCACCGGAAATATGTGTATTGAGACCCCCTGAATCCAAGAAAAGCATTTTTAGAAAAAGGTCCGTGTGTGTCTGTGTCTCTGTGTCCTTCAGTCTGTCTCTCAGTCTGTGGACAGCATAACTCAAAAACGAAAAGTACTTGGTATTTAAGTTTAATCCCTTTTTAAGGATGCGACACAAAGATTTTGAAGAAAATAGCCCTACCCTAAACTACCCTTTACATGGAAAAATTTTTATTTTCTTTAAAATAGCTCTAACGGTTTTGATAAAAATGTCATATGTTTGGGACAAATGACAAATAAAATGCATATCTTGAATTTTCTGGTTATAGCCCCTGTAGTCGTATTTACTCTGGATGACTTTTGCATAACTGGTAAACCGTTAGAGAGACCAAAGCATACTCTGCAAACATGTAGATCTTGCTAAAATATACAATATATGTCTGAATAAATTTTATTGTAGGGCGAACCATTTCCGAGATAGGTATTGCTTGTTATGTGTGCGAGTTTCGGAAAACTTAAAAGTTTCGTGAAATGGAACATCTGTTCATTTTTTATATGTTAAGTGTGCAAAGAGAAGGGAATCTCAAACCTTTAAAAGATTTGACTATCGCACAAAGCTTACTGTATTCTAATATTCCCCTTGTACTTAAAAGGAAATAACCAATAAGATAATTTGTACAAATGTTTATCTCAACTAACACGAAGAAGATATAGGAATAAGAGTTTGTAAGAATGGTTAGTACAAGAATAGAGAAAATCATGTGAATGTAACATATCGCCATGTTCACAATCTTCCAAGTGTAAGAAACGAAGATTTTCGAAACTAGTTTTTACTTTTCTAAAACCTCCTCTTAACGATTTGTTTAAAATATCATATGTTTAGGATATTTACAACGCTAAATTCGTTTTGAATAGTCCTTCATCTGGAATACATTTTCTATACTTGTTTATAACTTGAAAACCATAAGAAGTATACACATATTATAGATCTCTTTAAAATCACACAATTAATTTCAAATACTATTTGTCGCATCAGTCAATTCCGAAGTACTCTTTGTTTATTATTTAAATTTTTTAAATAGTTTTTAACTTAGTGTGCTTTCAACGTCCTCTACACTTCAAGTAATAATACTACGGAATTCCAAAGATATGCAACCCGCTTTTTAAACAAAAAGTTGTTAGGAACTATACAAAAACGATAATTGCTAGAGAATATCATACGAATATAAGTAATTTATGCAAACTCTAGCATTAAAATGGCTTATTATGAAGGCTTAAATCGTGCAAAATTACCCTATTTCTTTCACCAGTTCCAGAAAAAGAATGACATGGTTACCGTGGCAACAAGTTACCAATGACGTCATAGCATATTTTTCTCCAATGTGCGTGCAAGAAAACCTGAAATCGTCAGTGTATCAAGTGCAGCAACATTCAAACACAAGAATAAGTTTGTTTTTGTAAATATCTTTTGATTTTTCTGGAATTAATAAATTATTAGTGCTTTTGGTTTCGTTGAAAATGGCAAGCAATCCATGTTGTCAATATTCCATTTCTCTGATAGATTATAATTTTTAATTTAGCAAATTTAGCAAGTTTTGCGTATTTCAATGCTAGAATGTCCTAAAATATTGTATTTACCTCGTCTATGATGTTTTCAAACAATCAGATTGTAGTACTTTTACTTCAAAGAAGTGAATTTTTGGTGTTCAGTGGATCTGAAAAATGTTCTTCGGTGAATTTTTGGTTATCTAAAACTATTTCTCTATCAGGGGTAGATAGTATGCAAGAGAATTATTTAATTATATATTTATATTATATTTAGTTATTTAAATAATTTAATTCTTTAATTTAATTTAATTGATGTATTTTGTTTAATTTAACTATATACTCAGAACGGGTACCAACATACCTCACCGTCTAGTCATCGAAAAAGTTATTCCTGCATCTTGAGGAAATGTCGATAATTCCCTAGTTGGCTGACACTATGTTTGTTTGCAGACAAATCTTATTTTACGGCTGACGTTTTTCCCCCACTGTGCAGGGAGATGAATCGAATAGCACAGTGTCAAAAGGAAATTGAAGTGTCAATAGGAAATCAAAGCCGTGCTGTGACACGCCCTGGAGAATCATCAAGCCTGTCTTGTAGGAGTTCTCTTCCCTTCCTCGTTAAGGCCCTTCATAGCCCGACGCCAAATCCCTGTCCACCAAGCTATTTAACGTCTTCAACACACTTTCGCTGACTAAGGCCATCAAATGCATTTTAGACGTCGTTAGGTTACCTCATTTCCATGAATAGGGCTTAACAGTTGACACATTCTAGCGGGAGAAACTACCAAACACTGTTCATCATTTAAGAAAATACTCAGGGTATTCCAGAAGTGATGGTTCAAAATGCTTGACTCAGCATTATAAAGAAGCACAAGCAAATCAGGCTACGGATCCGGAAATTAAACGGACTATTGGTTGGTACGTGTGTGTGTTTGTATATGTGTGCGCATGTGTGTGTACGTGCGTGCGTGCATGTGTGTGTGAACAGCATAACTCAAACATAAAGTCGATTAAAAACCAAACTTATATATACGTTTAATATATTTGGAGCATGTGACACGAAAATTCCTCTACCCTAAACTACCCTTTATATCGAACAATATTGAAAAGTTTGATTTCCTCAAAAATGGTTGTAACGATTTTGATTAAAATGCCATGTAGTCCTGCTTACTGTTGATGACTACTGCATAACTGGTAAACAGTAAATGTTACTATGCAAAAAATGTAGATCTCGTTAAAACATACATGCTATGCTCAAATGCATTTTCTGTAGTATTAGCCATTTCGAAGATATTTCTTGTTATTTGTGTGAGTTTTGCAATACTTAAACTTTTCTCAAATGGAAAGTCGTTATTCACTTTTTTATCTCTTAGCCGTACAAAAGAAACGGAATTTCAAAGCTTTCATATATGTACCAGCTTTAAAATATTTATCTATCATGTACAAGAGTAGAGAAAATCATTGAGTTTAACACCGTAGATTTTTCAGTCTGACTTTATTTTTCCAGAGTCCTTTCAGTACAACGGGCACTATCTATCAGTCTTGTTCAGCGGTTTAAGTTATACAGCACCTGCAAACTGTACGAGACAGAGCATTTAAACAATTCCTGGCACTATATCCTGTCTTTAAAAGTTCCATTCATTTGGAAACGAAACCACTTCTGTGCACCTATTATCAGATTATGAAATCTGGAGGCAGCAAATGTAAATATGCATAATTAATGAACTTAATATCTACTAGTTCACATTCAGATAATTTTCTTTATGTTGAGATGCACACAATCTATAAGGGGAAAGGAATATGTCTGTGTCGATTCCGATAAGCATAAATAAGTTTAAAACAATAACTGATTCACAATGTGTATTAAATGAAATACTATGCAAGAAAAATAAATGAGTTCAGAAGTTAGGTTATGAATCGTACCTGTGGAACTGGTCGCGTTTTTCCATTTTCTTCACATTTGCAGAGGCTGTGTATTGTTTGCCACTAATTCTCAGTTTCTTCTGCATATCTGACTTATATCCTGAACCTTTCTTTCTTCTTTTATCCTCAATTCAGCTTTATTTTCAACATGCAAACCTCCTGAAATTCTTCCCTCCATTTGTGCAACAATCAGCTGTTGGTACTTCTGGGTAAACAAATGAGAGCTTCTATCTTGTAATTAATGTAGGTACTGAACTAAAAACAGCGACACTTGACCGTGTATTGGGTGAATAGATGAGTTTTGATGGAAAAACACGATTTGTTAGCACGCTTCTGTGTTACACTCTTCAATTGACAGTGCTGGACTCTGCATTGCACTCACCTCTCTGTTGGACAAACTTCAGTTATGTTCTTATAACACCAATAAGTCTTGCGAAAGCTTGCAAGAGTCCACAAGAGTTGGTATGACAAGCAGCAAAAGGATTATTTGGAAACCCAGGATTAGGCAGAGGAACGTCGGCAGAAGAAAGCTCACCAGACTGGAAAGACAATCTGAGGAGGACCTTCGCCAGCCGAAAAGAAAGAAACTTGGGGGAGAAAACTAGTGGACATATCCAGTAGGACAATAAACTAGGTTAATCTTTGTTTGAATAGCTAACCGGAATTGCAAAATCCAGCTTCCATACAATTGATAAAGGCCTCTGCCAGAAGTCACATGTTGCCTAATTGTGAATTGCGATAGTAATTAGCAGACTAGTACACCGGGTGGAAGGGAACTTAGCATTCCTTCTAATATGTGCTTCAGAGAGGCACTACAAACAAAAAAGTTAAATGGCATTTTGTTCTTTAATTTACCGATTTGGAAGAAATGAATAGTTTTCGTTCCAAATTGGATGCGAAATTCCCCAAGAATGTACGAAAATAATATTTTTTTTACTTGTAAGTAGCGTAGAATAACGTATTTCTGACATAGTTTCGATAGTATTTAAGGGACATCATACAGGGTTTAGAAATAATTAATTAAAGGAATATTCCGAGCAGCTTTTTCAGACGTAAAGTAACTCGATCACGTTGTGATGAGGTTGGTCAGGGATTTGAATCGGCTTCTGCATGTAAACACATTGGTCGCTTGCAAACACGGCACAGAGTGGTGTAATATTTTGGGAAATAACGAATGCAGCTGGCATTCTGATTGGCCTGCACTCGCACAGTAAAACCGGCATGGTATTTGTTTATGCTCACGAGACGACAAAATTAAAATATCTCCGTAGGAAATGGTTAGGGACAAAAACCAAAGATACAAAATATGTTCCAAATATAGAGATCTATTCACTGGTTTAAATTAAAGTGATGACCTCCTTTCCATCCTGTATATTTGTCGTAGACTGTGTGCCTAAAGTTTGCTAAATTTAACATGTAGCCTCAGGCTAGTATCCCTGACAGCCTCTTCCCTTGAGCTACCGAGGACGAGTGCCAGCTGACGGGCTGCCCACAAAACAGCTGCAAATCGACGACTGAACACCTATATGTACAGCTTCAAAGACCTTAAGACTTTCTCCGAGCCGGCTATTAGTATAACGACAGCCGCAAAGAGGCTGTATTTTTCACTGGTTCTTCTTTGTCATGTGACGGAAGAATGACTGGTCAATTTTAGGTTGCGTTGTTCCCCTTGCAGTAATGGGTATTTCTAGATCTGCGAACAGGCCCGATGATGGGGAGAGGAAGGGAAAGCCCCTATACAGTCCCCATGAGGGAAAGTTTGGACCACGTAAATGACTCCTGTATTGGTGGGGAGCTCACTAGACTTATTCACAAGGGCATTCCAGTACGAGACTTCCTTGTGCGCCATTCAGTCCCTTCCGCCCTGGGCGTAGGTACCTAATGCCCATACCAGATGTTTAGGGTGCACTGCAAGACTCCTGGGAGTGCCTTCTTAACGCAACATTGATTATTTAGAGAACGCTGACTGTGGAAAACCTTACTATGCTTATATGCAGATCGTACAATAGTTGCGAGAGGTATAAATTCTATAGTACAGATATGGGCGACAAGGAAAGAGGGCCACCTTGGGTCCATATTTTTATTTAATGTATCTCAAGGCATGTAGACACAGAGGAATTAATCGTTAAGTACTTAAATGACAGCATAAAATGTCAGGTTTTACTGCAGAAGGATGCCTTTTCAGCAATTTCTTCACTGCACAATTAATTAAATCCAAATAATAAAATATCGTTCTTTTTAATAGCTGTTTTATATTTTCACAAAGTAATAAATTTAAGATTCCAAACGTTCGACTTGGAAAAAAAATTTATAATTTTTAAGTCAGCTTACTTGAAAGTATTTCGTGACAAGTTTAACCGTACCTATGGCCAAGTCGACATTTATCACTGGTTCAAAGCAGTGATAACACAGGATTAGGTTCAAAATTGCTCACTTTGTCAAAATTATTCACGATTGAAATATTTCAAAGACAGTTAATGTTAACAGAGATAGTCTATGGTTTACTGACTGTGTAGTTTTATAAAAGTGTATGACGTGCTAAATGTTAGCCGTTCAAAAGCCATGTACTGGTCAGTATTTTATTTCTTTATTTAAAGAAAGTTGTTCTTAAAGTTTTTCTTTCTTTTTCTTTCTTTCTTTCTTTCTTTCTTTCTTTCTTTCTTTCTTTCTTTCTTTCTTTCTTTCTTTCTTTCTACTTTTATCTGTGTTTTTCCCTTATTTTTCTTATCGTTCTCTCCTTCGTTCATTGTTTTTTTTTCTTTCCTTCTTTACTGCCTCACTTCCGTGCTTCTTTCCTTCTTGGAATGAGTGGAAAATGACTCAAGCAAACAACACAGAAGCTGATTGCGGAAATTAGACTAGCATCACACTTGACACATCTGTTCGTATTCCAATTTTACAAATGGAAGTTAATTGGATTGCAAAGGAAAGTGACTGCGCAACTGAGGCCATTTATCTTCACGTTAATTCACGGGAATGTTAAAGACCAGCCAAGATCATCTCTGGCATTATTAACTCTGACATAAAAATAAAAGAAAGGAGAAATGAAAAATAAAATAAAAACAGAAACACCAGACCTATGATACTGAAACGTCTACAGAAACACAGGAAATCAGAAAATACGACTAAGCACAGTAGTTAACAAGATTTAGCGATACAAATGCAAGTAATCAGAAGGCGTGAATCCCATCGCACCCTGGACTGCAGTTCATACGGACCAGCTAATTCCTATTTTCCACTATATTCATTAGTTGCTTATAGGATTTGCCAGCTTGTGAAAGGAAATAGCAGCGCGGCCAGATGGGTTTAATAAGTTCACCGGGCCTGGGTGTAAACATCAAGCTTTCGCGACAGGTGACAATCAGCTGTTGATACCTATTAAGTTTTTACAGCTAAAAGATGAAAACGATTGCATTTAAAGGACGCTTTCTTCAACATTTGCCCGTAGAATTGTGCACAACTTTGTGGAAGACCAGTCCAAAAAGAATAATTCAGCACTAATTTTTTCTCTTAGTAATCTAGTGGGTCAGGGATTTGCAGTAAAATCTACAAAGCGACATTTTAGTGTAAATGGCAAAGGAAAACTAAGAAAGGAATGAAAAATGCAGATAGTTTGCTAGAACCAGGGAACTGGAAAATTCTTGGGTGAACAGAGGAGAACTCGGGCGGAAAATTGAAGAGGCCAATTCTTGCACTTGCAGTTCCAAAAAAGAAATAACGGAATAACGATGAAATAATAGATAAAGTGGACCACGGGAAGGACCTGACAGAGGTACTTTATATTCTCACAGTTGGCAGAGCTGAAGTTTTTGTAGTGCTTGGAATAGAACCAGCACCATTTTGCACCAAAATGTTGCGATATCTATGCCCAAATAAAAAGAACAAAAATAATGAAGGTTTATTCTGTAGGTGCGGTTGAGGACAAACATAACAATTGAATGTGTGTTCACAAAAACTGCCCAACACTTTATCAGAACAGAAAAAGCAAGCTTTGCAAATGTTAAGTGAAATAGCACATAGATTTTAGCATACATAGGATGACAATGACGATGGTGATGATGATGATTATGATTATGATGATGTAGAATTAAGAGGTCATCAGTTCCCTTATAAAGCGGATCATCGCAAAAGTCAAGTAAATTTCAATATAAAGTAAAAAATCTGATGTGCTGCACTCACATGACTTTCTCTACTCTTGTACTAACCATTCTTACAAACTCTTACTCCTATATCTTTTTCGTGTTAGTTGAGATAAACATTTGCAGAAATTATCTTATCGCTTATTTCCTTGTAGCTGCAAGGGGAATATTAGAATACAGAAGGCTTTGTGCGATAGTCAAATTTAAGCTTTGAGATTCCGTTCTCTTTGCACGGTTAACATATAACAAATGAACAACGATGTTGCATTTCACGAAAGTTGTTTTCCGAAACTTACACAAATAGCAGGGAATATATCGGAAATGGTTCACTCTACCCAAAAAAAAAAAAAAAAAAAAAAAAAAAAAAATGAATTTAGACATAGATTCTGTTTTAGCAAGATCTACATGTTTTGTAGAGAAAGATTTGGTCTATTTCTTACGGTTTACGAGTTACTTAAAAGTCATCCATAGTAAACAGGACTACATAGGCTATAGCCAGAAAATTCAAAATATACATTTCGTTTGTCATAAACATATATCAAACACATGGTATTTTAATCAAAATCGTTGGATCCATTTTCGAAAATGAACGCTTTTGAAACATTTTCCCTATAAAGGGTAGTTTTGGGTGGGGGAATTTTCTTGAAGATCTTCGTGTCGCATCTTTGAACGACATTAAACTTAAATACCAAATTTTATTTTTAACCGACTTTTCGTTTTGGAGTTATGCTGTTCACAGGCCGACACACACACACACACACACACACACACACACACACACACACACACACACACACACACACACACACACACACACACACACACACATACACACATACACACACACACACACACACACACACGCGCGCGCGCGCACGTTTTAGATAATTTGTTTATAGAGTTTAACATTTTTTGTCAAAAATCTGCAATATAATATTAAAATCAATATTTTATTTATGAAATAACCCATATATATATTATTTTACGGCCTGATCTTCAGTCTGGCTCCGCTGCAGAATTTATTGGTTTGGTGAGAAGTCTTATTATGATAAATACTCGTTAGATTTTCTTGTAATTATTCTAATTCTTCCTTTACAGTTGTATTCGACGTTTACTGGATGAAAGTGCTTTACCTCGGATGGTTCCCTCGGTAAAAGCTATTGTCGCTACTGTCTTTGAAGTTGGACAAGGGACACTTGGTGTTTTGGTAGACGTACGTAAGACATAACTGAGGAATACGCACTGTAGACGCAGCGCATTGCGGCATGATCCCTCGGGAACCCCATCTCTTGTTTACTTTGGCTCGTCCAGTCTAGGCTCTGCCGGACGGCCGCCACGTGAATAAATATGCTTTCCAAGGGGCGCATTACAATATCCTCCCAGGCTCCGGACATTCGGAACACCTTTGTCTGTCTTCCTTACTAAGCCTACTAACAAATTCATTACAAGGTCGTCCTTATATTCCAGTTTTTACTGAAACTCTGATACATATTTAAAGTAAATAGAGGAAGTACTGTGTATCTCCCAAACGTTCGATACCAGGACCTCACCGGAAATACATGTTTTGAGATCCCCTGAATAAGGAAGGAGAAAAGCAGTTGGAAAATAAAAATTGTCTCCTATCTGGCTGTCAACAGAATAACTAAAAGCACTAAAACACTTTGGTTACATACGAATTTTGGAAAACTACACGAAATTTAAAAAAAAAGAGAACAATATTTCTGTCAACATTTCTGCTGAAATAAATATAGGAAACGAAGTCTAAAATTACAGCTCCAGAGAATTAACACTGCGCAAGAGGATACTATTTCAGCGTATTTTATTAATATGCAAATAATAATGATAATGATATAGCATTCTTCAACGAGCCTTAATTAGAATGTATCAAGGCTATATAGATTTGATGCAGTAAGACGCAGCGAATCGAGATCGATTTAGCATGCCTGGACAGGCGTTCAGTTTCCTTCCTATCCTCTGGGACAGATTCTAGGACAAGGTTCTATGTCCTCCTCAAACAACTCCTTGCTGATCCTACAATACTAAAATATGAAAATAATTAAATGAGAAAAAATTAGGGATATTGTATTGTAAAGGAAGTACTACCGGGCATATACTTCAATGCCGACCGATTGACTGGTTGAAGAGTTAATGAGATGGAGGAGTTCTCTCTCCTGAAGTAAGTCACAGAAGCAGCCAGATATTTCGGTATGTTTCTCCCCTCCACCTCCCGCGAACTCTATAAAACCTTCAGTATGTCTCTAACAGTGACGTGTGTTCGCAACAAGAAAAACTAAAGCGACAACATAATTCACTTCAGCACTCGCCTCCATAGTTGTAATGGCAGGTACAGTGGGAATAGGGTTCGCGATCTGCCCAAAGCGACGTTCTGACATAGCAAAGATATGCCCTAACTGACTTACATGCAGTAAGTCTGGGAACTATTGTATTCGACTCAAAAATTCTATGTCGAGATTTCACCGGAAATATGTCTTTGCACCTTTACCATACAAGGCCCGTAGTCATTGAGAGATCATGTTCACTGTATCAGAAGTTAGTTAAACAGACAATTACGGTGGACATCACAAGGATAACCCTTGTAGTTACAAATACGCTGCACACAGTAATGTAGAAAGTGACATTTGCATGAAAATGCCCGTAAAACGCGTGGTTTCCGGGACATAAATTTTGCATCAGGTGGTAGCACTTTAGAGTTTCATCAAGCAATGAATTCGCCGCTAATTGGTGGAGCAGAACGTGTGAACCCCGGATAGCCAGCCACACAAACCAAGCTTAACTACGCCACATGACCTGCCTGAGCATGATGCATGGCTCATCAAGCTTCCTTATGTACCAGCTTCAATATAGCACCACTCTGATAAATATTCATACATTACCGTACGCTGTCTTTCCATCAAACCCCACTCAAGGATGGTTTTTTACTTCCTCAGCCCGTATCTAGCAAGTAGACAAGGTTTTAGGAACCTGGAATAAAAATCTGATGTGTTGCACTCACATAACTTTCTCTACTCTTGTACTAACCATTCCTACAAACTCCTGTTCTTCATCTTCTTCGTGTTAGTTAAGATAAACATTTGCAGAAATTATCTTATTGCTCGTTTTCTTGCAACAGGAATACAGTAGGCTTTGAGTGATACTCAAATCTTTCCACCGTTAACATATAAAAGCCGAATAGTGATGCTCCATTTGACAGAAATATAGTTCTACAAAACTTGCACAAATAACGAGGAATATCTCCGAAATGGCTCACTCTACAAAAAATTTATTCAGACATAAATTGTGTATTTTAGCAAGATCTACATTTTTTGTAGACAGTAACATTTTACTATATTTTATGGTTTACCACTTAGGCAAAAGTCATCCAGAGTAAATAGTACTTCATGGGCCATAGTCAAAAAATTGAAGATATACATTTCATTTGTCATCAAAATATCTCATACATATGACATTTTAATCAAAATCGTTAGAGCCGTTTTCAAGAAAATCAAAATTTTCGAAACATTTTCCATGTAAAGGGTAGTTTAGCGTGGGGCTATTTTCTACAAAATCTTCGTGTCGCATCCTCGAAAGACATTAAACTTAAATACCATCTTTGGTTTTTAACCGACTTTTCGTTTTTGAGTTATGCTGTCCACAGACTGACAGACTGAGACACAGACTTGCACACAGACACACACACACACACACACACACACACACACACACACACACACACACACACACACACTCACACACACACACACACACACACACACACACACACACCTTTTTCTAAAAATGCTTTTTTTTATTCAGGGGGCCTCAAAACATATATTTCCGCTTAAATTTCGACATCGAATTTTTGGGTGGAATACAATACTTCTCCTACTTACCAGTAGAGAAAGTAAAAATCTGATTTGTTGCACTCATATGACTTTCTCTACTCTTGTACTAACCATTCCAACAAACTCCTATTCTTCTATCTTCTTCGTGTTAGTTGAGATAAACATTTGCAGAAATTATCTTATTGCTCGTTTTCTTGCAACAGGAATACATAAGGTTTTGAGCGATAGTCAAATCATTTAAAGCTTTCAAACTCCACGGTTAACATAAAAATCCGAATAGCGATGTTCCATATGACAGAAATATAGTTCACCAAAACTTACACAAATAACGAGGAATATCTCCGAAATGGCTCACACCACAAAAAATTTATTGAGACGTAAATTGTGTATTTTAGCAAGATCAACATTTTTGTGCAGTAAGATTTACTCTATCTCTTACTGTTTACCACTTAGGCAAAAGTAATCCAGAGTAAATAGTACTTCATGGGCTATAGCCTGAAAATTGAAGATATACATTTCATTTGCCATAAAATATATTAAATGGATAGAATTTTAATCAAAATCGTTAGCTATTTTAAGATAATAAAAAACGTCGAAATATTTTTATATAAAGGGTTCAGTTTTCCATGTATTTTGTTGAGTAGTGGATACAAAACATGTGAATAACTTAGTAAATCTTTTATCACTTGTTCAATTGAAATAGAGTATTTTGAAATGAAAGCCCTGCATGGAGAAGTGCATCAGGCCTGAGTTATATTATGTCTCTATGGGAGGAGGCAGCCCTCGGCTAGGCTGATATTAATTCGTACCACTTCCTCGCCTCGTCAAGCTTCTTAGCTGTCTGTCGAGGGTACATAAATTGTGCCCCAGGCGGCAGCTCGTCGACTTATCTCTACAACGGCATCACCCACTGGACTGCTACTTACACTCAAATCCTATTCTGCATATACTCCCGCGTAAATGCTCGCTTAGCACTGCAAAATACCCAACTTTTCCAAAAGAGCCTCTACACTTTTAACTAACATTACATTTTGGCCAGTATGAATCTCGTATTCTTTACGTTAGTTCAGCCGTAGGCTTTCATAATGCAGTGCGAGTGTTCTTTCTGATTTTCATCCATTTACATATAAATGTTGCAGCTTTACCTCTTATCTTTCTAGATTCCTACTCCAGCGAAGAGCTTAAGAACACCTGCTTATTTCATCAAAATACACTTGAACTATTTTTCCCAGCTGCATTACGTTTCGCCAAAAAATTATCTTATTAAAGGTCAATTTTAAAAAGAAATAATTATCTATATATTATTTTCAGTTCTGGAAAACAGAAACAAATCTCATTTTTAAATATTTTTGATGCTGACCATAACCCTGAAGAGAAAGGCACATGTCTAAGGAATATTTATAAATACAACACTGTTATCATATACTGTCTATCAACAATTGATATGCTCTTTATAACTTTAAAACAAACTGGGGAAAAAAATTAGCACTATTTGGCAATGGATTCATTCCTATGACAAATGAGCCAGCAAAATCGGAGTGGTATTTTTTATAGTGTATTCGTTTATACTGCAAATCGTACCACTGATGCTGCTATGTTGATGTTATTATGATGTCATAACATTCCGTTGCGCTGTAGCTTCCATTTTGTTCTGGTGTGAAAAGAGATGATTAAGTAAATATGGGTATAAAACGTGAAGAAGGTAATTAAATGGCTATCAATTGGTTTCGATAAGCGCGGCAAGCTATACAGAGATATTGCAATTCAAATGGGGATAACAAAAACAATAGAAAGAAGAAAAAAAAATAGGAAAAGTGGCAAATTTTCCCAGTTGGAGCGAAGTGCTAGGCCAAGGGTTACATCGTCCCGAGAGGATAGAACTATGCCAGTTATATCCATATAGGATTGGAAGGTAGAGGAATAGCTGTTGTCAAGTCGAAAAACCATAAAGAAATTCGAGGGGCATTATCGTAATCTAGGAAAAACATTGCCGTGCAACAGTGGGTATGCTGAAAAGGGTATCCCAAAAGAGCCAATTTACTGTGTTTGAAAGCCAAAGGAGGCCCAATAAAGTATAAAATTATCTGCAGTGCATGTTTCAAGCAGTAATGTAATATAATAATATATAACTTATTGTGTTCTTCAAAGACAAAGTTTCCAAATATAAATGGGTGTCCTTAAACTTTTGGTAGAACCTGTATTTGTACGATTATGTCAGGAATGAACAACCATTTCAACTGGGGGTCGTTAGAGCCATTTTTGAGAAAATCAAAATTTTCGAAAAATTTTGCACCTAAATGGAGGAATTAGAGTGGAGGAATTTTCTTGCAAAACTTCGCGTCGCCTCCTTGAAAGATATTAAACTTAAATACCAATTTTGGTTTTTAACCAGTTTTTCGATTTGAGTTACACTGTTTACAGGTGGCAAACATAGACACACGCGGACCTTATCGTAAAAGTGCTTTTTTTATTATTGTTTTATTTATTCCCCGAGCCTCAAAACATATATTTCCGGTGAAATCTCGACACCAAAGTTTTGGATCGAATACTCTACTTCCTCTAATTACTATACGTAGCAGAGAAGGTAAAAAGGTGGGAATTTTCTCTATGCTAAGTGCATACCGGAAGTCATAGAGGAACAAAAACTACGCGCGAAACATCCGGTTTATGTTTGTGTGTTCTTCATAGACACCAACTGCAGTGTTCCAGTTTGCCATTGAGTAATTATGTTACAAGCGATTACACAGCAAATAAAACAGTTCATGCAAAACTTTTTATTACTGAAATTAACAAACGTGATTTATAGGATGGAATATGATTAATATTAGATACGATTGATTGGTCACAATATTCACACAATACAATTTTCAGCACGTCATGCTGGTCGTGACAATGAGGGTGCTATAAACTGAGTGGGGCTTTCCTTTATCAAAAAAGTCGTTGCCAAGATATTTTGGATTTCTTCTTCCTCTTGAATAGTTTAACTTTATTGTAAATTTTGTACTGATAAAATTCCTATAACAATGTCGGATTATCACCTCTCGGTCACCGCTTTGGTTATATCACCTCCTCCTTGAGCTTCCGCCAAGATAAGCATTTCCTTACATTTCTGGACACCTGAAGTATCTATACACAGTAGAAACAATTAGCGGGCCGTGAAAAAAATGGCAGACAAAAGATTTTGGGAATAATATAGTAATCTTAAATATAAATAAGAGGAAGCTGTAACCTAGTTTAGGCTAAAAATGTCAATTCTGTATCTTTTTTGCTGATTTTTACAAGTTTAGCCGCTATTTTATTATAATCTAGTCCCTTAACACCTACAAATGTGCCAGAAGTATCTTTAAAATGCATTTGAATGCACACTGACGGAAAAAAGTGAAACAAATATCTGCTTTAAAATTTTTTTTAAATATGCAAATAATATCTTCCCTTTAATTTTGATTGACGTTTTCTCAAACTTATTTTTCTGCATACTTTTTCCCCATTTTTCTAAGGAAACAAAGAAACTATTTATTGTAGAGTGATGTAATTTTTACCACGTATTTCTAGGTTGTTTGTGAAATGTTTCTTATTAAGAATGGGTGAAAAATGATTTATTCATTTCATATTTTTAATATCAACATCATATATATTTGTTATAATTATAAAGCATTGGTTTATATGAGTAACAAAACTCACTCGTCTAGATCAAATAGTTTCTATGAAATCTGAAATTAAACTTCTTAAAATTAACATTGCAAGCATACAGCTTACAAGAGCCCCTTAATGAACGGCCTACTAAATCAAATTCGTTCATTTATATCCATATGTTTCCCTGCATTAGGCGCTAACATTATTGTCATTGTTGTTCCCACACTCTACTGGATCCATTGTAGTGCCAACTGTGAAAATAAAGCTCCAAATGTAAGCATGCTGTTGTAAGTTGTTTGCTTTTAAATCGTCATTAATGTTAAATAGTATTAAATAAATTAATTGTTGATTATTTTGCGGAATACTTTAACAAATACCATCGCTCGTCTTAGAAAATCCACTTGTGATAAAATTTATTCTATTAACGACTGGATCCCAGAGCACAATTGGATCGTCATATACAAAGAAGGAGATGGAATGAAACGGAAAAAAAATTATAAAGTGGTATAGCATTTGTACATTAATAAAATTTAGGTAAAAATTTATTTCGGTCCGTAAAACCTTTTTCTGTAAATAACAGATATGTTCTTTTTCGTGACAACATTAAGGTTCATAGCGAAGGTAATCTGCGAAGAGAATTAAGGCTTAATTTCGGACTCTTATCTGCCCAGATAAGTTTTAAAATAAAATCAAGCAAGGAGTATCAAGTGCTCCCCGTTTTACGCACCCCATGAGGCATATACTGGACCCCCATGGGTTCCTTGACCTTATATATCACAAGCAACCCCCATTATGCGCTGTGAAACCGGACGGGCAATAAAACTCCTTGATTGAATGATAGCCCCACGTGGAGTCGGAGGTTTTCACTAATTTATGATCATGCGAACTGCACCGTGCCTTCCTGATTCTTCTGGGAAAACTCAGCTTTGCAGATCTCTTTTATCTTATCTTGTAGGACAAGGGATTCAACTGCACACGTTTAAACGAGCAACTTTTCAGGATAGACAGCCAGAGAACTGTTTCTTTTGTAACTTTTTTCACCTGTAATACTACCTTTAGTGGTGGCCTCTTCATTTATAATAGAGAGTAAAACGTTCAACGTAGCCTGCATTGTTTACATATGCGTGTGCTACCACGTGCCACTTGCTGCACGGCCTATCCCTGCCTCCCTTACCCGACCTAGTGGCCAAAAAGAATGTGAATAAACTGTGTTAATAATCGGTGCTATGCTTTTTTGGCTGTGAGAGAAGTAACTGTAATATGCTAGGTTAATAACATTAAATGTATCTTAGCACGCGGCAGCTTTTTCTAGAATGATTTGCAAAATTACACGCAAGACCTGGGTGGGGCAGTTGGACACACACGGACTCATGAAAGTTGGTACATCGGAATGTATAATTAACCAGTGCGAGAAGTTAACTTGCAGCGGATTCAGGACTTCACAAAGTATCACCCTGACACAAGATGCAAGTTTTCTCTTTGTGCAAATTAGCTCCGGAGGATTCGCTTAACGTTATGAAGCTGTTTCATTAGCTAGGTACCTTCTCGACTTCACTTGCATTGCGTTGAATTTCAACAGCTAACAAGTGCAACTAGAGAAGGCTTGTCTCATACCACTTGACAATAGTCTGCTCGTGTGTATTTTGTTTTCATTTAAAGCTAGTCTGTGTGCACTTTGTGTCTATTCAACAAGTCCTCCACGAAAATAGGAAGCTAGCATCGATCTATAAGTAACACAACCCTTCTATGGACATAGAATATGCAACATATAGAAGAGACTATGAATAGACTCAGCTGCATGTTGGAAGTGTCGACTTGGTTAAACCGAGCTGCAACATGACGTGGGAACATTATTTGCGAACACTTACTAATAACTCATACAGTGAAGTTCTTAGAGTGGGGCATGTGAATATATAGTGCAGAAGCTTTAATGTTACGACGAAGTGAGGAAAACGAGGAAAGAAATTGGAAATTAAGGAAATATAAGATCAACTGATTATCATTGACACGGGTAATAACTGAAAGAGATAATATATATGAACCTGCTTTTATCTTCCTCGTTTCTTGATCATTGCTCGTAAAACGTTTTTTTCCCTGTTTGCGAAAATTGGAAGAGCAAGCAAGAATCGCTCTGGAATTGAACCAGTGGCCCGCAGCCTAGGATAAGTTTTTTATTTTAAAATCTTTTCTGTGAGCGTGTTCCAGCTCTCGACCCTTGCCCATTTAAAAAAGGGCACGTCTTCTTGACATCTGCCCAGACAGAGTTCATTAAGTGTAGAGTACTGCACGCTCTGAGACAGCTGTCATCTTCAGCTGGCAAAAATAAGAGCCTAATTAATTATTCATTGCACTCTCTACGAAGTTTCTCAACAGTCATTGGTACCAATAGTAATATAAATGTTCAATTTCAATTATATATGAGGTTGTGAAAACTAAAACACGAATTCATTTTATATGAAAACAGTTTAAAAATTCTATGTGAACAAATGCCTGAAAATTCTGAAACCTAATTCTTGTGTGACATTCAGATCTCTAACTACCGCCTTTCACTTTTGTAACTTCTAAAAGGTACGTTTCTGGAGGCGTTTAAATTTTATTTTTTATTTCTTAACCTCTTCGAATTGCATATATTATACATTATCCATACATACAGTATACATTATACAACAGGACATGTATTTATAGGTCGATTTATTTCTTCTTTTTTAGTTTTAATATTTGTATTATCAACTAGCTAAAATACCCGGTGTTTCCCGTGGTTTCACAATTTAACCCTACAAATTTTAGACTTAGGTCGCATACTATAAAGAGCACAAAATAAACAAGCAAATAAATAACAACACTATGCAAAATCACTTTTGAACATCACAAATACCACAGAAAGAAAAAGTAGAGAAACCTAGGTGAATTTGACATTGTATTTCTAGTTCAACCATATAGACAATTGTATGAATTGTTTGCAGAAAGAGTAACAAGAAGTATGGTTGTGTTCTATAAAAGAAACCTGAGTAGAGTAAACCTTTATAGAGAGCAAAGTACTGATCTCTACATTCGAATCTTTTGATTGGTGGTCAGCAGTGTCCATATGAGCGCTATATTATGACACACTCGAGCATAAAGGTTACCTTTTTACATTAAATACTTCATACCAATTTAATAACTGAAATAAGCCAATGTTTATGTCCAATGAATAAAATAAAATGGCTGGATCTTAAAGAGAGGGTTATGAACTAAAACGGAGATCTTTCTTTCAACAAATGGAAGATTTCTTTTCCCGGAAATCGGGCAAATTATTAAATAATCTTAGACATACATTTTCACAGCCGAAATCACGGTATAAAAATGCGTCGAAGACCGAATATATGTACTGTTAACAATATTTGCTTTTTATGTCAAATTATATAGTGAAATTTTCTTTACAGTTTCCTTCATTCGCTCTCTGTAATTATATTTTAGCATGTAGCGTGCATGTGCTTTTTTTGTAGGAGGCCATTTTCTTCGTCGTTTATTGACGCGAGCAAATTTGAAATTAAAATGGCTGGAGTCCGTTGAATGAGACGTCGAGGCAGGAATAATGCGCCTTGTCGCTCCACCACCCGCAGTAATCCTTCTCTCGTCGCCTTAGGCGAGAGTCTTGGAGCAATAACTGTCTACTCAGTAATATCGAACTGAGGTATATGTACCTGACCAGGTAAACTGTGCACATATGTACCTGCTCAATAACGAGGTTTAGAACATGGCACCCCCCCCCCCCCCAGAAGTCTTAATGAAAATACTTCAAACTGTCCAATGATTTTATTGTTAACCTAATGATTTTGATGTAACTTCATTAGTATTGCTGACGTTGACATAATATTTCTCTTACGTAGAGTAAATAGAGGAAGTACTCTATTCCACCTAAAATTCGATGTCAAGATTTCACCGGAAATATGTCTTGAGGCCCCCTGAAAAACTCCCGTGTGTGTTAAGGACAGTATAACTCAAAAACGGTTAAAAACCAAAATTGGTATTTATGTTTAATATCCAGCAAGAATGCGACACGAAGGTTTTGAAGGTTTTCCTCCACCCTAAATCACCCTTTACATCGATAATTTGTATTTTAACTCCTTTAAAGGCGTGGCCTGCATTGGGTGATAACTTGATAAGTTATGGCTGCCAGTCGTGATGAGGTCACTATGACAAACTGAATACACTCATAAGCATATCTTTGTTTTCTAGACCATTTTGTAACCTTTTTTCATCACCAAATGCCAGTTCTTCAACCAATAGTAACAGCATTACAAAATATCCAGTGAAGTTGAATCAACCTTAACACCTCAACTGATTACCGAAGTTAATTCAGTTCTTTTAAAGTATCAATGTGTATAACAATATATAATGTTTTGTTATAATTCGAATCTTAAATGTAGAAATAATTTTAAAATCGAGATATGATTTTAAATTTAATCGACTATAAAAAGGACATAATAAAAACAAGAATTTTTAAGAATATTTTGTGCAAGAATGAGTAGGGAATATCAAGTGAGTACAACGCACCAGATTTTTATGAAATAGTAAGAAGGAAAGAAAATAAGATTCTTCCTTCTAGAGTTGATTTTATCATAGTTATTTTGCAGCTTGTTGTGTTGAGCAAATTAATGAAAAAAGCAGACCGTAAAAAGGAAGAGTGTGAAGCGGGACTTGTAGTCGCACGATCGACCTTGATTGTTATCTACAGTACCTCATTAAGGTTCTCGGTCTGCCGTGGGCGTCTCTAGGATTATAACAAGGAATTCCAAGCCCCTGCTCAGTTGAGCTCCGCCAAAATTGAAATCGACGCTCAACACAGTGCTTTAACAAGATTAAACAGCGTGCGCTGCGCCCTGCCGACGTCTTCTTCTTCTTCAAGTGCTGCCTTCTAATTGGATGGTGTCGAGTTGTTCACAGGAATGCAAAGTCGCGGTTTGAAACCAACATCATCGATCAGGAAACTTCTTCCTCTGTCAACTGTAACTGTTTCTAACAGCGATGATATTACAACCAGCGATTCTATACGGCCTCCGTTACAAACTGAACATCGCAGATGAGGGAAATTCAGAATACCGTCCAAAAGCGTTGTATTCAACGAAGGCACATGTTCTTAGGCTCCTGAACCCAAAATGCATATCTTTACTTCAATACTGTGTACTTAATGTAATTATTGTTAGTATTATTGCTGTTATTCTTATTGTTATTCATAGTATCAATCACAATAATTAGAGCATCTTTAAAAATTTACCATATAAAATACAATTTGGAGCGGCAGGATTTTCATGAATGTCTTTGAGTTTCATATCAAATTATATACATAATCAACTTGTCACTTTTGTCACTATGCTGCTTACAGACACGCAAGCAGACATTTTATTTTGCCACTTAAGTCAAATCCTTTTTTCGGATTCCGGGAGTCCCAAATCACATTTTCGGTTAAATTTGAGTAACAAATTTTTGGATTCAGTGCAATTTCATCTACTTAAGGGACACTGGGAGTGAAATTTTGGTCAAAATTGTCAAAAAGTTGAAAATTGTTTTTTTTTACCTTACAATGCTCTTGGAACACCTGTGCATTTGGATCAGCTAATATTTTTCATAGCCCCCACTCCATGTGGTCATTACGACCCATTCAAATAGTGCTCTTCCCTTAACGTACACAGCATGTTCCTATATAAAAGCCTGTTTTTCTCAAAACTACATTTCTGCACATTCCAAAAGAACGTTGCACCTGAGTTTTTCTTCAAATTCAATGAAAATTTCAAAAAGTATTCATAAATAGCGGCTAAACAAAACTATGATTCAATACTGATGTTATCATTAACATGAATTCCAAAAACATTTCATTTGTATGAAAAAATCAATAATTTTTAAGATTAAATTTTCTTTGTTATTAAAAAGAATATGTACAGCATAATCAGCAAACTATTTGAAATATCTCTTCATACAATTGTTACCCATGTTTTAGAGTATCAGTTCTGCCAATATAAATGAATTTTGAAAAGTCAATAGACGCGAGCTCTATTTTGAAAATGTGCCTATTAAATTCATAAAATAATTTATATATCCTAAACGAATCATTCAATTTTAATGAAATTTGGTGTACCTCCTAATCTCATATAAATACAAATACAGTAAAAATTTCAGAAAAATCTATCAAAAAATGTGGAACTTTCAAATTTCACTCCCAGTGTCCCTTAACTGAGACACTTGCCGTAACGTGGCACTCTGGTCGTCTGTCTTGCTAGGGCGGTGCATCACGAACCCTGGAGCCGGAATGAGGAACCTCCAGGCCACATTAGACACCCTCACGCTGGCTCGCGTCCATAGTCGTGGTTCCGGCACATTCCACAGAGCGCTCTCACCTCATCGCTTCCTCCCTGGGTCTGACATAAAGTTCAGTGTGGAATTTCCTTCAGTTGTAGTCCAATCTACTCATTCAATTGCTATAGATATGCAGTAGAGAAAATAAAAATTATTTAAAATTAGATTTAAATAATCTGTTGAACAATAATGAGAGATCTGAACAGTTACATACATATACTTAGTAACTATGACAACGATTCGCAGTATAAACAATTACAGAACGTTTCCTATTTCATCTTACTTGAACTTCGGTGAATCCCATACACTTTAAAAAGTACTTTATACGAGGTTCCCAACATGAAAATTACCAGCGTAATTCTTTAAAAAGTCTAACATTTAGCTACTACCATTCCCTTGTACCTTTATGCTTAACAAGTGAAGGTTTAGCTCTATCAGAAAAAACATCTGTCCATACCAGTACGAACTCTAGTGAACTTTCGTTCACCCACAAAGAGAATATTTTTTCTGGCCGTTGAAAACGACCTTTGTAATTCGTACCTTAAATGTTTAACTGAACGTTCATTATAAAGCCTACTGTAATACTCATTTTTAAGAGCGATCAATTACTTGGTTTTTAGAGCACTTATAAAATGCATAATATCAAAAACCAGAGATAAAGTTAAAAATAAAATAAACGTTCTAATAAAAGTGCAAATACAGATAAATATACCCAACAAATGAGAAAAATTCGCAATTTAAACAAATTTATAAAAATAAAAAAAAAATAAATAAAAAAAAAAAGGTATGAAAAGTCGATATCTAAAATTCAAAATTCCTAGCTTCGTTTTACCATTTCAAAAACTCAAAACTGTTTGAAATGCCGGTTTATCGTACGCCAGGCCTTGACAAGCAGTTGCAGAGAGTCTCGAAGGTGCGCCAGGAGATCAAACTCCAGCAGCACGTGATAGGCTGGCACTCTGTCACACAGCGGACGAAGAAGAACAGGGTTCCACTACTCTAGGGAATCTGTCTTTCCTCATCCTCTGTGCATGTCGTCTCCAATTTTCCATATTCTGTTTAATTCTTTCTAGTAAGATAAATATGTTCAGTTCTCTTATTTCTTCATTTGTTTCGTAATCTGTTAGAGTATGCAGCCACTGATCTTAAAAATCTCTTTTTTTTCTAATTCAATTTTTTCTTTCCTTAATGCGCATGTTCCATTTGAGTGCAGTAATACAGGGACTGTCATTGTTTTCTAAAATTTAATTTATTTCTCTTCTAGTTTTCTGCTTTATTGTGCCGCACATCAAACTGAATTTGTTTAATTTCTTGTCAACGTCTTTCTCTTGTAGTTTATATAAAGATTAGATAATTGGGTACAATGGAAATACTTGTTTAAGTCCTTTATTTATATTTAATGTTGGGTTAGTAATATTATTCGTTACGTAATTTTTATAGCATTTCCTATATTATATTTTATTTATAAATATGCAAACAGCGCTGCTCAAGGATTTCGCACGCTGTTTTTGCATACTCTCGGACACTCGTTAAGGAGAATAATCCTATTTATTCAGTTTTTTTTAAATGATGACAAAGAAATGACTTGTGGGAGAGAGCAAAAGAAAAGAACGCATTAAGTGCTACTTGGTAGTCCGCTTGTCGAGGCATCTGCATAAAGAAATATGGAAATTCGAATTTCTCTCCTTTTTTACGAAATAAAAAAGCGGGAAATGGCAAAAGAAAGGAGAGGCAGGGGCTGGAGGCGTATTGAAAGGGAAGGGCACGCGACTCCTGGGGTGGCAGAACCAGAAATATTTTCGCGAGAAGCAAATCAATATCGCTTGTCATGGAGTACACTTCCTGCTCCTGGAATATATGTTTCCTGCAACGTCGCAACGTCTACCTGCTGCAGGAAATTGCAGCTCCGCGTTATATTTAATATGATAATGCACCATTGACGAGCACAATGTTGTCGTATCTGTTCACTAGCTGTAACATTTTATTGAACACGCTTGACTAACGCACCTCGTTAGGCATAATGTTATTAACCAGTTTTAACGTTTCGGTTACCGGCGCTGCAGTGCGTGGCCTTTAAATTAGATAACAAAATAACAGATTACACAAAATTAAACCTTCGTCACACATGTTAAACAAGATAATGCTTTTTTGTGCAGATAGCTTTTATCTTTCTTTCTATCCATAGCGGTATTTTTTCTAGGAAAATGTTTGGAATTAAGGGAACATTGCATAAAATAATTTCCTGTGTCAAAATTGTATATTCGTCGTAACTCAACCTCATATGTGTTAACTGTCTATATGTTTATGTTTACTTCCTTTTTTTAATTTCCATGGAGTTTCAATTCTTATTTTATAACACATGGCTCCACGGTAACATGTGAGGCTGTATTCTGAGGGTTCCGGATTCAAATCCCGTGAGCTGATCAATCTGACTTGGTTTTTTCGTGGTTTCCCTCAGTTGCCAAGGTAAATATCGGACTGGATATTTAATACCACGAAATAATAATAGTGTATATGAAAAATAGATGATAACAGTGAATACTGCTCTAACTATCCACAGATAATGCAAGCAGATAGATTGGATAGCACCGTAATGCCATCTGCCGTCACTGAGGTACAGTTACCCTGCACTGCTCCCTCTGAGGACTGTGTGGTGTGGATGAGCATGAAACCTAGAAGACTAACTGTCCACCAAACACCGTTCCACAGATATCTCCTAATAGATCCGTCAGATATCACTACGTAGTTAAAGCGACGTAAACGAAATAGGGAACAAGAAAAAGAAAAGAGTACATTAGAACAGTCAACTGTTTTGTATATGACTTGCTTCATGTTTAAACTGCGTTTTCTAACCCGAAAGAAAGAACGGCATTTGAAATATTCCTTAAATAATGACAATAACTGTATAAGAGCATGATATTTAATCTTTGCCAGCTATAAAACCCAACATACTAAGTTTTATCAAAACTATAACTACCCAAATAAACAAAGTAATTGATAAACGAACAAGAAGTGGTTTCATATTTAGAGTTACATAGGCTTAACCTAGGAGGATAGTTCAGGCGCCTTCGTCTGTGACGGGAATCTCGGCGCTGCATGGCAGGGAAATAGGGGTGCTCTCTGGTCATCTTCTTTCAGTGGGGTGGCCTTCAGTCTTTGAACCCCGCAGTGGGATGTCTAAGATCGCAGGCGAGCGGAATGCCAAAAGTCGTCCAGAGTAAACAGCACTGTATAGGCTATAGCCAGAAAATTGGGAATATATATTTCATTTTTCATCCAAATATATTAAACATATCGCAATTTAAACAAAATCGTTAGAGGTATTTTCAAGAAAATCAACATTTTAGAAAAAATTTCCAAGTATGTTCCATGTAAAGGTTAGTTTAGGGTGGGGCTATTTTCTTCAAAATCTTCCTGTCACATTTGCAGACATAGAGACACACAGACTGACAGACAGACGGACACACGGACCTTTTTCAGGGGGACTGAACATATTTCCGGTGAACTTTCGACATCGAATTTTTGGGCGAATACAATATTTCCTTACCAGTAGAGAAAGTAATATGAAACGAACCTTCACTGCCAAAAAAAAACACTGAAAAACTTGGCTTTAAAACACATTAACAATCCAGATGCGCTTTTCTGTGTTGCATCCACTGCGCGCGCACACGTTTAACGTGACTGGCGTGAGGCACAACCACCAGCCGCTCTGTTTCAATGCTGGCTTGATACGCTATTAATACTAATTCATAGCTGATTGTTCGAAAAAATGCTCCTCAGTAAGCATACGCTCATTAGTTTAGTATATAGATAAGTTAACTAAAGAAAATTGGCATGGTATGCAACAAATCACCCACATCAAATTTGTAGATATGATTTTATAATGATTTGTCAGGTACAATGACAATAGGCATTGCAGTAGGCTTAAGCAATAGCCAAATATTCTAAAAGCTCGTAGGAGGATTTTCGCTTTCGAGTTAAGCTATTAGTAGACAGACGGCACATGCTGTCTCACACACACACCGAGAGAGAGAGAGACAGAGAGAGACAGAGAGAGACAGAGAGAGAGGGAAATACTGCAGCGTATTTTTTCTAAAAATGTTCCTCTTATATTCAGGGGACCTCAAAAGGTAAAATCTTTACTTGTATGACTTGCTAAGGGTGACTGGGAGTGTGGTGAAGTATTAGTCTCAGAAGCCGATATGTAATTCTGGTACAAAGAAGATTTAATATATAAAAATAAATTTATTAATTTACATTCAGATGTGAGAAGAGAAAAGGATGGTCTATTGGTTTTAGCTTTGTGGAGATTCTTGCGCCTCAAGTTCCATCTAGGAAGATAGTCAAAGAGACCTCTTCCATATCACAGTGTCGCAGGTTCCTCTTAGCACGTGACATTGACTCTCGCTATACCAAACTTCTGGGGGTTTAAATATTAAATACTAGCTGACAAGGTAGCTGAGTGAAGCTTTTGTCAGCTCACGCCCGTTAAGCTGTCTTTCTCCACGTGTACGTCAGGAGGGCGTGATTTTCAAGGAATCACAAAATCTATACCTGCAACATGAAGTTCCAGGAAATGATTTGCTAACTTGAAGTCCCATATCTGAGCGTTAATAAATTATGCCCCAAATGTCTTGGTTCTATGAATTTATACTTATCAGAAGCTTACAAAAACATAACCTTAAATGAGGCGTTGAGCGCAACAGTGGCCCAACCCACAACAATTCAGAAACTGAGTTATTAGCATAGACATGTTCCCCATATCAAAATCTACGAGAGCAGTAGTGGCCTATACCGCTAAGCGATAAATTCTCAAGCAGAGCAAAGGTCAGACCATCGAATGATTTTATCTGGAATACTTCGCAAATAAAGTATGAAATATCGCAAACACCTTAAAATATTAAATTCTAAGAAAACCATTAATGGAGTTCAAATTACTCAGTACTATCAAAAGGGTAAAACAAAATCTAGGAATCACATTATTTAATTTCATTTCCAGCATTTGTAGCACTTTTAAATTGACGTCGAAAGATGGTGGATTTCCGTTGATACCTATTCTGTATAGCTATTTTTAGCTACTGGATAATTTTAGCCAGTATGTTCCACATTGTTTTCTTTGTATTCTTTTCCATCACTTTTTCACTTGTACATCAGTCTTTTAGAATAGAAATTACTTGTATATTTTCCATTGAAGTATCTGCAAAGAGAATCAGAATTCATTGAATTGATTTTACATACTCGTTCTATTTTTTATTGTATTATTTGGTATAGAATTATGAATTACTGTTTCAACTTCACCATTTGATGCATTACCAAACAGTTTTGAGTTTTGATTGTTAATTAATTGTAGTGTAATAAATTGTTTTTCGGCAATTTATGGGAATACAGTTGGCGACACTGACTAAATAGAAGAATGACCTAGTGATAAATGGTACCAAAGAAAAAGATGACCGTGTTGTAAATCATACATGATAAATTAGCGTCTCCATGTATAAAATAGTCATAATATTGTGGCACCCGGCCCACGGCAGTGGCAGCAAAAGGATGGTCGGGGCCCGCCTGCTCCACCTCACTGGCTCGACGAGTTACAAAGGTGCTCAAACTCAAGCTTCCCCACGCCACTCGCGCGAGCAAATACGTGGCTAACACCTATCAGGTGGCAATGCAAAGGGTCTTCCAGAACACTCAAAACTTCTATCAGACAGCAGGCGTGTTTGTAGAGGTTCGAGAAGGGTCCCTATTACGTCATTCTCACTATATTAGGAGACCAGACAACGATTTAGGGGAGTTACCGTTATAGTCATGGGTTGGTCAGTGTGTCAGTGAGTGTGAGACAGCTGTGTGTGGTACTGTCGTCCTGAAAGACGGGCGATGTCAAAATGAAGTAGTCTGAATAAGTGTTGAGTGATTGTATCGTCAGAGTTACTGTATGAGAGACAGAGATAGTGAATGGACTGAGTCAAGGTTACGAAAAGAAATCAGTTGTGAGTTGTAATATCCGGAAAGATTATAGACTACGTTAATTTCAGTAATAGAAAACTGTGTATTTGTGATGAACCTTTCGGAGGATAATACAGTACAAAAAGAAATAGGACACATTTTGTCACACCGGTGTCAGAAGTGGGATTTGTCGAATTGTCGTATTTTACCTACAACAAAATGTGTAAAAGTGCAATGAACAGTTGTATCAATAAACAAGAAGTGGGAGGAGAAACAAGTTCTTGTAAGAGTAGTTTCTTGAGGAGTGGGTGGAAATAGTGATGTGAATGTAACACACCAGACTGTTTTTACTTTCTCTACTACATATACTAAGTAGAAGTGTTGTATTAGAGAAAGGTGTGTGTGTGTGTGTGTGTGTGTGTGTCGGTGAACAGCGTAACTCAAAAACGAAAAGTCCGTTGAAAACAAAATTTGGTATTTAAGTTTAATATCTTTCAGGAATGCCGCACAAGGATTTTGAATAAAATTCCCCCATGGTAAGCTATCCTTTAGATGGAAAATTTTTCAAAATCTTTTATTTTCCCAAAAATGGCTCTAAGGCTTTTGAATAAAATGCCACATGTTTGAAATATTTAATGGAAAATTAAATGTATATTTTGAATTTTCTGGCTATAGCCCATGTAATTCTGTTTACTCCTAAGTAGTTTTGTATAACTGGTAAACCGTAAGAAATAGACCAAATACTATACAAAAAAATCTAATCTTGTACTAACCATTCTAACAAAATCTTATTCCTATATCTTCTTCGTGTTAGTTAAGATAAATATTTCTATAGATTATCTTATTGCTTACTTCCCTGTTGCTGCAAGGGGAATGTTAGGATACAGTAGGCTTTGTGTGATAGTCAACTGTTTTAAAGCTTTGAGAGTCAGTTGTCTTTGCACACTTAACATAAAAAAATGAACAACGATGATCCATTTCACGCAAGTTATGTTTTCCGAAACTCAGACACATAACAAGGAATATCTCCGAAATGGTTTACCTTATAAGAAAATTTATTTAGACATAAATTGTGTACTTTAGCAAGATCTACATTTTTTGTACAGTATGATTTGATCTACCTCTAACGGTTTACCAGTTATGCAAAAGTCGTCCAGAGTAAATATGACTACAGCGGCTACAATCTGAAAATTCAAGATATACATTTCATTTGTCATCAAAATATCTCAAACATATGACATTTTAATCAAAATCGTTAGAGCCATTTTCAAGAAAATCAAAATTTTTAAAACATGTTCCATGTAAAGGGTAGTTTAGGGTGGGGCTATTTTCTTCAAAATCTTCGTGTCGCACCCTTGAAAGACATTAAAGTTAAATACCAACTTTGGTTTTTAATCGACTTTTCGTTTTTTAGTTGTGCTGTCCACAGAAACACAGACACACACACGGACCTTTTTCTAAAAATGCTTTTTTTTTTTTTTTTTTTTTTTTTTTTTTGATTCAGGGGGTCTCAAAACGTATATTAACAGTGAAATCTCGACATAGAATTTTTGGGTGGAATACAGTACTTCCTTTACTTACCAGTAGAGAAAGTAAAAATGTAGATCTTGTTAGAACATACAACCTATGTCCAAATGCATTTTTTGTGGAGTGCACCATATCGGATTTATTCATTATAAGTGTGAGTTTTGCAATTGTTCTCAAATGCAAGTTCATTTATTACTTGTTAGCTCTTGGCCGTGTAACGAGAACTGAATTTCTAAGCCTTCACTAAGCGAAGAGTTTTAAATGATATGACTGTCGCTCAAAGCCTGCTGTATTCCCACATTCCCCTTGCACCTACAAGAAAATTAGTAATAAGGTAATTTCTGCAAATGTGTTTTATGCACTACAGTGAAGAAGATATAGGAATAAGGGTTTGTGGGAATAGAGCAGAGAAAGACATGTGAGTGCAACACACTAGATTTCTTTTTCTGCGTGTTAATACGCTTAGTGCAGTTTAAAGGCAACAGTAATGAGATGATGCACGAGGAGGGTTGCAGTTTAAAGCGTGTCCCCTCTGGAAAGACAGGAAATGAATACCATCGCAAAGTTTCGAGCAATGATTATGAAGTCTGTATTCAGTGAGTGTCAAAGGGACAATAAATATGCAAGGAAATGCATACCAATGCAGTCTTTTGAAACACGTGAAGCTAAAGAGCAATATTGTTGGAGGAACAAAGTAAAGCGAGGCAGAATTAACGCCGGACAGCAAGGAACTGCAGGTGACGCAAATTTAATTCCTGGTAAAGAGGAAACGAAAAGAAAGGCACGAAAATAATTAGAAAAAGAAGTGAACAGCGGGAATCTGCTAATTGACGTAAAAAGCAAAAGGCGACATCTCTAAAGAATGAAAAGAAAGCTTTGGAAATGAATGTGAAAGGAGACGAGGAGAATGAATGAAATAAGTTCGTTTGACCAAAGGCAGAAATGAGACAGAAAGTGAGAGGGGTGGAATAGCAAGTTGTGAAGCCAACCAACCCTCTGCCGTGTTCAAATGGTGCTGCAGAAGGGAGATGGGGATAGTTATATCAGATCAAGATTCCCCTGTTGACCTCGTAGTCCACAGGGAGCAGCTGGCTTCTAATCAGATCAACATTGTAGCATTTTCCTGTGTTTAAATAGTTCACAAATACTTATTTATACTCTATTATAAAACATGACGACGAAATATTTATACACAGTTAAATTAATACTCCAGTTAGTATCTACACAAGGTGTTAGGTTTTTCAGTGCGCAAACTTTAACGGCAATTAAAACATAAACGTAAGTTAGTTGAGATAAACATTTGTAGAAATTATCCTATTTCCTTGTAGGTGCAAGGAGAACTTGGGAATACAGTAGGCCTTGAGCGATAGTCAAGTCTTTTAAAGCTTCCAAATTCGATTCTGTTTGCACGGCTAACATAGAAATAACGAATAACGATGTTCCAAATGCCAACAGTTTAGAGTTTTCCAAAACTGACACAAATGATAAGGAATATCTCAGAATTGGTTCACTCTACAAAAAAATTATTTGGACATAAACTGTCTGATTTAACGTGATATATATTTTGTATAGTAAGACTTGATCTATCTCTTACGGTTTACCAGTTATGCAAAAGTCATCCAGAGCAAGCTGGACTACATAGCCTATAGCCAGAAAATTCAAAATATTAATTTCATTTGCAATAAAAATATGTTAAACATACGGAATTTTAATCCAAATTGTTAGCCATTTTCGAGAAAATAAAAATTTTCAAAAAAAATTTCCATGTAAAGAGTAGTTTAGGGTGGAGCAATTTTCTTCAAAGCCTTCGTGTCCCATTCTTAAAATGTTGAACTTAAATACCAACTTTGGTTCTTAACCATTTCGTTTTTGAGTTCTACTATCCACATACTGACAGACCACACACGCGCGCACACACACACACACACACACACACACACACACACACACACACACACACACACACACGCAGTTTTTTGGATTCCGCGGGCCTCAAAACACATTTCCGGTGAAATCTAGATTTTCAATTTTGGGCTGCAATACAATAGTTTTTCTGCTTGCCATACTAGTAGACAAAGTAAAAATAAAATTGGTCGATTATTTGACTGTCAATATGTCACTTCTCCTTTGTCTCTTACTTCTGAAATTAGTATGAAAAAGTGGAGCATTAAATATGAGTTATTCGTATCTTTTTGAGACGTTTAGTCACAAAATTATATTAAATCATTGGATTAGTGTAACTATTGGAATAAATTCATGGCCTTGAGTTTAACAGACGCGCAAAGCGGAATGTTGGGAATGTTGACATTGTTCAGGTCTCGTGAATACTGCTTGGAAAGCTTGGAAGAACAGCACCCTAACGGAAAAGTTAATAAAAAGGACCCTTATAGTTGATAATAATGTGTTTATACCTCAATATTTGACTTTCTGACCAAGATAGGCTGGGACCATTAGCTTTGCAGAAAACATAAACTATTATAAATTACAATAATAATGAATGTCTTGCAAATGCGAGGATAATCATTAAAGTCACAATGAAATATGTTTAAACGTCTTTTTTCTATAAGAAAAGAAATTGTGGATAACACAAATAATTAATATTTTGGCACGTAAGAACCGTCCTCCATTTTTATTAGTTTGGTATATGTTTCTAGTGGTTTAAAATACTCCTGAAAAGAATTAATAATTATTGATGAATTACAAGGATTAATTACATTAAAACAACCACCGCCATATTAATAATTTGTTTTTTCAATTTAAGAAGTGTTTCGATAATTTTGTTGCAGAGAAAATAAAAGTTAAGTTCTCTTTTTTGTTAGTTTAAAACGTGGTCATATGTAAATACTATTTTTCAGCTACCAACAAGGCTCCTATACCTATTTAAACTCATCTGTTTATAATTCAGCGAATGTTTATACTTGGAAAGTAATGCCAGGTAGTTCAAATACTGTCACCATATTTTAAACCTGTGTAACAGTTCGGTAAATAGCTTCAACTTAATTATTTATCATCATATTTTGGAAGCGAACAGTAGAGTGAGATATTCAGTCATTATCAAGTACGACGATATAAGCTTATAATTAGTGTGTTGTGTTGGTGAAACTGCACCATAATTGCACGATAATAGCACAAGCAGAACAGGATGATTAACCGTCGTCCCGTTGTGCATATGCCATTCATGTTTATAGCGAGCGCTTTTGTGTTTCTATAGATTTCGAAAACTATTGGTGCCGTTCTTACAGCAGTAATGCCAACATCCGTATATTCAGAGTCTTGCTGGTAATACAAGTTAGGTTTAGGAGCATTTTTTACTCTCGAAGTCTGTTCTACTTGCCAAATTTTGCCTTGTAGATCTACGTATCTATATCAACCAATCAGAGCAAAGTAATTTCAACTATTTGTTTGGTCAATTTCTGAAGCTTCTTTGGCAAGTATCAGCATATTAGTTGTCTGGGATTCTAGAATCTTAGTTCTTTTATTTTCATTGTATATTGTAGCATGTGGAATGTAAAAAAATAATTTTGGGTGGCTCAACTGCGCTAAGTGGTGAAAATTATTACTGTGTCCCCTGCCGGCCGCGGCGGCGCACATCGAAGGAAGCTCGGGGCCGGACTGCTAGACACCACTGGCGGTACATGCCTCAAAGACGCTCAAGGTCGAGCTGTCTAGTGCCACTGTTTGCGAACACTGAAAACAGAGACGAAGAACCAAAAAGGGTTTTCGAGATTATTCGAGAAGTGTCCGGCAGCTGGCGTATTTGTAGAAGTTCGAGAAAGGTCCATCTTACGTCAACCTTGGTATATAATGAGGCACGGAACGAGCAGAGGAGTTAGTTACAGAAATGAGTCGTAGGGAATCAGTTTTTACTTTTAGTGTGTGTGTGTGTGTGTGTGTGTGTGTGTGTGTGTCAGCTGCGTGTGTACGTGAGAGAACTGGCTCCTCTTGAAGGAAGATAGCGAAGCAGTTAATGAGTGTCGAGTGACTGTATCTTCAGAGTCAGCTGTTTGAGAGACAGAGAAGGACAGAAAGGAGTGAGTCAAGGTTATGAGAAGAAAATAGCTGTGAGTTATAATATCGCGAAGTACTGTGGACTGTAATACCGTCAGTATAAGGGAACTGTGTTTTTGTGTATTCAGCTAGCAGAAAATAAAGTGACATGAAATAACTAAGCTGCACTTTTTTTGTTTCTGTTACATTATATTTAACTTTCTGCTGAGTTAACCGTGCTTCCCATTACTTATAGGCCTCAATTGTGAAGATAGATGCGTCAGAAGGGAGAAAAAGCAAAACTTTGTGAAGGTTATCAACCAAATTATTATCATAGCCTTTTTATTTAATTATTTTAGCACTAATGCCAAGCTATCACAGATACACTGGGTGTTATAACTATGAAGTGAAACAAAATCGATTGGTATTTACAGATTTATCAATGGATATCGATTCTTTCTAAAAACACGTATATCCAAAGGATTTTATTCTGCTCGAATTCAACTTTTGTATTATAAATAACTATTCTGCTCACATTTTCATGGAATGACCCTATAACGAACAAAGCAGGATTTGTTCACTTGTGTAAATTTCTAGTGGAGCAGCAAAGCTCTTGTGCGTCGTCAAGTGTACATTTTCTACAAATGAATGCAAACAGGCTGTAATAAAAAGGCTCTCTTGGCGTGTAGCGTGTCATAGAGCACAAACATCTAATTAAAAATCCAAGCTCATTCAACCGCTTCGTTGGACCTCAAAGGAAAAAAACATGCGACAGCCGAAACAGGAGTGCCTTCAGTTGGTTATTAGCATTTCAAACTGAAGAACAGCTCTCCAAGACCTTCGGGTCGCATGTTTTTACTTTTTGGATTCGTGTTATTGCAGAGGAAGATTACTAACGAAACGGAAAAAGGATATCGACCTTCATAAAATATCTTTCCTAGCTAATTACATACAATCTCTTGAGAGAGAAAAACAGACCTGGTTATATCTATATCGTAGTGTTATTTTGCTGAAGTGTCTCATTAATGATCTTAAAGGACTAATTATCTTCTTTTCCTCATCCTCTTCAACTTCTTCTAATTGCTGTTATCACAACACGGAGCTTTTTTCTCCATCCTCTTCACTAATGGTAGCTACAACGTATTCTATGCTATTGTGCTCTCATTTAACTCAGTCATTATCCATGAGTGCTACCTCACTGATTATTTTACGTGCGCCCTCCCCATCCTTTACCACAGTTGCTGGGATTAAACTCGCGACGTTCTTCTTTGGATGACCAGTCCATTTCGTCTGGCTTTTAACAACCATGCTCTTTTAAGATTCCTGTGACAGGGATACCTAAACCTGCTCAGGAATTAGAAGAAGAGTGGCATTTGTAGCAAGTAACTCAGGCAATTTTACGTTTGTAAACCACATGACTTTTAAGTATCAAAGGAAAAACAATGTGGTGGCGTTCTGGGATAAGGATTGTGTTTACTGAAAAAACAATATACAGGACAGGTTTGTAGAAGAGGTTACATAATTTAATTGTTTGGCGTATGCAATAAACATTATAGTAAAATATATAATTATGAAATTAGACAGGTTTGAAATGATCTGCAGTACATTATAAGATGTTAAATATTTGAAGATATTAAACATAAATATCAACTTGGGGCTGTCGAAGCTGGATCGTATCTCAGTCGGTAGAACAAATATGATAAATTAATTGAGGTATATTTTTTCCTTTATTACTTTATTCTGTAATACTTCTAAATAATCTGATTTATGTACCACTGCTCGATACTTTCACTTTTGCACAAACTTTAGCCAGTTATATCCTCTTACATCTCAAATTCAAGATTACAAATGTATGTCTACTCCGAAAATATTCGTTGTTATTTTGTAACAATAGAAAACAAATGAGGCAATCTCTCTCTTTTTGCCTCTAATGTATATGTTTTAGAGGGCTTATAGAAGAAACGGTTACAAAGTTCAGTTTTTATTATATTCAGCGTGTCACGTGATTGGTCATTGGTAAAGAATGTCGTATGAATGTATAACATCAGATCTTGAAGTTAGGATATTTCCGCAAGGAATAACGCCAATGAAAACAAAATGTGAGCCATCCCTCCAAGCATCACTTTAGGCTAGCGGGGGTTCGCAAGTCGGTGAGGGGGTGATTCTATAGCGAGCTAGAGGAGGAAGTTCTGACCACTTTGTCTTAACCGAGCTTAAGGTTTTGTCAGCTTGCTACCAAACAATCTCTCGCAGACATGACGGTCATCTGGACTTCCTAAGAACTGAAGTTTCCCTTCAAGTTGTGTGCGGTGCATTTACATCTCTAACAAGGGGAGGTCATTCCTCTAACAAAGACCTCATTAAGAGCCCACCCCCCCCCTCTCTCCCTCTCTTTGTGCTCCTCGTCCCTAATAACGTTTCGATTGGGGACAGGAGTAGAGTAGGTAGATAGGTGCATATTCCCCATCTGCTCCGTAATATCTATGTCACTATCGGGCTTTACCGAAATGTGAAATTGAAATATCCTTAAGCTGCGTAATCGCCTTCCGCAATAGATAGCTGAATACTCCCTGGAGATCTGGTATCGCATCAAGATAACGTTACTTCTCATATCGATCCTGCCAGGGATACAATGACACACCAGAACTCTGGCTTCATTATTTGATTAGTTTCATAGCCGCCATTATGTATTTCTTCTGCCCGTGTGCATGTGACTGAACTGCTCCTAAACGACTAGGCCGATTTTTAAGACATTCTGTGTGTATGATAAAGGCGATTCGAGAATGGTTTAGATTCACAATATGACCTGGTAGAACATGTTTTTTTAAATTAATTAATGTATGTGTTATTGATCTTTGGATGGTTGATTTTAGCTTCACAATTGGATCCTTAAGCAGCGCTGTAATCGCGTTTTACAATTTCCAGTATTTGGTGCTGCGACCGGATTCTAGTAGCTTTGTCGCAGCTTAGCGTTAATTGTACATTAAGAGTGTGCGCTTATTAAGAAAATGGAATTAACAAACATACATTGTGAAAATGTGCAACGTGACGCATTGAAGTGACTATTGTGAAGTGATTTGTCATGAATTCCAATGATATGTACATGTTATTCTATAACAGTCCGCTTAACCTACAAATTTAATATATTATTGTTTATTGAAGTAAACTTTTAAACTGTAACTAAACAATATACATTGTGCAAATTGTGCTATAGAGCCAACAACCAATGGAAGATTATACAAAAAAAAAATTTGATGTGTTGCACTCACATGACTTTCTCTACTCTTGTACTAACCATTCTTACAAACTCTTATTCCTATATCTTCTTCGTATTAGTTCAGATAAACATTTGTACAACTTATCTAATTGCTAATTTCCTTGAAGGTACAAGGGGGAATACAGTAGGCTTTGTGCGATAGTCAAATGTTTTAAAGCTTTGAGATTCTGTTGTCTTTGCACACTTAACATATAAAAAATGAACAACGATGACACATTTCACGAAAGTTCTAAGTTTTCCGAAACTCACACATATAACAAGGAATATCTCCGAAACGGTTCACCCTACAAGAAAATTTATTGAGACATAAAATGTGTATTTTAGCAAGATCTACATTTTTTGTATAGTATGATTTGGTCTATCTCTAACGGTTTACCAGTTAGGCAAAAGTCGTCCAGAGTAAATACGACTACAGGGGTTGCAGCCAGAAAATTCAAGATATACATTTCATTGTAATAAAAATATCTCAAACATACAACATTTTAATCAAAATCGTTAGAGCCATTTTCAAGAAAATCAAAATTTTCGAAAAATGTTCCATGTAAAGGGTAGTTTAGGGTGGGGCTATTTTCTTCAAAATCTTCGTGTCATATCCTTGAAAGACACTAAACTTAAATACTTACTTTGGTCTTTAACCTACTTTTCATTTTTGAGTTATGCTGTCCACAGACTGACAGACACACAGACACACACACACGGACCTTTTTCTGAAAATGCTTTTTTTTTTATTCAGGGGACCTCAAAACATATATTTTCGGTGAAATCTCGACATCAAATTTTTGGATGGAATACAATACTTCCCCTACTTATGAGTAGAGAAAGTAAAAATTATACTAACCGTATAGAAGCAAAGCAGATAAATAAACGGTTTTTCTTCATTATGAAGCATTTTCCGTCCATGTAATAAGCAACCATCATAAAAAATCACTTGAGCGAGCCGAGCATGCGTTCTTAAGATGCTTATGATTCACTGTTTATAATATAAGTTAAAGTACGTTCCTATTAAAGAGAATGAAGTAATTACTTAGGGGTGTTATGATGATGTGCGTTGCAGCTTCAGCCTGGAACCCTCCCACCCACCCACCCACCTTGTTTAGTACGTTAAGTTAGACAGTAATATAATCACGCAACTACAACAAACATGGGCGTCTTCCCGCTACAGAGGATGCGCAATGGCGACTTCTAAGCGACAGAAGCAGCTAAAATCGCTGTGTTAGCGATGTTTTGATTTTTTCTTTCGCAGTGACAGGTTAGTTTATTCACACAATTGCATCATTTTTGGATAAAAAACGTTTAAACAGGGCAACGTCTGTCGGGTTATATAATATAACTTGTTTTAGTGATTGTCCAAAAGTGATGAAAACTACATTTAACTCCTCCAAAATGGGTTGCATGTTTCTAACCGGGGGAGCAGGTGGAAGACTTGAGTGTCGATCTATCTAGTTACTCTTACAGCTTCTGACATATGATAAATGATTCTATCGCAGAGAAATAACGCGCACGTCACTTTTAATATTCCGAAAATCCATTATTACGAAAACAGTGCTTAAATCTGGCCTCGAAAGCCTTTTAACAGATGACAAATGTACCGGTTGGTATCCTCAACTACTCTTAAAGCACTTTTGAACAAAAAATACATAAACGCAGCACTCCAAAGACAATACAATGTGAACAAAATTATGTGTACATTACTTTCCTATGACAATGTTAAAGCGACTTGGGCATACTCAACTGTAAAATTAAAAAAAAAAAAATTCCCTAATTTTATATTGATTCATTTGTAATGCTATTCCACTAATTTGGGTTTAATATATAAAAGATATATCAAATACCATACGTACTTTTAAAAGTGGTTCGAGATATATTAATTTTGTTGATATTATTTTAACTTTTTTCAAAATTCCCTCCATTAGAGGCAATTATTATTTTTGGTTAAAACTTTATAAGTTGAAAACAGGAAAACTGGCGAAACGATTTCAACGATTAATAATAATAATAATAATAATAATAATAATAATGATGATGATGATGATGATGATGATGATGATGATAATGATAATGATAATAATAATAATAATAATAATAATAATAATAATAATAATAATAATAATAATAATAATAATAATAATAATAATAATAATAATAATAATAATAATAATAATAATAATAAAGTAATCATAATAATTAGACTTCGGGTTCCTCGCTCTACAAAAAACGGACGGGACCACACTACTTAATCAAGGACATTCAAGGCCGGGACGCCTCGCGCGACTGCTGTTTGTACGTGACAGTAAACAATCGAAGCAGCAGACACAAAAGGGGGTGCCAAGAATATTCTTGAGACCTGCAGTTGAGTCATTTCCGGTGCGTGTGTGTAGAAATCGAGGAAGGTTCTCGTGACGTCATCCCCAGGTGGCCGGCGTGCGTGCGTTTGAGAATTAGTTACGGATGTAAGTACGTCGTGTCGAGATTCACCGAGAGTCATGAGTGATTGTAACGTCGTAATTAGTGTATGAGAGACAGATAAGTAAAGAAAGACACTAAAAGAAGTGAGCAAGGTTAACAGAAGTAAAGACTGAGTTGTAATACCCTGAAAGACTGTAGACTGTGTTAACTACGAGAAGAAAAATTGTGAATTTATGGTAAAATTTTAGAAGACAAAGTAATAGAAACATAACCGCACTTCGTGTCTCACCAGTCTCAATGATTGACATCTGCTCGAAGCTATTCCTACAGAGACGTAAGAACGGCTGTGTGGAAACTAGTATTAGTTTGATAAATGTGGAAACCTTAGGGAACAAAAAAGAAACAGTTTTACGATTGAGTAAATGGGCCACTTACTCTGCCCCCAAGTGTACTTGACTGTTATTTCCGGATTGTCATTTGGAAGCTAGTAGTTTTTTGGCACGATCGATAACTCTTTTTCCCACCTCTAGTCAAAGCCTAGCACCAGCCGGGATCTAAAAGTGGCACCAAAGCAATCATTCGGTGGCGTATTGAAGTTTATGCCGTCCAAGCCAAATGTAGCACTTAAACGCCACTGAAATGGGTCTCATATCCACCTCTTCATAACGGTAGTGCTGTCCACCAATCAAATGTGCACTTGTTCATAATAACACTGCTAATCCACCAAAAAATGGTGCACCAGTTCATATTTATACTTTACTCAAATAGGAATATGTTACTCGTTTTTTATCCCTTGACCTTGCAAAAAGAACGGAATTTCAAAGGCATGCATAGCAACCTGCTCTTAAAACATTTAACTATCTCTTAAAGCCGTTGATATTACCATATTCCCCTTGCAACTGGAAGAAAATTATTAATAAAATACTTTCTGCAAATGTTTATGTCGATTTAAATGTAATAAACAGAGAAATAAGGATTCGCATGAATAGTGGATCTTCTAAGACTATGCACTTCGACTTTGAAAGTGCTTTCGTAAATCAAACACAGCGTGTGTGTGTGTGTGTGTGTGTGTGTGCGTGCGAGTGTGTGTGTCTGTGTGTGTGTGCGTGCGAGTGTGTGTGTGCGTGGGTGTGTGTGTTTGTGTGTGTGTGTGTGTGTGTGAAATAACCAAACCGCCACTGCAACACAATGCATGTCTGTGGGTCAAAGAGTGGCATAGCGTATAGTGGAAGGAGGTAAATGTAACTTCTCTTTCGCATACGTTGGACATCGCTGGCTTAGAAAGAAACCTCTCACTGTCTTGGTTAGGGTTAAAACAAGAGGAGCTCTGTTGCCTTTTTGGAAGTGACAAATGAACATGGCTGTGATTTGTTGATATCTAGCATATTCTTACACGTGGTTGGTTCCCACCAGATAACACATCTATATGCGGAACGTAATTTGTAGAGGATACATAACACAGGCGATCTGGTTGTCAACAGTCATATGATGATACTCGGAGGATGTTAATGTCAGATTGCATAGCTATAACCCCAACTGCCAACTTGACTATCTCCACATTAACATAAATTACGGAGCGTCAGGAGCTGGGAGTCTAGACGCCCGGGTTCGATCCGTTCCATGTGGGGGCAGCTTGACAATTGGAGCGTACGTAAATCTAATTATCATTGTTGGGGGAAAAGCTAGCACTAATTAGGTTACTGCAGTAATCAGGGTGTAAGCTTATTATGTGTTGAAATAAAAAAAATTATAATGCTGAAATACCAACCTTTGATTCTATAAACATCATTTTTCCTCCTGAGGGTTGGATTAGTACTATTTAGCTTGCATATGCAATGTTAACTTATGTGGTTGTGACTTTTTTAAAGTTAGATGCATAAAGTTAAGGTGATATAGCTAGGCAATTGAACCAATACAATGAAACAATCTCAAAGTTCAGTTTTTGTGGCGTAAAATACTACGATATTTTACACCTTCAGGTACTTTTTCTATCAGATGATTTCCTTAAAATTTGATCACAAAATTAACAGTTCTCTTTTTGTTGTGCTTATATCGACCTATAATTCATCATGGCCTTGCAATTCTCAGCTGTTCTGTTCTGTTCGATCGTAATTTTGAAACATAATTCACTGTCTGTCAGTTCTCTCTCTCACAAACTGCTTTCGACTGTACACTCACACAGTTTTAACTAAAAACTGCTTCACGCAACGAGCAACTCCGATGCGACGATTTAATATCTACAACTGTCTCTGAGGATAAACTCTCAACGCTGGTTGTACACATACACACGCGCACGCATACACACACAGGTACCTGATCCTTAAATACCATTGCTACACTGACTTACAGTAATTGTCTATTCCTTAACAAGAATCTTGCTCTTGGACGTTTATTTTACGGTTTTAGAATACAAACTGTATTTTTTATTGTTTGTTTTTAGCGTTTTAAGTCTTTACTGCTTTTCAACGCTTTAGCTGTTTTAACCTTCACTTTTTAGTGTTATAATGGTTTACCATTTTAATCTTGTTTTAGTTTTTACGTTTCGTCGTTTAACTACATCCGTTTGTATGTGTTTTAGACTTTGAAATTGGACTTCGGGCCCAAGTGACCTAGCTAGCTCTTAAACTCCACTCATTGACTCAGTCACTCACTCATACACACTCTCACTCACTCACTCACTCACTCACTGAATCTTGCATGACTTCTTCCTGGACAAAATCACAACTAGCTTGTTACATTATGCCTTGATTTTAACATACGGAAATTATGCTTTGTAGTCATATATTATCCCTGTAGTTTCTTTATAAAACGATTAATCTTGCCAGTCAGCAATTCCAGTATCAGTACTATTACAGTTATAGTATCGAAACGGAGCGTGTAATGTTTAGGGCAATTTTGCAGCTGAATTGCACTTAGTCATAATTCCTTGAATACCCGTTACTGAACATTGCTGTACACTAGGATTATTAGATATTCATGATTAATTCCCCTTCCCAACACCTGCATTCCAAAGTAGCGGGTGCATGGGAAGCCTATTGGCATCAGAATTACCTGGCATTAGCGCATGCGCATGAATATTCATGATTGTTAACGTTCTCTAAGCAGAAGCAACAATCACATATATACCTGCGTTATGTAGAGCGCATCGATTAGGCATAAGAACAAGTGGTTACCAAAATAACAGTACAGTGCGTTCGTTTCTGAAAGAAGTGCATTTGCTATGAAAATATGTTGCTTTTTTATGGGGATGTAAAAATTCTAGAAATGAAATGTGTTTATTTTTTATGGTAAAAAGGTTCTGCCTACTTTGCTACTTCGTCACGCCCTGAGAAAAACTTCCTTCTCAGGTGACCCTTAAAGTAATATCCGTGCTTTTTTATGTATAAGTAAACAGAACTGTGTATTTTAATTGCAAGGTATCAGTATTCCAAATTTAACTCATGACGCGCTTTAATTGCTTCTCTTTTTGATTTGAGAGCTGAGAGAAAAAAGTATAAGCGAAAACTCTTATTTATTTTAATACAAATTTAAAATGCTAGTGATAACTCCGGTATAACAGTGTGCGTTGCAATTTGGAAACTTTCATTTGGAAGTGTTACATTTGGCCAGAAAACCGCAACAGGACCATTTTCATTAGCTTTTTATAGTTTGTGATGTATCTGCCATTATAACAAAGAGGTTGCATTAATATTTTATCCCCATTTTTGACAGCTTACTCGATACTGGCGCGGTATTTAGGGCTTGTTCACTTCACAATATTTATTTAAAGCTGAACGGCCATAGCCGCGTTTTAAAATAGCCTGCTTGTTTGCAGAAAAAAGCAATTTATTTGAAAGGAACGCGTCATTTGCCCCTTATCAGTTACATATTAAAGGTAAGTATGACTTTATTTATGGACAAGGAAAACTAACTTCTGATACTACGCCCCCTCTAATCATTCTGCCACGTTCTACAACGCTAATTGCATAAAGTGGCCACTCATTTAGGAATACGAGTATAAATAACAAATGCAGTTTTACGGCCGCAAAATAAATCAAATGCTGTGATAGTGCTGGCGTGATTTATATGAGAAATATACAGAACACTAGTGGTTTATAAATATATGTAGATATTTTTTTACTATCAGATTTATGTATCAGCTTTATGGGCTTTGCACACATTATGAGGTCGCTAAAACTCTTTCCTATCTGTTCCTTTACCTGTTTTACATTTGTTTTATTCCTTTTATCCTCGTTTTTCCTTTAGTTTCCTTCCGTTTCTTTCTGTCCGTCGTTGTCCATGGGGTTCGAGGAGCGGGGCGGCTTATGGGGGAGTTGAACCCCGTGCTCCCTCTAAGATGGCTAATAATATTCCCTAATATCCATGTTTTTGGAGATTATACAGCTGATTGTGTAATTAAGAACATATTTGTCCAATTATTTTACTATAAGTTTAGTTTGTCGCAAAATTTTATAAAACGTGGTATTTTAATTCGAATCAGGAGAGCAATTTTTATAAAATAATATTCACACACACACACACGCACACGCGCACGCGCACGCGCGCACACACACACACACACACACACACACACACACACACACGCACGCGCGCGCGCACACACACACAGGCATATAAATCGTTCTAAAATAGTATGACAAAATGACAAAATTAAATGTATAGAAACCAATTCTCTGTGCGCAGATTATTTTGGCACCTTTGAGAAAATGTGTTCTTAAGTACCTTGTATGTATAATTTACTACTTGTTTCTACCTTAATTTCTAAGAATTTATTACCATAATTGTGTTATTTACTGCTAATGTTAGTCTCCGGTACTTAAAGTGACGACTGAATTGTTTGCTTTTTGCAATTCTAATCGCTACAAAATATTTCGTGTTAAGTTACAACCGGATTTAATTCAAACTTTGCACCTAATTATGCAATAAATGTAAGGTTGGTTCGTGTCTTGGAAGATTTGTTAAGTTGCCTGGACTGGTGTCACGAAACATCTGAGGCACGCTCATGCGCTAATACTTCCAGTGTCTTAACCACTGTCTTGCTTAAGGTTATATAATATATGCTGCGTTTTTAAAATTCCCAAAAGCCTTATTTAGTAGTTTGGATCTATTTTGATAGGCAACTGAGCATGTAATTTCAGTTTACTAAACCTGTTACTAAGAGAAATGGCTGTGCATTGAAAAGACACTTTATTATAGTGTCGGGGGGGGGGGGGTGTGATGAGAAACAGTAATGGTTGTTAAACGTGGTCGTTCAGGCTTGGTGCAGAGCATTGCTCACCTGTTGTTGAACTAATAACGTTTGTATTTATTTATAGATGAACACAGTTATAGCTCTGTTATTGACTGCGTTTAATTAATATTCGCCGGTGTCAGCCAGGAGAAAGTATAACTTCACATAACAACGGGGGTTGGTCGATGACCGGGGTGTTTACTGCACCCATCCTCTACATTGCCCTGATAGTGTACGATTTCTGCATCCCCACATGTGCCCTGTGCTTTGGCACAATGGTAGTCAAACTGAGTTTTGCATACGCAAATTCTGTAAACATATTTTTATTACTTTCTTTATTATGTATAATAAACAGGGGAAGTATTGTATTCGACACAAAAATTCTATGTGGAGATTTCACCGGAAATATGTTTTTGTGAATTAAAAAGAAAAAAAAAAGCGGCAGAATAAAGCGATTCCAGACAAATTTTAGAAGCTGGGTTTGTTCACGAGAAGTTTCGACAAAAGCCGTATTCGCGGACACTTGGCTTCGACTATAAAAGTGAGAGAGCCGGGAGAAGGGACTCTTTAAGTGTTGAGCAAAGCAGTTGTTGAGTTTTAAGTAAAGCAGTTTTAGCTAGTGTGAGTGAATCGTCGAAGCCAGCTGTTTGTTAGAGAGAAAGACAATGAAACGCTTGTCAAGGTTACGAGAGGCCAGAACAGCTGCGAGTTTCGAGGTCACGACGAATCGTAAATCGTGTTAGCGATAAAACAGAGGACTCTGTTATTGTGATTCAGTTTTAGAAGAGAAATAAAGTAACTGCACTGGTCATTTGTCAAAGTATAATTATTCTTATAATTCTACGTTAGTGATAGTCAAAGGAGTGGGCCAAGGCTACGAGAAGAAAACTGTGTAAAAGCTTAAAACGAAGAAAAGCGGGAAGAAACTAATTAGACTGTACTTGTCTTTGTCACAATGGTGTCAGTAGTGGGATTCGTTGAATTGCCGTTTTGTTAAACTGTATTTTGTTGTAGGGGTGACTTAATCTTTCGTAAGTTGCTGAATTCATCTGGCCACAGTTTATCTTTCTAAAAAGCACCGTGTAAACAGAAAAAGAATGAGACCAGTGAGAGAGAAAACTGGACGATTCCCTTTGTTTGCAGGTGTATAGATACGTACTTTGACTAACGAATTTAGCAGCTAATATCATTGTCTCCCTAATAAATTATGTAATAATGATGTAGACCACCGCTGAGGTCTTGAGCGCGAGGGATGGATGATTATGAATAATGAATAGCATTTGTGTTATATGGGGCCCTTGAACAGGAGTGCCTAAAGCCGCGATACTCATGCATGACTGGGAGAATTTCCACCAAGACGCTAATAGCTGTTCGCCTGTGGGAATCCACCATATAAGCAAAATCCCAAACTCCCTTAATTCTGACGGAACCCACGTATATCTTAGCTAGAGAATATGATTATAACCTCAATTTTGGAAACATAATAACAAAGGTGTAATCATCGAAGGAGTTGCATCCACTTTCGTGAGATAACATTACTTCTAGTGATAATTCTTCGTCTTCTTAGCGCAGCGGACCCAGGTTAGGTTTCCGGCTTGTGGGTTTCTACATCTTTTTTACACTAAAGATTTGGTCTATCTCTTACGGATTACACAAAAGTCATCAAGAGTAAACAGAACTACATGAGCCGTAGCCAGAAAATTAAAAATATGCGTTTCATAAATCAATATTTTTTATGTATAGTTTATGGTAGAGGGATTTTCTTCAAAATCTTCGTGCCGCATCCTTGAAAGATAAATAAATAACTTAATTACCAACTCTGGTTTTTCATCGACTTTTGGTACAGACACACAGGCGCGCGCAGACACACACACACACACACACACACACACACACACACACACACACACACACAGACACATCATGGATCATTTTACCATTTTTTAATACTTTTATTTTTTATGCAAGCGGCCTCAAACATATTTCCTGTGAAATCTTGATATAAAATTGCAATATTTCCTCTACTTAATATGCGCAGTTTCCAATGAAATTAAAAATACAGAATTTCTTTTCTTATTTTATGTTTCTTCTGAGTACCAGGGTAGCTCAGAGGTTTCTTCGCGGCTTTTGTGCTAAGGGTCCGTAGTCGGCACTATCCAAGTCTTCCCCTCTGACCAGGTCATGTGAAGTATCCTCAAAGTGGTTTAGGGTCCAGAGTAAAAGCTGTAGGTCCTTTCATTCCACCGCCGCTCTCACCACTCTAACATCAACACTGCCCTCTGGGTCCCTGAGACCACCTCCTTTGGACATTTCATTTTTCTGAGTTATGCTGTGTTCACACAAACACACACGCACGCGCGCCACGCACACGTGTGTGCATACATATACACACACCACACACAAAGGCACGCGCACATACTCGCGTGCGCACACATATATCACACACAAACACCGGCGCGCGCACACACACCGGCGTGGGCGCGTGCGCACACACACATACGACACATTCGCGCGCGCACACACACACACAAATACACAATAATCACCACACGCACGCGCACATACACACGTCACACACATGCACGCACACACATACACATAGCACACCCGCGCAATCAACACACACCACACATCGTTTTAAGATTTTCTTCCCTTTATCAGCGGACGAATGCTACAGAGAAAGTACAGATATTTCTTCCACAGGAAGGAAAACAGTTGGTAGTGTTTCGCTCCAGGATGGAACTTGAAGAAATCAACGTTCAAGCAATTTCAAGTAGACTGCGGAACACCGGGTAAAGAAATGCAGATGACTATTAAATATTGGGCTAGAGAGCATATATTTATGTAAGGAAATCATGAAAGGAATTATGATGCAGCAGATAAGGGTTATTTATCGTCTAGGAAGTCCGATGCCACAAGAGATTGCAAGTAACGGCTTCCTTCATAAACTGCACGTTATGAAAACGACGGGGGAGCAAAATTCATAAAGGGCTGTCCTGGAGTTGTTTAAATGTTGGGACGAACGTTTTTCATATCAAGTTATTCATAAAAAGACATCTTCCCGAAGTATGCATATCGCTTTAGAGGACCTCGTTAGAATAACAAAAGCAGCAGCTCTTCGGTAAACCTAGCGAACCAGACCATTGTTTCTGTATTTAGGTGAGGGTCTTCAGCAGTGGCGGTTCGCAGTAAAAATTTTAGGGTAGGCAAAGTGTAACAGCAGCAGCAGCAACAACAACAAGAACAACAATAACAATAACAATAATAATAATAATAATAATAATAACAGTAATAATAGTAATAATAATAATCCCCGTTTATCCGAAATATAGGGGGCGAAGTCATTGCGGATAACGCAAACAATATATTGTTTGGTTGTTTAATAAGAGCGGAGTGAATGAGTGTGACTTACGGACGAATTAGCGCCAAAACTAAAATAAATTAAGTTATTGAAAAATTGTCTGACTGTAGCTTTGTGTTAAACAGCTTAAACACTCCTCTTTTCATTGTCAGTGCGCCGCGAAAGCAGAATTTGTAATAGTTCACTAATTAAGTCGGTCATACTGGTATTACACATAGATAACGACAGATTCAGATCTCTGAGATCTTCGTTCGTGGAGTATGGCTGTTCGGAAAATGTGGCATAAATTCGGATTTGGGCAGGCAAGTGTTCGGACTGCTGGCAGACGCGTCTACGCATGCTCGGAGTGCATATACAGACCGAATGTTTCCTTATCCATGTTCAAGGGCCTCGTACTGAGGAAATGGGCCAGGCCGGCGGAAGTTAAGCTTGCTGGCTCTCCACTACCCAGGTTCCATGCGTATCATTTCTGCCGCGCGTTCGAAACACGCAGCGCAGTTTTGATGAATCGGAATTGAGATTAAAGGATTTGACCATGCGCTGGTCATTATAACCGAGAAAACTTTTCTTGAAATGCAATTAGGGGACAATGACGCTCAAATGATAAAATGCAGAATCATAGTTAAACATTATTTGTTGATGTATTACGATAGGGTAGGCAATGCCTTAGGAGCCGCACGTGGTCTTCAGCTGTTTTAATATTTCAATGTTTTACTTTTTCTGGCACCTAAGTATCTAAGCACAGGAAGGCTCCCTTCCAGCCAAACATTTAATCAAATATATATTTTGCAACTTCCTGAACACAAAAAAAATAGTTTTAGAAAATAAGCCACGTGCGTGAACATTATAACTCAAAAACAAATAATATGTTAGATACCAAATTTGGTATTTACGTTGAAGATATTCCAAGAATCCACTTGGAGATTTTAAAAACAACCTCTGCTTTCAAGGTATCCTTGGCATGAAGAAGTATTTGTCTGTAACGATATTAATTAAAATACCATATGTTTCATATATTTCATAAAAGTGCAATTTACATATTTAATTTCTTGGGAATTGGCCCTATGTTTTCTTCATTCTAAATAGTTTCGCATAACTGTTAAATCGTAAGGGATTGATAAAATTTAACTACATAAAAATTTAAATCATGTTAAGCCTCACAATTCATGTAAAATAGGTGTTCGTGTACCCCATTTCTGAGATATTCTTTGTTATGGATTTGATTTGCCAAAGTATATACTTTTCTCAAGGGGGCAAATAGCTTTATTTATTTATATTTTTATCATTATGTGTAATTTTTTATTATTTATAACTTGACAAAGATCAAAGATCTTAGTCATATACAGCAACCCACTCTTGAAAGGTTTAATGGACCTTAAAACCTACAGAATTTCCTTAATCATCTCTTGGCTTCTAGTAAAATAATTTTAAAACGCTTAGCTGCCCTATTTCCAAATTTTATGATAATTTTGTGCATTATTATACTTCTTTTGTCTTTTCTATAGGTTTATTAGTGGTCTGCGTCTTTATGAAAAATTTGGTGTTCACCATATATTCGTTTTATAATTAAATCACAACCAGATACATACACCAATAAATTTTTGGCTAAAAACGCTTTCTCAGTGACCTCAAAACGTAGTTATATGGTTAAATATTGATATCAAATTTTGGGTGGAATACATTTTCTCTATCTGGCATTGGTGTGTAACAGAAAAAGTTACATAACATTTAAAAATAGTTGATTAAATAATCTTTGTGAACAATTTTGTAAACAAATGCATTTTGAATTGGAATAAATTAAGAACTATAATGAAATGTATAGGGAATTATAAAATATAGAATACTAACATTTTAATTGTATTATTTTAGAAGTTGTACGTAGCTCTGTTTTAAATCTCAGAAGCATTTTCAGTCGCAATATGCGTACTTCCTTTGAGATAGTTCAGTTGTTGGAGCTCCGTGTTTGAATTGCAGATCTCTTACTTGTAAAACAGGTGGTGTCGCTGATTGCCATCTGAGTTAAATTGGTGGACACCCCCTGAATTAGTAATGCTATCGTACCTAGCGATGTTTACGTGATAGGGGCCCAATGGTATGGAAATTAATCTGGCTTCAGTATTGGCCCATTATAAAAACATATTATATCCTGCCCTGCTCTATTGACAATATTCCGCCCATCATACGTATCACTGGTCATGAAATTTTAACTCTGTTCATAAATTCGATCTAGCTGATATTTATATTTGAGCTCCCAGAGTGACAAAAATGTTTCCGTTATGAATAGCGAGTGGATCGTTTTCATAAACTTTAGCACCAGAGTGGGATGAGCTCTAATTTAATATATGGTTGGGTCTACACGAAAATAACATTTGTGGCATTGGATTTATGTTACATGACCTGCGTTATTTCTGCTTCTCGCTGCCACACCGCAGCCTTTGTTAACACAACAGGTTAGTTTAGTAAGAAAATAATTAATTTAATAATGAAGCTTTAAAACAATAAACCTTGTTGTATTCAGGTTGGATATCACAAACATGAATATTAATGTCCTTAACTGTACACACACACACACACACACACACACACACACACACACACACACATACACACACACAAAATTCAGGTGAGTCAGGTGCCCCTTATTTTCCAGTTTTATGCAATCCGCATTTTAAATTCTAACATAAAAACATTGGCCGCTATGCTTGGGTCTACCCAAGTATTTAACATGGATGTCTTTAGTTACACACTCGATGAAATCAATAAGTACTAATATAGATGTTAGAGCATCGCCTTTTAATTTACTGTAATTACACAGCTGAATTTCGACACTCCTGCATGTGCTAATTTTTTACCGTGTAATATCCACAAATGGCACTGGCTGAAAAATTGTGTTGAAAGCTGATATTTTAATTTATAATTGTTTTATTTCCATTTTATGGCAGGTACTGTTGATGTCTATTAGGATAGATGCTGAACTGCTTGTGCATTGGCTCTTACTTCTCCGTAGATCAAAGGCATATCAATGTGCTCGTCTGTCGAATACATGATGAACGAATGGTACAAAGAGCCATGCGACAGCTTATGCGTGGACAATGGAGTCTAATAACACACTACATCATGCCAGTCCAATGGGGCAGAAGTCATTATACCTGTTTTGTTACAAAATGCAGATAACCAAAAGTTATAATGTCGTAAATCCTTAGGGACTTTATAATTATATTGCTGTGAATTCGTTGTCCAAGTTTTGATGAGCATAAGAAAGAAATTGTACATTGCCGAGACGCGAACCTGTTCTCCGGGGGTTAGCGCACATGAATCACTCCCAATTCTCTTCGAAAGTTAACTGAAATCACATTCATAGTTCAATAGTACGACTTGTATGCCAGGCGCTATGTCATTGCCACTTCGCGAGTTTTCGTGCTTAATTTAGCCTTCTAAGACAGTTTGTACTTTGCTGAGCATTTTAATATTATTACGTAAATGGTAAAAGCTATTATCCATGTTATTTGAGGTGTAAATAAACCATTATTTAATATTATGTGCGTTTTGACTGTATGAGTCCATGGTAAATGAGGCGTGTCTAATTCTTTGTAACCAACCCGGGCTCTAAGTACAAGAATATGCCATTTTATTTTTATTTGGTGTTGTTAGTGCACTCCTATAATAGGTATATTTTATTAGAGGTGTTTGATGAATTGTGCTGCTATGAATACTCTAATAAAAAGTTTGTAAAATCGGCTGGAAATCGCACTTATTTAACGAGTCACATGTTTTTGAGGTGTACTTTAGCGAGGAGTCTCTTATACCGCTATTCCTCTAAATTTTGCGTATTCGTCTGTCTAAGAACGTCAAGCAATACGTTTTAGTAAGCGCAAAACTGGACTAAAGTACACATGCTGTTATAAAACACAAGGGGCGGCTGAATCACTGTGTGTGTGTGTGTGTGTGTGTGTGTGTGTGTGTGTGTGTGTGTGTGTGTGTGTGTGTGTGTGTGTCTGTGTAATTTGTCATAAAAGTATCTTAAATATTTGAGATTGTAATCAAAATTGTTAAACATTAATGATTTTTTATTCAGGAGACCTCAAAACGTGTATTTTCACTGAACTCTCGGTATCAAATTTTTTGTTGGAATCAGCTCTTCCTCTACTTCTAACAGTAGAGAAATATAACGACTTTTAGATCTTTACAAGTCAGGAATGACATTTTCACAAACCACTGAACATCAGCACAGCCTGCTTCCAAATGTATATCTTAAGCTGAAGGTACACACATACGGGAGATTCTCTCTGAAATGCTTCCGCACACGTAGTTCATTATTTTGTAATGTTGGCACACAGAAGGCCTTGTAACTACAGATGAAGATTAATCCTCACAAACAGGAAGACAACATCGAGCACGTTTGCCGAAGTTTCCATCATGCGATTTCCTAAAGGAACCTCGGCGGAGCGTTAAAATTGAACGTGCCTACATCAAGCGGTAAAGATAACCAGGTTTGTAGAGCGCGCTGCGAGCGATCGGCTGTATAATGGAGTCGCCCTTGGGGTTCCTCTTTGTCAGAGCTTCTAATTTCCACTCGTGTAACTGATAAGAATGCCTCTTCCTTCGCAGAGAAATGACCGCTAGGGACCAAGGAAAATATCACGCTCTCCTGTTAAGAATCTACTCACTTTCTATTTATTCTCCTGAAGCAGAAAATCGATGTCCCTTCCTCGACATGCCTGCCAACCTCATTGCTATTGTTTTGAAACTGTACTTCAAGTTCAAGATGATGGTGTTGCTTCCTAATTATTGTTATTAGCTCTTTGTTACTGCCAGAGCTTCACTGTTTTAAAGGAGAATAAGTCTACTGCATTGCACTCGCATAAATTTCTCTGTTCACTGTCGTAAAAACTGATGTTACAATTATTGTTTTTCTATCTACATTATCTTCGAGATTGACGCTTGTGAAAATGGTTTTATTAAATACTTCCTTTTACGTACAGCTTTTCTTATAACACAGAATCATTTAACTTAATAAATGCTATAATAGGCATTAAGTATTGGGAGATAAATCTAAAGAAAATTAAAACATGGCTTTTCTACTAGTCCAGGTGTATCTACCCTTCTCCCTGTCTTTCGTATTGGGGCTGTCAGCAGTTCATTAAAGGCTAGGCGGTGTTGAGAGACACTTAAGTATTATCTACAAAGCCAGCAGACGACGTGGTAGGTCGCTGTTGCCCCCACCCATATTTTCGGTAGTCTTCCCTTTGAGTTTGAAGCAGCTTGGTGCCTTTTTAGACTCAAGACTAATTGAAAATCCTGTGGAAAATAGTTATTTTGTTGGCTGGCGCTGTTTACCAGTAATACAAGGCAAACTTCCCTGAATGTTGTTATTGTCCATGTTCTTGTTGCCCTTAATTACCTGTATTTGTCTTGTTACTCTTACCTTGAATGGGATAATGAGAGTTGACTAAAGCTACAATTACAGCTTGTTAGAATCTCCTCCATTAATTAACAAAGTGAAGTGCTAGGTAGTTATATCTGTACTTACCTGTCTGGACCACTTTGCGATTCCAGGAACTGTAAATTATCAAGGTTACAATTGAATCTGTGTTTACCCGCTTCCTACCCACTTAGGCGAAGTGAAGTGACCTTCTTGGAGATAAGAGTTGTTGGAACGTTTGTCGGAATCGCACATTCCAGACGCTAATTTTAGCGATGTTAGTTTTTTCATTGGTCCCTGTGTTTAGCGTCATATTAAAATAAAATCATGTATTCTTCTGTGATAAAACTTGATTCCTCTGGATATTTCGATTTATTTTTCTTTCTACTATAACGTATCTATATTAACCTAGTCAATATTTCTCCTTGCCTCTGTGCTCTTAATTTTTATGGCCTACTTAGCATATTTTCTGTGATAGTATCTTCCCAGCTGGCCTGTGTGGTCTGTTACCTTCCCTGATAGCCACATATCTGTGCACATGTTACCATGTTCAGCTCTGCATGTGTACATAGTATTATATTATATAACGCATTTATTTTTATTATACAAATTATTTACCTCGCCCCTCACCAAAGTGACCTGGTTTCAATTTCAGGGAACCATATGTGATATTCTTAATGGACAAAGGGTCAGGTGGGTTTTTCTGCTTTCCCACGGCATTCATTACATCAACTGCTTCATCATCACCTTTCCTTTCATCCATTTCACCCTCATTTCATATCATCTTCTTCCTCTCTCACTCTAGCCTTCGAGCTCAGTTAAGGATGCGACATGAAGATTTTGAAGAAAATAGCCCCATCCTAAGCTACCCCTTAAATGAAAAATTTTTTGAAAATTTTTATTTCTTTCGAAAATGACTAACGATTTTGATTTAAATGCCATGTGTTTAAAATATTTTTGTGACAATGAAATTTATATTTTGAATTTTGTGGGTATATTCTATGTAGTCTTGTTTACTCTAGATGACGTTTGAATAACTCTTAAACAGCAAGGGATAGATCAAATCTTACTATACAAAAACTGTAGATCTCGCTAAAATACACAATTTATGTCGTTTTTTGTAGAGTGAGCCATTTCAGAGATATTTTCTTGTTATTTGTGTTATTTTCGGAATACTTGAGCTTTGGTCAAATGGAACATCGTTGTTCATTTTTTATTGTTAGCCAAGCAAAGAGAACGAAATTTCAAAGGCCTAAAAGATTTGACTATCGTTCAAAGCGATATTTCCGTTGTGCCTACAAGGAAATAAGCAATAAGGTAATTTACACAAATGTTTATCTCAACGAAGAACGAGTTTGTAAGAATGAATAGTACAAGGGTAGAGCAAGTCACGTGATTGCAACACATCAGAATTTGTATTATTGCATTATTTCGTCTTGACGTTTTCTTTTATATTATTTCTATATATTTAACGCACGAGGCGTGCCAGAGGTTGCAATAGTGGTTTAGCAACTCGACCTATGGAGGACTTTTTGCACCAATGGTCTAAGAGGGCGCCTCCTGGAAGGGTGCAGTGAGATGAGAGGAGATAGAGGACAGTCGGACATAGGACACGTGAAAGCAGAGAACAGGGTCCCTGCAATTTATAGTTTGAAACTTCCCGATGGCTGGTAGTACAACCTCTTGCTCCCCACACATTCAACTGGGGAGGGGGAATAAGATTAGATCTCCCCTTATCCAGAGGACCAAGGTTTGGAGACGGGATATTCTCTGCCAGTCAACGCCGGGAGTCCCGCCGACACTTAATACCAGAATGAAGGCAAAGTGAACGAGAAATGAGCTGGAATTAGACAAAAGTAAAGGGAGATAAACAAAAAGAAAAAATCTCCTTTAGTGTCTATACCATGACACTAAAATATACAAAAATGTCGTTAATTTCTTGTTCCTAATACGATATATAGATATGCAGTTATTCCTAGATCTAAACATGACATCTTATACTATATAGTTATATAACGTAATAGCTACTATTTTAGTAGCTATATAACTGTTGTTATCGCTAAAATCCTAATTTAGTTTAAACAATGACAACTAAAATACATGTATACAACTTGTATTCAAACTCAGAAGGAATTTTGTTTTTGACTACTGATCCTCTGATCCTATCATCCACTGCCTATCAAATTATGTTGCAAAATGCAAGACAAGAAAATATAAAATGCTCATAACTTCTTAAGAAGATCGGTTAATTTGCCTAGATGCCTAACTTTTTTATAAATCCTAATCAACTTTTTTGTTGGTCCGAATCAGTCTAAATGGTAATATTCTTGCATCCTTTTGGTAGTGGAGCGAGAGGAAATCCTATTGGCCTGGTGACCCGGGGAAAAAAGCGAAAAGACCCGTGGATAAGACATTTCAGCCACGGGAATCGAACTTAGCACCTTCTGTGTACGAGTCGCATAGTTACCGTGGCCCTATCTTACTCTGTTGCTCTTTAATTACCAATAATAACTCGTAATGTGTTGATCTAATCGTATTGGAAGAAACATTTAAGGAACACACTTGAAGACAAATGCGAGGTGTGCAAGGAAGCTGTTGGAAATCTACAGAGCTATTGTAAATATCGGAGAGGGTGCTTTAGGACCAATCGAGGAACGCTTTGTGTTCTATAATCAGGAAGGGTCTGGATGAGGATGCTCGTCTCAAGTACGCTGGGCTCCCTTGCAAGAAGGAGAAGGTGCTATTGACAAGAGAAGCAAGCGAGGACATACCATACCAACCGCCTTGTGATCTACACACAGCACTTTGTGGTGCTACGTCAAGTGATGCTTGCTAATTACGTCATCATCTGTTAACGTCCGGTCGATCATCAGCTACAAAAACCTCACGTGTTGCACTCACATGCCTTTCTCTACTCATGTAGTAACCATTATTCCCCTATCTTCTTCGTGTTAGTTGAGACAAGTATTTGCAAAAATCATCTTATCTTCTTCTACAATAGGCTTTGAGCGATAGTCATATGTTTTAAAGCTTTTAAATTCCGTTCTCTTTGCACAACTAACATAAAATGAACAACAATGTTCCATTCAACAGAAGTATAAGTTCTCCAAAAGTTACACAAATAACAAGGAATGTCTCTGAAGTGGTTCACTCCAAAATTGAACATAATTTGTGTTTAGCAAGATCTGCATTTTTATAATAAGATTTTGTCTATCTCTTACGGTTTACCAGTTATGCAAAAGTCATCCAGAGAAAAAGGACTACAGAGGCTATAGCTAGAAAATTCAAGATATACATTTCATTGTCATAAAAATATCTCAAACATATGTCATTTTAATCAAAATCGCTATGATCATTTTCAAGAAAATAAAAATTTTTGAAATATTTTTTATGTATAGGGTAGTTTAGGTTGCAGGAATTTTTTTTCAAAATCTTCGTGTTGCATCCTTGAGACATTGAACTTAAATACCAACTTTGGTTTTTAAGCGACTTTTCGTTTTGGGTTATGCTGTCCACAGTCACACTGACACACAAGCACACACACACACACACACACACACACACACACACACACACACACACACACACACACACTCACACACACTCACACGCTGAAACACACTCACACATACACACACGGACCTTTTCTAAGGAGGCTCAAAACATATATTTCCATATATCTCTACATCGAATTTTAGGGTGGAATACATTATTTCCTCTACTTTATTATGCGTAGTAGAGAAAGTAAAAGTGGTGTTCCGGCATTCTACAGATGAAGTATTCGACTAAAATTTTCGATGGCGAGATTTCCCGGAAATATGTATGTTTTCATGTCCCCTGAATTAAAAAAAAAATAATGTCCAGAAAAAGGTGCGCGCGTGCGTCAATGTATGGCTTTTGTGTGTGTGTGTGTGTGTGTGTGTGTGTGTGTGTGTGTGTGTGTGTGTGTTTGTGTGACTCAAAAACGAAAAGTCAGCCAAAATCGAAATTAGCCCACGAGTATGCGACACGAAGATTTTGGAGAAAATTCCTTCACCCTAAATACTAATGGCTTTCTCAAATGAAAGGTCGTGCAAAGAGAAACAAATTTCAAAGCCTTCATATAGCGACCAGCTTGGAAATGCTTGACTATCGGTCAAAGCCTACTTTATTGCCATCTTCTTCTTGTACCTACAATGAAATAAGCAATTTTCTGCCAATGTTTATCTTAACTAACATGAAGATCGAAGAATAGGAGTTTGTAAGAATGGTTACTAGAAGAGTGGAGAAAGTCATGTGAGTGTGCCACATCAAATTTTTTAAAAGTATTTTTAAAGGTCCTTTTAGTCAATTTATAGGTCTTCAACTTCCGAAATCTTGCTTTAACCCTCGACTCTTAAATTATTTAGGTGAATAATTATATGAAATCTAACATAGGACGTGTACTTTACGAAACGTGAACATCGATATGAATGTTTGTGTGACCCCATGCTACTGAAAACCAATTACATACTATACGGGAAAAAGCAGTAGCTGCAAGGCACAATTTTAGCCAATGCAAGCGAAAATGTGGAGCGCATTTTGGAGAGATGGAGATGTTTCATTCGCGCATCTATCAAATATGAAAGTGCCAGCATGAATTATAAAAGAAGGAAACGCAAGTATGTACTCTCGGCTACATCCCACACAATGAATATGAAAATCACAGTGCAGTTTGCATTACACAAGCGTCGAGTAGTATGCTCAACCTTTGCATAAAGAAATTGCACACAAGGAGTGATATATTGCTGGAAAAAGAAGAAAATCAAACTTCACTTCACAGAAAATACGCTGAAATACGTCTCTTAGATGCAATCTGCTTTGACATTTCTGAAATGAGATTACAATTATTCTTCTTATATATTCAAAGTGAAAATATTAATTAAAATAACACATTTTAAGCACAATTTATTTTCTCTAGCGTCCATTTATAATAGAGAAAGTATTGTATTCCATCATAAAATTCAATTAGAGATTGTTAAGATGTTTTGAGGTACCCTGAATAAAAAGAGTGTGTGTGTGTGTGTGTGTGTGTGTGTGTGTGTGTGTGTGTGTGTGTGTGTGTGCGTGCGCGCGTGCGTGCGTGTGTGTGTGGTAAGGCCATCACTATAAAATTTTAAAAGTGTTTAATTCCTTATCTTTTTACCTATTCTTCCCCTTAGGGTTGCACAGAAATAGTCAAGGGAGCTAATTATATTTTCAGTCTCGCAATTTTTGACGTAACTTACATTACAGTCCAGGTAAATACATTCTTACTTGTTCCATTACCTTGTCGTCTAGTACTATTTTTGTTCTTATAGGCTGGTATCCCATAAATGTCATTGATTTTGCCTTTTCAACTCATAAATTCAAGGTAAAATGTTTGGTTCAGTTTATAAACGACTAACTGCATATCTTATTCACTAGGGCTTGGGCGTCTGCAAATAAAAGACTGTCAATCAATCCGTGTATGGGTCAATTCACGTCAAATCGAACACCCGTAAAACACGACTTTTTCGTAGCAGGTTCAAATTTTTTTTATGAATAATAGGCATAAAATAAGGAGATCAGTATTTTTTTATTTCTGTATTTTTAAATTACTTACTTAGTTATGGCTATTAGAAACTAAGCAATTTCTGCGCGCACCGTAATATAAAATCACTTGTTAGTTCATATAGAGTTGAGAGTTGGGGTTTGGCGCACTAGAAAGGTTAAATATAACACTTTTAACAACAATCATTATTACACATAAATTTTGGGCTGTTTTTTTTTCCCATGGTATATTTTGTAAAACCAAAAATAGAATTTAAATCAATGTGTTAAAAATCTAAAAAAAAAATACACACGTATTCCCTGACATTTTATCTATAAAATAAGATGTTTAAAACTATGGAGCTTGCATTAGTGCATTTGCTACAATTTTACTTCTGGAGGCGTGCAAGCGCACACGGACGAGTAACAAGCCAGGTCACTGCAGACGGCCTGCGAATTACCGCGTCAGCTATACTAGTCAGATAACTTGTTACTAAGGCAGTACAGTCCATGCAGAAAAATGCCTCCACGATGTAGCTTCTTTCTGATACTCCTGTGGCATCTGATACGTGCTTTTGAACTTTTGATTTTTTTTTTGAAAAAATCTTCTGATGTAAACAGTTCTTTGCTTTTAGCTTCTTCCTTCATGTACGTCCATACATTTGAAATAATTTCTCTACTCTGACTGGGTAAAGTTTTGGTCCCTAATTTAGAACTTACAGGTGGTATAATTGATTTACGCTATGATCAATGGCTCACAAATTCACTATATTCACTCTTTATCGCAAAGGTCTATATCTTCAACTGCACGCTGCACTAAAAAGCACCTTTGAATTAGCAAGACATGCAGAGATCACTACCTTCCCCCTCCCTCCCCCTGTGCATGGTTTCATTCGCTGAATTATACAATATGAGCTGATGAAACAGACAAAAGCTATAGATTCGCCAGTCAAGGTCAGGGGCCAAGAACGATGGGTCCAGCTGTGCTTTAAAATTACACTCCTTCATTCCTTTGTCAAGAACTGAAGCTTTAGTGAAACAATTTTCTTTCGAAGAAGGAGGTAAAGTTGTGTGTTGTATGGAAACATTAGTTTAAAATGCATATTTTAAAAACATTTTGAAGATGCTAATAGTGTACATATAATAGTGTCAGCTAGAAGTGTTCTCCTCGCTGTACTGTTGTAACGTTCATGGAACCTCAAGCAATGAACAGTTGGAAGGTGGCAATTGTGTGAGGTTACGGTAGCCGCCACCGCTGCCACGCGAATTCGCTGCACTGATTTGCAAAGTTAATTACAGCTGAACTATTAGAGACTCCATTCTGATTTTTTCTGAGAATATTGAATAAACTTCATTGTATTTTTAGTTCTTTTTCCAGATTTTTAAATAGTCGAGTTTAAGTTATCTAACTTTAAAACTTTAATCGTATGAAATATAATATTAATAATAATGAATACAATTTTCTAATAATTACCTCACGAAATACTACAATTTATCTTTAATTTGAGCCAAAGATCAAGTAACATGCTTCATTACAATCGGAGGTATGATTGATCGAAGAGTGAGGAGCGCGCGATTTTTGGGACATTTCAAAAATTAATATCTGCCAAAATGATTTTTTTATACAATACGAAGAAACATGGGTCAAATATATTTTGTTCCAAAACACCAAAAAGAATTTCAAGAAAATCTATGAGATCAAGGTCATTTTTTGGCATATTTTGTTCGATTTGACGTGGAATGACTCGTATACGACAAGGTAGCCACATATTTTCCTGGCTCTGGATAATAAACTAGAAGTTTACGGGCACATAGAATTCCAAACCCTCTGTCATAATCTTGTGTGAATTGGATGGAGTTATATATTAATCTAGCTAAAACTATTTTGTGTTACTGAGATCTAAAATCTAGTTTCCTTCTGTTTCAGGTATGTATTACAGAATCATGTTACACTGCTTGCAAGGGAACTCGTATATAGTAAGTGATAAGTTTCTATTTTTGTAATTTTATAACTCGTAATTTCTACGTAGTTTTTTATGTAAGTTGATAGAAAAATATTATTTTATCTCACTTTGGCATAGTTACAATTTATGATTTCATACCTGAGAGAACGATAGATAGAGAGTGTGCGTGGGTGTGTGTGCGTGTGCGTGTGTGTGTGTGTTTGTGTGTGTGTGTGTGTGTGTGTGTGTGTGTGTGTGTGTGTGTGTGTGTGTGTGTGTGTGTGTGTGTGTGTGCGAACGTTTCCTAAAACTGCTTTTTTCGGATTCAAGAGGCATCAGAGCATATATTTCCGTTCAAATCTCGACATCGAAATTTTGATCGAATTCAATCCTTGCCTTATTTACTATATGCAGTAGAGAAAGTAGTAATCAACCTTAAGTTAATTTATATTCCAAGCACAGCCCGGTAACTGCCCAGCCTCCTTAATAATTGTTGACATTTTCCCAGCTGAGATGAATGAAGTATAAGTGTACGACAAGCAGGAAGATAATTGAGGCAGCTTTCTTGGACGAAGCTCCTTTGTCAGAAAAGCTCTAGTGACGTAACGTCGCCGATAAGGGAAATGAGCTCTGGATTAAGCTTTTCACGTCTTAAAGGTCGTCGCGGCCGGTTTCCATGGAGACTAATCCCATGTGTTTTTGCTATACAAACAGGTGCCAAAAGAAGACTATATAATAATCTCCTGCGGTGTCTGAATGGCGCAGGCTCTTAAGGACGACCGAGGCATTAGTTATGAACAAGTTAGTGATCCTTACGGGAGTGTCGGAATTAATTCTGTTTAAGTCTTGTGAGGTATCTCCCAGCATTCATTGCGAGATAACAGTGAGGGATCGCATGTGTATGGGGAGGAACTCTTGCCAAGGGTGGGTTTATTTTACACTGATAAATCACACGTACGGAAGGGAATGGAGCTATGCATACTTTCCTCACCTTATCTACCCGTTCTACTGATATATGGTCCTGTAGGTGCGCTCTTTGAAAGATTTAAATTTCCTGAATCAGTTCAGCAGCCGATATGAATGGAAAACGAGTGCTTTACGTGGATTTTGGCTGGAAATAGGATAGAAAATCACATGTTAGTTTTACTTCCCTCTGACATTCGAATATGCGTTTTTTAAATGGGAAGAAGAATAAAGTGACACTACCAGCAAAAAGGGAAACCATCCTAAGGCAGTGCAAATGTATATAAATGTCAAGATGAAGGACATAGGATGAATAAAGGTCACAAAAAGTTGTGGTCACGCAAGAAAACAAAGAACTGCGAGTGGGAAATGAATTAGTATGGCAGACACAAAATGTAATGGCAGCTGGTATGTTTGTGTGTGTGCATAGATTAGAGAGCAAAATCGTTTAAATACCAAATTTAGTATTTAGATTCAACACCTTCCAAGGATAAGAAACGTAGATTTTCAAGAAAATCTGCAACCTCCAGACTACCTGTGTCTGGATATTTTTTTTATTTTCTAAAAAATGCCTATTTTTATTAAATATTTCAAGTGTTAAATATATTTTCATGAAATCTATATCTTTCTGGGAATTTCTTCAGAGATCCTTGTTCATTTTAGATGACTTGAATAACTGGTAAACCACAAAAGTAGACAAAATCTTACAAAACAACAAATGTAGAATTTCTTAAAGCACACTATGTCAAATACATTTTACTTTCTCTACTGATAAGTAGGGGAAGTATTGTATTCCACCCAAAAATTCGATGTCGATATTTCACCGGAAATATATGTTTTGAGACCCTCTGAACCCAAAAAAAGCATTCTGTGGACAGCATAACTCAAAAACGAAAAGTCGGTTAAAAACCAAAGTTGGTATTCAAGTTTAATGTCTTTCAAGTATGCGGCACGGAGATTTTGAAGAAAATAGCCCCACCCTAAACTACCCTTTACATGGAAAATTTTTCGAATATTTCGATTTTTTTGAAAATGGCTCTAACGGTTTTGATTAAAATGTCATATGTTTGAGATATTTTTATGACAAATGAAATGTATATCTTGATTTTTCTGGCTATAGCCCCTGTAGTCGTATTTACTCTGGACTACTTTTGCATTGCTCGTAAACCGTAAGAGATAGACCAAATCGTACTGTACAAAAAATGTAGATCTTGCTAAAATACACAATTTATGTCCAAATAAATTTTCTTGTAGGGTGAACCATTTCGGAGATATTCCTTGTTATGTGTGTCAGTTTCGTGAAATGGAACATCGTTGTTCATTTTTTTATATGTTAAGTGTACAAAGAGAACGGAATCGCAAAGCTTTAAAAGATTTGAGCATCGCTCAAATCTTACAGTATTATATTTCCCTTGCACCTACAAGGAAATAAGCAATAAGATAATTTGCACAAATGTTTGTCAACTAACACGAAGAAGATATAGGAATAAGAGTTTGTAAAAATGGCTAGTACAAGAGTAGAGAAAGTCATGTGAGTGCAACACATCAGATTTTTAGTAGAGTGAAGCATTTCGAAAATATTCCTTATGTCTAAATTGTCCGATACTTTTATTTTTCTCAAATGGGAAGTCGTTATTCATTTTGTTATCTCTGGATATGCTAAGAGAACGGGATTTAAAAGCCGTCAGACAACGACCAACTTTCAAATATTTGACTAACGCTTATAGATAGTAGATCCTACTATATTCAATATTTCTGCAAATGTTTATCTTGATTACCGAAAGGTGGAGAAATAACTGATAGTAAGAATAGTTTGCACAAGAGGATAGAAAGTCATGTGAGTGCAACTCATCATTTATCTATAAGAAATGTGCAATGCAATTGTTTCTGGTAAGGTTTTTGTCAAATAAAATGAAGTAAATAGAACAATACAAGTAGATAAAGTCACGTTGTTATTAAGATATCACTTTTTCTTCTCCCCTATGGCAGCTGGCGCCATCAAGCGAGAGAACAGCGCACTATGCAGCCCATACCTTAGGCCTTACTTGAACAAAGGGACTGGCGATTGATAATCTCTTTTAAAGTATGTACACATACATTTTTATGAGGCACTCTCTCTATATGAGGAAATTCTTTTCCATACCGTTATTAGTTTTCGAAGCAAAAAAGCCATTTCATCGGCGCTGACAGGGACAGCTCAGATGCGACGAGTTGATGATTAATGAAACGACTATATTCGTGTCCCTGTCCGACGGCGATTAACGTTACATCATCACACCGGCGAGAAAAATCGTTAAATACCTTCCTACCTATGTATGCTTCCACCGAGCATCGAAGTGGAGCAAGAAACCCTCTTCATAAAATGTATGATAAAGGTTATGCTTAACAAATTTCACTAGTTGACACCTCTCCTCTCTAAAATCTTTAATTACCTAGCCCTGATATTTATTTTAATAAACGACGGCAATTCGTAAGGTGAGGTCCCATGTGCTATACTCATCAAACCATCATAGTTGCAAAACGATGTTTCATTCAGTTTTTACGTCTCTAGTCTTACTTTCACTACTACGTTTAGTAAAGTAGAGAAAGTATTGTATTCCACCCAAAACTTCACTGTCCAGATTTCATCGGAAATATGTTTTGAGGTCCCCTGAATCCAAAAAAGCATCGTGGACAGCATAACTCAAAAACGAAAAGTCGCTTGAGAACCAAAGTTGGTATTTAAGTTTAATACCTTTCAAGGATGTGACAAGAAGATTTTGAAGGAAATTCTTCCACCCTAAACTACCCTTTATATGGAACATTTTTCGAAAATTTTGATTTTCTTCAAAATGGCTATAACGATTTTGATTAAAATGGCATATGTTTTAGATATTTTTATGACTAATGAAATGTATATCTTGAATTTTCTGGCTATAGCCCATTAAGTCCTATTTACTCTTGATTACTTTTGCATAACTGGTAAACTGTAAGAAATAGAGCCAATCTTACTATCTTGCTAAAACACACAATTTACGCTTAAATAAAATTTTTGTAGAGTGGACCATTTCAGAGATATTCCTCGTTATTTTTGTAAGTCTTGAAGAACTTATACTTCTGTCATATGGAACATCACTATTCATTTTTTATATGTTAACCGTGCAAAGAGAACGGAATTTGAAAACTTTAAACGATTTGGCTATCGCTCAAAGCCAATTGTATTCGCATATTTCCGTTGCACGTGCAAGAAAACGAGCAATGTGATAGTTTGTACAATTGTTTATCTCAACTAACACGAAGAAGATAGAAAAATAACAGTTTGTAAAAATGTTTAGAAGTTAAAGAAAATCATGTGAGTGCAATACATTAGATCTTCTCATATATGTTTAAGCTTTGAAATGGAAAACTTCCCCATCTGAAACTAAAGCAGTAGCTATTTTTGGTAAAAATATACAGAGAGTCAACATTGCAATAGAAAATTGAAGAAATGTTAAATTTTAATTATTCAGGAAAGTTAAAGCCCACAGAAGCAACAGATATTAATGCAAAAATACGAAAGTATAACAACTTGAAGTGTATTATAAGACGAAATTTTGAGAAGCATATTATGTAAATAGATACAAAATTGAGATTACATAATATCACTTCAAAAGCAACTCTAATCCTGGCAGTGAAATCTGGATTTTAAATTCCAAAAATGGCAAACCTCAGCATCGATGAGGTTTTTAAGACTCCATCAACAAAGAATTATGGATATAAGAATGAAACTGATGGTAGCCAATATCACAGAAGACATACAAAGCCATCAGAAAAACTGGTTCAATCATCTACAACGTATGGCTATCGACCACATGGTAGAAGGCACCCTGGAAGACCAAGACAGAGATGGCAAGACCAGGAACATTTACACAACTCTTGGGGAACTGGCTCTGTGTGTGTTTGTGTTTATATGAATGCCATAATTGAAAGAAACGATAAGCCGATTAAATATGAACATGTTGTATTAATGAAAAGCGTTAAGAGACACGTTTTTCTATGTAGAGGATATTTGGAGTAGGGGGTTTTGTTAAAAGCATTAGTGTTATTTCTCTGAAATTCCAAGCAAGCTTTTGGTTTTTAAATTGTGCTGCTCACAGGACACAGACACGCGCGGAACTATTGATTTTTTTTTATTTCATTCCCGAAGTATAAAAACTTGTGGTCAGTGCTCGGTATACAATTTTGGGGTTCGTTACGATACTTCCACTGCTTGCTGTAGGGAGAAAGTAAAAATTAAGTCTAGAGGAAGTTTCTTATAAGCGAAATGAGAAACATACGGGGTGGAGTTGCGATGCGGAAGTCTGATATCATAACACTGGCTTCCTAACCACATCACAACTTCAATACACCCAAATTTGGCTTGAGACGGAAGTTCGCACAGTATCTGTAGCTATTGACGCGCCTCGTAACCGTCGCGACGCCGTATCAGGGCTATACACCCCATCATCCGCCGTAACGTTTCCCTATACAAGCTCAACGTTTCAATTTAACCGCCCCATTGTCAAGGAAGTACTCATTCTTGCACGAGTTTCTTGCATGCTTTTGTTTGTCTACTCATTAAATTAATGAGCAATCTAGTTCACATCGGCCATTACAGCGCTTCTGCAAGAATTGCTACGTTGAAGCTAATGATAAAACTATATTGATTACCCTTGCCTGGAACCTGCTGATAGTTTCAGATCGTTGAGCGTAGAAAATTGATATTTAGTTACATTAACTATAAATTCCAGCAAAGCTTCTAAGTTTTGGACAGTTAAATTGAAATGACTTTTGAGGAGAATAGGTAAGAAGCGTGCGTGGAATTAGGTTAACTAAATGACAAAAGCTTTGGAAAGATGTAAAAAGATGATTAACCAGCCAATAGGTGATTTAATCGGATTATAAAATGAAACTGAGTCTATCAAATGTAATAAAATTGAATTGAGGTCACTAAGGGGAGATAGGGGACTGGATTCTAAAAAATTCAATGTTTTTTTGTGTTACTTTTTTAATAAAATTGCAAACTTCTTGCTAAAGACAATGATATTTGTTGATTTTTATAGTTGCAAAATTATTTAATTCCTTACATAGCTATTTAATAGGATACTACACCCTTTAAATATTTTCCAAGCATCCAACTGTAAGTTGGTTTTCCTTAAAACCACGTTTTCTTTGCTTTACGTACCCTTTTCTCTGAATGTGGCGACTCAGTGAAACTTTGCAGGAAACACATAAACACAATATGAACAACCATCTTAAAAAATCTGATGTTTTGCATTCACATGACTTTCTCTACTCTTGTACTAACCATTCTTATAAACTCTTACTCCTATATCTTCTTCGTGTTAGTTAAGATAAACATTTGTACACCTTATCTTATTGCTTATTTCCTTGTAGGTGCAAGGGGAATATTAGAATACAGCAGGCTTTGAGCGATAGTCAAATGTTTTAAAGCTTTGAGATTCCGTTCTCTTTGCACACTTAACATATAAAATAATGAACAACGATGATCCATTTCACAAAAATTCTAAGTTTTCCGAAACTCACACACACAACAAGGAATATCTCCGAAATGGTTCAACCTACAAGAAAATTTATTGAGACATAAATTGTGTATTTTACCAAGATCTACATTTTTGTATAGTATGATTTGGTCTATCTCTAACGGTTTACCAGTTATGCAAAAGTCGTCCAGAGTAAATACGACTACAGGGGCTATAGCCAGAAACTTCAAGATATACATTTCATTTGTCATAAAAATATCTCAAATATATGACATTTTAATCAAAATCGTTAGAGCCAATTTCAAGAAAATCAAAATTTTCGAAAATTTTTCCATGTAAAAGGTAGTTTAGGGTATGGCTATTTTCTTCAAAATCTTCGTGTCGCATCCTTGAAAGACATTAAACTTAAATAACAACTTTGGCTTTTAACCGACTTTTCGTTTTTGAGTTATGCTGTCCACAGACTGACAGACACACAGACCTTTTTCTAAAAATGCTTTTTTTGGATTCAGGCAGGCGCGGCTCCTCAGGCTCCTCGTAATACATCATCAAATAATGTTTAACTATGATTCTGCATTTTATCATTTGAGCGTCATTTTCCCCTAAATTGCAGTTCAAGAAAAGTTTTCTCAGTTATAATGACCAGCCCATGGTCAAATCCTTTAATCTCAATTCTGATTCATCAAAACTGCGCTGCGTGTTTGAAACGCGCGGCAGAAATGAAACGCATGGAACCTGGGTAGTGGAGAGCCAGCTAGCTTAACCTCTGCCTGCCCGGCCCCATTTCCTCAGTACGAGGCCCTTGAACAGGGATAAGGAAACATTCGGTCTGTATATGCACTCCGAGCATGCGTAGACGCGTCTGCCAGCAGTCCGAACACTTGCCGGCCCAAATCCGAAATTATGCGACATTTTCCGAACAGCCATACTCCACGAACGAAGATCTCAGAGATCTGAATCTGTCGTTATCTCTGTGTAATACCAGTATGACCGACTTAATTAGTGAACTATTACAAATTTCGTTTTCGCGGCGCACTGACAATGAAAAGAGGAGTGTTTTAGCTATTTAACACAAAGCTGCAGTCAGACAATTTTTCAATTTCTTAATCCATTTTACTCATGGGCGTCGCGAAACGGGCGCAAGGGGGGCCACGGCCAACCCCCCTGGGAAGATGGTGAACTTAATGTGCAGTCAGTTACTGACTATTAAACTATTATTTTAATTTTTGTTTAGCACAAATTAATACGGTTATCTGCAACAAATACTATAAATTTTGACAGTGTAATAATGATTTAATATTATATGATTGCAAATTTCCAACATGTGCCCCCCCCTAGAAAAAAGTCTGCCGACACTCGTGATTTTAGTTTTGGCGGTTGTTGTTGTTGTTGTAGTGTTTAACGCCCGCTTTTACTACTACGGCACCGCAGGCGGTGACACTGATGATACATGGAATGAAGATGGAGCACCGGTGGAATGAGATGGCGGGGGAAACCGGAGTACCCGGAGAAAACCCGCCCTGACGCCGCTTCGTCCACCACGAATACCACATGCGGATCCCTGGGATCGAACCCGGGCCGCCTAGATGGTAGGCGAGCGCGCTAACCGCTCGGCCACGGCGGTTTTGGCGGTAATTCGTCCGTAAGTCACACTCATTCATTCTGCTGTTATTAAACAACCAAACAATATATTGTTTGCGTTATCCGCAATGACTTCGCCCCATCTATTTCGGATAAACGGGGTTTATTATTATTATTATTATTATTATTATTATTATTATTATTATTATTATTATTATTATTATTATTATTATTATTATTATTATTATTATTATTATTATTATTATTATTATTATTATTATTATTATTATTATTATTATTATTATTATTATTATTATTATTATTATTATTATTATTATTATTATTATTATTATTTCCGGTGAAATCTCGACATCGAATTTTTGGGTGGAATACAATACTTCCCCTACTTACCAGTAGAGAAAGTAAAAGTATGAACAGTAGTGAATAATTTTAATAAAAGACATGCATTTCTTCGAGCATATTTTTCATGAGTCGTTTTTCTGAAAGTTGTTATTATGCCATTGGATGTTAAAGAACTTCTTACCGTCTGCTGTACTTAATTCCAAATTTGCATAATGAATTCTTTTAGCAAAAAAGGAACATAAAGCTACAAGGGCATAAACGTTCGGTTTAAATTGTTATAACATAAAAGAGATATACGTGAATTTAACGGATTGAGGAGGTGGGGTGAGTGCTGCAGATTATTTTTTTGTAAGTGAAATAGACAGAGGCCATTTCGAAGAATGCTGCTGGTGGAGCAAGAAATTAGGGTTTTGGCACCAATGTGAAATGATCGCTGTGATAGATGGGTCCCCAAGGACATGTTCTAGGGGGAAGTTGTTGGCTTATAGCGCCCATTTAGCACGAGTGTCAATTTGTGAGTGCATCTGTCTTCCTTGCCGGCAGGGATATCGAGTGGAAAGAGAGATAGCTATAACCTGTTCCCCACACATTGTTCCTTGAAATGTGAACTGTTGCTCGTATTTATAAGTCTGAGGAATACAAAATATCTTCAACTTGCTTCTCCGAAATACATTTTTATAAAGTTCATATAGAAGTAATTAGGTTTCGTTATTTGTATACAGCTAGATACTGTGTTTTTGGACACACTGTTTTTCTTTTCCACCCGCTTCACGCTTATTCCACGCATGGAGTATAATCATTACTAGGGCTAGGAAGTTCATGCATATGCATGTTTTCACATAGGGGTTAAAAATGTATGCTTTTACATTATGTGCACGAATTATGGCATTTTCAGTTTTTTGGACATGATTTTAAGGTGCATAAAACTGCATATTTTCTTGGTTTTGATAAATGCATAATAGTTCAATATTATAGCCCCTATATTGCATATTTTAATGATTTTTATGGTATTTTATTTTTGCCACCTGTATAATATTTTTCATATTGGTAAATCTCCTAAAGGAGTTAAGTTGTTTAGATCAACAGCACCTGATATTTGACTTCCTCCTGCACCAGTGTTAACTCGATGGGGAACGCGGGTCGATGCAGTTTTATATTATGCTGAGCACATAGAAATAGTCGAAGAGATTGTTAATTCATTGGACTCGAAAGATGCTTAATCAATAGAAACTGTGCAAAATATTCTGTCAGGCACTGGGTTAAAAGAGGATCTTAGTTTCATATCTGCCCATTTTTCTTTCTTACCAGCAGCCATAATGGCATTGGAAGCTGTAAGATCTTCTTTGCATGAATCACTTACTGTCTTTGAAAAAACAATATGTGATCTAAGTTTGGTTTCTGGTAGCATAGGACAAAAAGTGAAAGAGAAAGTGAATTATGTAATTTAAAAAAAAATTGGTTATAAACAGATGTGCGATATTCGAGACATCCTCGAAAGAAAACCATCTGTTACACCAAGAGACTTGACTCTCTCTGTGAAGCAGTTAGCATCATTTAAATATGCCCCGATAACATCTTGTGACCCAGAGAGAAGTTTTTTCACGTTATAAAAGTGTTTTGCGAGACAACAGACGATGTTTTACAGTTGGAAATTTGTGCAAAGTGTTAATTGTGAACTGCAATTTAGCAATTAATACTAGCAGTTGGACCACTTCTGCTTCAACCTCTAAGGAATAAGTTAACTTTATTTATTATTTATTATAACTCGTTTTGTCTACTGCAAAGGGACATTAATTGTTTATATTAAATAGTGCATATTTCTTGGCATATTTTCAAGTTTTTAAGAGCATATTTACATGCATCTTTCAGTGCTTTTTAGGGCATGAACTTCCGAGCCCTAATAATCATATCTGGTAGTGTAATTTTACCATGTAAATATTACTTCGGTTTTTTCTTCCTCTTTATTGATAATATGCACCTTTCAAGATCAAAAACGAGCGTAGATAATTGATTGTGAGACCACCAATATTAATAACCTTGCTACTTGATCAACCATATTGAACAATTCGTTATATTATTCATTAATATATTATTTAAACTGTTTAACAAACACATTATGCATATATAAACAGAAGTTCGTTTGTCACAATTCTAAGTCAGTATTTTTAAATTTTTAGACCTTTTATGCACATAAAATAACATGCGCAATGCTTCTAAGAAATCTAAATTACATAGCGACGCGCAGAATATTATGAATAGTAAACAAAAAGTTGTTTTGAAGAAATGCAAATTCTTTATGTAAAAACTAAAATTTGCCAACTTTGTAGAGTATACACACGGCAGATGGCAGCACCCTAATAAATGCCAATGCTTATCCGTTTGCTCATTAGAAGCATGAAATAAAACATAAATGAACAGCATGAATTTAAAAAATATCAGACCAGAAAAATAAGCAGTGGAAATAGCAAGCAATTTTCTAAATGTTACAATATTCAGTTACACATTTCTAATCACATTTACCAAGTCGTAGTGTACTTGGTGCCCATTCCTTGATCATTTATGTATGTTGTGATTCGTAGCCGCTAAATGTCTTTGTTGTCAATGTTAAAAATACTTTACTCCATCTAAATGCAGTTTATCAAACAACTAAACTCCTATACTAGCAATGTTAAATTTATGAATTTTGCCAACTAAACATTTTCCCAAAAAGAAGAGTTTTAGTTTAAAAACAACTAAATTGGCATCACTGACGAAGCGGCGTCAGAGCGAGTTTTCTTCGGGTTCTCCGGTTTCCCCCCACTACTCATTGCATCAATTGCTCCATTATTCCCTTTCCAATCCTCCATTTCGCCTGCATTTCGTATCATCCTCTTCCACAGTATCATATAGTGGTTGGCTCACCTCCCGCTTCCAGGTCTTCATTCTGTTTGGTCTGTAGACTATTCTACTCCCCGACAGGAGGGTCTAGGGGGTAAAGGGGAGAGTAATCAGCTAAAGAAGTAGAAGAAAACTGAAGTCACATAAATGGCGCATATGCTAGAAAAATTCTAGGAGCATAGCAGAAAATTTAACGTGTATTGACCAGATAGTGTATTAAAATGTGAAGTCGAAAAAAAATTAATTTTTCTACACACATGCCGAGTCAAATTTATAATTTTTTGGTCATTTTTCAGTTCCAGTCAAGAAGTTGCAGTAACGATACAAATCGACAACATTATTTATATTACTAAACAGAGCTGAAAAATAGTACCCTCGGCTGCTGAAAAAGCAATAAACTGATTGCAAGTGTTGCCATTTAGTAAGAAAAATTTTAGTCAAAGTTTTGGAATATTCTAATTTTTGTTATTTTCGTATTACATTGACATTGAACAATAAAATAAGGGTGTGTGTTGATAGCTATTTATATAATAAATGTTTCAATTTACTTCAGTGTTATTGTTTTTTTTTTTTTTTCAAAAATCATAATACATGTAATTGTAGTCGTCTCACCGGTTATATTACGTGGACCCACCCCATCCTTCACTATAGCCACATTTGATTGCAGTCACGATGTGCGGCTAGTCCATTTCATCTGGCCTTTAACAATCATGCTCATTATTCTTTCAAAGTAGCTGTTACAGATATACCTGGACTGGTTCAGGAATTAGAATATTTTGCATATGTAGCAATATAGTTTATGTAATAAAGTTAATTACGGTTAATTTTTGATATTTACGTACTAGATTGTGATGTTTTCTCTGTCTATCCTCTCCCACCCTCAGGAGATGTGAAACCTTGTCTTCTGCCGGACTCGTCCTCCTCCTAGGCACACACTTTTTCTGGAATCGACGTACACTCCCTGGTTTTGATAGATAGCCTCAAAATAACTACCGTTTGTTCCCGTCGGGATGTGTTTACTTTGTCAACATCCTCTCTCTCCCTAGCTAGAAACTTCCCATTCTTTTTTCGTGCAGAAAATTTCACAAGGGAATCGCTACTGCCTTACCACAATCCTCAAGAAAAACAGTTGAACGATTACTTGATCTGATTTCTTGATCCTCCTTCGGAGAAGTTTATAAAAATGGAGAGAAAGATAGCGATAAAGAGGATAAGTGTGAAAACCTAAAGCATAAAAAGAAAATAACATTTAGTTAAGGGGAAAATTGCCCAAAAATGACATTTTAACGCAGCCTTACTTCACTCATTTTTACTTTAAATTCATATATGAAGCTAGCGCCCAAAATTCCAGAATATAACAACAATGGTTCTTAAGGACATCGTGTATTTTTTATTTTAGAGCCCACATTTCTTTCTTTAAACACATCGTTCCCGCCCTCTGATCATGTTTTCACTGTACCTCTGCTTTTGTAAATAAATAAAGCCCTAGCACAACAGCCCCCGAAGGGCTAAGGTCTGCCGATCAGCCGCTGCGTCTTCTACCTCTGCCCACTACAGGCGTCATTGGTGGGGTGCAGTACTGGAGGGCGGGGCATGGTCAGTGCCCCAAGCCCTCTCGGTCAGTTATACGGCCTTCTCGATCTGGAGCCGCTACTTCTCTATCAAGTAGCTCCTCAGTTGGTCCCTAACGAGGCTGAGTGCACCCCGTGCCAGACCTCCCAGGAACCCGGGTCCTACGTGCAAGAGGCTAGCAGGCTACCAACTGCGCCACGGAGATTGTCGCTAGTACTCTAGAATATCTATTTAACACTAGCAGATGCCTTATAATACATTTGGAAGCGAAACTGCCATTTAGTATTCTATAACGAAACACTGAAGGTAACACACAGCAGGTAGAGAGAGAGAGAGAGAGAGAGAGAGAGAGAGAGAGAGAGAGAGAGAGAGAGAGAGAGAGAGAGATGTGTGTAGGTAAAGGATCAATAAGAACTGCCTCTCTTGTGGATATTCCCTGTAGGCTGTTTAGTACAAGCCTCCAACTCTGACAAACACGGAACAAAGTTAATTTAATATTTGCTCTGTGAAGCTGGGGGATTTAAATTCCGAAATTCTCACTTCACTTCTCTGTTCCTAGGTGACCGACCGACCGCTTTTTAACTTTCTCTGTATACCTTCGTCATACCGTCGCCTCTTATTGGAATCATCAGGTTAACAAGGGCAAAAAGTGACCTATAAAATATCCCTAAAATTCACTTAAAATTACCTAAAAAATTTTAAAGATGACCAAATAAAAATTCTAAATTAACATCATAAAAATTAATATTAGGTCTAATGTTGTTTTGTGAGTAATTGTATTGTTGAAAGTTATCCTTTTTCTTACACTGCAGGTAATCTCTTAAGTAAGTCATTCTATAGAAAAAATATTAAGTAAGCCTTCCTTAGTCACAATATCACTGCCATTTAAATCTTCTTTCAAAATGTCAACCCTGAAGTCACTGGCTATATCACAGATTTCCTTATATCCTTTAGTTTTATCTAATACATTTTTCATTTTTTGCCTAACAATGTTCCCAATTTCACGTTTTACATTTTGTAGGCGGTCTTCAGCTTTTCTGAGTTTCACATTTTCATGTATTTTGTTTAATGTGTCGTTATAACACTTTATTAGTAGCCTTTACGTAACGTGGATTTATCTGGAATCGTATGGCCAGAAATCACGTCATTTAGAATTGACTAGTGGAATATTGGTACTCACAAACACTTCATATAATTTTTTATAAAATGAAGATGACTTTCTGTTTGACGAGAAAGCAGTTTTCTTAGCAGTAGTTGAGACACCCCCCTCACGCCCCCCTCACGCCCCCCTCACCCCCCCCTCACCCCCTCCCCCCACTGCAGTGACTAGGCATATTGCCTAAAAACTTTTGCATTGGATAATTTTTTCGGCATTCTGGTAATATTACACTCTGACCCGAAGAAATGCTTTTCTAACTGCGATTGCCGGTGACACAAGTTTCCTTATGAATGACGCAATCGCTTGGGCGTTATCTGCCCTTGGAGCACGGTAAATCCCTGATAAGTGAACAATATTTCAAGGATTTCCAAAACATCCATGAGTAATTTTATTATTTATGTATTGCATTATATGTCTACTTGATTATTAGTGATTTAAAATGTAGAATTAGATACAAAAATGCCGTATAATAACAAGAAAATGACCTCCACACATAAATGTTAAAAAATGACTGCGCATTCCTCTAAGAACGTAAAGCAATACGTTTTAGTAAGAACAAAACTGAACTAATCTTTCGTCACATGAAATCTGTCCACTGATAGCCCCAGCATTCTGCATGATTTAGCTCAATTTTGAATTTTAGCAATGACGTATTGCTGTGTCCAGAATTCAATAAAATTTCAACCTTGTCAGTAATTCCGCTAGCTTAAGGCATACCCAAAATTAAGTTCACTTCAGATAAAATTTGTTCTACCTTAGCTGTGCATTAAAAGCTTTATGCATCGGACGAAGTTATTAATGATCGAACAGAAATGCAATAAACGTGAGACGGTTTCACAAGTTGACGAGAGGTGATGAATAATGAAGAAATTATGGGCGTGCTGCGCGCACGTCGGAATTTCTGTTAATGAAGGATTCATCCGGCATATGCATTTATAATGAGATTTCCCTGCCTAACTCTTGGATAGAATGTTAATTTGGACATAGAATGATGTTAAATGGCTTTTGGGGGATTATTTAAAAACCTTTTTACAAGGTAGGTACTGACTAGAAAGTATTTGTAATAAAAATATGAGTTAAACCCATGAATACACGTCTTCTCTAAAATCTGGACTTCCGCTATAATTGACTAAACTGATTTAACTGCAGGTAAATTATTCGTATGCCCATAAAAACCCTGGTAACCTAGCGTTCTATAGCGGGCGAACCTTTTTCATATGTCCCACTAGCCTGCCATCTGTCTGTCGACAATAAATCAAGAGAAACCATAAATTATAAAGGCAAAGTATCAAGTTTTTTCAAAGTGCTCAGACGACACGCTAGATGGCATAAAGTAAGATGTGTATATTATCAGTAGTTAGACTCGCTCCTAAGTTAAGCATTTAAATAAGTCAGGGTTTTATGGAAGTAATCTAACTGTAATAAATTTTACCTTTCTGATACTATCTATTGCGTTGGAGAACTTTGGTCATTTTAACCCCAGCCTTATTCCACAACTCTCAAACCATAAACGGGGGGTGGGGGGGAGTGAGTTTGTGAGCACCACTGGTAACAAAATGTCTGAGCAATTTCTATAACATATTTATTTTAAAATTGGGTATTTACCTTTTTACATGTTTTCCTTTTTACTTTCTCTACTACATATAGTAAGTAGGGGAAGTATTGTATTCCACCCAAAAATTCGATGTTCAGATTTCACCAGAAATATTTGTTTTGAGGTCCCCTAAATCCAAAAAAAAAAAAAGAATTTTTTTCAGAATGGTTCGTGTGTGTGTGTCTGTGTCTGTGTGTACGTCTGTGAACAGCATAACTCAGAAAACGAATATTCGGTTAAAAACCAAAATTGGCATTTAAGCTGAATATCTTTTAAGCATGTAAGAAGAGTTTTTCAAGAAAATTAATTAATTTAAATGGGCATTTAAAGACCTTTAAATTGCTTTGGGGCAGAAATGAAAACAGCTTCGGAACGCTGAAATATTTTTATACATAAAAATTAAAAAAATATATTGTTCCGGTATTTTTTCGTGATTTTCATCGATCTCTTAATTTACTATGTGTGGATTTCAAGTAAGTTCGTATGTTAAAGCAATCTGTAATGTATACATAATTATATTTGTCTCATGTTTTTTTAAAACCTACCTCCCAGTAATTGCTACCTCAGTTACTGTAATATTTACACACCTAATGTGTCAAATACTTCAACTTAATCTATTCCCCTTCGTGACGCTTATAAGGGACTGCGACAACTTGGGCTGGGAGACGGGATACCAGAAACGGGACACAGAAAACCGTTCTGGAAAAAAAAAGTGATTTGATAACTCGGGGGTGTGAACCAACAGGTGTCAGGACACCTCTGTGGCAGGAATGTAAACTTGACAGGAGCAGGGTCCCGCAGGAGTTTGTCGGCCAGTTTATCTTTCCTTGTTTTTCTCCACTCACGTTCAACAACATTGTAGTTGGGGTAGAAAGACTGAACATAACTTCAACACAAACACCAGTATTCCTCAGACGCGTATATTGAAAACTTCACTGCAAAAGCTGGATAATAACCAAAAGAACTTGGAATTGCTTTAAACGAGAAAATAGATTTTACACATAAACAATGTCATTTGTCAATTTAACGCCCGGTTTCATAATAGATGATCTTCATTCAAGCTTAACTTGGTTCTATAAACCTTGATCTAAGTTCAGAGCATTTTGATCTAAGATCAAATCTGACTGATGAATTTTCTCCGGTTAACTTGATTGAAATTAGATTAGTTACAGCAAGAAATAGTAGCACGGCTTTAAATACAATAATAAGATGGTAAATGATGGATTTGGGAGTTATTTGGATAATAGGAAGATTGTTTCAAATTGTATAATGTCCTAAAACAAAATTTTACAGGAGAAGAGAAACAAAATTTTACACAAATGGTAAAATCTGAAGATGTTTTTGAAGTTTACTTCTAGAAACATGAAAAAGTGAAATAAATTTACATTTGCGTTCTTCAAATGTAGGAAAATTTTGTTGGAGTTGAACATGTTTTGATGAACATTTTTGTTTTGAACATGTTTGGTTGCAGTTGCCAGTATGCGATCACTCAGGAAACCGCCACTGATTGTAAATCTTTATCGTTTTCGTTCTAGTTTTCTGAACGGTGGGTCACGTGGTAGATTGTTTGTTATTTTCTAATGTTCTTTGAAGTGGTATGCAATTCATGTGGAGGAACATTGTTACCTACGGAAGTCCTAAATCGTCATGCAGAATTGCGTTGCGCAGATACCAAACGTTGCTCCAACTGTCAAACATGTCTGGAAACGAGATACTTTTAAAGTGGCTAATTCTAAGAAAAATCTGAGTAGAAACTTTGTATTTGAATGAGCACTGATCCATCCTTGAGTAAGTTTTTGGCCAAATTATTGTCAAATTATGCGAAATAAAATAAAATAAATCGAAGTGGAATATGATAATCTCAGAAAATTCACATATATACTTTATATTTTGTCACGTGAATGGATTAAACTGCTCATCAAAATCATTGGACTTTTTAGAATATAAAAGCAAGGAAAAGTGTTTTGGACTATTTTTTTCTTTTGTATTGAGAAACCCAAAACCACTATTTTCTCTTAAAATCTAGATCTCAAGTTTTTGGGTGGAATATGAAACATTCTTTTGCCTACATGGTGCTAGAAGAGCTATTAAGCAAGAAATGAAAACGAAATTCCAGATTTAATGAAAGTGAAGTAATGAATAAAATACTCGCCAGCTTAATCTGGTTAATGACTTATACTGTTAGAATATCTAAATTTTAGATGTGTCTTTTTCAGATGTATAGACAGAAATATAGCATTTACAGAACTTTTGCATGAACAATTTGGTGTACAGGTGCTAATGATATTTAAAACTTATGAATACTACTATTGTATTGCACGCACATGACTTTCTCTACTCTTGTATTAATCATTCTTACAAACTCTCATTCCTATATCTTCCTCGTGTTAGTTGAGATAAACATTTTCAGAAATTATCTTTTTATCTTGTTGTAGGTACAAGGAGAAAATGGGAATACAGTAGGCTTTGAACGACAGTCAAATCTTTTAAAGCTCCGTTCTCTTTGCATTTGACGCAAACGTTCCTCTCCGTCGAAGACGCCGCTTTTAAGACCTATAAGATCTCGTGTTTGGTGTCCGGACTAGCTCTAGCAAGAGGTCCTAATCTACAGGGTATGCGTGAGTTATGGTAGGAATGGACAAACGAAGAATTAACCAACATACCACTTTATTTGCAAATTTCCAGATTTGTAGAGAACTGCCGACGATATTTAAATAGAATGTAACTTTGTAACTTCAACTACAACGTTATAACACTTTAACTTTGTCACCTTTAGCAACCACCGAATTATGTATACGCGCTAGCTTGCGTACAACTCAAAGAAATTGCACGTGTACTCTCGGCTCGATTCAAGACGAGTGTGTGTTGCGTTGCATTGTTTTTGCGTGAGCAACACGAAGGAAGCGATTTCCATTGGCTAACTTTAGAGCACGCCATGGTAAGATACGAATCAGCCCGCGGAATCACTATGGCTTCGTACAAACAACAATTGTAACCTTATCACTCATTTAAATCTGCCTAGGCTTCCATTCTTGAGACTTTTACATATTCAGCGTTATGAGGTCTTCCCCTTAACTATTGACTAGAATCTCCTTTTGTTTCTTTCTATTATCAATTATTGATATAATTTCGGTTTCACACGTTAACATATAATGCCTATATTCCATTTGACAGAAGTATATTTTCTAAAACTTACACACATAACAAGGAATATCTCATGAAATAGTTCACTCTACAAAAAGATTTAGTCATAAATTGTGTGTTTTAGCAAGATCTACATTTTTTGTATAGCAATATTTGGTCTCCCTCTTACGGTTATGCAAAAGTCTTCGAGAGTAAATATGACCTCATGGGCTATAGCCAGAAAATTTAAGATATACAGTTCATTTGTCATAACATATCTCAAATATATAGCATTTTAATCAAAATTGTTAGTAATTTTCAAGAAAATCAGAATTTTCGAGAAATGTTCCATGTAAAGGGAGTTTAGGGTGATGCAATTTTCTTCAAAATCTTTGTGACGCAGCCCTGAAAGACATTGAACTGAAATAGCAACTTTGATTTTTAACCGATTTTTCGTTTTGAATTATGCTGATATAATATCTACTATCTACTTGAGAGAGAAACAGTGGAAGGAGGATAGAGAGGGGGAGGGAGACAGAGAGAAACAGAGACCTTAACGTAAACTACTGTCAGAAGTTGGTCCACATGGGTAGAGTGCAGTAATGGGGGTAGTATTTGGTCAGCATACCTTCTCCCCCGACAGCTTAGGTGCGGTTTCCGAGACCAGAGCCGCTGTTTCTCTATTACGCAACTCCTCAATTCCTGCATCTCGTACCGAACTCCCAATACTACCTAACAACGCTCTAGCTGCAACGCGTTTCGCTGTGTTTCAAGTCTCCAAAAATTGCCTTTAACGGCTACCTTGGACGTCATATTAAATGTATATCATGAATGTTCTTCGAATAACCTCTTTATTCTCATGGAAACGATAATTAATCATTCACAATTATAAAGGCATTATTTAAGATGATATTTTGTCACTCACAATCATACAGCAGCCATTCGTAACGGAGCGTAAAGCAGCTAATTTGATAGGCTGCAAAGTTATCACCGACGACAAAAGAGGTTAGGTGCAGTATTAAAATGCGCATGCGTAAGGATGTGTTTAAGTTTAATTCAATGATTATCTTTATGTTTACGTGATTCAGGGGGTCCTAATGACAAAGTTTTCGACGGGCCCTTAAACCCAACACACTCACTCACTCACTCACTCACTCACTCACTCACTCACTCACTCACTCACTCACTCACTCACTCACGTGATTCAGTGTTAAACGGCTGCAGTACGTTGCTAATTGGCCTAAGAAGGCATAAAAACATACTTCAAGCAGAAAAATCTCTTTGAAATATTTAAATTGTGAAATATAACTTTTACTTTCAAGGTAACAGAATCTGTCACATTTCATTAAACGTTTTATGTCAAAGTTTCCATGGAAATATGTTTTGAGGCCACCATAATACGAAACAAATAATTTTAGAAAAGGTTTGTCAAACCTATTTAGTTCATATTAATCGAGATAAACACTTCTAAAAACATTATATTTCCTCATAGCTTCAATGGCGATAGGAGAATATAGTAGGCGTAAGAATATCCACATGTTTAAGGGCTGGTTGCTATGTAAGAACTTCAAAGTTGCGTATTCTTTGAATGAGCAGGAAGGAATATTTCGGAAATGGTTATCTCCATGGAACATTTTACTACATTTTATTTGTCTTTTCTTATGAAAACGCATAACTAAAGTTACACTGCACTTTAATACTTGAGGAGAATACAGAATTAGTTTACTTCAAGGGAAATTCTCCCATTCCAGCTGAATCGAACACAGCAATACTAATCAGTTTTGCACGTAGGTATTAATTTAATACTTAATCTCAATGAAGGCAGTATATAGTTCAATATAACATCGTTACAGTCGTACCAACACTCTTTTCTAAACCGTTCCTATAGTAACCGTTCCTGCGAAGCGTTATTTCACTGTTATTTGGCGTTAGTATTACCGTGACTGTTTTGTTGCCGCTTCTGCTGCTGCTGCTCCAATAGACATTTGCATTTTGAAGATGAATGAATTCCAAAGTTGGTATCGACCGCGCTACAGCTGAGTGCCCTTTCCGTCTTTTTTCAACCTGTCAGTTCAGTTTATCTCTGCACTTTGAGCAATAACTTTCCTCTTTCTCTTAATCAACTGCCTATCCTCTACAATAAAACGAAACTGTAATAACAATTGTTGCAGCTTTATTTGCCCGCCTGCACCACAGAAATATCTACGATGACATCACCACATTCATTTTGTTCCACATTCTGTCGAAATTCATTTGTTTCTAAACTGAAAACAGTGAAGGAAGTGGAATTTTGTACTTCACCAGGCATTTTCCATACTATATTTACACCAATATACACCACAGAGAATTTAATACTGGAACATTTCTTCCTTTTCATCTTCTGCCTCTTCTTCTTCTTCTTCCTTACAAGTATTAGGCCTTAGGTCTATTATAACCTCACATTTGCGTTTCTTTGAACGACCTAAAGATCTCTTTCCATTTTGGACGATTGTGAAGCTTGACTTTTGGGATTCCATTTTAATTCATGCGATTTAAATAATTTAACAAGTTCTTTTGATAATACTTTATGTAGTTAATTACAGATTCTATGTGTAATTATTCTAGTACATCTTCATTGTATTTATGACTCCATTTTGCATATCCTGGTGTTTACCTCATGAATTTCATTTTATTAGCAGTTATTCTTCCTCATTCTCCATGTTACCAAGGTCTTATACAGGCAGATTATAGTATGTCTTTGTACTAGGGAAGGTTTCATAATGTTATTAATTATTCCCATTGATTGTTGTGCTTATAAATTTTCTGTGAAATCTCTATTTTATCAAAAAAGTATCCAAGATATGTGAAATAATTTACTCTTTTTAATATTTTCGAATCTCAACATATTTTGGTGGAATATTTTCCACAGAAAGTCATAATTTTAAGTTTCTTCTTTATTCATGTTTGTCATTTGTGTGTGTGTGTGTGTGTGTGTGTGTGTGTGTGTGTGTGTGTGTGTGTGTGTGTGTGTGTGTGTGTGTGTGTGTGTCAATCTGTGGACAGCATAACTCAAAAAAGAAAAGTAGGTCAAAAACCAAAGGTTATTTAAGTTTGATGTCTTCCAAGCATACGACACGATAATTTTTAAGAAAATAACCACACCCTAAGCTACCCTTTACATGGAAAATTTAAAAATGGCTGTAACAATTTTGATTAAAATGTCATATGTTTGAGACATTTTTATGACAAATGAAATGCATATCTTGAATTTTCTGGCTATAGCCCCTGTAGTCGTATTTACTCTGGACGACTTTTGCATAACTGGTAAACCGTTAGAGATAGACCAAATTATACTCTACAAAAATGTAGATCTTGCTAAAATACACAATTTATGTCCGAACACATTTTCTTGTAGGGTGAACCATTTCGCAGATATTCCTTGTTATGTGTGTGAGTTTCGGAAAACTTAAAACTTTTGTGAAATGGAACATCGTTGTTTATTGTTTATGTTCAGCGTGCAAAGAGAACGGGACCTCAAAGCTTTAAAACATTCGACTATCGTTCAGTGACAAAACTTTAAGAAATTAGAAAGTACTGAAGAACTAAAAGTGACATTAACGGATATCTTGGAATGAGCTAATGCCAAAAAAAAAAAAAGTATTTGGAATAAATTGGGTATATATCTGCATTTGTTGTACCATATTTTTGTGGTACGTTAACTAACAATAAGAATCGGCTGCTGAAAAATGATATCGGTTGCACAGTTTCACAAATGAATACAATATCGGAATCATTATAGTCTTAATGTTTCGCTAATCGTCACCGTTGTGTGGTTTGAATAAACCGATGACATTATCACTTTTGCCAGTAGTTTTATTTAAGTGTTCAATTGATTCTCCGTTTGCCCACAATGGATTGTAATGTTATTTCTGTTATGTCTGTGTATTCTGACTAATTCTCTCTCTCTCTCTCTTTCACATTGGTTGAACTACATTGTCAAGATACTCTTAGATGGTGTATGGCAGACGCCCTCAGGATCTCATCTCTCTCCATACCATCTTACTTCGTTAGAAGTAGTTCAGGGGCAAATGTACCCTCTGTGGCGGCAGATGGCATTAATGTACCATCGAGTCAGGACCTCCTAAATACCGGACCTGACACTGTGATTCAAGATGGCGGCCTATGTGGTGGGAACTACTTGTAAACAACTCGTCTACAGGCTACGATTTCAACGCAGTAAAATAAAAATGTGGTGTAATAACACGCCTATTTTGTGAATATGGGCTGTGTTAAACACAAAAACACTGTCTTAAACATAAACTCAAGTAAACAAAAAAGAATGACATTTAATATTAAACGATAAATCATGGGCAATGAAATATATAACCTCAAATATCATTCATGCAATCTACAGGTCTACATGCCATTATGTAACTGCATTACACACTCAAATTACAAAGAGGATAGACAAAACTGCAAGCAGCATGTTACTTAAATAAAACAGAAGTGTTGACATTGAGTTGACTCAGAATTATTAATCATTGTTTACACTGTTTGTCACATTTGTACAATGTACATAATGTTATATACCTACACAAAACATACTATACTGGATGGCTGATATACAAATGCTGCCATTTAGAATGACCTAAAGCTACCTACTGAATTCAAAACCTTTAGGGTGAAATTTTGCTTTTACTATTACTGAAAACTTGATTACTCAGTTTGCAACAACATATTACTCAGCACTTCGGGACACTTTATTTTACAGGGGGAATCCACAAAAGCAGATGAAATATTAAAAATAATAACCGTAAAACAGCACTGTAAATGAAATACATGAAATACGTAATCTTAAATCAGTATTGTAAAGCAACATTGTGTTAGCTTAGGTTAGGTTAGTTTTGCATATGAGTGGGGTGACAGGGTCCTGTGTTATCGAAATATTTACAATTTGGGTAGTGTTTATGCAATCATTTCAACGTAAATGCATTAATCAATCATTGTAGCATATATTACACTCGTTTATGCACATTTATTAGCTAAATATCCGCCGCATAAGCGAAATAAAACCACTTCATCGACCGTACGAAATTTTCTCATAAATAAAACACGAAGCTTGAGCGCACAATAAAACTTACAAGATCGTAATCAGCAATAAAAACTGCATCCATTGCACTATGTTTCATTCGTTTTCTCGAGCGGACGATTTTGTAAATATTTACAAAACTTTGCTATAGTCTACAGTTTTACATGCAGCAACATAACACATTTCTTCTAAACTACAGCTACACATTTAAATTACAAAGACAAAAGATAATGTACAAATATGAGCAGCATACTACTTACATGAAACAAACTGTTTGTGTTGCAGATGCCACTAATTGAATTCACTCGAAATTATTGTCTTTCACTATTCACACTATTCACCATGTTATATACACACCGGCAACTAATACACATAACACTGCAATTTATTGTAATTAAATACTGAATTTAGAAGCTTTATGTTGTAATTTACCTTTTGTTTTAACTGAAAGTTTCTGATTTTTAATTTGCATCCGGGAATGCAACAGTTACGGTGCATTGTCGTGTTTGAGGTTAGGTTGTAGTATGGCAACATTAATATACACTACTGGAACAGTTTTTCTTCAACAACCTCTCACCACTGTAATCGTGACACAAATTGTACTTGCAAACAGATAAATTAACCACACTATACGGCTAATGTAGCCATAGTCCTAGATGGAACACAATAAACATGAACACGTGGATAGCACACGGCACAGTCAAAACGTTATTACATTTATTCCTGTTCCTATACTGCCCAAATAAAACTTTTGAAACACTCGCTTTGCTAGTATGAAGACAAACTTACATAGGAATTATTATAAGAAACAATAACTCGAAGACATAGAAAATAATACGAAAAACAGCGTGTGGAAACACCTCAGAAATCATCGCCACCAGCCGACGCCATTTTTGTACAACTGGGATGCCAGGGTCAGGTCCGTTAATCTAGAAGGTCCTGATCGAGTATGCCTGCTTACATTATACGTGGATAGATGGCACAGCATTCACTAGTTCCACCTATTTTTCAATTTACACTATTGTTTTACACTTAAGGGGCATCTTTGGCTCGTGGCATTAAATAACCTATCCAGTATTTACCTTTGTGATTGAGCGAAACCACAGTTGGTCTACGAAATTTGAATCCAGGATTTCCTGAATGCTAGCCTCACATACTATCGCGGAACCATTCCCTCGGTTTATTACAACTAATTTTGTATTCACATTATTTTTTCATAGTACATTTGTGTTTGGCGTTTGCTTAGTGATACATCTCGTAACTCTACTGTTTACGCATCAAGTGTCATCCTGTCTAATGAGGGAAGATAAAGTGGACGATATTAAACCTTGTAAGTGGTGAAGTGACGGTGATTGGTGTAACTTGTCAGCCCAGAAGACAACAGGGGCGATAGTGCTCAGTGTAAGACGAACTCTAAATCAGGTGTTGCATATGCAGTACAATTTGAACCTATAGAATTTAGTGATAGTGTAAAACAAGGTAATCAACCTGAAGAAGATTGGAAGCATGTATCCTATAAAAGTAAATTGAAACCTAGAATTCAATTTAAAGCCAATACGAATACAAACAAGCCCATACAAAAGAAATAATTTCTTACAGGTAATGCTACCAAGGACAAACTTGCCGTAGCTGAAAAGTTGCATTTCCTGTTTGTTTCGCGACTCGACCCAGAGATTGAAAGTTCTCATGTCCTTGAATACCTTAATAAACGTAAACAGGGCAACTATGTTGTAGAAAAATTGAAATCTAAGTATCCAAGTTACAGTTCTTTCAAAATTGACGTGCCCTCGGCATCATTTGAGGTAGTTTATACGCCTGAATTCTGGTCTAGTGGTTCTTTTATTAGTAAATTTACTTTCCAAGGAATTCTTTAAACTACAAGGCTGTCAAATAAAAAATGGTCGACGTAAATTTTGGTGAAACAAAACTTAAGAACCCGAAGAATAACAATAAATTAAATTTTAAAATATTCTATTGGAGTCTACAGAGCATATTGAACAAAATAGGCGGTATAATTGACATTGTTAATGCTTTCGATGTAGATATTATTTGTATCGCTGAACATTGACTTTGTGACAAAGAACTGTTTTTCTTAAAAATTCCTGGTTACTACTTGGCAAGTTATTTCTGCAGACCAAGTGGTAAACATGGCGGCTCTGCAATATTTGTAAAGCATGAGATTGAATCCAGCCAATTTATGGATATAAACTAACCTAGTTGTTCAAGACAATTTTGAAGCCTGTTGCGTCTTTATTAACAGTTTTAGTCTTCTGTGTGTTGCCTTTTATAGAACATCAAGCAAGTTAAGAACCTGTTTTAACGACTTTTTAACTCGTTTTTATGATTTATTACACTTAGTATTTAGTCGAAAAATGTGTAGGTATCAATATTATCAGTGGTGATTTTAACGTCAATTTTAACATCAAAAGTAATGATTTAACTGATATAATTAACGTGTTTGAATGTTTTGGTTTACGCTACCTGATCACAAAAATTACTCAACCTGCATCAGGTACTTGTTTGGATAATGTCCTTACCTCTATACACCCCGACAAATGTACTGCGAATATGGGAATACAGTAGGCTTTGAGTGATAGTCAAATATTTTAAAGCTTTCAAATTCCGTTCTCTTTGTGCGGCTAACGTATAAAAAATGAACGACGAATTTTCATTTCGCGAAGCATTAGGCATTCCAAAACTCGCACAAATAAGAAGGAATATCTACGAAATGGTTCATTCCACAAAAAATTAATTTGGACGTAAAGTGTGTGTTTTAGCAAGATCTAAATTTTTTGTATAGTAAGATTTGATCTATCTCTTAAGGTTTATCAGTTATGCAAGAGTCATCCAGAGGAAACAGGACTACATATGCTATGGCCAGAAAATTCAAAATATACATTTCATTTGTCATAAAAATTATCTCCAACATGTAATTTTAATCAAAATCGTTAGAACTATTTTCAAGAAAATACAATTTTTCGAAAACTTTGCCATGTAGAGGTAGTTTAGGGAGGAGTAATTTTCTTGAAAATCTTCGTATCGAATCCTTGAGAGGCATTAAACTTAAATACCAACTTTTGGTTTTTAAAGGACTTTCCGTTTTTGAGTTATGCTGTCCACAGACTGACACACACACAAATACACACGCACGCGCGCGTAATTTTTTTTTGTAAAAATGCTTTTTTTGGGGGGGTGGGGGTTCAGGGGGCTTCAAAGCATATTTCCGGTGAAATCTCGACACCCAATTTTTCGGTGGAATACAATACCTACTTCCTCTACTTACTAGTAGAGAAAGTAATAAAATACAAGCATATAATTACAAAACTATACGATGTTTTACCAGGGCGCGCGGCTAACGGAGGGTTACATTTCTCCAGACATATTGTAGCTGGCGACGTATTTACTTGGTATAAACGTACATAGTCCTTCTTTAACCGTGTTTTACTTCTAAATTCAAATCGAATTCTCCACAGTTCAACATTTAGAATTGTGCTGACTACCTCACATATCAAATGAAAATTTCCTCCGTAAGAGAGAAAGTTAAGTCCCCTTTAAGAATAAAGTTGAAAGTTGAGGGTAATTTGTAAGTTGAGGAGTGGCAGGTCCGAGGAATACGGTTGTCTTGGCAACAGGAAGGGTTCCCCTGGGATACTGGATGCTCTGGCGACAGAGCGAGAGAGAAATATCCTATATGTGCAGAGACATATGATTTCGGATTCACTGCAGAGGAAATCACAATTCCAAGATGTGCGTATTCGATTGCCGATCCACAAAGTTTCTCGTTGCGAGATGAAAGAACCGGGAACTACAAAATGCAACAAATTGGTATCTGAGTTACTTTCAGAAAACCACCTCAGTCAGCAGCATGTTCCTAAAACCGTGATGAATTTATTTCAAAATCTTTCAGGAAAAAAAGGGGGGAAAGAATTCTATAGGTACATTTGTGTATAAAAATAATGGCCTTTCTCCTACTTCGCAATCGTGCGTTTTCTTCTGTAAGTTTTTCACATTTATCTGACAGAAATCAGCATGCGTTCTTGCTATTACTGGATTGAAACAAATTCTAACCATTCCAAAATCGATGTTTTGTATAATAAGTGACCTTCTTAGGGGCGTTGAATAAAAGTTAAATCTGAGTTTGGTCATCCAAAAATAATCTTCAGACAACCTGAACTTAGAATTTTAATTCTATAAACCAATCCCATGATCTAAGTTTATGGCATCTTGATCTAAGATCAAATCTGGCTGGTGACCTTTTTCTACTTAGCTTAATTAAACTTAGATTAGAAATACCTTCTGAAACACTTAATTGGAATTGAAAACGTTGGAACAAATTAATAGCAAGTTTAGTAACTAATCTACGAGCACCAAAAACTAGACCAATCACCTCCCAATTTGAAATTTAGCATTTATCTCTTAAATAAGGAATGTTAGGCTCAAACTGTAGCTTTTCTTTGTCAGCCTCCTCAATTTGATCCACATTTTTTTCAAGTCGGATCCTAGGCTCAAGAATCAATCCCTAATTTTGTCGCCTGTCAATGACAATTACGTCTTAATTATGACAATTATGACAATTACGTCATAAAAATAAGGTTAGAAAAGGTGTCAAAGTAAATATCTCCATGTCAAACCAGCACAACCTATACGTTTCAGTAAATCGTAATTAATTACACCTAGATATAAAAATCTCACTAATATTTCCACAGATTGGTGTGTGTGTGTGTGTGTGTGTGTGTGTGTGTGTGTGTGTGTGTGTGTGTGTGTGTGTTGCTGTTGTTGTAGTGTATAACGCCCGCTTTTAGTACTACGGCACCGCAGGCGGTGACACTGATGATACATGGAATGAAGATGGAGCACCGGTGGAATGAGATGGCGGGGAAAACCGGAGCACCCGGAGAAAACCCGCCCTGACGCCGCTTCGTCCACCACGAATACCACATGCGGGTCCCTGGGATCGAACCCGGGCCGCCTAGGTGGTAGGCGAGCGCGCTAACCGCTCGGCCACGGCGCCGCCAGTGTGTGTGTGTGTGTGTGTGTGTGTGTGTGTGTGTGTGTGTGTGTGTGTGTGTGTGGACAGCATAACTAAAAAACGAAAAATCGATTAAAAACCAAAGTTGGTATTTAAGTTTAATGTTTTTCAAGGATGCGACACGAAGATTTTGAAGAAAATAACCCCACCCTAAACTACCCTTTACATGGAAAATTTTAATTTTCTTGAAAATGGCTGTAACGATTTTGATTAACATGTCATATGTTTGAGACATTTTTATGTCAAATTAAGTGCATGTCTTGAATTTTCTACCTATAGCCCCTGTAGTCGTATTTACTCTGGACGAGTTTTGCATAACTGGTAACCCATTAGAGATAGACCAAATCTTACTGTACAAAAAATGTACATCTTGCTAAAATACACAATTTATGTCCGAACACATTTTCTTGTAGGGTGAACCATTTCGGAGATATTCCTTGTTATGTGTGTGAGTTTCGGAAAACTTAAAACTTTCGTGAAATGGAACATCGCTGTCCATTTTTATATGTTAAGTGTGCAAAGAGAATGGAATCTCAAAACTTTAAAACATTTGACTATCGCACAAAGTCTACTGTATTGTAACATTCCCCTTGTACCTACAAGGAAATAAGCAATAAGATAATTTGTACAAATGTTTATCCTAACTAACACGAAGAAGATATAGGAATAAGAGTTTGTAAGAATGGTTAGTACAGGAGTAGAGAAAGTCATGTGAGTGCAATATGTAGGATTTTTTTTTTTTTTTTTTTTTTTTTTTTTTTTTTTTTTTTTTTATGTACAGTACGGAGGAGATTTTATTTTCATAAAATTCTTCTAAATGACAATTAATTACTTAGAACCCTTAAACAGTTCTCTTGATTTTAGCATTAAAACACGTTACGATTTCTTATTGTGATTTATTGTATTTTTCTATCCTTTTTACAGTAAGATAAACTCATAAAATGCATTTCTAGGAACTTTCCTTCAAATTACATTACAAGTTATATACCCGCTATAGAAATTCTTTAAACCCTCTCGCGGCTATTTCGCATTTGTGGTGCGATAAACCCGAGGTTTTAGTTGAGCCTATCTGAGTATCTGCAATACGAGTTTGTGGTTCCCGGTGAGTGGTTGTGCCAAGAAGATAGATACAAAGAAACGGATCAATGTGAGGAGAGAACACGAAATAGGGAAACACCTGTGTGACACAAAACGGACACAGTTGATGGACGACCCAACCATGTAACTGCATTTTCCTGACAATGGAAAACAGTCGCTGCTTTTAACTTAAGGCAGGGGACCATCTATTTGTCAACGTAGGACAGACTTGTTTCCTAAAGAATAATCTGCCTAAGGCCGTGTCAGCTGCAGGGTTACTCTTATTTTATTATTATCATTATTATTAAATTGAAATTGAAGATATGGCGACCATGGTGAGAAACTAAGCGAGCGAGGTGGCTTGCATTCCCGGAGCTGACTTCCTTTACCCAGGGTTTTTTGTTGTTTCCCGGGGCAGCAGGAAACATTCAACGATAATTACATCTCCCAAATTTGCCGTCCTTACATTTCATTTCATCTTTATTTCGGTCTGATCTTTCAGGATCGGAAGTGTTGGCGATGGGCTAATTTGGCGTTGCTGTGTGGGACTGCTGGGACTTTGCGAATTAACTACTGTTCTTGGCGGGTAGGTGGCGTTGTAGAAGCCTGAAAGGTAGCGAGTCCTGGTGTCGAGACGAAGAATCTCCAGCACACGTTTAGGGTATTGGGTATTTGACGCTGACACGTGCTACTCGCTCGGGTTCGAATACGCCCGCACAGTGCTCTCATTTCATCCCTTCCTTCCAGGGTCTGATACGCAAAGGCCTCGACAGTTAGCTCAGTTTGAAATCTTCTCCATAACTACTCCACTTCTACCTCTAACTGTAACTATACATGGTGAGGAGAAATAATAATAGCAATAACAATAATAATAATAATAATAATAATAATAATAATAATAATAATAATAATAATAATAATAATAATAATAATAATAATAATAATAATAATAATAATAATAATAATAATAATAATAATAATAATAACAATAATAATAACAATAATAATAGTCTGGTATTTAACTGTTTTTACTTCCTCTACTACGTTTAGTAAAGTACAGGAAGTATTGTATTTCATCCAAAAATTCTATGTCGAGATTTCACCGCAAATATATGTTTTGAGGCCCCCTGAATCAAAAAGAAGCATTTTTAGAAAAAGGTCCGGGTGTCTGTCTCTGTCAGTCTCTGGACAGCATAACTCAAAAATCTGCTGTGTTGCACTCACATGACTTTCTCTACTCTTGTACTAACCATTGTTACAAACTTTTATTCCTATATCTTCTTCGTGCTAGTTAACATAAACATTTGTACAACTTATCTTATTGCTTATTTCCTTGTAGGTGCAAGGGGAATGTTAGAATACAGTAGGCTTTGTGCGATAGTCAATGTTTTAAAGGTTTGAGATTCTGTTGTCTTTGCACACTTAACATATAAAAAAATGAACAACGATGATCCATTTCACGAAAGTTCTAAGTTTTCCGAAACTCACACACTTAACAAGGAATATCTCCGAAATGGTTCACCCTACAAGAAAATGTATTGAGATATAAATTGCGTATTTTAGCAAGATCTACATTTTTTGTATAGCATAATTAGGTCTATCTCTAACGGTTTACCAGTTATGCACAAGTCGTCCAGAGTAAATACAACTTCAGGGACTATAGCCAGAAAATTCAAGATATACATTTCATTTGTCATCAAAATATCTCAAACATATGACATTTTAATCAAAATCGTTAGAGCCATTTTCAAGAAAATCAAAATTTTCGAAAAATTTTCCATGTAAAGGATAGTTTAGTGTGAGGCTATTGTCTTCAAAATCTTCGTGTCACATCCTTGAAAGACATTAAACTTAAATACCAACTTCGGTTCTTAATCGACTTTTCGTTTTTGAGTTATGCTGTCCACAGACTGACACACAGACTCACACACGGAGCTTTTTCTAAAAATGCTTTTTTTTTTATTCAGGGGGCCTCAAAACATATAATTCCGGTGAAATCTCGACATCGAATTTTTGGGTGGAATACAATACTTCCCCTGCTCACCAGTAGAGAAAGTAAAAATGAAAAGTTGATATTTAAATTTAAAGCCTTTCTAGGATGCGACACGAAGATTTTGAAGAAATTTTCTCTACCCTAAACTACCCTTTACGCGGAAAATTTTTCGAAAATTGTATTTTTCTTGAAAAGGGCTCTAACGATTTAGATTAAAATACCACGTGTTTTTTTATATTGTTATGACAAATGAAATGTGCATTTTAAATTATTTTAGTATAGCCTATGTAGTCCTGTTTATTCTTGATGGCTTTTAAACAACTAGTAAAGCGTATGAGATAGACCAAATCTTAGTATAAAAATGTAGATCTCGCTAAAATACACAATTTATGTCGAAATATATATATTGTAGAGTGAACAATTTCGGAGTTATTCCTTGTTATTTGTGTGAGTTTCGCAATACTTAAAACTTACGTCAAATTGTAACATCGTTGTTCGTTTGTTTATATATTAACCATGCAAAGAGAACGGGATTTGAAAGCTTTAAAACATTTGACTATAGCCCAAAGCCTACTGTATTCTAATACTCCCCTTGCACCTACAAGGAAATAAGCAATAAGATAATTTGTACAAATGTTTATCTCAACTAACACGAAGAAGATATAGGAATAAGGGTTTATAAGAATGGTTAGTACAACAGTAGAGAAAGTCATATGAGTGCAACAGATCAGATTTTTCATTTTTGAATTGTGCAGTTTACAGCCACACTGATATAGCTTTTTCCAAAAATTCGAAGATCTCAAAACATATATTTCCGTGGAAAACTCGGTATCAAATTTTTAAGTAGAGTAAATACTCTTCTATCCAGTTTACATATTCAGTGGAGGAAGTAAAAATGAGATTTTATTTATATTTTCCCCTCTCGCTTCCTTTAAGTATATCATATCGCGTCATAGGAGATACTCGTTTATCGGTGTGTGGCAGGAAATTAGGTTTTAAGATCTCATCCTTATAGCATCCTGCTTCGTCACATGGCCACAGAGGGAGCAGTGCAGGGTAACTGTACTTCCGCCTCTGAAACCACAGATGGCATTAGGGTGCCGTCCAGTCTATCAGATTTTATTTTATGTGGATAGATGGCACAACATTCACTATTCTGTGGGACTTCAGGTGGAACTTTCATTAATGGTGTTAAATATCAAGTCTAGAATTTACTTTGGCGACTCAACGAAAAAAAAAAAAGTTAGGACGCACGGCCCATAGGATTTGAACCCGTGGCCTGCCGAATACGTGGTTCAAACGTTACCGCGGAGCTATCTCGCTCTGGAAGTGCTATTTGTGGAACATGTTACTTTTAAAAAAGTCAGCATGATATTCAGCATTAGAAAACAATTTTTATGCTGTAGTATGTAAGATGCAAGCAATTAAACTGGCATTGACACATCAGTAGAACACCAACGAAATGAAAATCCAGAAACATTAGCGCTATAGTATCCATCAAAGTCGATTAAAAACCGAAGTTGGTATTTAAGTTTAATGTCTTTCATGGATGCGACACGAAGATTTTGAAGAAAATAACCCCACCCTAAACTACCGTTTACATGGAAAATTTTTCGAAAACTTTGATTTTATTGAAAATGGCTGTAACGATTTTGATTAACATGTCATATGTTTGAGACATTTTTATGACAAATGAAAGGCATATCTTGAATTTTCTGGCTATAGCCCCCGTAGTCGTATTTACTCTGGACGAGTTTTGCATAACTGGTAACCCATTAGAGATAGACCAAATCTTACTGTACAACAATGTAGATCTTGCTAAACTACACAATGATGAAGAAAGCACTTCCGAGATATTCCTTGTTATTTAGGAATATAGAGCATATTCCCAGTGCACAGAATAAGCAAGGTGGCATGAGAGCAGGGAACAAGAGATGTGATTATTGCCTCGACAAGTTCTTAAGGGACTGCTAAACAGAGAGTGCAAGTTTATCTAGGAGGCGTTTTCCACATGCTAACATGAGCCACAATAATCCTATACACGGGTATTGACCGAGCGCTTTAAATCCTTCGGTTAATCTCGATGTTCAGAGTTTCTCTGCAGGTTTTTCTATCCTCGGGCTTCAAGCTCTCTGAGTCAACAGAAACCGGCACACAAACACTACGGAATGAAAAATGTTAAATGCAGAAACTTCACCTAGTACTCCAAAGGCATTCTCATATCGTGCTTTTTCAAACGAAACTGCTTTTCTAATACTAATGCGTTTGCCAGCCAAAGGGGAAGCTTTAAGTGTTAAAACCACATAATTTTGGACCTACAAGAAACGTATTATTACTTTCTCTACTGCTTCCGAGAGCTAGAGGAACTACTGCATTTGAAAAACAAATACATCATGGTTTATTTCCTGAATAAAACATCCGACGGTTGCGTGTTCAAATCCAGTTCAGGCTATGGTTTTTAAGTATGTTTAAAAGTGAGAACCCGATATTAGACTCAGGCCCGATTCCATAAAATTTAATGAGTTTAACCACGTGAAAATGATGTTCAGACAAGCTACTTAAAATTTTGGTTGTATAAACCTTGATCTAAGTTCATTCCATCTTGATCTTAGATCAAAGCTGACTGGTGAATTTTCTCCGGTTAATGGACAGCTTAACATTTTTTTTTCAAAATGTTTTACCTTTTTGTTTTTTGTATCATATAATAGCTATCACCTACTGCTCAAAAATGTATAGTTTATATGCTAATTGTTAACAGTAGTGTGTTTAATTCAACAATTTGTGCAGGCGGGTTAGTTATGACACTATAGAAATTTAGTTTCAATATTTCTCTTAAAATTACGCTACATTCCTCATTTATTCGTTATTTTTAAGCTTATTAGAGAGGAAATGGCGTAATTAGGTCTTAAAATAAATCCTAATGACTTGAATTTAGAACATCCAATCAGAGGTTTGCCAGGCCTTACGGTGTCGTACAGTTAAACACGCTGTGAAATCCTCTGTAAAGCCGCTGCCTCGCGCGACTGCTGTGTGTACGTGACTGTCAACAACCGAAGCGGTAGAAACAAAAGGGGTGTCTGTTTCAACTTAAATATGTAATTCTTTCCTTGTTTCTTCATTAATAATATGATGTCCTGTACATCCTTTTATTGCTCGGAGATATTTCATTTCTGCCGCTTGTATTTAGCTCCAATCTTTCTTTTTAAGTGTCCACTTAAAGGGGTGTATAATTTGTTTTACTATACTTGTATTTGAGGACTGTTAACACAGAGTGAGTAAGAATGAAAACACGAACAGGAAACAGTAACATGCACGATCAAGATGACGTCGCCGTGCACTAGACACACACACACACACACACACACACACACACACACACACACACACACACACACACACACACACACACACACACACACACACACACACACACACACAGGAAACAGGTAAGCCTTCTACTTCTACCGTGTGATTGATGAAAGGGGCAAGGGGAATGGAGAGATATGCAGATTGCTCTTGCTCCGCTTTTCTTTTGTTTTCCCAGTGGCAATCAGAAGGTAATTTATGGAACAAAGCTCTCTGCTTCCTTTGCTCAATGCAAATACTAGTCTATCCATTGTGCAAAATACAGATCCTTAATTATATACAAGCAGGCTTTGATGGATCAAGGTTCACCTTTCACCCGCGAGTCAAGCAGCATGTCTGGCTTGATTTGATAGATCGCAACCCAACCCCAAGGCTGTTTCTTTAATATCCCTCCCTTACCTTCCAATTCCATTGTTATTCTTGATAAATGTATGGCGAAGAGAAGAAGAATGTTATGATGAGGAATATAGACTTATACGGAGTGGGCGCCTGGGTTCGATCCCAAGGGAGCATATATGCCATTTGTGGTGTACAGGGTAGCGTCCGGATAGTTTTCTCATATTTGTCCAGACATTCATTCCACCATTTGCTTATCACCCCCTTTCCACTTTCGTACTCGTTTCATGGCAATCCTGCTCCTCTTTGTCCTGTCGATAACCTTTTGTCGGTTTGTCATGTGCTGTTTAGTCTCCTTAGCGCACCTTCGAGACTCTCTGCAACTGTCTATCAAACTTGCAGAGGTCCTGGCGGGGAATAAGAAGCTATCAAAAAGTTTTTGGAAATATTTTAAGAATTTCATTGCTGCGTTAGGGCTCCGTGGATATTTCCTTTGTGTCTACCACCTTAATATATGTACGACTTAGTCATTGTGATACTTTGTGGTTACAAACTCTTTGAGGGTCCTTGAAAATAAACATGGTTTCACAGTTCATATCTATTGGAAAATATAAGAAAATATGCAACGCATTGATTTAAGTGTGATATTTACCACCCATACGAGAATATAAAACTATAACCGCATTTAAAACATCTGATATAGTACAGTTATAGTATTTTCTCTATTCAATAAACTTAATAAACGTGAATCTAAGGTTATTTGTAGCATTGAATTATTCAGCTAAGATTCTACCTCTCAAATGAATCTAAGGATTTAAAAATTTAGACATAAAAAAGTTATTCCTTTTGGATCCTTTTATAACTTCCTCTTAATTTTGGCTTTTCTTCATAGTTCTTCAAATCCAATCATAGGCTTGCCACGCCTTGCCGTGTTACATGGTTAAACGTATTGTGAAATCACACTGTAAAGTCAGTGATATAAATGTCATGCAAATTGCAATTTATGTCTGGCTTTTGCAATCATCCATGTTATAGGGGCACTGATGACCATGTAGCTGAATACCCTTAAACCTACATTACGTTACATTACGTCCCCATTTCATATCGCTTCTCTCATTGTGATCGTCAAAACCAGCAGTTTGTTAGACAGAGGAAACTGAAAAATGTCAAGGTTACGAGAGGACAGAACAGCTGTAAGTTGGAAGGTCACGAAGAATTGTAGATTCTGTAGACTGTGTTTTGTGCTTCAGTGTTGGAAAGAAAGTAAACTGGCCGAAAAAGTAGCTGAGCTTCGTTGTCGCTTTTGCAATACTGGTGACAGGAGTGGGGTTTGTTAAATTGACCTTTTGTTACAATATTTTGGTCTTTGAGTTATACTGTTCACAGAGGCATATGTACACTTTATAGTTTATTTTTTATTCAAAAGTCTTACAAGATGTATTTGCTGTGAAATCTCGGTATCAAATTTTTGGAGAAATATATTCTTTCCTCCACTTATAAGTGAGCTCTAGGGTACTACTATGTATCCCTAATTAATGTATTATTTCTATTCCTCAATATATAAAGATATTTTCGGAAAGCCACATCCGTAGGCTATAAAGTTACAGTTGCCAGAATAAGCTTATTTTACACAATGCTTCACTGACATTCGAGTATTTCAATACAATGAAAGAGGCAAGAAACTCGATGGTAGCTCCAACAAAGCTGACTCCTTTTGTATTCTCAAGATGGGTTTATTGCCTAAACGAATCAATTCTTCCAGAGTCTTGATTTATAATTCTATTAGGAAATGTTTGCTCTCTGTTCTGTATCCCGCCTTGTGTATGTTTCCGTTGTTCGCTAAACTTTTTTTTATTTAGTTTTCCTTTGGCTTATATTTTCTTGGCATATTAGGTTTACGTTGTGGTGCAGCACGCATCCTGACTGGCAAGGGGTTTGCTAAACGGTGCGGAGAAATAAACATCAGGCTGCTCTAATTCAATTGTTTCAGAAACCATGAATCACATTTATGGGTTGCCACTTCCATTATGGTACACATAACAGCACGCGTAGGCCTGCAATAGCCAGGTCGATGTTAAACGTTGCGAACAAATGACATTTGCATTACTGCTCTGTCAGGAAATGCATAGTAAACATGGACCCTAGGCTTGTTTGGTCTATTTCTTACCTATAGTGAGCCTAGGAAGTGTTGTATCCTATCAATAGCTCTATGTCGAAAATTCGCCAAAAATGCGTGTCTTGAGATCTCCTGGACACGAAAGAGCGCTTTATACTTTCTCATTCATATGTTTACACTAAATAGAGGAAATATTGTCTTTCACCCAGAGATTTCACCAGAAACAGATGTTTTCGGACTCTCTGTGGACTGTATTCTTCTTTCATCTTTCTTAGTTGTTGTCCAGGTGTCACTTTTCGTATGTAAAGATTTGCTGTTCCGTTGCTTCATGGAATTCTATCCCTGTATCTTCCCTGCTTTTGTTCGTTAATATTCCATTTATCGTACCACATGCCATTCGAAGCTTATTTAACTTATTGGATACCCTTTACATGGACAATTTTTCGAAACTTTTTATTTTCTCAAAAAGGCTCCAACGATTTTGATTAAAACGCCCCCTGATCAAGATATTTTCATGCCAAATAAACACTGTAGATTGAGCTTTCTGGGAAAATACTCACAAGTCTTGTTACAGTTAGCAGAAGTAATCCGGAATGAACGGATAGACAAAATTTACCATCACGAAAATTGGATATGTCGTTAAAACATACAATTTATGTTTGTAGAGTGGGCCATTTCCGAAATATTCCTTGTTGTTTGTTTGAATTTTCCAATAGTTATAATTTTCTTATATGCGAAATCGTAATTTTGTTTTATTTTGATATTTGTCTATTTAAACAGAACGGAATTTTATGCCATCACATAGTAACCTTAAATGATTTAATTATTCTTTATTATTTTTAAGTCAGGGAATCCGAAAGCATGTATTTCAGGTGAAATCTAGATATCGTATTTTTTGGGTGGAATGCAGTAATTCCAATACTTACTACTGGGTTGGGCGCTTCATATGCTTTTTGTTCCATTAGTTTGTCAATTTTCCAATAGAGCGAGGGCATTGTTATGATATAGCGGCAAGCCAGATTTTTTGCGGATTATTAGCTTATGTTGTCAATGTGAAATGTTATTTGTGTTGTAAGCAATAGCTGATATAAGCAAATGTACGGTTGAGGAACGTCTCATTGTTAGTGTGTGGGTTCATCAGAAAGCACGAACTGGCAAAAAGTACGAAGAAATCAGTGAAAACTTCCAGCTCCCAGTGAAGCCAATCTCCGAAAATGGAAAACAAGATTTTTCCTAACAGGCTAGGTATTGGATTCGAAACACATTGTAGTGATGATGTTAATAATCTTCTGTCCGAATCATTGGAACGTTTGCCGAAGAAATCAACAAGGAAATGATCGGCGGGAATGCAAATCCCAAGAACGTCGTTGCGCCGTTGGATGAAAAATAAGGGTTATCATCCACGCAGGTCCACCGTCATAGATGAATTAAGTGACAGGAATATGGAAACACGACGTGATGCATGTCAAATGTTACTTTCTGCTTTTCCTATCTCTGCGATTCGTCGTAACGTCTTGGTGACTGAGGAATGCGCCGTGTGTATCAGCTCTTGTTCACCTAATGTTTACGTGTGGGCCAAACATAACCCTCACTTCGTTGAAGAAATTCAACATCCCCCTCATGTCATGATGTGGGCCATCCTAACCACTGACATTATTGTTGGGCCATAACCTCTGACTGGAGAAGCGTACCTCGAAATGTTGTCTCAATGCCTGGTTCCGGAACTAGACAGAGTTGGTATTCCTAACACCGTTGTTTTTTCAACAAGATGGAGCCCCAGGGCATTTCTGGGCTCCAGTTCAAGAATGGTTAAGAACCAGCTTTCCTATGTGGACTGGACGAGGTGGACCTCTCATTTGGCCTCCAAGAAGCCCCGACCACGACAACGTGCGACAACTAACTGTGATCCTACCTAAACAAAATCTTGGAAAGATTCGGATGGCATCCGTTGAACAACTAAAGAGAGAGATTATCCGCTTCTTCGGAACGATCACTCCCAAAATGCCCAGGCGGGCAAGCAGACGGACATGGCGGCGCATTCAACTGTGCTCTAAAATTGATAGTGAACATACCAAAGTTTTAGATGTTTAAGAATGACGCTGACTGGCCCAGTTATGTTTATCTTTTCATATTTATATTCCTTATTAGTGCAGCAATCAATAAATAACGTTTTTACGTCACTTGTGAAAGTTTATTATTGCTACACAAACTTATAAAATATACGATCGCGACTTTTGGCCCACCCGTATATCTAGCGCACGTAAGCATCCATTGTTACTCACGCATATCTACAAGAAGCATAACTAGAAAATGCAACATACACTAAACTTAGTGTTTCAGCTCAACATGTTCCAAAGAAGGAGCTCAAGGTTTTTTCTAGTTTATACTCCATAACATTGTTTTCAAAACTACTTTTTACATGAACAAATTAGTTAGTTTTTATTAGCTCAAATCATTTTGATTTTCTCTCTCTCTCTCTCTCTCACACACACACACACACACACACACACACACACACACACACACACACACACACACACACACACACACACTCTCTCTCTCTCTCTCTCTTTCTGTCTCCTTCTCTTTCTCGTTCTCTTTCTGTCTCTTTCTCTTCCTTTCTTTCGTTCTCTGTCTCTTTTCTCTCCTTGTTTCTTTCTCTCTCTTTCTTTATTTCTCTTTCCTTCTCTCTGTCTCTTTGTTTCCTCATTTCTTTCTTTCCCGCTTTCTCAGTCTTTCTTTGTCTCCCTCTTTCTCTGTCTTTCTTTCTCTCTTCCTTTCTCTTTCTCTCTGTTACCTTTATTTCTCTTTTGCTTTTTCTCTTCCCCTCTTTCTTTCTTTGTTTCTTTCTGTTTTCCGTCTATCTTTCAGTGCTTTTCGCTCTCCTTCTCCTCTCTGTCTCTCTCTGTCTTTTGTAAATATTGGGGACATTAAGCAGCTGAAAACCTGAAATCTCGACGGAGAATTTTGGTTCAAATACTAGAATTTCTACTGAAGATAGATGGTAGCAATGTTATTTTAGAGACGAAGAAAAGAAATTCGGCTGATTAGAAAAAGGCAAACACAACCTGGGACGCTAATAAGAAAATACCGCTTGGTAAGACATGGTCTTAGAGAGTGGTATAGAAGTGGCCAGATGATAAACAACATTGCAGAGAAGCGGAGATGAAGAAGCAGGCGAGAAAAGACGAGACAAGCAGAGGAGGCTGTACATATGCACTGAAGTTACTCGTGGATAGAAGCCTACAGTTAAAACTTTACAGAAGAGACTTTACTTTGTCCGTTAAAGCTCGGCGTTGTTCAATAATCAAATGATAGTAATGATTGTCATAAAAATCTAGAGGTCAATATATGATGTTCAGTTATGCAGTGGAAGGCAGAATGAGCATTGTGATATTTTAATTAACGTGTCAACATTTATGAATAATGATCAAGCCATAAATATAAAAACGCTATTCGATGCCCCGTTGTTTCTATAAATAATTAATATAAACCTAATTTTAATTCAACAGAAGAGTAATAATTTATAATGATTTACATATCTAGGGAAATTGTGTTATTAAATGATTAATAGCTTTAGTTATGAATATTATTATGGTCATGTTTCTCTCCAAGCAAAGAAATTCGGACACAAATAACTGGTCAATGGATATGAATATTAATATTGCTTTTGTGAATTAATTCTTGTGGTTTCAAATTAAGAGTAGCAGTTTAATTGCTTTTTAGAACAATATGTATACAAACCTGAGCTCGTTGTGTATTCTTTCCAAGCATTCGTTTGTTTAATAAAGGAACAATGAAATTAAGGAGTAAGAAAAAAGGTATAATGTGGAAACTATAAGGTTTTAAATTAGATTTACAAATTTGGAAGTTAAATTTCCTAATCTTTTAAAGATGATGCTCAGGAATTCAATTTGACCTCTCTTTGAAAGTACGAAAGCGTCTTCTGCGCAGCTGGATAGGTTTAAATGACTAGTGAAAGTTGAAGCAATGCAGTTTGCACACACACGCACACACGCGCACGCACACACACACATCTCTGGCAGTTGTAATTCAGTTAATATGGTCATGGTGGTAAATTTACCCGGTCATCTGTATTTTGAGCAGCCCGTCCTACTATTTCCCCATTCTGGTTTCCATACAGCTGTGCCATAAACACATCTGCTATCTCCAACTGCATTTGAGCATATTGCTTAACTCGGCGTTCCAAGTCATATGGACTGATAACCCACGAATGTCTTTGTTTACTCATTGTCTATTACCGGATGGCTTATAATCTCAAAATCAGCTTTTTTAAACTATAAATTAAATTAAGTGAGCAATTTCAGTGAATATTTCGAAAATTACTACTCGCAAGCAGCAAGAATACCAGATAAAACAACCTAATAGAACTAAAACAACAATGCATGGCCAGCGATCAGCTGTTTATACCTAAATGAGAAAGAGGAGAGAATTCTAGAGACTTCTACCCACATCCCGATAGGAGTTTTGGACAGCGCTATTCAATGTTAGCACCTACACTCCCATTTTACAACCCCAACCAGCGTAAACATCACGTCATGTCCGAAGATGTTCTTGAAATTAGCATCATTTGTGGTGGAAGAAGTGCACCTTGAAAGAAAACCCTTTTCAAGAAACTTTCAATAATAAACTTTCTCGACATCGAATTTTTGAGTGGAATACAACACTTTCTATACTTTACTATACATACTAGAGAAAGTAAAACCAGTTACAGTCTTGTGAAACTTTGAAGAAACATTTGTGTTGCCAAATGGCAACACTGTGCGATAGAGGGTTAAGGGTGCTGAAAGTTATGATACGAGGCAGATAATGGCGGTGGTATGGACGCTGAGAGAGTGGATAAAGTACCAAATAGGTATTAGAGCTGGTCTAACACGCAAGTGGTTCCTGGGACTGCCAATTGCTGGAACTGCATCTAGATAGCGCAGTGAGTAACGGCTTGATCAACAATTTGCTGTGATTGGGTAGTCACAGTGAAAACAGTCCATTATTCCTTTGAAAGGCAACAGAGAAATTACCCATCTCGTAGAAGAAAGAGATCGCTGATAAAGCAAGGGTTAAGACTCGTCGACATGCATGGTAAAATTGAACAAAGCGTGTTAAAGGGAAAAGTCGCTTGCTGTACTCTCACTCTCTCTTTATTGAGTTTCCTTTAGGTTCTCTTCGCTCCCTTTGCCTTCTTTCTGCTGTCAAAAACCTGAGCAAGATCTTTCCCAATTTATATTGCGTGTCTTGTTAGGTGACTTCCAATTTTTGTATCTACTACTAAGATTTCTCTCCACAACAACGCAGTCCAATCAGGTGAAAATAAGCCTAGTGACACCTTCCCTGCAGCAGAGAAAGTGACCCATTTATCAGAAAATAATAGTGCGTCAAGTTTCCACATTAATCTAAATTACACTAGTTTCCACTCAAACTTTATCTGGCGCCAGATATAAACACGAACAATAGGCAATTTTGCATAAGACTTAATCTGAGTTCAACAACCAGAAAATGATCTTCAGACAAACTTAGAATTTTGACTGTATGAAACTTAATCTAAGTTCATGTCATCTTGATCTACAATCAAATCTGATTGGTGAATTTTAGTTAACTTGATTCAACTTAAATCAGTAGAAGTGCTGAAGGAATAAATAAATAGTGCATCTTTATATAAAATAATAAAATAAGTAATGTAGTTATTTGGATAATAGGAGCATTCTTTCAAACTGTATTATGAACAGCTTTCCTAGCTGCCGACCTTGAGCTTCTATATCTGCCCTGCATCCCCTTGTTTAAAACTTGCGCCTTTGGTTGTCGCTTGAGTTCGGTGCGTTACAAATCAGTCTCTTAGTAAACCGCATTCTTTTGCTATGTGTTTCCCAGTTAATACCGAGTGGGAAGGACTGAGGCGGTAGTGCTGTAGTTCGCATTCGGGAGATCGTGGGTTCGACTACCGTTGCCGAGGAGGTCTCAGAGTCACGATCCACACGGAGGGGAGTGGGGTACCGGTTGTACAAGCAGCCACTGGGGAGTTTAAATCTGTAGATGTTAGGGAACTTGCCCTCTGCTGTGTCTCTCCACATTCTGGCCACCCCCAGGGGCATGAGCACAAGAGATTTCGAAGTTCCAAATGCCTCCTCGGAACTTTGTCACAGTGTCACATTAAAGGTAACTATCATAGGGCAACTTGCCTTATTGCGCATATACATGGTTACCAACATAGCTGACCTGAACCGTTCCAAGTTGATTTTGTCTTCTAATACTGTCCTCTTTATTAATACAATTTTCATCTCGACGTTAGCTAGGTTCCACTGTTATTTTACTGTTTTATCCGCGTTATTGCATAAAACTTGATATTGCGGTCGTTGCAGTAAAAAGTGACTGTTCAGTTATTGCACTTCATATTTGCGGTTCCAAAAACCGCGACTATGTTTTTAGCTGCAGCAAAAAGTTGTGTGAGTGTTTCAGGGATGATTTGGCGCGCATGTTTTTACACTGTGTTTCCCTTCGTGTGAAAACAAATGTGTTATGCGGTGCGCTTCATTTGCAGTGAATTATCATGCCACAAAGCTGCATTATTTAATATCTATCATAACAAAAGGTATGCGATGTAGCTTTTTATGTGTAGTTCAGATGCGAATGAAGTTGTGTAGGTGTGTTTATTGACTTTCTCTGAAATTGCAGTTAAAGGACTTTATTGAATTCCTATAATATTTATTTTATGAATAATTCATTTCATAACACGGTCACAACACGAAAGTTCGTATGCGCCATGGAGGAATAAAAAATGGGGCATATTTTCTATTCGCTTAATTATTCCATTATTATTGCTATTACAGAAACCTTAAAAAAACTGTGCTCCTGTATTGAACAGAAAAGTGCTGGTAAATGCTTTGAAAGACCAAGAGTAAAACTTTGGGCAGAAAGGGATAAAACCTCAATAGTCTATATTTACATTCAAATGACTCCCCATTTTATATATATAAGCATTGTATAACTGGGATTCGTTGCCTACTTGAATGAGGCCATAGTAAGAAAGGAAAATTGGCATTATCGAAGTATTAAAAGCTTTTGAGCACTTAGTAATAGAATTTTAACACTGTCCTAAACTGCTAAAAGTTCGACTTTTACTATCAACTGTCTAAAATATATTTTATTTCATTATTTTTATTTATTCAGTAAGTCTCAAAACGCGTATTTCCTGTGAAATCTCAGTGTAGAATTGTTATGTAATGTAATATTTCCTCTACTGGGTATCAAATAATAGAGAAAGTAGTAAGAGGGCTCACACTTTTAATTTTATAAGGCTGCAGGCTCAGAGGAAGTGTTGAAGGTAAAAGGCAGTTACCCAATATTTTCCTGGAACACGACATCTGGTGTAATACGCCTATTCCACCCCATTACGACGCGAAACGAAGTTTTACCCCCGCTTTCTTTTCACCCCTAAGCAGTACAGGGGAAGGCGGGCGCGTTGTCATCATTGGCTGAGTAAATATCCCCCAAGCGCAGTTTATATGAGAAGCTACCATGAGTTAAGTCCTATTTCATTCTTTCCGGACGTGCAGTCAATGTTTACAGACGCGTTGTATGTTCACAATAAACTTAGGCAAGATTGCATTGTAAACACGACCTTTCAGTAGTGCTATGATAAATCAGTAATTGCTATAACCTGAGTCAGGAGTTACTGCAGTCGCCGCCAGCAATGAAGGCGCTTGCGCAGAAGAGCAATATCCAACGTTACAGTCACGTGGTTTCTAGCCAATCAGACGTAATCTCTTTCAGAGTGCGTGTGAGAGTACTTGCCGACAGTTTAACAGTGAAATTAAATAATTCCGAGCAATAAGTCCATTCCATTGTGTGATATAAGGTTTATTAAGAGTTCTGACGAGGGCAGAAGCTAAAAAATGCTGCGTTATTTACAGTGAAGCCAGAAAAATGGTGTATACTTCCTGTGTCAAGTTTCAAGTTTTCTTTATTCATAATTTTGGCCTGGTGCGGGTACAAGAGGCCCGGCTTACAGGCTATAAATTTACATTTATTTACTATTTTTTTTTACAAGCTTATAGTTTTGGATTTCACCAAAAACCCATACGGTGGCCATCTTTAGGCCACCGAGAATAGTTTTCCTTAGTCTTTTGGTGTCTATTCCAATTTCCCTTATATACATATATACATCTATATACACACATACACACACTCACATTCACATGCTTACACACACATTCACTGGGCACACCAGAAATATGCGTCCCAGTTCGCGCACTGCCCTATTTACAATATTTACATTTTCCCGCTGTTTTTCTGCGCGGGCAGGGTGTAGCTCCTGGGTGTTTTCCGAGGCGAGGGCCTCTGCCGTAATGTGTGTGTGGCCTAAGAGCGAGATTGCAGAGAGATGGGAAACAATTGCAACGCAGTTCTTCCCCTATTATCCCACCTGCGTGTTATAAGTCATTTACCGCCATCGTTCCTGACGGCTACTCTAAACAGTCTTCCTTAATCCCTGAGAGCTTCGCATTCGGGAGTTTCAACGTACCATTCCCGTCGAACGCCCAATTTGACCTTGGATTTATCAGCATTTTCTCAGATTGTTAAGTAAACAATGAGGAATCTCATTCACCATTATTCTAGTGCGGCTTTTTTTTACAGCGGTTCTTAATAAGTATTTTGACTTACCTCGCTTTGCTGTGAGATATTTTTGCATGCTTACACTCTTGGATCGCAGTTACAGAATAAAACATCCACTGAATTGCATTTAAATTATTAATATTTATTCGCATCTTTATGAATTATTACAATCACTAAGTCTGATAACTTCATTATCACGTGGTTTATGTTTGTGAGTGGTAGCACTGTATTTCAGGAAGCTTAAAGCTTTCACCAAGGTAACATTCAACATTATTACTACTGCTTTATTAATAAAGTGACTTTTTTCTAGTGTTTATTTACTGAATTATTCATTAATTTAGCATTAAGATTTTCTTATCGTGAACAAATCGCCTCTTTGTAAACTGGTGGTTGGTGGTCACATAAAACAAGGTGTTCCATAATACAAACCCTTTCTTTAGTTTATGGTCGTAATACCAAGAAGTCGGGGGGGGGGGGGGGGCGCTATGGATCCCCTATAATGATGTGTCAAGAATGGGCACATATAGTGGAGTATATTGGATATCAAAACTGGTAATTTTGTTTGCGATCTTTGCTCATGGAAGATTCAGGAATTATTTTAGTTGATATTTCTTTCCCTTCCAGATATGATACTTTAATCTTCAATTTTCAATTCTAGAATGGACTTCCAAATATCTGAAGATATGCAGCAAAGCAATTTACAATTAGGGCATTAAAAATAAAGTGTGTGTGATGATAGCGGTTTTTTGTGGTTTCCTCGGGTGCCTAAGGAAATCGTGGGATAATTTCTCTTCTGCCATGACTTTGCAGTCTATAATTTTCCATACCCATAATTTCCTCCACCAGCATCCATTTCAGGGAGAAAGGAATAAGTGACTGCGTACGGCGTGTTGCGACTTAACAGTTGAGGCGCTTTTTGTAAATATTTTCCGTGGAATTGGTTTGACAGGGGACATTCTGGCAACGTTAGGGACCCATTTTCCGATTGCGTATATTTCCCAGATCTGCTTGCCCCACCTCATTCCTATCTCTAGAGATCACGTTGAAAACACAAAGGGCTACATTTTATGTGTAGTACAAGAGCTCTGCCCCTCTTTTGGGAGACGGGGCTCCATTATATGTACCCTTTACATTTTACATTTTACCTTTACATTTTCTTTCTACCTTTCGTCTTTACATTTTACCTTCTACCTTTTGCTTTTACACTTCACTTTTACCTCTTACTTTTACATGTTACCCTTTAGGTTTTACCTTTCACCCTGTTCCTATCTGTCTGTCAGTCTCTCTATCTGTCAGGCTGTGGACAGCATAACTAAAAACGAAAAGTCGGTGGTATTTAAGTTTAATGTCTTTCAAAGATGGGAAACGACGATTTTGAAGAAAATAGCCGCACCCCAAACTATGTTTTACATGGAAAATTTTTCAAAAATTTTGATTTTCTTGAAAATGGCTCTAACGATTTTGATTAAAATGTCATGTGCTTAAGATAGCCTATGCACTCCTGTTTACTGTGGGTGACTTTTGAATAACTCGTAAACCGCGGATCTTCCTAAAACACATAATTTGTGTCTAAATATATATATATATATATATATATATATATATATATATATATATATATATATATATATATACATATATATTTTTTTTTTTTTTTTTTTTTTTGTGTAGAGTGAACCATTTCGGAGATATTCCTTCTTGTGTGTGTCAGTTTTGGAACGTCGTCAAATACAACAGCATTATTTCTTATACGTTAGCCGTGCAAAGAGAATGAAAATTGAAAGCTTTAGAAGTTTTGACTATCGCACAAAGCCTACTGTATTCTAATATTCCCCTTGCACCTACAAGGAAATAAGCAATAAGATAATTTGTGCAAATTTTTGTCTCAACTAACACGAAGAATATATAGGAATAAAAGTTTGTAAGAGTAGAGAAAGTCATGTGAGTGCAACAAATCTGATTTTCGCTTCTTGCTGGTGGTCTACTTTGCCTTATATGTTTATTAAGATATATTGAAGTAAATTCTATTTGATTTTAAGCATGAATGTGTGTTTTTATTTGTTTTGACTAATTGCTCTTCCCTTTGGGATGTAATACTAAAACAGGCTCTAGCAAATAAAACAAGAGGGGAAGAGCACAAGTAGAAATAGCACAAAAATAAAAATAACGCTGTAGAATACAAATGAGAGAGAGTGAGAGTGGAAGAAAGGGCTAAAAATATACCGTCCTGCATATAGCATATAAGAGGGAGGAGAGTATAAAGACAGTAACAAATCTTAAGGGGGTTCACTTAAACGTACTTGCATCACCAAAAGAAGCAGCGAGACAGAAATTACTCAAAAGGAAAAAGAGGGTTTCCGAGTGAAAGAACATACTGCACCAAGAATGAAACAAAGAAAAGGAAGGAACACAAGAATGGGAGGAAGAGACAAATAAAAGAGAATGGGAAAGGAGAGTAGGAGTAAATTAAAGAAATCCATTAAGCCAACGGGAGGTTGCAGTATACTTTGTTTCGCATTTGTGTGCATTTCTTATGCAGAAGCATCTTCCAAGGAGGCACATACTACTCTTCTCTACTTACTGAAATTATTTGAAGCGTTGAGGGACGCAGGGATTGCAACTGGGAGACGAAAATCTCCGAATTCGTTTGCTTTTAGCAGTATTAACAGATCCTGTTTACAACATTTGGTGATTTCATCTGAAATCCGTTTTCCTCCTGCTGAGTGAGCCATATACCGGAGATGAGGAAACAAGGCCCTGGCCCGGCCTGGCCCCTAGTTCGGTAAATATCGAGTTCTACCTCAGTGGCGGCTCGTGACTATCTATGGCAGTGATCAACGTCTACGAAAGACATTTACCTCCTTCCACTTTATGCGGATTCTTCATTTGTTCATTATTGAACTAGTTCTGTTTACGTTTAAGAAGTCTATCAATATTTGGTGACAAAGTCGAGGTTCATAGGCTTAGAAGATACATCAAGTGATCGTCTGCGACACAGACTTTTAATATAATTCAGTTTAGAGAAACTCTGTTCGCAAAGAGATAGAGATATACTTATTCTTATACAAACTATTCTTGCAAATGCTTATTTCTCTATCTACATTTTAACCGACATAAGCATATATTGTGCAACGATACTATAATGGTACTAATTAAAATGTGAGTGTATTTTATGAAAAGATCGGAGCGACTTTCATAATTTTCATACGAGCTTCGTAATTCTCATTATACGAGTATACGCGTACTCAGGATTCATACTACTATTTATGCTCGAGCATAGGCGTAACTTTAAAATATTTAGAAATTATTGCAATATTCTACACTTACCTGAGTCAGTAAATCATCAATGCCAAATTTGTATTTAACCTAATCTTCATTGTTGAGTTATGCTGTTGACACACACACACACACACACACACACACACACACACACACACACACACACACACACACACACACACACACACACATGAGTTGTTTTGTTTTGAGCGCAACAGTATCTAAAGCTTCACGTTTCCTCTACGCTAAGAGCTTAAGTGAGAAAGACAGTGGATTTAGCAGAAACTAGTGGTCGCATTTTAGCAATATTTTCCGGCCAGACACTAAAACTCCATATGTCGAATCAAAAAACAAGGGGCAAAGGAACAAAAGTCGGTCCTGCATGTACTTCTATAGACCCGGCAAGCTGGTAACTCTGCTCCCTCCTCAGGACTGGTCGTCCCATCCGGCAACCTCGTAGCGACCTAGACGATCTAAGTACGTCACGCTTGGGGCAGTCTCTGGCCGTGGTAGACTACATCATGGATTACTTCAACCAGTTCCCGGAGGTGTGTGCAGGAGGTTAAGATGTTGGTGAACTGCCTCCTGAAGAACATCTAAATTATCATATACCAATTATCACCAGACCATTCTTTCGAATAGTCATAGTGGCCAACTGTATATCATAAATTACTGAAACACAAATTATTACACATTACAATTCATTAACAATCAAAACACCATTCAATTTCAGTTTGGATAATGTGCTTTGCAATTGTTCTTTTAATAATTAACCTATTTTTCCAGAAGAAAAATGTCAGTGTTAGGGCCAAAAAGTGGGATTTATTGCAGTCTAATAAATGATTTTCTGTTATAATAACTACTAGAGGAGATCGAAATACATGTAATTCTTATATTTCGATATTTCCTTAGTTGGCACTGCTGAGTAAGTCGAACTACATTAATCGAATTGAATAAATTGTGAAACCGGCCGAGAAGCACAGCATAGACGGTCGGTACCGGGCACTCCCCTCCACTAGCGTCGCTTGTACCAAAGACGCTCAAGGTGAGGCTGCCTCACGCGAGCAAACATGTAACAGTGAGAGCGGCAGAACCAAAAGGGCCTTTCCAGATTATTCAAGAGCGTCCGGCAGCCCGCGTACTTAAACATTTGAGAAAGGTCCGTGTTCGTCATCCTCACTTTATAAGGTGGCGAAGCATCTAGCAGGAGTCTCAGTTCTTAGTTTGAATACATGCGCGCGCATGTGTTTGTGTCGTTGCGTCGTTAAGGAAGATAGCAAAGCATTTGTGAGTGTTGAGTGACTGTACTGTCAGAGTTAGTGTCTGAGAGAGACAAAGTGAAGAAAGTCATAAAGGACTGCGTCAAGGTCACCAGAAGAAAATGGTTATGAGCTGTGGACTGTGTTAACGTCAGTAAAAGAGAACCGTGTATTTCTGCAAACATTTTTAAGGGGAAATTAAGTGACAAAAAGGAATTAGACTGGAATTTTGTGTATTTGTCACTTTGGTGTCAGAGGTGGGATTTTTCGATTTGCAAATTGTCGCAGTATTTTAAGTTATTTTATAGCATGTAATCTTTTATAGTAAATTATTCGTTATATAGTATTTGGTTCCAGATTTTGTTTCTGAAATTATCCGGATAAATATCATTCGACTATTTGACCTTTCCAGATAATTATCGGTTAGCACAGACGTTTTATGGTATTAGTTGTGATAAAGCATGGAAATATCTTCCTTTTCCTTACCCGTCTAAATGATACACTAAATGTTGTAAAAAGAAAGAACTCTATCTAATCAGCATGCACTTGAACGCAAAGGAAATAGCACAGCAAAACAACGATCAGCCGAGTAAAGTACTGAAAGGGAATTTAGTAGCTCAGTAATTTTGTAGAGCGATACAGACTCGTAAAAATGAATAAATGATGGTTTTTTCCTCCGTTGTACAGTTTGTGATAATGCGAGGGCTTACCCATAATCGCCGGTGGGGAAAATCAGATTGAAATATACAGAATGAATTATTAATAACAATACGATGGTTACGCTGCAGTGTCGCCAGGCAGCACGCGACAAGAGAAATGACCTGCATGCAACAGGGCAGTAACTCCAGCAGAGAAGAACACAGATGAGAAAAAATAGGAGCTTTGTTCAGGAAATGTACTAAACCCAGCACGTTATTGGCAGCAAATAGTACTAGGGCTTTACATATTTATTGGTGTGAATCTGGAGAATAACATAACCTAAACATGGAAACAATATTTCAAGATCTGAATTTACCAAACTTCTGCACATATATATTCCATGCGCATTAAAGACTAAAATATAACAACAGTTTTATTATTTTATAAACGCTAATTGCCCAACAAATGTTTTCTATATCTGGCAGGAAGAAAACATAATTGCTTTTAGAGTAATTAGTTTCTTTGGTTTAATGGACATTGAACATATTTGTTATTGTTTCTGCATTTAACTTTTTTAAAGCTAAACAAATTTTTAGATTTTGAAACCGGAAATAAAAATCACATAAGTGCAGCTCATGTTGGAAAAATTCTACGAACTTAGCACAAAACTTAATGCGCATGGAGCAGATATATTAAAAATATAAAGTCGAGAAACAAAAATTTTTTACATAGATGCATCATGATCATGAGTAAGATTATCTGTTTGTGACATCTTCATTAATAGTTTTTCCCTAGCAGCGAGATTCCGCTTAACCACTTCTTTCCGCTGAATCATCTTTGAGGATTGTCATTAAAATATTATACATCTGAGGAAATAAAAGTAACCAAATGTTTTTCTTGTAAAGGGTAGTTGGATTAAAAGAATTCTTTTGTTTCTATGTTTTAATGAAATACAATTCTCCCTCTATCATAGGTGAGTAGTAGAAAAACAAAAAGGATCGATAAAATGAAAACGATAATACTAAAACGATAAAACTGGTATGACTGGCCCGAATAGAGTACTTCTATTTTATGTTCATGAATCTCTAATATTTTAATTTAAATTGTCCATACAATCTATAAAAGAATAAACAAAGTAGCAAAGCGATTGCAGCTGAACTAGTTGATTATAAGTAAGAGAGGGTTTATTGTGGAACATTTTGCTATCAAATCAAACTGACTATTATTGCACTTTACACGAAACCACGAATAACATTTTCTGGTCTGATAGTCTGCAAATAAACATTGCAGATAGTGATCACTATTCGCTGAGTTTTGATCTTATCTCTGGGGTTTGATTGTGATCGCCTACTGTGAACCCAGCTTTACGTTCCAGTAGGCAGTAACGGTATAAAGCTAATAACGAGATACACGTCAAATAGATTTCTGCTGTAATCGGAACACCTGTTCGCTCAGCTTCCCATCACCGAATGAAATGCACAATCAAGCACATCTCATGTTAATAAACGTCGTTATGCTTTCGCCACTTTGCTTAGAATTGCATACTATAGTGGTAGCAAAAGTAAGTAGAAATGCTAGTTCTGGAAGTTTATTTAAAGGGAAACTTAACTGTAAATAATAATGAAATGACCAACACCTTGATACCTAGGGGTATAGGTATATGTGTCTGACGAACGTTACTCCGCAGGTGTGAAGAGAGGAGTTTCCCCTCCACAACTACTGTAGCACGCTTTAGCTAGAACTGCTTTTGACCTTTGTTTTCCCCCGCCTTTGCGCTTTCGTGGTCACGAAGAGGGGGGAAGTAGGGGTATTTGTTCACACCTACTGAGTAGCGTTCGTCAGCCTGGTATACCGGGCGAAAGGTACTGCTTTCACTATACGTTGACTAGGAATATTGTCAATAAAACCCATTTCGCCGGAAAAAAAATCGTGTAAAATATTTGGAGCCATCTACCTTCTTGAGCAAGGAGTATAAATGGTTTATTAATTAAATAACTGTCGTGCAAACATTGTGGAAACAAAGCTGTAATATATTTCTGCTTTATTTCGAATGAATTTAGTCACAACTTAATGTGGCGGAGAAATCTCTCTCAGAAATTAAAATTTGTTGGACATTTTGACATTAAATTGTGACTAAATTATTTGAATTAAGGTATAAATGCATTACAGCATTGTTCACATAATATTTGTGCGATAGTTAATGAAATAATAAACCATTTATAAACATTTCTCAAGAAGCTAGATGGCTCCAAATATTTGACAGAAATTGTTTTACGGCGAAACTGTTTTCATTAACAGTATAATTGTATTGAACATATTTGTAAAATCCGTTTTTTACGTACGGTCGGAATAGTACCTTCCACCCGGTATATATCCCACTTGATTGTAAACTGCGTTAATGTTATGTTTTGTGCTAAAGTGCTTTGGTCGTCTTCACTCGTCGACATTACCATTGGCGCTGGAAAATTCCACCACGACAGTATTCAAGTACAGAATAGCGTGCCAGAGAGCTTTTTTCCCCAAGTTTTGAAAATCAACAGGTTTATTTATACAGTCTCAGAAGCACACGAAGACTCGTGACATCTTCTTTATGAGCTTCTTCTAACGAAGTCTGCAGATGACACACGTATCTGACATAATACAAACAGCACCGAGGGCTTATCTCCTCCTTGCGTGCCTCTTGATTTGTGTGACAGTAGTATTGCGACCGAGGGTCCAACGGCGATGACCGCTTCTTTAAGAGAAGCACGTCGCATGTCCTGGGGCCATAAGGACCTCGTGACCCCTCAAGAAGAATATCACGTTGCTTGAAACAGTCTCCTTCCATTTGGATGAATAACGGAGACAGTTTTTAGACCAAAAGCTTTTACTGTCGATAACCTGGCTTCCTCGATGATTCTCTTCACCTTAATTCGGAAAATGTTCGGCAGATATTTTTCTTCCCCTGCCAGAGCTAAACCAAATGTTCTAGGTGTTACTTGCCTCTTCGCCTGCATGAAGATTCTTGTTTAAAGCTGTACTCTACTAAAACTACGGTTTAGTAATCTTGGTAAAGTGCATAAATGGCGTGGTAGATGGTGGGATTACCCCTAATGTAAGAAACATAACACAAAATACAACGAATTAAGAAATTTAATGAGAAATTCACACATAATTTCTAAAAACTGTATTCATGACTTTGGTCGCTGTGTCCAAAATAAAAATTGTACTTTTCGATTCAAAATATCATTACTCATAGCCATCGTCCTGAACTGTGGTACATTTAGAGGAGCTTCGAAATGGTTTTGGAGACAGTAACGTTTAGTTAGTTTCGTCCATTTTGGATAACATTTGCTTTATCACCTCTTGCCGTGGTTTCATCACACTTCCGGCACCAATGGAACAGCTTTCAATACTCAAGTATTATATTTCCTTTAATTTCTTCCAACTATGGCCTCACATGCTCAAACTGAACTCATTTACACTCATAAACTCTTTGTACACATAACCTCATTCAACCTTGCCCTTTTCAATCTTGTCTGTTTTTTGTCTCAGCTCCTTGACAACGATGACGTCATGTCAAGGAGCATTCTACATAGGATGTCACCGGTGTCACTATTATTATCATCATCATTATCATTATTAATGTTAGAAACTACAATTGGATGAAACACAGGGAAATTGTGCGTGCGTGCGTGCGTGTGTGTGTGAATTTAATGTTTATAAAGAAAACCTAACCTAAACAAGCTCAAAGTAAAAATTGTAAACGAGTGAACATCACTGTCGATATAATATTAGATGTTTAAGGTGACATAAATGGTGCAAAAATGTTTAGGTTTGAAATGGCGCACAGGTAATTTAATGTTTTTAAAAGTTTACGGGTTTTAAATGATCAATAACGTACATATATTCTGAATAAGTAAGAATCACAGAATCAGTTCCCTTAGAGCAGAAAATGCTAACATTTTGATGCAATTTTATCCCTTAATTAGCCAACACCACGTACCTATTTGCAATTGATTTGATTTGTGGCAATATAAGTATTGTGTTTGTGCGTTATCCTGGTATCTGCTTGCTATGACTGTTCCTAGCGTCAGAATCCAGTTCGTGACATGCTGAACACCGGAATGGATTCAGGTCGAATACACCGGACTACGGAAAACCGTATATAAAGAAATAATTGCTTCTCCATACAAACAGCAATATCACGGCTGCCAACTGATACTCGGTCGCCTGAGGGAATTAACGTAACCAACACTGTTTATTTAGCTACAATGTCGAATAATTATGTATCCCTTTTCAAGGGTAATGAACTTGACCCGCTATAGCAGCTGGTTAACGCCGGAAATTCACGCAAAGTCAGGTGTTATTAGGTGTGCCAACAATGCTAATCGCCTGCGTTTGTTTTCCTAGCTTCAAACATGCCTCCAGGTAATTACGTATTGTTGTGGTGAATAACGTGCACACTCGAGGGACAGTACAATGGAGAAAAACAAAGCAATCAGGTAAATCCTAAAATAATGACGGTTTTTTTAGAAGTGTAGTAATGCCTTTGGGATAAGGTAGGGTATTAAGGTTACTTGGTAGGGACAGAGTAGCAATTTGCATGCTGGACCTCAATGAAAAATATATTAAGGTTTTTTGAAAACCAACAAGCCACTATAAAGAAACATTTTCCACTTATAAAACAACTTCTGATTAAAAAATATTAGTCAAATCTTAACTTAGGTTAATAATTGCTAACTTGTCGATGCTTCAATAAACAAGAAAACTTGCAAAAATGTTCACATATTTTTACTTAGGTACATTTTTACTTTGGTACATTTTTACTTTCTCTACTGGTAAGTAGGGGAAGTATTGTATTCCACCCAAAAATTCGATGTCGAAATTTCACCGGAAATATATGTTTTGAGGCCCCCTGAATCCAAAAAAAAAGCATTTTTAGAAAAAGGTCCGTGTGTGTGTGGGTGTCAGTCTGTCAGTCTGTGGACAGCATAACTCAAAAACGGAAATTAGGTTAAAAACCAAAGTTGATATTTAAGTTTAATGTTGTTCAAGGATGTGACACGAAGATTTTGGAGAAAATAGCCCCACCCTAAACTACCCTTTACATGGAACATTTTTCGAAAATTTTGATTCTCTTGAAAATGGCTCTAACGATTTTGATTAAAATGGCATATGTTTGAGATATTTTATGACAAATGAATGTATATTTTGAATTTTCTGGCTATAGCCCCTGTAGTCGTATTTACTCTGGACGACTTTTGCATAACTCGTAAACCGTTAGGGATAGACCAAATCATACTGTACAAATAATGTAGATCTTGGTAAAATACACAATTTATGCCTCAATAAATTTTCTTGTAGGGTGAACCATTTCGGAGATATTCCTTGTTATGTATGTGAGTTTCGGAAAACCTAAAACTTTCGTGAAATGGAACATCGTTTTTCATATTTTTATATGTTAAGTGTGCAAAGAGAAAGGAATCTCAAAGTTTTTAAAGATTTGACTATCGCACAAAGTCTACTGTATTCTAACATTCTTCCATCTACAAGGAAATAAGCAATAAGATAATTTGTACAAATGTTTGTCTCAACTAACATGAAGAATAAGAGTTCGTAAGAATGGTTAGTACAAGAGTAGAGAAAGTCATATGAGTGCAACACATCAGACTTTTTTTAAAGAAAAGTGCACCTAAAGTTTAAAAAAGGAAACTTTGGTGAATGGCAAAAGATACCCAGAGATGCTGACAGCCATATTTATAGTGGATTTGAGTCCCTCTTTTAAATGCCGCAAACACATATAAGCCTTATATGGACACGTTCTACAAACAACATACATTCACATAATTCATCATCATCTTCTTCTTCTTTTTCTTCTTCTTCTTCTTGTGCAGATTAGCCTCACCTTATGTAGGATTTACACCGCTAGAACTTACAAGGCAGTGCCTAGGGTCAGATGCCTGTCGGGGAGCACAGGAACCTATGGACCGGGCAGAGTGAAGACCTGGAAGTAGGTGGTCAGACAAGCACCAGGTATGATATTGAGGAAGAGGATGATATGAAATGCAGGCGAAGTGAATGATTGGAAAGGTGATAATGGAGGAATGAGTGGTGAGGGAAACCGGAGAACCCGGAGAAAACCCGCCCTGACGCCGCCAACACTTCACAGTGGCTTAGCCCTGTCCGTCCTTTGTTTTGCGCCGCTCCTAGCGTCACCTTATCCAGGGAGTCTCAAAATGTGCATTCTCGTTGAAATTTTGATATCGAATTTTGGGTGCTATGTACGTAATACAGAAAATAAAGACAGCCAGCAATATCAAATACTGAACTACCAACACTACAAGGTATATTTTTTAGTATAATTGTTTCAAAGAAAACAATACAATTGAAAACAAGTTCAAACTTGCTAGAATGCGAATATCTGAAGTAAAAATGTTGCAACTTAGCGCAAAAATGGATCGTTTTTAAAAGCAATAATAATGTTGTATATAATTATATATTTATAATTGGGTCGTTAAGCATTTTAATATCGCTGTGTCATAATTTAATGCCCATTCTTTTCGTAGTAGTTTATTATGCTAGTAATGTAAACATTGGGAAGCCTATTTCATTATACTGCGTTGAAAATTAACAGGAAATAACGTAGTAGGCGTAGAACTAGCTGTATAAGGGGATTTCCGCATCGTTTATCAATTTCAGATTATTATATCAACAAAACATTAAGTATCCTGAACGTTGCCGCTTTTATTACTGTGCTTATTGTTGGAGGTTATCAATAATGCATCATCAAAATGAAACAGAAACCTTAATTGTTGCTTTAGCATTTCCACTAGTTCAAACACAGCGTGAGCGGAAGTAGTTCTACTGTGAGTGATTATGCGTCGCGTGGATAGAGGTTATGAGTTAGTAACATATTGTTATCAACTTACCACGTTACGAGTTCACATGAGTGAACGTGAAAATGTATATGTACCTTAGCTTTGAATATGCTACTCGTATTCCTAACATACGTACTAGGTAAAATACAATGCTACTAAGGACTTCTTGTTTTGCTTCCTCTGCTACGTACATAAAATGACTTTATGACTCTATGGCACGGTTGCATAACAGGTAATCTGAGTTCAATCATCTGAAAACGATCTTCAGTCAACTTGAACTTAGAATTTTGGTTTTATAAGCCTTGATCTAAGTTCATGACATCTTGATCTAAGATCAAATCTTACTGGTGAATTTTCTCCAGTTAATGTGATTGAACTTAGATCAGCAGAGCTGCAGAAGGGATAAATAAATAATACAACTTTAAATTAAGCAGTAGAATGGTAATTAACGGATCTGTATAGTTATTTGGATAATAGGAACATTGCTTCAAACTGTATGATGTTCAAAAAACAAAACTTTACAGGAGAACAGAAACTAATTACTCTAACCTAGAATATTTTTCACAAATAGTAAAATGTGAAGTTATTAAATGTGAGGCTTACTCCTGGGAATATGAAAACGTGAAATCAACGTGAAATTGTTTCAGTTTAAGGAAAACATGTCGAACTGAAATGTACCCTGATCTACGATATATAAATAAAAACGATAAATAAGATAAACACATAATTATCCTCGAATTAAAATCTCCAATAACTTCCTTACGGGAATTTCTTTCTGAGAAACTGAAACTGCATCATTTCTTTACATTTTTTTTCTTTCGATTCCACTATACGTCAGTGGCGGCTCGCAGTAAAAATTTTAGGGTAGGCAAAGTGTAACAGCAGCAGCAGCAACAAGACGACGACGATAATAACAATAATAATAATAATAATAATAATAATAATAATAATAATAATAATAATAATAATAATAATAATAATAATAATAATAATAATAATAATAATAATAATAATAATAATAATAATAATAATAATAATAATAATAAATAAATAAATAAATAAATAAATAAATAAATAAATAAATAAATAAATAAATAAATAAATAAATAAATAAATAAATAAATAAATAAATAAATAAATAAATAAATAAATAAATAAATAAATAAATAAATAAATAAATAAATAAATAAATAAATAAATAAACCCCGTTTATCCGAAATATAGGGGGTCAAGTCATTGCGGATAACGCAAACAATATATTGTTTGGTTGTTTAATAAGAGCAGAGTGAATGAGTGTGACTTACGGACGAATTACCGCCAAAACTAAAATCACGAGTGTCGGCAGACTTTTTTCCAGGGGGGGGGGGTACATGTTGGAAATTTGCAATCATATAATATTAAATCATTATTTTACTGTCAAAATTTATAGTATTTGTTGCAGATAACCGTATTAATTTGTGCTAAACAAAAATTGTTCTTTACATAAAAATTAAAATAATAGTTCAATAATCAGTAACTGACTGCACATTAAGTTCACCAACTTCCAAGGAGGAGCCGTGGCCCCCCTTGCCCCCGTTTCGCGATGCCCATGACTAAAATGGATTAAGAAATTGAAAAATTGTCTGACTGCAGCTTTGTGTTAAATAGCTAAAACACTCCTCTTTTCATTGTCAGTGTTCCGCGAAAGTGGAATTTGTAATAGTTCACTAATTAAGTCGGTCATACTGGTATTACACAGAGTGACGACACGATTAGGATTTCTGAGATCTTCGTTCGTGCAGTATGGCTGTTCGGAAAATGTCGCGTAAATTCGGATTTGGGCAGGCAAGTGTTCGGACTGCTGGCAGACGCGTCTACGCATGCTCGGAGTGCATATACAGACCGAATGTTTCCTTATCCCTGTTCAAGGGCCTCGTACTGAGGAAATGGGGCCGGGCAGGCAGAGGTTAAGCTAGCCTGCTCTCCACTACCCAGGTTGCATGCGAATCATTTCTGCCGCGCGTTTCAAACACGCAGCGCAGTTATGATGAATCGGAATTGAGATTAAAGGATTTGACCATGCGCTGGTCATTATAACCGAGAAAACTTTTCTTGAACTGCAATTAGGGGGGAAAATTACGGTTCAAATGATAAAATGCAAAATCGTAGTTAAACATTATTTGTTGATGTATTACGATAGGGTAGGCAATGTCTACCCTGCCTACCCTGAGGAGCCGCGCCTGCTATACATTTATATTTTCACTTACAATTTCCACTAATGTTTCTATCTGCACGTTTGAAATTTGACGACCTCTCTTATTTTTTGGTTTTCCTGTCGTATTGCGGCGTGTGGAATACATCCGAAGCTAAGAAACATGTGATTGTTGCTTCCTGAAATCTGTGATTTTCAGCTGATTTACGACGTTGCCAAAAATTATCATGAACTATGATCAAAGTTCATTTGAGACTCGAACATACATATAAAAGTAAATACTGGCATTATCAATGATATCAGTTCTTTTTATGACTTCAATATTAATTACGCCGGAAAACAAGAACACTTGTTCTTTTTAGACAAGGATTCATAAACAAAATAGCACATTGCATATAACACCAAGCGTACCTTTACTGCCTTGTTCGCACTGTTTGCAGTTTGGGAACAAACTCCAACGCTCTGGAACAAAACATTTTGTCGTGCTTGACTTTCTTAAAGTTAGCCATGATTCATTTTAACCCGGCGATGCACGTGCTTGGAATCCCGATATGTACACAAGCAGCTGGAGCCTTAGCAGCTGCTGTAATTCTTAAAAGGTATAATGTAATAAATCAGAGAGAAGTATGTTACAAAATAAAACAGCGTTACTGTTAATACGCCGAATACTAATTCCCTGAAGTAAATATTCAAGCGCATAATCAAGGAATCGCAATAAACTGATATTTACGTCTATATTTATTATAGTTTTTAAATGCACTTTGTTTCTGTGTTTTACCTCTGCAGGTGAGCCCAGAGTTGATCCCAATCCAGTTTTCATAACATACATATCTTCAGTTCTGTCAGTAACTATTTTCACAGTGTAATACTTCTTCTGCATCGTCACTTTTACATTCAAACTTGAATAACCTGTCATGAAAATCTTCAGTGTCACCTCTACCAATTACTTTCTCTCACAATCGCAACATTTTCCACTATTCATCGTCACAATATGAGTACAGCAAGACCTGATACGTATCCGGGTTTCTTAAAAGTCGAATCCGATTATAGTCTTCAACGTGTGGCTGACGAGAGAGATACGGTTTGGTCCAATAAGCAGTTCTGAACGCCTTCCGAACTAATAGCAATATTTTCTTACGCACATGTGCAGTCGAGCACGCTTTCAGAACTAGTTCTTCAACGGTTGCAACATACTTGAAACATTATTAATCTGTGATTCTGAATGACCACAGCACGCGTTGTAGGCTCTACGAGGTTAGTTCCGACACGATCTAGTATCAGTTGTTATCTGAGCATGCGCAGTAGCTAAGCAGTGTTCCAACATGACAAAAAATCCTAAAGACCTCGTGCTAAATTTCCAACTTGCTGTTCCAACATTTTGGGAACCAGTGAAATGTGTTCTTGGACAAAAGCAGGAACTGCAAATCGTATAAACTAATAGCTTATTACGCGTGCGCAGTTATTCAGAATTAGAGATTAACGATGGTTCAAGTAAAGTTCCAACAAGCGGTTTTGAACGCGTTCCGAACTAACACAATTTTCTTACGCACATGCGCAATCGAGTATGCTCTGAGAACTAGCTCGGAATTTTTGTCATGTTGCAATGCTACTTAGGTACTGCGCATGCTCAGATAATTCAGAACTTACTCTGGATCATGTTAGAAAAAACCTTATTGTCTATATGTATTGATGTTTCTTCAGAGTTGAAATCCATGACAGTATAATCTTCAAGGCCACTTTTACCTATTACTTTCTCTAACAGTGTAAACCTTGCATGTGGGAAGTAAAGAAAGTAAAAACACAGCTAATAATGTTGTTTAATCAGTGGAAACGAAAGTGACTGATATGAACTTCACACGTTATATGGTTCAACTGCACTGTGATTACTAATTTTATGCTCACGCTTAATATTGTTAATTTGATAGAAAGCTAATGATTAAATACATTATCTTGCAATTCATACCTTTTGTCTGAATGAGTTTAAGAACTTGTGGTCAGGCCTAATATGGAAGTGATGAGATATATTTTGGAAAAATAAGTTATTTAGTTATTCGTCATAAATCAGCAGTTCGACAACTATCTCCCAATATGTACATGTGCAGCTGGAGCCGCCATCTTACAACACAGCATTAAAACTGATTAGAGAAGTTAAACTTAAGATTATGTACAATACCTATACGGTAAAACTAAAAGCTACAGTTTAAAGGTAAGCGTGGGTTTAAAACTCATTTATAATACCGAGCATTTAGAAGCATTGATAAGGTATTTTTCTAGAAATATTGTTCTTATAGTCTCGTAGACCAGCTCATGTAGTCATGTGTTTAAATCAGAGAAGGCTAGAAGCGAGTCTAAAATCCGAACATCGCAGATCAACACTCATTGGTGCATATATACATTAGTCATCGAGATTGTGGTGCAATGTCAAATTGCTGTGCATTATCTAGCAGTCTGTGCATCCAGTCGCGCGCTTAAGGGCGAGCATTTTCATCAATTTGTCCATGGCGGTGACATACGCGCCGTAACTTTATCATTCCACGCAATTAACCTTGAAAATCATAAACAAACCGCCTCACTTCACACTTTAACGCTACAGGAGGGAGGCTAATTCCCTTGCGACTCTGTTAATTGTTGCGGGGAGGGGGTCCTCTCATCCGAAACGGAAATTTAAGCGGAAAAACAACAGAGTTAATTCAGTTCACAACAGGTAGCAGCGCCATCCTTCCTCTTTCGTAATTTTATCCCCTATGGTTTTATTTGTGTTTCATTTACAACTCAAAGGTCCCCGTGCATTATACATCCGTCTGATTCAATCAAATCTCATTAGTAGGTGGCCATTAAAGCTACGGCTGTAGTTGATTTGATGTCGCCAGGCAGCTATTTCAACATCAGCGCCGCGGTGTGTGTGCGACCTGAAATACTGTAGCATGCCAAGTTCAATTAAAATACTGCCTCACAAAAATTGGCACGTGATGCTGCACAAAGTGGATATTTGCACCTTTACGTGTGCTGCTTTCTTCAACTCCGGTACAAATCTATTATTTCCTTCTTCAGTAAACTGTATTCTTAAAATGTTCTCTTCTTGCCCATTCACGCAATCAAATTACACGTTTGTAGAACTGGTTTGATTGAGCATTTCGTTGTATCTGAAGCTATGGTTACAAAATAAGTAAATTAATTAATAAAACAGGCTCTAAGTAAGTGAAAAAAATTCCTAAGGGAAATTACAGGATATATAAAACACACAAACAAATTAAATAGGAGAAGAATTAAGAATATACAAACTGCACAGATTATAAGTGCAGAAATTTTCGTAATGTTGGTAGTTCCGAGTGAGCTGCGCGGTGTCTTGCCTGGCCACGTCCTCGGCGTGCGTTGCCTATGCCGCTATTATAGAAAGGCGTGGATGAAACAATATGTTTTTACAGCTAAAGGCTTTGTTTACCAATTTCATGAAATGAGATGCTGAAATTTGCAACTGTTGTTATCCATATATTTTTGGCACTTCTTTAGGAAACTATCCTCTCTTGCTGTAGTTCATGCTGAGAAATGCTGGCAATTTCCTGACGGATATTGTGTTTTAATTTTTCCAGTGTGTGTGGGTTTTTTTGTACACTTTGTTTTAAGTTAACCCAGAGGTAGAAATCGCAGGGGGTTAGGTCGGGGTACTAAAATCTCGCTCCCTATATGTTAATTCTCTAAAAAAAGAGGGGGGGGGGCAAAATTATATTCACGTATGTATGAACGACCCACGTCAGCCACTGCATCAGTCCATTTCGTATTGTTTTGACCGCAAAACACTGGAACTTAAACATTAACCTATGAACGCAGGTCCATTTCTGTCTCAGGAGCGAAGAAAAAGGTGGGAGTAAGACAAACTTTATATGGCTTGCTAGAATCAGATAATGGAACTGGATGTGGTAGAGACGGATTAGTATTCCCTTACCAACATAAACTACTGAATATTAAATCAGTAATGTTGCATACACTCGACTTTATGTTGTTTAAAGGAAATCCTTCGAGCACTGGCGGACCAGTTGGTATAGGTTTGCGAGTTTTAATGGTATTCACGTATTGTTGTGTCGTGATACAGCAGCAAGGGCGCTTTATATACATCTGAACATGAAAACTATTCATTTCCGCATAAATTACAACGGCGTGTATTGCTAGCTGTCGTTCCGAACTGCATAGAACTTTTCGTTCCACCATATGCTGAAGTAACGCCCCTCAGTTGGTTGTTGGGGCGTCTGCATCTACAAACTCTTGACTTCCTGACAATAGGAATTATTAGACTACCCTCCATGTTCTGCAGAACTTTCCCCCTTGTAACTGCTTCCTGTTCCCGAGGGGAAACCAGCCAATAAGAGGTACAAGACTTCGATCCTGCTTACAATGTCAACTCAACCGTGAAAGAGTTCGGCCAGGGGAGATGCAAATGTGCGTCTTATCGTCAGACAAGGCTGCAGGATACGTGAAACTTGTTTTCAACACTTTAAATTCATGACTTTTACAAAACTGTGCTGCAGCTTCTAGGAGTTTCAGGTATCTGAAATATCAGTCATTATTTTCCCTACAGCTTAGTTGTGGTACCGGCTGAGGCGGTATTGTTTATGGTCCGCATCTTCGAGGTAGTGCGTTCGATCCCCTTGACTGAGTTTTCTGATGGGGGATTCCCCGAGTCACTAGATAGCGGCGCCGTGGCCGAGCAGTTAGACCGTTCACCTAACACCTAGGCGGCCCAGGTTCGATCCACATGCGCTATTCGTGGTGGACGAAGTGGCATCTGGGCGGGTTTTCTCTGCGTTATCCGGTTTCCCCGCCACTCATTTCAGCAACTGCTCCATCACAACCTTTCCATTCATCCATTTCGCTTGAATTTCATATCCCTCTTCCTCACTATCACACCTGGTACCAGACTCACCACCCGCTTCCAGGTCTTCACTATGTCCAGTCCATAGGTTCCTGTGCTCCCCGACAGGCGCCTGACCCTAGGCACTGGCTTGTAAGTCCTACATAAAGGGAGGATAATCATGTAAAAAAGAAGAAGAATTTCAGTTCCTCCATTGCATCTCCCTATTTCACTTCGATTTCACGTACATCACTTTTTGGCTTCCGGTATCGGCCGCGTCTTTTTGACTTTTTAAGAAATTACAAATTATGCCGACGTTTCGCCACAAAACTATGTTCGGATCTCCAATGGGCAACTGCAAAACATCCATCCAATTAATCATTGCCTACTCTGACTGGCCTGGTTGTTCTGTCGTACTTGTAATCCTATTGGTTCCTTCTCCTCCAATAGGAAGTTGGCCTACTAATAGTCTTCCATATTGTGTTGAGTAGTCTGCCGGTGTTACTGTTCAGACTGCTCCTTTGTTTAAATATTTCTATACTTTCTCTCGGAAATTCGTTGAGAGAAATTGTCACAGATTGTCAAAATGTTTAAATTTTCAAATTCAATGTGGTGGCCAGTGTTTTCTGCATGTTCTGCGATGGCAGATTTTTCTGGTTGAGATTGCTTTAGTGCAACAGAATGTTTCCCCTATTTCCGTTATGTAGTATAGAAAGCAAAGACCCATAGTGAATATAGGAAGGTGTCTCTTAGTTTATGAAGTCTGAAAGTACAAACAATAGAGAGAAGCGAAATTTTTAAAGCTCTCAGAATAATTTTTAAGAAAAGTGGCAAACAAGTATAGCTATTTTATATGAGTATTGTTCATTCACGTCAGCTGTTGAAAATAGTAAGATAATCCGAACTATCGTTTCTCGTACATATCGAGACCTTTGGGAATTGTCTTTAGTGTCGATTCTCCTGCGAGCTCTCGAGAAAGAACGAACGCGAGACAAAAGAAAAGGGGAAAATGATCCTCGCAGAAGAGCGAGACAAATTTAAAGAGCAATAATGCTGAGAGCAGCTGGAAAAAATAAGATAAAATATTGAAGACATTGAGTGGGAGATGTGAGGCTGGGAGAAGAGAAATGAGTACTTGACTAGCGGAATGGAAACGGTACAAAGAGGTGCAAGGAAGATTTGTAGCAGAAATATAAGATAAAGGAAAGAGCTAGGATATTAATTATTAAACTCTGCGTGAGAAAAGAAGCAGGGCTGTAAGGAAGATGCGGCTGGAATCTACAAGGGAACCATGTATGTGCTGAAAATGTACCAAAGCATCGGCTTATTTGTGGAGCTAGAGACAACCTATCAGTGCAAATAATGCTATATGTTGAACACACATTTTTTCTTGTTTTATTGTTATTAACGTCCTCCATAATAGTGTCATATCGAACTGTGAATGAATGGTGATACAGAAATTCATGTGATGTCCGCATTCATATTCAATTTAAGATGAATAATTCGCAAATTACACATAATAAAGTACATATTAATATAAGTAATAATAAAGCAAAGACAACACATAATATTATTGAGATAAGTTATAGCTATAAATGTAAATACAAGAATAAAACTATTGAAATAGGCGCTATATTTGGGAACGAGAGTAGCGCCAAACGGACATTTTTTCAACTACCAGCAGTACACAGTCACACTTTTGCATGCTTGTTCTAAGTACAACCAGCTATTTTCTGAACTTCAATTATTTAGTTACGTATATCAATTTATATTAATTTAAAACAAATAATTGCAAGGTCAAAAAGTAAGAATGTGTAAAATTTGCAACCGTTTTGCTTTCTTAATGTTAATATATATATATATATATATAATATTATTTTATATTATATATTAATATAATATCTGAGAAAAAGGTACATAAATTCAAATATTTTAAGAATAAATTTTATTACTAATATACTGGATGAAATAGTTTTTATATACTCAACCATATAAGTTATCAATGCAAAAAATTTGTATCATTTATAAAATAATTCATAAAAACGTCATAAAAACCATGTAAGAGTAGTGTCAGTTTAATTTAACTCCACGAAGGCGTGTTTCTGTATGTTCAAATTATCTTGTCCCCCTCAAGGTTCTACACAAGTAGGAATAGACTACGCCAAAGCACTGAACTTAGGAAAGCATTGCAACTCATTTTTGGGGGGATTTTGGGTTTGAATTTCGCTGCTCTTATGGTCAGTGAAAGAAAAGACATTGAAGTGTAATTGCTGTCATATTTTGCATGTATGCGATTACAAATTCTAATGAAAGTAAAACAGTAAATTTTAGTTTTTGCAAAAATTGTTTTTTCTCAAAATATTTTTACTGTTCAAAGTGCTCCAGGCGTCGTAATTTAATTCAAATCTCCTTAAAACGTTTTATATATCTTAACATGTATACTAAAATGCTAAAATATGTGTTTTATGATGCCCTTAAAAGTATGTAAACAATATTGTTCATAGCAACTTTTGTTTATATACCTATAATGTGCGCATTAAAAAGTTTCAGAGAAAGTATTTAAATATTTTGTTACAGAAGACGTATTTTTAAGTATACGTCAATTTATTTTACTAAATTATTAAACCTAAGTGTCAACATGACTTCAATTTCGGTAACATCTTAATTGTGACCAGTGGAATGCTTCCAAGCATTCACTGGAAATCCGGGGAAACCTCTGAAAAAGTCAATGGTTCAGGGAGGTCGGTGTCAGGAGTCGAACCCATGACCTCTCGAATGCGAGCCTCGCACGTTACCGCTAAGCCTTATGTGATGACTGAAATTGCTTTGTATTTCCATGACCAGGAGAAAAAGAAAAACGCATGGTTTTCTCCCCAATTTGGGTAAATAAAGAAACAAAATTCAAAGAACGCAAAGCCGGCAGGAGTTACATTTATCCAAGACGGTGTAAGATGTAGTTTTTTATACAAAAAGCATGCTGACGAAGGTTAGCACCAGGTGACAGAGAATTATTTAAGAAAAGCTGCATCTAGAAGAAAAATGTGGACGAGAGATGTTATGAGGGTAGAGATGTTAGCTTGTCCCATTTTTTAGAAAGGAATAATTTAACATACGTCACCTAGGTAAGTGCAGGGTGCTACAATACCGTGATGAAAATGACAGCACAATGCGACCGACCGTGAGAAGGGTTTTAAAGTAACGCTGGCTACATGTTTCATATCTGTCTGGGTCATTCCGCCTGAGACGTGACATTCTTGCGCGCCGCTCCACGCTACCTACGTATTAAACAAAGGAACGTTGCTGAGAAACAGAAGAAAGAGTACTTAACCTCTGGAAAAATGAAACTGTACAACGGCAAGTATTTGCGAAAATGCGTATTGCCACAAGTAGCATACAGCAACATATATACGAGAATTGCGCCAAAAGAAACGAGCAATGACTTCAAAATATCCAGTGTTACTTCCAATGATTTCTAGGAACTATTCCTACAGAAGCCTGTTGCTTTTGACCAATCCCAAGTCCAGTTGCAATATCAGACACTTTTTAAACACTTTGTATAAATAAGCTGACAAAGACATGTTTTTACAACTGCTTTTAAGACAAATAAACAGGGTATCCAAAATCATTCTCGTTTGAAAACTTTACATCAGATTTGAGGAACATCATCCAGTGAAACATTTAGGAATTTGCATATCCCAACAGGACGACCCAAGGACTGCACTGACAAGGACGATGTCATAATCGTGACATAATTTCCATAATCTTGACTTCTACTGGAGACAACAGTCTCGCAGTCTGCGAGTAGTACCAAGTTCATTACCAAAGTGACAACATTTGTCTATTTTGTGTGGCGATTTGGTAGGTGTTCATTTACCACTGAACTGTTCTACTCATAAAACCCACCTACTGCCTATTTACAGTGACTATTTCAAACATAAATATGTTAAATTATAATATACGAATTGTCATCTAGTCATTCTTTGTTTTGTGCAAATTATAACTGTCATTCTGTTGTTTAGTCAGTCACTAATCTTATCGTATATATCGCTGAAAACAGTATATTACACATTGTAATCGATTAACTATCAAAATAGCACTCATTTTCAATTTTACCACTGATTTAACAATTGTTATTTTAATAATTGATGTGTTTTCCCAGAAGAAAGGTTATTTTTAATGTTAAAAATAAGGTGGGATTTATTTGAGGTTATGAACTACCTTTTGTTATAACAATAAAAGAAGATCAAAATACCCATGGGTTTTGTTTTCCTCAGTTGCCAGTGCTGAGTAAACAGAAATGCACTAATCGAGATGGATATATTTCAGGTTATTGTTTTAAAGGATGTAACATTTGCTAGTCAAATGTTTGCGATATAGAGTTTAAATTCATATGTATTTTGCAACGATCTGACTTCCCAGACAAACTCTCGCTCCGCTCGAAAATTTATTAGTTAAGTCAGACGTCATATGATCTTTTCTGACGATTTTTGCAGGTTGAACAACTTGCAAACTTTACAAACTTCTCGATTCTTTTTCTTTTGTCTCAGCAATGTCTGATTATTAAAAGGTGGAACTTTGATACAAGGTATTGGGGTGGTGTTTTTACATCGTGCTTGTAACGAGTCATATTGGTTAACTTTAAATCGTTTGCTCGTAAACCTTGACCGTGGTTAGCACAACCTATAGAGTAGAATCAGTTTAACGATCAGTTTTACATGAAAAGAATGGCTACAATGAAAGAAATATTTTGATTGTGCCACGTTATGTTCATTCAGATCAGAGGTATCTATCTACCTATTCTTAACGTTTGCAGAAATATAGTTTAAACATATTATTATGGTCAAATCTTTATATGCTTGCACATTCCATATTACGAAAAGTAAATGGTGGCATCGTTAAAATGTCAACATATTGACAAAGTGGATCAATTACAATGAACATCTTAAAGACAGTTGATTCTATAACAACTAGTTATAAGTTGTTGGCTGTTTCTTGTGGACTAGTAGTTAAACATAATATTTTTGGGTTCGCAAGAGTAGCTCAGTGCTGGAGATTCAAGCACCAAACAATAATCTGACTACTATTTTGCAATATTCATTTTGACCGCTTTTTTCTTTGACCGCTTTTTTCACATATTTATAGCGAGCGTAAGAGGCGATAACGATAGCAACATTTCTTCTGAATGAAAAGGATACGTTATTTTCATAACACACGCACGCACGCACTCATACCTGTTACTAAAAGTGGTTCAATTTTGAGTGGTTTAGAGCTCCAAAAAGTACGAATCGCGATATGGGATGTTTGAGTCGATACAATGCTTTCTGCACCTAAATAGTACAAAAAGTAAACGATTCCCTATTGTGTGCAGATGGGCAAGCTCGAGGAGGTTTCTTGGGCTAGTGCAGCCAACATTGTTACACCAACTTGATTCTTTCTTTGAAACGGAAGACATATTATTAATGGAATGCTGTAGAAGTTGGACTGACAGAGCCAAAAGTAAGTCCTCCAATGCAGACATATTCATCCGAACCTCGAACTTTGAGGCTGTTGTCAGGCCTGACATGAGATTATGGTAAACACTTTGCTGCCGATCCTTTTCAACCCCAAGTTCCACCCACATTAATTCCAGCAAGCGAGCTGCAGGGTGATTTTTCAGTGCAGACAAGGAGGGCTTTGCCCACCAGAGGCCTGGGAGTGATGGATTTCTTGTGAAACGACAAGTTCTTTTTTTCAAGTTCCATCTCGCATTTTACCATGGCGCTATCACTTGCAGTGTGTGTGGTGGTGAATTTGCATGAAATTAACATAGTGGTGGGTAGGTCGGCAGGGCCGGGCCGGGCCTCGCCTCACGTCATGTTATCCCCTCCCCCCGGTGTTGTTTAACGGGACCCCCTGGAGTCAGAACGTGACTACCATACGAAAACGTGGCCTCCTGTAATACATGCTGCAGGTTAATGCATGAACACTCTCAGGTACCTAGAGCCGCTGCCGCCGCCGCCGCCGCCTCTGGGGAAAAACTCGCCAAGGGAGGGCGATAAATGAAAGTGGATGACGTGACGGACAGGTTCGCCCACCCCCTCATGTTCCAAATGACACTATCCTGTCATGTCACATTACACACTCCCTCAAACGCAACTGGTGTCCTTCTATGTTGCCTTCTTTACGTACAACCACTTTGAAATATCCGTTTCTTAATAAAAATCTTCGTAGGGCAAAGTGCACGTCTCTGGCTAAATTTCAGCCCTCTATTGCATGAATTATTTTTTGCACATGCCACACTTCTATGTGCCAGTAATGAAGAATGGGGAGGGCCCAGTTAAAATAAACAGTGAGATGGTACGCGTGGATAATCACAGCGTTACAGTAGACTACAATTGTATGTATTTTCATACAATAATACTGAAATAAATTGATACATTTATAATGTAAATGGCTGCCAATACTTTTATTGTTAAGTGCCAATATAATATGAAAATAACAGAAAGCATATTACAGTGCTCTAAACCTTGACAAAAATATATGTTGCCAAATGGCAACACTATGTGTTAGAGAGTAAAAATATTTGCGATTTAAATGCTAGCCACTTCCAGCTCATCACCAATAGGTCAGACCATTCGCTTCTAACCAAAGCGGCCGGGGTTCGACCCCAGGCAACCACATGTGAGATTTGTGATGGACGAAGCGGCGCTTGGGCGGGTTTCCTCTGGGTTCTCCGATTTCCCCCGCCATCTCACTCCACCGGTGCTCCATCTTCGTTCCATGTGTCATCAGTACCACCGCCTGCGGTGCCATATGTAGTAAAAGCGGTGTTAAACACTACAAACAAGTCAACAATAGGCTGTGTGCGTGTAACAAGTCAGAATTCACTGGATGACCTATGAAAAGCGAGACTCAAAGCGGAGATGGTGTTCTTAAACACATTAGAATTCATTTCTGAGTTGTTTAAATCATAAAAATAAAATTTAATATACATATTTTTTGGTTTTAACAATTTCTGTGATATCCTTGGTTGATGCTGTGAATTTTCAATTATTTAATGCTTCGTTCCAGCCCTAAATCTCCATTTGTATTTTTTCTCTTAGTTTTGCGAAGAATGTAATTTAAAATTGATCAAATAATACTTGCTTTTTAAAGAATAAATTACTGATTCACCCCATTGTACGCAGCTTATATTGTAATTGAATGTGTAAAGAAGACATTTATGCAAATATTTATCTCAATTAACAATTTTAGAGATATTATTGAATACAGCACGTCATATTTTTGTCTTTTCTTCGCTAACAAAACTTTTAGGTTTTTCCTCTAATGCAATTTGATAATATTCACATCAAATACTATAATTGTCATAACTTTTTATCAATCTTTAGTTATAAATATGGACTATACAACTAATTCTAGTATTAAATTTAATATTAAGATGATGTTTTCGGTAAGGGGAAATATGAACCTTTCGGAAAGGTGCCCGTTGGGGAAAGGTATTTGGGTAATCATCGGGGAATCCGAAATTAACATATGTATACACAAAGTGCTCATGAAATCATTGAGGCGGATATGTACTAGTTCACACTCAAGTACAGTGACTGGGGTTCAAAGTAATATCTTCACCTTATATGCATACGGAGCTTCAGATTCAAAGCTTGCAATCTTGTGTATTTATTCCGCTTCTTGAGCAAAAGCTCTTTTCTCCCTCTTTGCAAGAAGTGCACTCAAGTACACCAGATTGCAACTGCGCCCCCACATGCTATGTGCCCCCATTCCCAGGGGTTGCTTCTTAACCCCTTGCGTCATCAGAGCACTTCCCTCTCTTCCATTTCACGTTCTCTGACGTCACTTCCTGTTCTACATCCGTCATTTTAGTTGGCTCTCTTGTTCACCGTGCATGGGTTTGTTACATGCTCTAGAAACACCGATATGCTAATATGTTGAAATTCCTCTGCGCAGTAAAAACATCTTATAAAGAAATCTGATGCAACTTAATACGAAGTGCTCTTAGAAGCTTCTTCAACGGCCTCTAAGCTACACCAAATAGTGTAGAAAAAATCTGATGTGTTGCACTCACATGACTTTGTCTACTCTTCTACTAACCATTCTTACAAACTCTTATTCCTATATCTTCTTCATGTTAAGATTAATATTTGTAGAAATTATCTTATTGCTATTTCCTTGTAGGTGCAAGAGGAATATTGGAATACAGTAGACTTTGTGCGATAGTCAAATCTTTTAAAGCTTTGAGATCCCATTCTCTTTGCACGCTTAACATATAAAAGATGAACAACAATGTTCCATTGCACGAAAGTTCTAAGTTTTCCGAAACTGACACACAAAACTAGGAATATATCCGAAATGGTTCACTCTACAAAAAAAATTATTGTGACATAAATTATGTATTTTAGCATGATCTACATTTTTGGGCAGTATAATTTGGTCTATCTCTAACGGTTTAGCAGTTATGCAAAAGTCCTCCAGAGTAAATACGACTACAGGGGCCATAGCCAGAAAATTCAAGATATACATTTCATTTGTCATAAAAATATCTCAAACATGTGGCACTTTAATCAAAATCGTTAGAGCCATTTTCAAGAAAATCAAAATGTTCGAAAAATTTTCCATGTAAAGGGTAGTTTAGGGTGGGGCTATTTTCTTCAAAATCTTCGTGTCGCATCCTTGAAAGACATTAAACTTAAATACCAACTTTGGTTTTTAACCGACTTTTCGTTTTTGAGCTATGCTGTCCACAGACTGACAGACTGACGGGCCTTTTTCCGGTGAAATCTCGACATCAAATTTTTGGGTGGAATACAATACTACTTACCACTAGAGAAAGTAAAAATCAGCACTCATATGAGTTTCCCTATTCACTGTATTAACTATTCTTACTAGTGCTTATTTCTTATCTACTTCATTTCACAGAGATAAACATTTGTAGAAATAATTGTATTATATATTCCCTTAAAGGTAGAATGGAGATATTGGAAAACAATACACTTTAAGCCTTAGTCTAATATTTTTTGTAGTAAAATTTTGTCTACTCCTTGCGGTTTACTAACCATACGAAACTTCTCCAAAATAAAGAACGCCTCAAGGGCTATTCTTAGAAAATTCAAGGTATACATTTCATAGTCGTGAAAAGACCTAAAACATATGTTAATTTTATCCAAATTGTTGGATCAGTTTTGGGAAAATAAAAATTTTTCTAATATTCTCCATTTGAAGTGTACTTGGCGATGGGAGATTTTTTAAAATCTTCTGGAATGTTCCGTAATGTGTGTGAAAATTGAAGGTCAACATAATAAGGACCTGGCGTTAAATATCTGACTATCATAGCACACAGTAAAAGTATACTTATAAACGTTAATCTCCATTATCATGAGGTAGATGGAAAAATACGCTCTGTATAATCTTCAAGAAGTTTTTCTTACTAATGTTTAACTCCCATGGACTTCAGTTCCTTGAGCTAAGAGATATATCGCATCAAGTAATAAAATTTGTTCATTTGCTTCTTCTCTTTTCGAGCACGTGCTAATGACCACGTAGATTCCAGCAGGTAAAAGCAAAGATTTATGTTTCCGAACTGTTTTATTACAGATGTTATCACTTGTGACAGGAAAACAAACGAGCGTAGGGAGGAACTATTTTAGCAAAGAGCTCATAGACATTGTTGGTGTATGAAACCATTTCTCCCACCTGCAAGTTCTCAGAACTTCTGTTATCGTGTCAGTATGGCTTAGTAACTAATTTTAACATTTTATCGAACTTGTAGATATATATTTATGATTATGGGTGTAATTATTTAAGATTGGTTGTAAAGACAGGAGAGACCTTTGTTTTTATATCATCCTTCCGTTCATGATTTTCATCTTCAGTTCATATCACCTTCCATATATCATCACCCCTTCTTTGTTCTTGGTTCTCTGGTTACCTCTTTGTTTCCCGGCTGCGAAGACCTCATTCTCAGACCAGGAGGAGCTCGAAGCGCTAACCACGTCCCACTTTTCACCTCTGCACCTCGTAATGACGCCCGTTGTGAACAGAGAGAGGGGTTGTGGCGGTCGGGCGGTAGGCCTTGGCTCTACATAGGTTGTGCCAATGAGAGAGAGTGAGTGAGAGAGGGAAGGGAGAAAGATTCTAATCTCCTGCTGCAGTTAAACATATAATCCGTGATTTGAGAGGCCGAAATCCTGATTATTCAAGACCTTCTTTTCCTATTCTATATGTAAGCTTTTACTGAGAGTGTATCACGCGACAACACATAACCACGGCTGACGATTATACTATACGTTCCACTCTTAGATGACAGTATGGAGTTAAATGGGACATCTCTGTCTCTATCTAGCGCATACAAGTTGTCATTAGCCGCATCCTTTTCTACCCTCGCGCTGTTGCCAGATTCCTAATAGCATGGTATAAATATTCATTTGTTATAAATTTCAGATTTGAACACATCCTATGCAGACTTTTTTTCTCTATCAGGTTATATCCTTTTCAGAGTCATTATACATTTCTATAGGCCCAAATTTCTTCAGAAAACGTTTTTTTTCAATAGAAGTCCGATATTTGCTGTTTCTATACTCATCACGCACTAACTAACAAACTAGCTGCTAGAATGCATCTATATTTTTTTCTTAGGTAGAGTAAACCATAGTGCTACTATTTGCCTATTTTGAATTCTCTAATGTTTACCCAGTTAAGTGTTATAATTTTTTAAATTAAATGTTTTCGGAAATTTTTATATATGTGCACTGCAGAAGTTACGTAGTGTGAAACTTTTTTGTTATTGAGTTTACATCAGGGAACCAGCGAGAACAAATGTTGAGGAAGGTTGGAGAAAGTTTTTAAAATAAACCAAAAGGCAGTAACCTCTTTCTTTTATCCAGTAAGGCAAACAAAAGGTATTCATCTATTCAGCGTCAGGCCTGACACAGAAGATAGTATAAGGAGCAGCACTAACATTAGTTCGAAAGAAGCCGTGTGTGTAACTGTGGGCTGTTATTGCGTTATTTGTTTAATATTTTTGTAAATATTTGTAGTTATGGATGGGGAAGCTAGGAAGAGACGATATGTTGGTAAATTAAGAAGTAAGGAACGCCAAATAATTATGAATGTATTAGATTATTTTTGAAGCAAAATGCGTGTAAGGCGGTAAAAGAAACAGCTAAGGCTATCGGCTGTTCAGAAGCAGTAGTGTGTATGATTAAAAAGGAACTAATGAAAGGACCTCTAAGAACGCCATCGAAAAAGAAAGCAAAAAGGGCGGGACTACACAAAACGATAGGTTAACACAATATGATTGAACAGTGTAAAGTGAAGTGCGGCGAATTGTTCATTCTTTACAGTTTGCAAATATTCCACTCACGCTGAATATAATTTTGTCACAGTTCAACAGTGATGAGACCCTACCAAATTTCTCAAGGGCCACTCTTAGTCGGTTCTTACATGATTTGGGGTCCGAATATGAAAGAAGGGTAACAAGTGCATATTAATAGAAAGAGACGATATCGATATCATCAGATGGCGACATAAATATCTAAAAGACGTAAAAAGGTTTAGGGACCAGAGGAAATCAATTGTTTATACAGACGAGTCATTTGTAAATTTAGGTCATACAGTAACAAAGGCGTGCAGGAATACCAAAGTTAAAAGTGCCCGTCTCGTCAAGCAGCAATTGAAGGACTAAGTACAGGACTCAGGCCACCTCGAGTCGCTCGCGGAGAGAGATTCGCAACTAGTACATGTTGCAACACTGCGCTCCATTTAACGTGTACTGTCTTTTAAGGGTGGAACGCGCTTTTTTAGTTTGTGTACACAGCGCATTACGTCATAAGGAACGAAAGTAGATTTCAGTATCTAATATATAGTGGTTTGTTACAACGGCAGTAATTTGATGCCATATTGTTCTCTTTTGTTTCAGGTAAGTTCCTCTGCATCTTATCCAGCTTTCGTTTCTTTAGAGTAAGTTATTAATCATTATATTATTTTATTAGCAGGTAAATTGGCGTTGAACGGTTAACTTTTTAAACTCGAACAATGAATTAAGTTCATTTACCTCCCTCAGTTCTTTATTTAACATTATACAATTTCTTAATGTTATATATTAAACATAATTTTTGTTTGTAAACGATGTTGTGAATTGCATGAATCATAATAGTTCAACTGACATGGGGCTGTGTCTTTTAGACACAGGAACATCGGTCTGGGTAGGGCTTGAACCCACGAACTTCTACCAAACAGAGCCACCCCGACCGATATGTCTGTGGAGAATCCTCCCTTTACTCCTTGCAATTTTAATTTCACACAAACTATTTTGGAAGCATAGGCACGATATAGATCAGTAAATTCATTTATTAAAAAGTGGTCACAGTCCAACAGCATGTTAAAAAAAAAAAAAAAAAAAGATAAATGAAGGAAAACTAGACAAGGTCTGGTGAGAGCCCTAGTTTTAATATCATCAAGAAAGATACTTCAACGTCACCAGATAGTTCGTTAAATCAAAAATATCACGGAAATCGTTCAGTCTACAAAAATACTTTTGTCAAAGTTGTGATCTATCCTTTTTGTGCAGTAAGATTTTGTATATCTCTTGCTATTTATTAGTTAGGCCAAAGACATGCAGAATGCAGACGGCTCCAGAAAATTCAAGATATGTTTCTCATTTGTCAGGAAAATACCATAAACAAATGGTATTTTAATCAGAATATAAAAACATCTAAATTTTCGAAACTTGTATGTAAATGAATAGGGTGGGGCTGGTTGTTGAAAATCTACTTGTCGGATACTTAAAAGATGCTGAACTCAAATGGTAAGTTTAGTATTTAACTGAGTTTTTTGTTATTTGAGTTATGGTGTTCGCAGACACAAACATTTTTTTCTAAAATATATTTCCGGTGAAATATATTGAGTGGAATACAATACTTCGCCTACTTTCCGTGTATTTCAGTATCTACCTAATTAACTAGCTATATGTATTAATTTCCTTTCACATTATTATAGTGCTTTCCTGATTGAGATAGATAATGTTGGAAAATGACAGATACCTACATTGTGCTGGAATTAGCTCTTCACGCAGAAGCCTTTACGTGACCTCGACGTCAGCATCAAGTTGTCATGGAAACGGAAATCTGTTGGATTAGCAGATGCTAATAAATCACTGCCATTCTAGACGTACCTGCCCTTGTACCTGTCATTTTGTTCAGTCGTATATTTCCCTCATACAAAGATCCGCCTTTCATTAATCCATTTTGAAAATGTTTCTAATAGCTTCCCTGGATGGAAAAAATTCCCATTGCCTTTCCGCAGATTATTATTTTATATGTGCGTTTCATTGGAACCAATACACAGGAAATATATCCTCGCTTACATGCTTCCTTCGCGAGGGACTGTGTTTCGTTCCTTGTGTGGGGATGCTGCGGGGGCTTAGCACACCGAATAATAAAACCGTGTACTTCATATAAATGAAAGAACACAATACAGTCTCATTATCATACATAAAACGCAATTTTTTAGGAAACTGCCGTCGAAAGCATTAAGTAAATCTAAACCACAGTTTTCTGAAAAGTAGTTGTTCAGGCGACGCTAAAGAAAATCCCACTGCACCTCGATCTACGTCACGTTATTTATCGTTATACGAAGCCTTGAGCATTTCATTTGTTGTTTTACGCCACGGTTTCCTTAGCCATATATTTGTTTACGCTTTCGATCATATTGGCTAAAAGAGAAAGAGGTAAAGTGAGTGCATTCAGCTTATATAGACCTCTTATGATTGCCAGCTATTCCTTTTCGGCTAGTATAGGACACGCCTTTGAAGGGGTGCAAATCAAAGGGAAAAGCTTGATGAGTGGACAGGTTAGCGAAATGTATATGTATGGGTGAGAAGATTTTCTGACTGCAAATTAAAACTTGAGTGGTATTCATTAAGTACATAGCAATGCAGCACTTAAAAAAAATTAATAAATAAGTAAATAAATAAAGTAGCATGTGCTCTATATAGCTCAAAATATTGGTTAATTTAGCTTTACTAAATTATTGCAGATCACAGGAGACCAACAGGAATATACAGAAAAAAGAATACAATTGTATTGCCATAATATGTATAGTCATATTCATATAAGCTGTGTGTGTGTGTGTGTGTGTGTGTGTGTGTGTGTGTGTGTGTGTGTGTGCGTGCGTGCGTGCGTGCGTGCGTGCGTGCGTGCGCGCGTGTCCGTTTTTAAACAGCATAACTAAGGAACTGGGTTACATACCAACCTTGGTATTTAAATGTAATATCTTCGAAGAATACAACTCAAATATTTCAAGAAAATCACTCACTTTAGACTACACTTTACAAAAATAATGATCCTATGTGGATATGTAAATTTCGGTTTCATAGGGAAATTTAAAGTAGCTATTTGTCTTATCGGTGATCCTGTTTTCTCATTTTGTATGCTTAAAGCATTACCTTACACGAAGGAAATGTCGCTCTTATAAAGTTTAAAAGCGAGAAATTGCTCCGCCGGCGCCGGTAGCCGTTTGAAGTTATGGTGTGTTTTAAGAGGCAATTTTCACTTCCTGGTGCTCAATTTGTTAGTACTGCAATTGGCCACGTGGTTTATTGTACATCTGAAGGCCATTCGTTTGCCAATCGGCAGTTTTTGCTCGTCTGTTAGGAAATTGATAGTCCATTCGAATAGACGAACTTCTCGTTAAATTAACTGTTACAGGATATAACTTTACTTCTTTTGCTGCAACAAGATACATGGGAATAGCTTTGTTTTCTCGTCTAAAGAGGTCCTTAACTCCACCCAGAGCGAGAGAGAGAAATGTTAGCGAGTTGCTGCTTACACGCTACCAAATTTATTCACGCAGTAAAATAAGCTTAAAAGATTTCTCTCAGTATTTATCTCGCACTTCGACCCCTTCTACTAAAAATGTGTAACTGTATGTTAATTCCCTTGAAAGTGAAATGAGGATTAGTAGAAAATGCTTGTTTCCTCCTCGCAGCTGAAGATACACTAGACTTCGCGCTTATGTTTTTACATAAACATTAACTGTGTCGAGCCCTTCAAGGGCTAGAATTTACTGAAATTAGCACAACTAACTCTTGCGTCATTGTTGCGACTAAATTCTGTAGTTACTTGCATACAATTTTGTGCAGTTGGCAATATACATTTTAGGCAACTCATTCCTGTTCTCTCCGACAGGTGTCTAACCTTAGACACTGAATGTGCAAAACTAGAAAAAGAAAGACTGATTTTCAGAAACAATATAATTATCAAGCAAGGAAAATGTGCATTCAATAAAACGTATCTAATACATGACTAAAGCTAAACTGAACCCCTAGCGTAACAACCGAGAAGAAGACACCCAGAAATTAATGTCATATCTTAACTCAATAGACTTAGATATATTGTAAATTACTTAGTATAATAATTAGGGCTCGGAAAAAACACTGAAATATGCAGGCACATTGCTCTTAAAAACTTGAAAATATGCCAAGAAATATGAACTTTGCAGTATACAAGACGAGTTAGTATAAATAATAAATAAAGTTACCTTATTCTTTAGAGGTTGAAGCAGAAGTGGTCCCGTTGCTAGTATTAACTGCTAAATTGCAGTTCACAACCAACACTTTGCACAAATGTTCAACTCTAAAACATCGTCTGTTGTCTCGCAAAACACTTTTGTAACGTGAAAAACTTCTCTCCACGTCATAAGATATTATCGGAGCATATTTAAATGATGCTAACTGCTTCACAGAGAGAGTCAAGTCTCGTGGTGTAACAGATGGTTTTCTTTCGAGGATGTCTCGAATACCGCACATTGTTTATAACCAGAATTTTTTGAAATTACATAATTCACTTTCTCTTTCACTTTTTGTCCTATGCTACCAGGAACCGAACTTAGATCACATATTGTTTTTTTCAAAGACAGTGATTCATGCAAAGGAGATCCTGCAGCTTCCAATGCCATTATGGTTGTTGGTAAGAAAGAAAAATGGGCAGATATGAAACTTGGATCCTCTTTTAACCCAGTGCCTGACAGAATATTTTGCACAGTTTCTATTGAAGCATCTTTCAAGTCCAATGAATTAATAACCTCTTCGGCTATTTCTATGTGCTCAGTATAATATAAAACTGCATCGATCCATGTTCCCACATCGATTAACACTGGTGCAGGAAGAAGTCAGATATTAGGTGCTGTTGATCTAAACAACTTAACACTTTTAGGAGATTTAACAAAAATTATCTTCGTACTGGACACAAATCTATCTACCAATGGGAAGAACCATTATCTCAGAAATGCTACCAGCATGAAAAAATACTATACAGATGAAAAAAATAAAAAAAAGCATAAAAATCATTAAAATATGCAATATAGGGGCAATAATATTGAAATCTTCGTGAATTGCATCATGATGTACAGTACTGCCAATATGAAAAATATTATCCAGATGGAAAAAAGTAATAAAAAGCCATAAGAATCATTAAAATATGCAATATATGGGCTACGGTATTGAAATAATATGCATTTATCAAAAATCAAGAAAATATGCAGTTATATGCACCATAAAATCATGTCCAAATAACTGAAAGTTCCGTAATTCGTGCACATAATGTAAAAGCATACATTTTTAACCCCTATGAAAAAACATGCAAATGCATGAACTTCCTAGCCCTAATAATAATGCATGCAGTATTACTATATTTGTGATGGATGATGTTGTTAATAAAGAGTATTATAAAAAGTACTAGGGCTTGTAAGACCTACATAAGGGGAGGATAATCAGGTAAAGAAGTGTTAACGATATTAACATTACAAAATATATACACATCTTGCATCTTTCGGTGAAGTCTTCATTCCGAAGGAATGTTGTATAATTTTGTAGAGTATAAATCTTTGGAGAAAAATAAATTTAGCACCAAATACATACATTTTATTAGATACTTTTTTTTTAATTTGGCAGTCTGCAAGATATTTGTTGCTATTGGTTTTAATTTTTCAATACTTCACTTTGTTAACGGAAAGACAGTATTTATTTATTTTTCATGATGTCTGTAAGGAGTGTGAAATCTCTAAATCATGACACATAGACCAACACTTAAAATATGTGTGTTTCGGTTAAGTCTTTGTAGTCCATTATTCGCAATTGTACCTACAAAAATATATAATAAAGACATTTCTACTGGATTAACACTAAGGAAATAAAAGAATAATGATTTGTAAGAACAGTTTCTACTAGACTGAGCAGAGCTGGCCATGGCTGACTAAAGTGCAGTGATTTCAGAGGTAAATGCGCCAGACGGATAAATTTTGTGAAAACGGGTCGCGAGGTTGTTCAAATAATGCGAAGGAAGTAAAGTGTATGGAAATTCAGGGTTATTGGCAAATAAAGAAGGCTGAATAAAATGGCATGGGTAGTATTTGTATTGAAACAATAGGAAATGTTGACAGGCATTGTTTGTGTCAGCTAGGAGTCTGTATAACCGGATGTTGACTTGACTGCCATCTCCCAGTCACTCTAATATCCCGCCGCAAATCCCTTCTACCGCACAAAATTTACCTCTACCTTGTTATTTGTTCAATCGATCGAGGCCGTCGATAGTGGCTGCATACGAGAGACCAGGGAGAAAGCATTGCATTTGGAGTAAGCAGCCGTTAGGCATTCGCAGCAACAGCAATTGCATTTTTACTGCCTCTACCACCTGCTGATTTAGGTAGAGGACGTGCTCTCCAGCCAAAAGCTCACATCTCACGCTTTCAGATCTCCTGAACAAATAAATAAGTAGGTAGATGCATAAATCAATAGATACATAAATAGGTGGACGGACGGAGGGAGGGAGAGTGCGGGGAGGCGGGATGGGAGGATAAATTAAATATAATATAAATAAATAAAATATGAATATTTTATCCCAGTATCTAGATTACTATACCGGGACATATATTCAAACGTTAACATTTATTTCATAAAAATAATAACTTTTTCATTGAATTTACACTTAATTTTTCAGATAAAAACAACTGCTACAATAGCTAATAAAAGAAAAACATTTAAAGAAACGCGTAGGCGTTAAATGAGAGTCAGATATGTAACAGTAAAGGAGTAATAGACAATAAATAAATTACAAATTTCTACTTAAACTACTGTTGCTGGAAACCAGCAAACAAAGCAACTGGTACCCAGCTATAAGTATTTATAAGTTCATATACTTAATGTTTGCCTTTATAATAATGATAATAATAAACTAATTGATAATTTATTAACTAATCAATTAATAATCTGTTTTTGTATTTTGTTTCAGTAATAAACAAAGGGGACGGCTTTTTTTCGGGTGTAAAAATCCTTTGGGAGGGTAGTAAAGCCGGTGATACCGCGTCATAAATTTACGACACCTAAAAGAACCTCATACCTTACAAAGAGGTATCTGCGCAATATTAAGTGGTCTTTCACACCCAATATGCATAGAAGCGAAGCTGAGAACCAAAGGACTTAAAAACCGTTCACAAATACAAATTCAATTTCAGTCCATCTCTTCGTCATGAAAACATCTTAAACATACGGTGTTTTAATAAACATTATTAGAGCTAATTTTGAGAAAAATCAAAGTTTTCAACAAAAATTCTTAAACTGTAATTTCGGGTAATTAATAATTTAACCTCCTTTTTGAGTTATGCTGTTCATGGACATACAGACACACACGTGGGCCTTTTTTCTAGAAATGCTTTTTATTTTTGGACTACATGTACTATTTAATTTATAATATTTTCAAGTATGTTTATTAGATTACACATTCACAATTTGAAAAGGATAAACTTTTAACTGAAGGCGAATAACACCAGGAAAACATTTCAGACAAATTTTGTTCTTTAACGATCTCTGTATTTTTTTCTTATCGTCTTGGAAAAAGTGAAAATTCAAAGCCAGTGTATAGTAAACAGTTTGAATACCCCTTCTAGCTTTTCTACTTCAAACGGAATGTGTATCGAAATCTTTTCTGGAAAGGTTTATCTTTAATTAACAAGAAGTAGGTAGAGAAATAAGCGTTTTAGAGATTGTGGGAAAATATTAGTGAAAATCATGCGAATATTGGACAAGATTTTTGTAAACACTTTGCGTAAATTTTTAAGGCACGGTGTACGCGGTTTTATTCTTCAAGGTGAACAAAATAGTTGTCCGAACTATGCCATACTCCACTTATTTTCCTTTTCTTTCTTTCTTTCTTCTTCGCAAAGCAGATGTAGTGCCAAGAAAAAGTCTCTCAAAGTCTGTTTTCCTCATCCATTGAATTTACTGGAGAGGAAAATCTTAAAGCTTGGATTTCCTGTTCTTATCCCCCTTTTCTGTCGCTTTATTTATTTTTATTTCTTATCCAGCATCTCCTCAAGTTGTTGTTGGTATAGCATTTGCTTCTTCTTCTGCTGGAGTTGCTCTTTTCGAGAAAAATTGTTTATCTTTCCGCCACCTCCAGGAGCAGAAGCTCTCCAATAGAGCGAGTGGCCTATCAAGATGTAAGGGCGCGCTTCAAATATCGCGCTTCTTTTGTTGGGGATTTACTTCATTTTATGATCACGGCTAGTACGTACACGTGTGCTTCCCAAATCCGTATTAACACGTCTAAAAAAAGAAGATGGCGCCCGTTTGTTGTTCCGCTTGTAATGTAATCCTGCAGAGGCGCCTGGCGGCGTAATCTGGAATTACAGCGACAAATTCAATTTGTGTTAGGAAAACATTAGAGCGGATTTCGGTCAGACAACCGTAGTCGTTCTCTCTGTCTTTTTGTCAAGTTGCCCGTGCTAAATTTACGCTGTTTTGTGGCTGTCGACGAAGCGTATCACGTGCGCCAACTTCATGTTATGAACAGGGGATTATTTTACATTGTCGCCGCCAGTGCTGCTACCTGTTGGATAAAGCTGAAGATGGATACAATGCTGCACGTAAAAATATTGCCCTCGTTTAGTTTATTAGGATGTACTTACAGTTGCGAGTTTGGTGTCGTATTTTGGCTACGATATACTAAGGAGCGTTACAGGGAAGAAGGGGGAGGGGGTGGGGGCTTAACTCTATATCGAGTATGTTCTCTCTCTAAGCCATAGTGTTGTCATTCGGAAACAAAGATGCTTAGTCAATATTTTAGAGTATTGGAACAGTGTTTTTGTTCTTCTTACATTACATTAACATTTGTTAAGAAAATAAAGATACTGCTAGCCCTTTATATCATAAATGTGTCAATTTAATTCAGTTTTATTCTAGCTTCTTTTGTTTGTTTTCTTCTTATCTCTTAAAAATCAATACCCATGCGATTGCAATGTAAGTCCGTCATCATCTCACTGGTTATTTTCCGTGGGCCCTCCCCGTCCTTTACTATAGCCACATTTGATTACAGTCGCTGGGATTAAACTCACAACGTTCTGGTTTTAATTGATAACCAGTCAATTTCGTCTGGTCTTTAACAATAATATATCTCTTCGAATTACTTCCTTTAAGGTATCTGTAATTGGAATATCCTACTGGATATCCAGTAAAGTAGTTAATACAATAAAAGATTAAAATCCTGAAATATTTGAATTTTTTAGAATCCTTAAAATGCACTTTATATAAGCTTTAACATCTTTTTTTTAACATACTCTAGTTATTCTTATACGTTTTTAACCATCGACCCTTGTTAATTTAAAAATGTAATTAATGACCCTATAACTTTTTATGAATATTAAATATTTAAAACACGCATTAAATTGTGTATCTAATACTAATACGTTGTTGTAAATTTGATAGTTTCATAGAGAAAGATAAAAAATAAATGTAACTTTTAGTAAATGAGCTTTAAAAATAAAACTAACTGAACAAAAGACTGTAGATAGTTATTTTCTTTATTAATTTTTAATAGTTATAAATTACCTACAGATCTGAAACATGGATCAAATTAATCAAAAAATTATGGAGATTATTTTACCAAAAAACTAAAGATGAAAATTTCAAGAATTTTTGCCTACCGGTTCTTCTTACTTACTGTTGAAATATCACTATTCTTATTAGTTCAGTAGTGCCGACTTGATAATAATCATGATAATATTAATAATTTTAACACCTTGAAGTTTGAAGCCAGAAAAAATAATTTTACCCATCATCATCATCATCATCATCATCATCATCATCATCATCATCATCATCTTCTTCTTCTTCTTCTTCTTCTTCTTCTTCTTCTTCTTCTTCTTCTTCTTCTTCAGTCTATTGATTAGACACATTGTCTGTTCCATTTTTCACATATGAACATATGATCAGATACTTTTAATGAGTTCAACGGAACTAGAGCACGTATTTCTGCTAATGTTGATATTGCAGTTTTCGAAATTTGTAATATTAAAGTAGAACTGTGTGTACTTCTTGAGAACAGCCGAACTTAAGGTTTTCTATTCCAAGAATACTTTCCTAGAAATGTTGGACATTGGTGATGAACTGGTGCAAATTACGCCCAAGATGCACTTCTGTCATGTCAATAATACCCTGCTCATAAATATGAATTAGACAGTCAGTCGGTTGACGAAAAACTCCGGCAGTGTTGAGACAAGGGCAGAACTGTTGTTGTACACCAACTCCACCTCTGGGACCACAAGATTTACGACGTACCATTTGGTCGCTAAGGCTGGGTCCCTTGTCTCTGGAAATTTGTCATGACGAATGCATTTCACTGCACACCTGCCTGATACAATAAAACTGCAATCCATGTTATCGGACCTGCTCACTTGTGGAACAAGTGTGAACCAGTAAACACAGACTGGACATATCCACATATATCTCCTTTACATGACAAATGAAATGTGCATCTTGAATTTTCTGGCTATAGCCCCTGTAGTCGTATTTACTCTGGACGACTTTTGCATAACTGGTAAACCGTTAGAGATAGACCAAATCATACTATACAAAAATGTAGATCTTGCTAAAATACACAATTTATGTCTCAATAAATTTTCTTGTAAGGTGAACCATTTCGGAGATATTCCTTGTTATGTGTGTGAGTTTCGGAAAACTTTAAAATTTCGTGAAATGGAACATCGTTGTTCATGTTTTTATATGTTAAGTGTGCAAAGAGAACGGAATCTCAAAGCTTTAAAACATTTGACAGTCACTCAAAACCTACTGTAATCCAGTATTCTCCTTCCACCTATAAGGACATAAGCAATAACATAATTTCTGTAAATTTTTATCTCAACTAACACGCAGATATAGGGATAGGAATTTGTAAGAATGGTTAGTACAGGAGTAGAGAAAGTCATGTGAGTGCAATACATCAGATTTTTTGTTAATATAGTTACACTTGAGTATGCAGAGTTAGTTAAAACTTACTTGGTTAGTAACTTTTGAGACAAGTCGCTGATTAAGCCAAAACTCGGGAGATAATCAGGTACAGGGAACTCACAAATTATGTTAACATTTTTGCTACTTCCGGTGAAACCGGAGGTTTACTGGAACTTCTTATATTAAATAGAAAACCCTATATACGTTTACATATTTCGTATGTACTCTTTAATAGCTTTTTAAACGTATTTACAATACACAATTCATTGCGTTAAAAAGTAGAGTAGGCTTAACGAGGTTTTATTTTTTGCCCGTTTTGTTTGTCCTCTGTTCTAGTACATGAAAGCACGTTTATGTGACTGTCATTTATTTATATCCATGGAATAAAAATTTGTTTTAATGATTTTTGCTTCTTCCGGTATAACCGGAAGTGAGTAAAACTTTTGGGTTTTAAATGGTACACCTAATAAAAGAAAAAGAAAACGAAACACATGCAGTTTATCTTCTGAATTCCATATTCAAACTGGTAGTCCTTAGTTGCTTGACAATGACAGTCGATCATAGAAACTATTAAGGAACGACTTAACCAGGATTTAGGAATGTCTTTCATCACTTCCACTATTCTATTAAACAAATCTGCTAAATTGTTGTATCTGTGGGGATATACCTACCAAAAGAAGTCTAAAGGCAAGAAATCTGGTGCACATCATGTGAGCCTGTGATGACTGTTACAACGTTTAGAAAGTGATGCTTCCGCGAGAGGTTAGGGACGTCTTTTGTTCGATTCTGCAGCGTATTTCATTACCCGGCTACGTCACCATACCATATTAGTGAAGTGACATCGAGAATACGTAAACTGGGCCATCAAAAAATGACTTGCTACAAAAATCGTAAAAATACTACTTTTCACAATTTTGGACACAATTTTAATCGCATTATCTCGTAGTTAATGTACTAAATTGTTACTTACATTGATAAAGATTTGGTATTTTCTCGTGATTTTAATTCTGATGCATTTATTACAACATTTCACCACGTAGAAGTTTTCAGAGTGCCGTAATTTCAACATCGAACACAGGGATAGCATAGATACGTATCTAGAAGTGGATAAAAAACAGAGCAGCTAGCTATCATGTACGTGTGTGTGTGTCATGGTCATAAAAAACAGATAGCCTGTCAAGAGTTCTCGTGCAAGCTACTCGCTAATCTCACGGATTTACAACATTAATTTTATTTCATTAGATACTGCGACGAGAGACATAAAAAAGTGAGCGAGGAGCAGCCGACGGTTTCAACGCTGTCAGGAAGCAGACGACGGATTTAACACGCCGCATATACATCTCCCACATCATTAATCCCGACCACCCGATGTTAAGAGGATTACAAAAATAAAATTATAAAAAGACGAGCTCCATGGTTTGCAAACTAATGATGTAAGCATGGTCGTTCATTGCGCCCGCTAGTTACTGTGTTTTCTTTCACCTACACTGGCTTAAAGACGACCTGGCTGGGCTGCAGTAAATAACCTGCTTGCTGTAAATTAAACCAGAGCAGAAAAGCTTCTAATAAGAAATCAATACTCTTATACTGTCAGCTATAATTATTTATTTGCGATAAAATTTGCTCCACCACATCCTTGTGAAGAAAACGTGAATTAACGTCTTGTTTCCCTTATACGATTTTCTCTACTCACTCTCGTATAAACTATTCTTACATGACCTTATTCCATTATCTACTACAGGTTAAGGGAGATAGGCATCTGTGGATATGGGACTACAGTAGCCTTACGTGATAGTCAAATCTCTAAAACATGGTCACTATGTGGTGACTTTGAAATTCCGTTCTCTTTGTATCACCGATAAGATGAATAACGACTTTCCATGTGGGAAAATTATGGATGAGTAATAAAAAAGTTTAAACTAATAACAAGAAGTATCTCGGAAATGGTTAACCCAAATAAATTTGACATAAATTGTATGCTTTAAGCGGTGGGAGGAAACAGATGAAGGTGTGGCCGAAAATGACAGATTTCATATTTTATGATTCTTGTAGTGCACATAGGAAGTTTTACAGCATTACACTGCCTGTAAGTTAATCTAATCACATCATATTTAAAGGTCTGCGCTCTGAGGAGTGTAACAGGACGGAAATCACTGCCTGAAAATATTCTCTCTTTTACCGATTTTAGTAGGATTTTTCCGTCAAGATTAGTTCGCACCTTATTCACCACTGGGCCACCGTGATCGGTAGGTATAACATAATTATAGCAGTTCTGCCGGTAGATGTCACTGTATACACTTCATAATCTGCCTTCTCCGGAATGAGTAAGGAAGATGAACTGTTTTATTTCTATTTTGCTGACTTCTTCAAGCTTGCTTGTCTCTTTGTTTATAATGAGCACGTGCTGTGTTACTACTAGGCGAAAGAAGCACTATGAACTGCTTATAAACTTCTAGGAAGGTCTCGAAATGTGTGGTTTAAAACTCATTTTTCTTTAGTTTAACTTTTGCTACACTTTTATTCATTCAAAACAAAATAACATACACAGATTAAGTGCTAGAAGGCTCAAAGTTTTTCTGTACTTTGTATAAAGGATGGCAAAAGAGATAAAACATTAAAATATGTATAAAAGATGCAAAGATTTTGAAATGTTTACTATGCTGTTCATAGTTTGTTGATTTTTCTTATAGTTGAGATATTACAAAATCCATGGGTTCTATGCGTTAAGTTTATTTATCGAGTTTATAGTTTTATGAAAAAAAATTCAAAATTCTATGACTGGTTGTTAATACAATCCGAGAAGGAATCGTAAACCAGTTAGTAATATTATTTTGTGACATTGGGCACGGCGCTCAACAAAGGACGGACGGGTCAAGCTACTTTACACCACTTGCCTTGCCGATGAGCGATAAAGGAAGTTCAGAGCCGAGCTGTCTCGCGGAATTGTTGTGTGTACGTGACTGTTAATAATCGAGGCGGCAGAAACAAAAGGGAAGTTGTGAACGTTCGCGAGATTTCTAGCTGACTTATTTCTATTGAGTATGTATGTGAGTTGTGAACGCGTGAAGATCTGTAGATTGTGTTAACTACGAGAAGAGAATGCTGTATTTGTGATAAAATTTTAGAAGAGAAAATGTGATAGAAAAGCAACAGGACTGATTTTTGTCATAATATTCCGTGGGTTTAAGGGTCACAAATACTTTCTCAGTGAGTTCTACTGTGATTGCTTCAGACAGGCGGAGGTGTGCAGAATAAATTTGTATAAATTTTTGCCTTAGAAAAACAAAAAGACGTGGCATTTGTAAAGTACCTGAAATACTTTCCATACTGTATGAACCACACTAAAAACACTGAAGACTTAATTTACGTCATTCCCTAGTGCAGCACTAGCGCTCCTGGCGAGAATGTGAAAGATGAAAACGACTGTCATTTACACTGTCACTGCTTATTTGAAACATTTTCACTGTAAAACAATGACAGCCTTTTTAGGATTAGTATTAATTAACCTGGCTTCCGCCGGATGTGGTGTATCAACAAATGGACGCATTAACAGCGCTCTCTGCCATCAGCTACTGAAATTCACTTAAACTTCACGATCAGTCACAATAACAGTGGCGGATCCCGAACAGTGCCTGCGTCAATGGAGAAGCACTTCATGTAGGCTAAAGTGTATTTCACATTAATCGTTTCATTTTATAAAACCCATAACATATATTCACTTTCCAGCAGATGGTAAATATATTGAGTTAAATACAAATAATATTCAAGAATATTGTCTATTTTACGATATTTCACTGGAAATACGTGTTGTGGCACTCCCTGAATAAAACGAACTGTTTTCACAGCAGTGTGTGTGTGTGTGTGTGTGTGTGTGTGTGTGTGTGTGTGTGCGTGCGTGCATGCGCGCGCGCGCGCGCGCGTGTGTGTGTGTCAGTCTGTGTATTGCTTTAGCGACCGAAGATTAAAAAATCTGATTTGTTGCAGTCACATGACTTTCTCTACTCTTGTACTAACCATTCTAACAAACTCTTATTCCTATATCTCCATGTTAGTTAAGATGAACATTCGTACAAATTATCGTATTGCTTATGTCCTTGTAGGTGCAAGGGAGGTATTAGAATACAGCAGGCTTTGTGCGACAGTTAAATCTTTTTGACCATTGAGATTCCGTTCTCTTTGCACCATTAACATATAAAAAAATGAACAACATTGTTGCATTTCGCTAAAGTTCTAAGTTTTCCGAAACTCGCACATATAACAAAGAATATATCCGAAATGGTTCACCGTACAAGAAAATTTATGGAGACATAAATTGTGTATTTTAGCAAGATCTACATTTTTTGTATAGTATAATTTGGTCTATCTCTAAAGGTTTACCAGTTATGCAAAAGTCTTCCCGAGTAAATACGACTACAGGGGCTATAGCCAGAAAATTCAAGATATACATTTCATTTGCAATAGACATATCTCAAACATATGACATTTTAATCAAAATCGTTAGAGCCATTTACAAGAAAATCAAAATTTTCGAAAAATTTTCCATGTAAAGGGTAATTTATGGTGGGGTTATTTTCTTCAAAATCTTCGTGTCACATCCTTGAACGACATTAAACTTAAATACCAACTTTGGTTTTTAACCTAATTTTAGTTTTTGAGTTAGGCTGTCCACAGACTGACAGACTGACACACAGACTGGCACACAGACACACACACGGACGTTTTTCTAATAAAAATGATTTTTTTGATTCAGGGAGTCTCAAAACACATATTTCCGGTGAAATCTCAACATCAAAATTTTGGGTGGAATACAATATTTCCCATACTTACCAGCAGAGAAAGTAAAAAGAGAAAAGGTCCCACATGACAAAATACCATTTATATCGAAAATTTTTCGAAATGTTTCACTGAGTGAGTAAGTAATTAAGGTTAACGACACATTGACAACAAGGTCATTTGGGCCCGGAGGAAATTTTCATTTTCCCAAAAATGGCTGTAACACTTTTGATTAAATTACCATAAGTTTATGATAGTTAACGACAAAGAAAATGCTTATCTTGAATTTTCGGGGAATGAAATTTGAAGACCTCTTCATTCTAAATAAATGTTGCATACTTGGTGATACAGAGACACGAGAAGTACTGCGTGCTTGGAGAAAGCATCCGAAATCACCGCCACACACAACGAAACCTACAAACACACCTGAAAGATTAGAAACAAACGGAATGAAAGGGAAATGGGGTAAAGAAATTCTGGTAGATAATATACCATTCCAACATTTGCCTATCGACCAGGGAAAACAATGTAAACCCAAGGTTAGGATGGACGGGAATTGAACTCAATTCCTCCCGAATGCAAAAGCCTCAGTTATCGCTACACTAATTAATGGTATTAACAATATGGGATATAATTTAACAGCCCTTATGAGGCACCCCCCCCTCCCCCCCTGCACATCACATCTGCTAATGCCATTGTCAAAACAGACTTCTGATCCTTTTACAGGCAGAGATAAACTGCGTAGAGAGAAAAACTAGGAGAGTAGTGCATTAATAATTCTGCATATGACCACATAAAGTATAGATACATTACACTTTGAATGCGCTAGCCACCACAATCAATTGGCGATTATTACGTAATGCGGAAATGGGTGAAGCAAATAATGGCGTGTTACCGAAATCAGCCAGATCCAATAACTGAAAATGAACTCTTACCACTGGGGTGTTGATTGTAGTGTTTTAACCACGAAACCAAGGGAAAGCAAGCGGCTGTTATAATTAATGCGGGCCAGTGCATGTTAACTCCCCATATACATTAATAACATTCGTTCAGCGTGATGCGTGCCACTAACTCTGATGGTGAAAGATTTGCTCCCATCGATTTCATGTGAGATGTTCTTGAGGCTACAGACGTCCAAAAATAAGTTCGGCATTGAAAAGACTGCCCAGAGGTTTACTGACTTCCACAATGGCTTTTAAACCTAGCATACTGTGTTCATAACCCAGAAGGGAAGTGTTCCTTAAGGAGGCAGTGTAGTCTGAATATACAGCGAGTTAAATCAATGTAACAAAATGACAAAATTAGTCGAATTACTTTTTTATCATTTTATTTTTTTTCTAAACTTTTGCACAGATACCAGTCTTTTGTGCTATCACAACTCGCAACTATTTACTTCTGGTAACCTTGATTCAGTCCTTTCAGCGTCTTTCTCTTACACTCAATACGACGATAAAATCACTCGACGCTTATTAAATTTTCCTTACCACTCGTAACACATGCACAGCTATCTCACACTCATTGACACACTGACTGGCTCATGTTCGTAATTGTAACTAACAATACCGTTTCCTCGCCTCTTTGTAACCCGGAGATGACGTCAAACCGGCCTTTTACGAACTCATTCAAACAGGCCGGCAATGACGTAGCCAGATCTTTCTCAAAGGTTCTAGAGAAGCCCCCTTTTGGTTCTGCCGCTCTGATTGTTATTTATCACAGAAACAGTCGCGCGAGGCGGCCTGGTTTTCTCGCCAGCCTGGTTAGTGTGCAGTAGCTTAGCTCCAACAGTCCTTTGTTTTGCGCCGTGCCCGGTGGCACACTAAGTTAAATTACCACTGATATTAAAGTAATCGAAATTTTTACAAATTATTGTATGACAATAGTTTCACTGATAGCTTATGTGATTCAGTGTATAAAAATTATTTCATCCAGCAGAAAAATAATAAAATTAGTCTTAAAACGTGTAAATTCATTTTTCTCAGAACCATGAGAGGTAGGCAACTAACATTTTCAGTATATATTTTTATTAATGAGGCATTATGTATACAACTATTTAATATAGTAACTATTATTCTCTCAGAGTTTGTCGAAAACACATGCAAATTAGATGATTTAGAGTTTGTTCTTTATGTTGCGTGGAGAGTTTGGGTTATCTAGAACAGGCTGTTCCAAATCCGCGAGTTTGCGCACGAGTGCGCAGCAGAGCTGCGCAGAGCTGCGCAGAACACGACTTTAGAGGGAGGGCGCCGAATGATGACAGCCAATACGTCATTGGGCAAAGGTTATAGCAACCTCACTCATTCTCCGTCGCAGATCTCCGCCAGTACGCATCGTGCCGTGACGTCAGCTTACCTCAGAGTAAAATTATTCACATAAGTAAATAATTGAGGTTAGGTTATTATATTAAGAACATGCATACAAAATTGTGATTATGTATTGTAAGTAGTCGATGAACAGAACAGTTTGAACTTTTAAATCAGGTGCCATTTACGCCTCAACGCCTTGGTGGTAAACACTTTCTCCGATACTCGTCATAAGCCTCTGAGGAAGTACTAGGTAGATTGAATTCTAAAGCGCGTTCCACCCTTAGAAGACAGTACACGTTAAATGGAGCGCAGTGTTGCAACATGTACTAGTTGCGAATCTTTCTCCGCGCGCGCGATCCCGAGGTGGCCGGAGTCCTGCACTTAGTCCTTCAACTGCTGCTTGACGAGATGGGCACTTTTAACTTTGGTATCCCTGCATGCCTTTGTTACTGTATGACCTAAATTTACAAATGACTCGTCTGTATAAACAATAGATTTCCCCTGGTCCCTAAACCTTTTTACGTCTTTTAGATATTTATGTCGCCATCTGATGATATCGATATCGTCTCTTTCTATTAATATGCACTTGTTACCCTTTCTTTCATATTCGAACCCCAAATCAGAGTGGCCCTTGAGAAATTTGGTAGGGTCTCATCACTGTTGATCTGTGACAAAATTATATTCAGCGTGGGTGGAATATTTGCAAACTGTAAATAATGAACAATTCGCCGCACTCCACCTTGCACTATTCAATCATATTGGTTAACCTAGCGTTTTGTGTAGTCCCGCCCTTTTTGCTTTCTTTTTCGATGGCGTTCATAGAGGTCCTTTCATTACTTCCTTTTTAATCATACGCACTACTGCTTCTGAACACCCGATAGCCTTAGCTGTTTCTTTTACCGCCTTACTTACACGCATTTTACTTCAAAAATAATCTAACACATTCATAATTATTTGGCATTCCTTACTTCTTAATTTACCAATATATCGTCTCTTCCTAGCTTCCCCCCTCCATAGCTACAAATATTTACAAAAATGTTAAACAAATAACGCAATAACAGCTCACAGTTACACACACGGTTTCTTTCGAACTAATGTTAGTGCTGCTCCTCATACTATCTTCTGTGTCAGGCCTGGCGCGAGAATACGCTTAATAGATGAATACCTTTTGTTTGCCTTACTGGATAAAGGAAAGAGGTTACTGCCTTTTGGTTTATTTTAAAAACTTTCTGCAACCTTCCTCAACATTTGTTCTCGCTGGTTCCCTGATGTAAACTCAATAACAAAAAAGTTTCACACTGCGTAACTTTTGCAGTGCACAGATATAAAATTTTCCGAAAACATTTAATTTAAAAAATTATAACACTTAACTGGGTAAACATAGAGAATTCAAAGTAGGCAGGTAGTAGCACTATGTTTTACTCTACCTAAGAAAAAAATATAGATGCATTCTAGCAGTTAGTTCGTTAGTGCGTGATGAGTATAGAAACAGCAAATATCTCACTTCTATTGAAAAAAACGTTTTCTGAAGAAATTTGGGCCTTTAGAAATGTATCTGAAAAGGATATAACCTGATAGAGAAAAAAATGCTGCATAGGATAATGTGTTCAAATCTGAAATTTATAACAACTTAATATTTATACCATGCTATTAGGAATCTGACAACAGCGCGAGGTTAGAAAAGGACGCGGCTAATGGCAACTTGTATGCGCTAGTTAGAGACAGATATATCCGATTTAACTCCATACTGTCTTCTAAGAGTGGAACGCTATATAGCTTTAGGGGCTATATAAAACGATGTTATACACTTTTGAATGAGCACTCAAAATAATAAGTATTGAAGTGCGCCCAGAAATTTGGTATCGGAATTTTATCGTAAATATACATTTTGGCAGCCCCTGGGTCCAAAAAGGAATTTTTGGATGTGTGTGTAGAACAGGTCAATCTCTCTAGTCAAAACCTTGTGTTTTTGCACATTCTGAAACAAGAGGTTCATGTTTTTTTCTGAAATTATTCGGCACATGCTTTACCTCGCTGAAGAGCACTAGTTAAGTAATTTATAATAGAACTTTTTCTCTAGAGCTTAAATCTCCAACTTTTTCACCGGCTACTCTGTTCGCATATAACAACTTGCGCTAATTAAACAAGTTTGTTTAGTAAATTTTTTGCACGTTTAGATACTTGAAATATCCCTAACTAAGCATTCTGCTCCAGTAGAAAAAGTACCTTCGTAGCCATCCAAAGCGCGGCAAATGTCAGGTAATAAATAAAAAAGTTGCACACTAATTGGTTCTATAAATTCTGTGTGATGCACGTCTGATGAACTTTCTATATGTATATGCGGATCTTTATCATCTATGGTTCAGTGAACTGTACGTTCCGAGCCGTAAACTAAGTAAAATCTCATATGTAAGGGACACCCAACTTTATTGTAGCTGTCACTTATATTTATTGCTATTTTATGCTGTCTTGCAAATTAATATACTTATTGTTACTCTCGATTCTAGATATTTACAGTAAGCAGAGCAAATATCTTACATAACCTATCAATGTAAGTAATCACTTGAAGTAATTGTCATTATTTATGAAATAATTTGTAAAAATCTGAGGTGTTGCACTCATATGACTTTCTCTCCTCTTGTAGCAACCATTTTTACAAACTCTTATTCCTATATCTTCTTCGTGCTAGTTAAGATAAACATTTGTACAAATTAATGCTTATTTCCTTGTAGGTGCAAGGGGAATATTGGAATACAGTAGGCTTTGAGCGATAGCCAAATCATTTAAAGCTTTGAGATTCCGTTCTCTTTGCATGCTTAACATACCTATAAAAAATGAACAGCGATCTTCTATTTCACAAAAGTTTTTAAGTTTTCCTGACACAAATAACAAGGAATATCTCCGAAATGGTTCACTCTGCGAAAAAAATGGCTCTGCGGTAGCGTGTGAGGTTGCGGGTTCGAACCCCATCGACCTTGAATTTTTTGTCGTTTTCTCTGGTCGGTGGGGACCTTTCTTTCCATCATTTCCCATTAATTTGCTTTCTGGTGTGACTATAGGCTTTGTGTCGTATGACGTGTTGAATTCCCTCGGCTCTAGTTGTCTTCAAGTTGGAGATTTAAGGGACTTAAACGCATTTCTGTGACGTTTTTTGCCTATGGCCTGTAGTCTCCTGTAGTTCCTTCAATTCATCCCTTCTCCCAGTAGCCATTGTAGTGAACACGTGACAATGAGCGCGGCTCGACAAAGGGTTTTCGACACTATTCGCGAAGCGTCCGGTGACCGGCGTATTTGTAGAGGTTTCAGAAAAGGTGACATTTAGAAAGGTTTGTTTTACGTCATCCACGCTATAAAAGGAGGCGGGACGAGGAGAGAAGTAGTCGTACATAGTTATGAATATGAGTCGTCGCAACAGACAGTGTTTGAGAGAGAGAGTGCGTGTGTGTACAGTCGTCGGGAGAGACGCGCCGCGCCGAAGTAAAGCCAGTGAAGCAGTTTTAGTAGTGTCGAGTAATTGTATTGTCAAAGTCAGCTGTGTAAGAGACAGAGAAAGTGCAGAAAGACAGAAAGGAATGAGTCAAGGTTACGAGATAAATGTAGTTGATTGCAATATCAAGAAGGACTGAAGACTGTGCTAATCCCAGTAAAAGAGAAGAAGTTTTGGAAGTGACAGGGACCATAATTCGACTCGACTGGTCATTTTGTCACACTGGTGTCAGAAGTGGGATTTGTCGAGTTGTCATGTAGGTCACAGTGTACCAAGTGTCTCCATCTGTTGCATATTTTATATCTATACATAACGGAGAAGGAAAACCGGAATTAGCCTAAAATTGGAAATCCGGTAACAACACTACGACATCTATACGAATGCTATCAGAAACTTCCTGAGGAACATGTGTTCAAAGGAGAAATATGCACTCAAGGACGTCATCCCAACAACTCCAAAATTCTATTGTATGTATAAGCAGCCTTGCTTTCAATTCACAAAAGACCCTTAAATATGAATCAAAGGAGGGTCCAAAAGAAGTGTTGTGTTTGCAAGAAACTCGGCCCAAAGGTCCATTGTCCGTCCGTCCGTCTTACCCATTTCTATGGCACTGCGGCAAATTTCATTACCGGCTTGGCCCTCCAGGCACTTTGCGTTTTCTCTGCCACTCTCACGAGCTGCTTTGACTTTTCTGGCTGAGTTAGGGTACTAAAGGAAGAGGAAGGGAGGGAAGAAAAAAATACCAGCTACAGGCTGTTTCCAAATACTTTGCTTTACTCTCAGAGAATTTTTCTGATAACGTCAATATAATTTTTTCACAGTCGGTAAATTCGTTAAAGTTTACCGTTTTGAGCATAGCGTACGAGCATATAAAAATTCTGATGCACTCGCATGACTTTCTCTGCTCTTTCAACAACTATTCTTATAAACACCAATCCCTCTGTTTATTTTATGTTAATCTAGACCATTTTCTTGAGGTACAAGGGGAATACAGTAGGCTTTAAGTGGAAACTCATACGCTTCAGCTTCCTATATCATTTCTGTAAACGTTTCTTAATTAACATGAAATGCATAGAAAAAATAAGCTTTGGTAAGAGGCTTTATAAAACAGATATAAAAATAAACGACAGTGGAAAGAGAAATGCATGTGAATGGGATACATCAGCTTTTATTTGCTTACATAAGCCTTTTATCTCCAGAAACTGTACTTACAGTGGCGATCATATTGGAAACTCAAAGAGCACAGGCTCTCTAAGCTTTTACTTATGTTATAACTTTTGATAAGCATATCATAAAAGCAATTTTATTACAGATTTTCAACTCACATTACATTAATGCCATAGAGAGGGGGAGAATAGAAGACAGAGAATATGAAGGGGGGGGGGTGGTTACGATAAGGGAGGGACGTGAGGATACAGAGAAAAGACAGGGACGTGAGAATGGGGAGAAATGAAAAACGAAAGACAATGAAATAGGGCATAGAAAATACAGAATTTTTCTATTTAACTTAGTAACCTGGGTATAGTTCATATTTTGGCTGTGCAACTAAATAAGTATAATAGTAATAGTAATAATAGTAGACAATATTATTATTATTATTATTATTATTATTATTATTATTATTATTATTATTATTATTATTATTATTATTATTATTATTATTATTATTATTATTATTATTATTATTATTATTATTATTATTATTATTATTATTATTATTATTATTATTATTATTATTATTATTATTATTATTATTATTATTATTATTATTATTATTTATAGACGAAGCCAGAACTGATTTTTCTTGTCCGCGAGGATCTTCAAACAGTTTCTGGAAATTCTCGGCTTGCTACGATTTCATGCAGCATGAAGCAGAGAACTGGTTTTAATCTAATGGAAAAGGACAGGAATATTTGCACAGGTGTTTCAGTACATAGTGCAGAGGGAAATATTCCCTCGCGAAAACTACAATTCCCTCCCTCCCTCCCCCACAGTTCGTGTTTAGTGTGGGAACTAAAAGTCTCGGATTTATGAGTAGAACTGTTGCCAGAGAGGTGTACTGTAAAGAGTGAGAAATTAGCTAACTTGGTATTTACCGTGGTTCCCCACCCTGTCACTAAAGTCGCTAGTGTTTCTATAAATGTACGGCGCTCCAGTTTTATTACTCTATGTCCAAGGTACCTGCTTTTGTGTCGAGGTGTTAAATGCTTTACTTTCTCTACGGTATTATGATTGCGGCATTAACAGATACTTATGTTGTATTAATAAACTATTCTTTAAAAAGCTATACAGAGGTAGAGATTTAAAAAGATTAGTCATTCGTGTCTTTTCCAGTTGTTAAAATGAGTCGTTTAACCACAAAATCATGTTAAATAATTCGATTCAGTGTCTCGACTGGGCTAAATTGGTGGACATAGCTATGCAAGCGCGCAAAGCGGAAGATCAGGAATGTTGACAGTAAAAACACTATAACAAACACAATACAATATAACTCACAGCTGTTATTTCCTCTCCTAACCTTGACACAAACATTTCTGTCTTTCAGTTCCCTCTGTCTAACAAACTGCTGGCTTCGGGAATTACAGTCACAATCGCTTCGCGTCAAGACTGACTCCGAAGCGCCAAATAAGTCTCCCAGAACTGTCACGATACATTTCTCTGCATGACGACTCATCCAAAAACTACTCGACGCTCTCGCCTTTGCGCTCGCGAGAATGACATAGCACGGACATTTCTCGAAATTCGCCTTTTCTCGAACCACAGCTGGAAGTCTCGGGAACAGTATCCCTCTGACCACCCGCTTCCAGGTACTGTTTTGCATTCAAGAAGCCCTAAATACTTGTTATCTTTTTGCTCTATGAAGTGATAAAGTTAAAACGTGATAATGGCTGTAGAAAGTCATGTGAATATAAACACAATTTTTTCCGTTGCTGTGAATGTACTAACAGGGATTTCTTTCATATAAACACATTTAAATGGAATTGTTCTGACCTGGACACGAACCGCAGCCTTGAGTAAAGAACGCCAATGCAAAACCAACAGCGGCTAAGATGTGTTTAATTTACTGTACATATATAAGACTTGTAGTGCACTAAAAATATAAAATTAGATGGAGGTGTGTGTGTGTTTTGGCAGCGTTTCCGAGGCGCAAGGTAAAGAAAAGGCCGGCTGTTATTCTCTGCTCTCTAGCCCTTCAGGTCAGGTGACTCCCACCAAAGGGTCAAAGGCTTCAATCCGTTAAGTTGGCTTCCCTGCTTTGAATATGCTCTGAATGGAAACCGTTAAGCTTCTTCGCATCTGATATACTGGCAATGCTCTGTGACCGTGAATTGTGGGCTGGCGCGGAGCGGCGCGGCGCGGTCCGGCGCGTTTCTGCTGCGTCACTTGATTTCTTTGTTCCTTTCTGTGAAGTAGGTACCTCTCCTACCGAATTATTTCCCCACTTCAGTTTCTGTCCACCATGTCAAAACTACACACTAACAAAAATATGTAGAATACAATTTTAAAAAGAGCAATCGATGTTAAAATTTTGAAGTTGTCCTTCCATCATTTATGGGCAAAGAGGGCCGCGCCATAGCCGAGTGGTTAGATCATTCGCTTCTCACCAAAGCGTCTCGGGTTCCAACCCAGGCAACGGCATGTGGGATTTGTGGTGGACGAAGCGGCGCTGGGATGGGTTTCCTCCGGGTTCTCCGGCATTTCATTCCATCAATGCACCATCTTCATTCCATGTGTTATCAATGTCACCGCCTGTGGTGCCGTAGTAGTAAAAGTGGGCGTTAAACACTTTAAAAAATCTGATGTGTTGCACTCAAATGACTTTCTCTACTCTTGTACTCACCATTCTTACAAACTCTTATTCCTATATCTTCTTCGTGTTACTTAAGATAAACATTTGTAGAAATTATGTTATTGCTTATTTCCTTGTAGGTGCAAGGGGAATATTAGAATACAGTAGGCTTTGTGCGATAGTCAAATTTTTAAAGCTTTGAGATTTCGTTCTCTTTGCACACTTAACCTATAAACAAATGAACGATGTTCCATTTCACGAAACTAAGTTTTCCAAAACTCACACACATAGCGAGGAATATCTACGAAATGGTTCACCCTACAAGAAAATTTATTCACACTTAAATTGTATATTTTAGCAAGATCTAAATTTTTTGCATATAATTATTTGGTCTACCTATCTCTAACGGTTTACTAATTATGCAAAAGTCGTCCAGAGTAAATACGACTACAGGGGCAAGATATAAATTTCATTTGTCATAAAATATCTCAAACATAAGATATTTTAATCAAAATCGTTAGAGCCATATTCAAGAAAATCAAAATTTTCGAAAAATTCTCCATGTAAAGGGTAGTTTAGGGTGGGGCTATTTCCTTCAAAATCTTCGTGTCGCATTCTTGAAAGACATTAAACTTAAATACCGACTTTGGTTTCTAACCGACTTTTCGTTTTTGAGTTATGCTGTCCACACACACGGACGTTTTTCTAAAAATGCTTTTTTTTTATTCAGGGGGTCTCAAAACATATATTTCTGGTGAAATCTCAACATCGAATTTTTGGGTGGAATACAATATTTGCACTACTTACAGTAGAGAAAGTAAAAATGCTATAACGAGACTGACTTTCAATACTTTCTGCCAAAGACCTCACATATCTAGGCCAGTGGGTCGCGCATTGAGAAGTGAAGCAAAATCGATGGTCACTCTTACAGCCATTTTTACTTCCTCTATATATAGTGAACAGGTGAAGTATTATGTTCGACTTAAATTTCGATGTCGAAATTTCACCGGAAATATATATTTTGAGGCCCAGTGAATAAAAACCTCATTTTAGAAAAACATGTGTTTAAATTTAATATATTTCAGGGATGCGACAGGAATACTTTGGAAAAAAAATCCTTCTGGGTACAATTTTTAGAAAATTTTGTTTTTCTCTAAAATGGTTCACGATTTTTATTAAAATGCCACATATACATTATTTTATGGCATATGTGCATTTTCAATCTCTGGCCTTCCGGGTTCGATTCCTGGTAGCGGCGTGGTAATTTTTCTCCCACTGTGAGGTCTAGCACTCAGCCTCGTTAGGTCCCTGAGGGGCCGATTGAGGAGCTACATGATAAAGAAGTAGCGAAGTCGCTAAGGCCAGGAGGGTTCGGCATGCTGACCACATCCCACCCTTCAGTTGTGCACCCACTAGTTGTGGGCAGAGGTGGAAGACGCAGCGGCTGGGCGTTAAGCCTTGGCTCGAGCAGGGCTATTACACCAGGTGTTATTTATCTTTGTTATAAACGCGAGCAGTTTATGTCAGGAATTGTTGGTAAAAACTACATAAGGCATTTTAGTAGATTTTCGGGATACAAATTGTGTTTCTAGGACAAGTGAGATAAAAGTTCTACAATGTCCACAGATTGTCTGGTGATACAGGGGTAGCTATATATGTTCGCAAGGTAACCTACTGCAGTGCCATTTTCTCGAACTTTATAAATGTGCAAGGCCCTCTTATACCAGGCCACGCTTCATTTATTTTTCCACTTGGATAGCGCCCTTTTCTTCCTTTTGGTAATCTGCTACTATTCCCTGCCTCTATCCTCGTCGACTTATTGTGGATTTTTCTTTTAAATTCATTCTGTCAACGCACGGCAACCTACTCTGGAAAATTTAAAATCATACGTATTAATAATAAAAATTAGAGTCGGATTTTGCTTTCTCTTCTATTATCATTATCATCATTATTTCAGTTTTTATGTTATTCCCACACAAACCTTTTTCTAAAAATGTTCGTTTTGAAACTAACGGACTTCCAAATATATTTCTGGTGAAATATCACATCGTATTTGAGCGTTCTATGTTAATGGTAGAAAAAATGGTTAGATAAGAAGAATGAGATGGTTATTCGGCTGTTTTCTCTGCCATGCTATAAAAATCAGCATATACATACAATAAGGATAGAATATAGAATGAAATGATAAGGTTAAACAACAATATGATACATTTATATTAATAAAAACATAAAAAGCTCATGTTTGTATTAACTGTACCTGCAAAAACCGTATAAGTGGTGGGTAGGTTAGTAATTTGTCATATACGCACGCCTTGAAACTTACCTTGTTTGTAAGGACGTGTGTATACATAAACAGAACCGGAAAAGGCAGGCAAACACTCGATTGCATTCCTGTCACCCTTGTTCTCCATGCCTGATTTATCGGTGTTATGATATTAGTTGTGATAATTCTACACGAGCCCGCAATGTTCATAAAATAAAATCACATTCTGAGTTGCCGAAGCTCTGCGGGAATGAAACCTTATGTTGCAATAGCGGAAAGGAAATAAGGTTATGAGCATTATCGTTCGATAGCTTTGGGACTGTATCTGGTCTGCAGCAGCAAATATGGAGCAGTTTTTGTGAAATAAAACACTGCAGATTCTATTCAAACAGCGTTGAATGTAGGTCAATATGGCGGAATTAAGGAAAGCGCTTGTGGTAGGGGAAGCAGATAAAGTCGCCTTTAGTTTCCGTTTTACTATAAGGTCACGATGGACTCCTGCTGGGAGTGTCCGTTATCTACCAGAGGCACGTGGGCCTATCCAGATATCAAAACGGAGCCAGTTTAATCCTTGTGTGTCACAGAGTCCCCCTCTAAACTTCCAACTTGATGAATAGGGAAACCGCACACCAGGAGAAGACATGATAACGGTTTGGAAATGAACACCACTGTGCTTATACGTACGTGGAGAACATTCCCTTTTGGTTCTAGGCCCAAAACTACTCCCTGCGTTTCTACACTTTGCTCCAAAAAGATAGCTCCGTCCAACGCACAACTTATTTAGTTTACCGAATCGTTTATTTAATGCGCATGTGAAAAATCTGACATGTTGCTTTCACATGACTTTCGCTACTCTTGTAAACACTATTCTCACAAATGCACAAAAGGCTTCTTCACTTCAAGGAGTAGGCTTGTAGTCGCTTCCGACTTCACAATACCCATTTTTCATTCCTCTATTACGTTTAGTAGAGAAAGTATTGTATTCCACCCAACAATTCCAAATCAAGATTTGACGGGAAATATATATTTTGAGGCCCCCTGAATCCAAAAAGTATTTTTAGAAAAATATGCGTGTGTGTGTGTGTGTGTGTGTGTGTGTGTGTGTGTGTGTGTGTGTGCGTGCGTGCGTGCGTGTGTGTGTGCCAGTCTGTGGACGGCATAATTCAAAAAGGAAAAGTTGGTTAAAAACCAAAGTTGGTATTTAAGTTAAATGTCTTTCAAGGATGTGACAAGAAGGTTTTGAAGAAAATAGCCCCACCCTAAACTATCCTTTATATGGAAACTTTTTCGAAAATTTTTATTTCCTTGAAAATAGCTCTAATGATTTTAGTTAAACTGCTATATGTTTGAGATATTTTTACGACAAATAAAATGCATATTTTGAATTTTCTGTAGTAGTCCTGTTTACTCTGGATGACTTTTGCATAGACAAACTCTTACTATACAAAAAATGTAGATCTTGCTAAAATACACAATTTACACAATTATTTTAGAGTCAACCATTTCGGGGATATTCGTTGTTATTTGTGTGAGTTTTGGAGAACTTGTACTTCTGTCAAATGAAACATCGTTATTAATTTTTTTTATGTTAATCGTGCAAATAGAATAGAATTTGAAAGATTTGAGTATCGCTCAAAGCCTACTGTATTCGCTTATTCTCCTTGTACCTACAAGGAAACAAGCAATTGGACAATTTCTGCAAATATTTCTCTCAACTAACACGAAGTCACAGATTTTTCTATTACAAATAATAAATATACCGGTCTGTTTTATTACTAACTTTGACTATTGCTTCTTTTGCCTAAACTGCATGTTTCGCGATGAATGGGAAAAGTTTAAAATACGCTTCTCCTGAGATGAAATCCCTTATGAAACCAAAGGACATAAAAGTGAAACACAATATTGTCTTCAAGATGGCGGTATCGAAACGCGTGGCCGCAAAGCCTTGCTATTTATCACCGGGATTTTTATTACAACATGGCGCTGTCACAAACAGAATGTGAGAGGCGATCTTCAGCTATCCCTTTTTATGATTACATAGTAAAAATATCTTTACGAGTCTCGTAAATAAGGTTGCCTTCGTACGACGCATGCGCGGGCGCACGTGTGTATATCGCGAAGAAACAAACATTGGTTTGTAATGTAACATGCCACTATCTCATTTTGGGCTTTTAATGTCAATATATATTTTTCCGATGCTAGTTTATGTTCAAAGCCGTAGAATATAACCACGTGTCTGGAATAATTTTGCTCTATTTTAAACACGCACACAACCGCTATACGATCCGTAATGGGCCCAAATGACCTAGCTATCCAGGAACCCTTAAATCTCTCACTTACTCACTCACTCTCGATTCGTAAGGAAATATGGCTCCTCCCTCTTGAAACAGTTCTAGCGAACATTATAGAAGTATATTTTGCACGTGGCGTATGGCTGGAAGTTGCGCAGTGGTTTATGGTCGAATTCGCTGTAGTATTTATATAACCTTAGTGATGCTATGATGCTATGCTTCCGTGTAGTAAACATTGCGGAACAGTCCATGGGTAAGTATAGGGCCCACTCTCATTATTAGCAGTCTCTTGTTTATTTCAAGTACAAAACAGAGAGGTCAATCCCATCATTATTTGCATGACGTCACTCGTGCAGATCCTACCAATGTCACTTACTAGATGATCTAAGAACCCTTCTAGAGGTTTATTTTGACGCGGGTCAAGTAACTGAGCGAGAGGTGGGAATTGAATTCCGCTCTATCATTGCCGAATAAATGAAGATTTGTCAACATTTGTCTGTTTATTTCATTACTCCCGGCCTTCCGGTTTAGGATTTTCTCCCTTAACACTAATATGTAACTGATTCTTTGCACAGTGTTAATTATTTACACTTCCCCCTTTTCATTTCAAATTTTTACATAAAATATTACTTGAAGTTTAAAACAAGAATTTATATGCGAGTACTTAAATTTATGCAATCATATTATGCATTGTTCATCATTTTTTCATCATGACATGAGCTTGTTCCATCTTCAAGGTAACTTATCTGCCCATCTCCTGACGTTCCTTCTACATATTGATTTACCACTTTGTATTAGCTTTGGTGTTCAATCTCCATCCATTCTGTTTTCATGATATTGTCGTTTCCTCCGTATTCAATTATTATTTAATTTAGACTCTGGTTTCCCAACTTCCTTCTGATGCCTTTATTTCTTTTTCATCCAAAATTCTGTAACCAGCAACATATCTTAAAAACCTCATTTCGGCAAGCTCTATCTTGTCAATGTTTCATCATTGTCGCTTTGTTACTTTTGAAAACTTATTTTATTATACTACATATCATTTAGAATTAATTTATTTTCTCATATGAAATAAATTTTTTATATTCACTGGAGATATATAACGCATGTATAGCATATTGCAGATTATCTTCCGAATGTGCAATTATAATAAAGCCATCAGCAAATGAGAATGTGTAAATATGTTTTACTTTTATTATAAAGTGTTTTCACAACCTTAGTTCCCATTGTACGTCATTAACATACAAATTAAACAAGCTAGGTGACAATGGATACCCCTATCTTAATCCTAGATTACCTTCTACATCTTTTCTACTGTTTCCATTTCAGAATTGGAACAACATAAATGTTTTGTGGCAGAAAACAGAAGTACAGCATTTATTGCGCGATTTTTTGGTATTTCAAATAAAAACATATTTCTTTATATATCGCTTATTCACGTTGACACGTTCATGCTTAATTACGTCATTGTTATTCTTTTTATTAGTTCGTGTGTTTGTGTCTGTGTGTTGTGTGTGTGTGTGTGTGTTAACTCCAAAACGAATGGTGGTTAACACCAAATTTGAGATTTAAGTTTAGCGTCTTCCAAAGATGCGACACAAGGATTTTGAAGAAAATACTCGAGAGAAATTTTTCGAAAATTTTGGTGTGCTTAAAAATGTCTTAATAAGTTTAAGATAATTTTATGACAAACAATTGCATTTCCCGGTAATAGTCTCTAAAGTCTTTAATCTGAGTTATTTTTGATAACTGGTAAAACGTAAGGGTTGTAAAAAAATCTTAGTAACCCAAATATGTATGTATTCCTAGATCTCGTTAAATAAAATAATATGTTATTGGTTTGAATTTTCCAGTACTTATGCTTTTGTAAAATGGAAAGTCATTATCCTTCTCTCTCTACACCCCCCCTCTCTCTCTCTCTCCCTCTCGTGGTCGTCCAAAGAATATGGAATTTCAAAGACTTCACAAAGCCACTAGCTCTAAAAAATTGGACTTAAAAATTACTGTATCTCCATATTCACATTGTATCTACCAGGAGATATGAAATAAAAGCATTTCTAAAAAATGTTGTTTCGATTAATATGAGATAGAATGAGTAGAACGTCATGTGGGTGCAATACGTAACATTTTTTCCTCTTAATCTACTTTTCCAACTTTGTCACATAGCTATGCGACAAAGTAGAAGTGTCACCAAAAAATTGTGATTAATTTATGCATGATAATTTTCTCTTGCAGTGAATGAATGTATATTAAACGTGCTTTCTCAGTGCTGCATGAATACACTACGAGGCTTAGTGCATCCCGTTTCTAACCTCAACTGTTTCTCCACAATAATAATGAACCACTGTCATTTCAAATTTGTCATCCAGCTCTTCGAATCAAATTTGAGATATCAATGCTAAATATCCTAGAAGCAGATTAATGAATAATTTAGTTGTAAACTTTTGAAAGCAGAATTTATCTTGAACCAGCTTTTATTATAAACTGTCTTGTGTTTCTAATATTTCAAGCAGGTAAACCAAAATTAGCAGCCCAATCTTTTACTCTCCTAGTGCTCTTTTTGTGGTTAAATTTCATGTTCTTATTAACGTTTTATTCAGTAAAGAAATGGAGAAGCTGAAGATGAGACGCAGTGCTTCTTTGAAGTAACACAGCAAAACTGAGCGCTAACATTGTTATCTAACAATTAAGCTAATTATGCCGGGAGCAGCTTCTCCAATAGCACCAACAAAACAACCAGAAATTATTGCCTCGCTGTAGTTTTAAAACAACAACCGCAGAAGCGGGTCGTACCGAAAGTTTCTTTTTCCGACCGACCTCAGTAAAATTAAACATTTAGCAGTTCAGTTGGGAACTAAATGGTATAGACTCTCTGAACCTCATTGATTTTCCTGTGAAAACTATAGAGCTCCGATTCCTTCATTAATCATTTAGAAGTTTGTTACAAATTGCTCTGCAGCGCAAATTGAACTAGTCTTCCCTATATTTTACCGTCTTGTGCAATTTACGTTATGCTACTTTAGCGTTTTAGTAAGTAATAGAACTGTCCTATTTAATTACAGCTATACCCAACTTTCCTTTTCCTTAAAAGGAAATAAAGAGGCACTATAGCTAATTGGTTAGACCTCTCGCTTGTAGGTTGGTAAGAGCGCATTCTTCGGTCGGCAGGTACTCGGGGCGCTTGCCACGTCCCACCCTCTGCTACTGCTCCTCAAACATGACGACCGTTGAGAGCCGAGGTGTTGCTTGCGGGGCTCTTGGCGCTTCGCGGGCTGTTGTGGCACGAAATTTGTTTATTTTTAATAGGAAATAAGATATTAAATTATCCCTCGAAAGACAGGCATAATAGAAAAAACAAATACATGAATTTATTACTTTCTCTACTATTTATAGTAAAATAAAGTACTGTATTCCACCCAAAAAATTCGATGTGATGATTTTACCGGAAATATATGTTTTGAGATCCCCTGAGTCCAAAAGAAAAGCATTTTTAGAAAAAAGGTTCGTGTGTGTGTGTGTGTGTGTGTGTGTGTGTGTGTGACATGAAGATTTTGAAGAAAATCCCTCCAACCTAAACTACCCTTTACATGGAAAAGTTTTAGAAAATTTTGATTTTCTTGAAAATGGCTCACAATTTTCATTAAAATCCCATATGTTTGCCTGTAATTTTCTGACTATAGCCCACGAAGTCTTGTTTACTCTGCATGACTTTTGTATAACTGGTAAGCCGTAAGAGATAGAGCAAATCTTACTATACAAAAAAGTAGACCTTGCTAAAACATACAATTTATGGCTGGATAAATTTGTTTGTATAGTGAATCATTTCGGAGATATTGCTTGTTATTTTTGTGCCTTTTGGATAACTTACACTTCTATCAAATGGAACATCATTATTGGAAGAACGGAATTTGAAATCTTTATAAACGATTTGACTATCGCTCAAACCCTGATGTATTCCTATATTTTCCTTCCACCTACAAGGAAATAAGCAATAAGATACTTTGTAAAAACGTTTATCTAAGCTAACACGAAGAAGATATAGATATAATAGTAATAATGATAATAAAATATCATTTTTTTATTATTATGCTTTAGTTAGTAGTTACTATGCAACAAAAGCTATACTTTATATTCTAAAAAACACAAGGGACCCTATCAAAACATAAAATAGATGTTCTATAACCCGTAAAACACACTTTAACCACGTATATCTTAGTTTTATTGATAATATGCATTTCTTTGATTTTTCTGGAGGTATATTAATAGTTACATGTTTGAGTGTTTTTAAAATGTTTCTTGATTTTTCCCTTCTTTATTCAGTTTTACTTTAAATTCACTAAAATTGCAGATACCTTGAGCCTTTGGTTACTAAAGCTCTGATTTTGTAACTAATACTCTAAATATGTATTAAAAGGTATGAATCAAGATGTTAAGTAACGTAATGAAAGGTAAATGAGCAGGCAGGTATGCACTTAGTGTTATTAGTTTATCAGGAAGCAGGCTCGCTGCGTTTTCCTATTTTGGTAAGCCGATATGAGGAGGTCCATGTCTAGAGGCAGTAGGTACTTTTAGCTAAAGTATCGGCTCTCAAGATTAGCGCAGCTGCTCCTGTGAAGTAGACCAGGCAATTCCCTTGAAAGTTCACTCTAATGGAAAACTAGTTTCTAAACATGCTAAATTTCAAAAGGAAATCCCGAGCTGGAAAAAGCATTTACCACAGGAAAGCTTAATATAGACTATCTGCTCTATATTTCCTTGAGCTCTATAAGACGGTCTGTGTGCAGAGATACTCGGTATAATGCTACAAGAAGTACAATGTGGGCTTATAAACGAAGTAAGCAGTGTCGACCATCAGGAAAAAGAATCTGGGTCAACTAGGGCAAGCTCAAGTGCAAGCGACGTGGTTCGGGACAGATCTACAAATATTGTTACGTTCACATGACATTTGAACCACTGCCTTTTCGCTCTTGGCGTCGTAACTAGTGCCGTATCAAGATGAAGAACACCACAAAACAATAGAAATGATTGAAACCCTAAAGATAACGAAATACAGGCTGTAACGCGCAAACAATGCTCCTTTTAGTTCTGATATTTCCAAAATAAAAACGCTTAACTCTTAACAAGGTCGAGCACGCCCGCAGAGGAGTAAGAAAGGCCAAAAAATTTAAACAGCAAACTGCGTTAATCACCAACACACAGAGAGAAGGAGAGAGAGAGAGAGCTTACCAAACAAGGAAGTCACTTCAGCAAGCCTGCAGAATACTTTCACCAAACACGCCAAAGAAGATTCAGATTGAACGCCACGCCCCTGGTGGCCAGAAGTGTCATACAGACCCGAGTCGAGTGAGTTCTTAGAACTGAGCTTAAAAAAAAATAGAAATAATAAAAAAAATCGGATGTGTTGCACTCACATGACTTTCTCTACTCTTGTACTAATCATTCTTACAAACCCTTATTCCTATATCTCCTTTCTTGTTAGCTGAGACAAACATTTGTACAAATTATCTTATTGTTTATTTCGTTGTAGCTGCAAAGGGAATGTTAGAATATACTAGGCTTTGTGCGATAGTCAAATGTTTGAGATTCTGTTCTCTTTGCACACTTGACACATAAAAAAAATGAACAGCGATGATCCATTTCACGAAAGTTCTAGGTTTTCCGAAACTCACACACATAACAAGGAATATCTCCGAAATGGTTCACCCTACAAGAAAATTTATTGAGACATAAATTGTGTGTTTTAGCACGATCTACATTTTCTGTATAGTATGATTTGGTCTATCTCTAACGGTTTACCAGTTATGCAAAAGTCGTCCAGAGTAAATACGACTACAGGGACTATAGCCAGAAAATTCAAGATATACATTTCATTTGTCATAAAAATATCTCAAACATATGACATTTTAATCAAAATCTTTAGAGCCATTTTCAAGAAAAAAATTTTCGAAAATTTTTCCATGTAAAGGGTAGTTTAGGGTGGGGCTATTTTCTTCAAAATCTTCGTGTCGCATCCTTGAAAGATATTAAACTCAAATACCAACTTTGGTTTTTAACCGACTTTCCGTTTTTGAGTTATGCTGTCCACAGACTGACAGACACACACACACACACACACACACACACACACACACACACACACCCACACACACACACACACACACACACACACACGGACCTTTTTCTAAAAATTCTTTTTTTTTTATTCAGGGGGCCTCAAAACATGTATTTCCGGTGAAATCTCGACATCGAATTTTTGGGTGGAATACAATACTTCCCCTACTTACCAGTAGAGAAAGTAAAAATAAGCTGATTGATAATACTAAATTACGAACTTACAGGACATAGAAACGAAGGAAGATCATAGAGCGAAGTTTGAATTTAGGTTTGGGTGAGTTAAGGGATGTCTAACCGCTGCATAATCAATTTTTCATTACCTGTTTCTAAAATTTATAACTTCCAAATGATTCAAGTAATCTTCATAAAAATAGCTGATATAATATTGACCCTATCTATCAATCATAAAAAATAGTTACGGCATAAATGTGACATTTTTTATTACCAGCTATATATGTTGTTCGTTATGATTAAATACATTTGTGATTTTGATTACCTTTCTCACTTTCATGTTAGACATTTCATACTTCTACAAACTATTACAATCACTTTCAGAATTGATCTGAAACACCGATTTCTTCCGTGGAATCCTTTAAATTAAAAAGTTTTATGTATAAAATTTCAAAATTTTAAATATTTTAGGATGTTTAATTTTTTTCAAAAGGTATATAAATAGTGACAGACATGCATCTAGATATACTGGAAACAAATTACATTCAATTCTGTTAAATGAAGTTGAAATTAAAGGTTTTAATGTGAAGAAAAACTATATCGAGGAAACAAGATTTAAAAATGCGTTTCCACCACGCTTATTAAATCTATATATTTTAAATACTTTTAATTCCGATGATTATTATCTACGTGTCGCATCCTTGAAATACATTAAATTTAAATATCTGCTTTGGGTTTCAACCAACTTTTCGTTTTTGAGTTATGCTTTCCACAGACTGACAGACACCCATGGAGTTTTTTCTAAAAATGCTTTTTTAGGATTCAGGAGTCCTCAAAACATATATTTCCGGTGAGGTCTCGACATAAAATATTTTGGTGAAATACAATTATAAATTTATAATTCAAAAATATAAATAATGAAAATGCTTAGTGGTGCTTTGCGGTGATCTTTATGGCAGAAACCTAAACGTTGATGCAAAGTCCTCGGTTCGAATGGCTGGCTAAGTGTGCAATATGCAGCACTTGAAGCACAATTTGTACTTCCATACACCTTACCTTTGATATTGCAGCATTTAGAGTAAATTGCTGCTTATAACATGGCCTGGGAAATGTTAGGATCTTCCGAGAACAAAATTGCTATCTCCAACGAGAAGTGCACGTTTTTCCGCTTTCTTTTCCTTCTGCAGAAGTTTGTTCCGCACACCATTAACTCTCCCCTCCCCACCCCTCTTTTTCTCATTTTGAATGTCTTCTCACGCTTCTTCCACGTAAACCCATATTTCATGTTTACGTTTTAAAGAATTTCTTCCTTGATCTTTACGACCAGACGGTTTAAAATTCGAGCGCAGATTGTTCCATTCTCTTACAAAAGACTGGGGAAATATGTAGTAATGTGGCTCACTTTTATTGCTTTCCGTCTACAGTTCCACTTCTTTTGTTTTAATAACGAATAGCTTACAGAAATGATTATGAGGACGGTCCCTTTATTCTTCAGCTTTCCTTCTTGTGTGCAAGAGGACAGGGACTTAGTTCACCGGGAAAGGTGGCTCATGCGGTAACGCCTATGACTCGCATTCGCTAGGTCATTGGCTTACATTCCGTGAGCTAACCAATTAAAAAACACCTACACACGAGTACGCGAGAGATACTGCAACAGCGTTATTATTATTATTATTATTATTATTATTATTATTATTATTATTATTATTATTATTATTATTATTATTATTATTATTATTATTATTATTATTATTATTATTATTATTATTATTATTATTATTATTATTATTATTATTATTATTATTATTATTATTATTATTATTATTATTATTATTATTATTATTATTATTATTATTATTATTATTATTATTATTATTATTATTATTATTATTATTATTATTATTATTATTATTATTATTATTATTATTATTATTCATTATGAGTAGGTATGCCCGTTTGTCTTCTCTTCCGCAGTGTAGTGATAGGACCTTTTTTACCTTATTTTCTTTATCCAGAAAGCGTACGCCTATTCACGCCAGTTGCCTTATGAAGTTCACTAGCAATGAACCAGTCTCTGCGTTCAGGGTTCTTTTCCTTAAACAATCAAACACTAGGAATTGTTTTTCGCTTGCCACTTTTAATAATTTCGCTCTTTTTTCTGCGATCTATTGCGCTCTGATGAATTAACTGCACTGTACACAAGTTCCAGCGAACTTGTAAACCTCACATACGCCTCAGATTCCCGAAATGTATTGAAAATGTCCAATGAATTATGACTCCTGTCGTACCTTGCGTGCTGCATATATTTGCGATTATATGGTGATTGATAAATACCGTGCTTTGGAAGTGTTCTATATGTAAAAAATAAGTTCATTATTTCCTTGACAACATTGTTGTTGGAAATTTTTACGTGAACTTGAACGAGAATTAGCCAGCGATGACAAAATGTTTGGAGCTAAAAACGTTTTTAAAGCTTGTTTCCAACAAAATTATAGGTTTTATGAATTTAAGAAGTGTACAATTATATAAAATTTTTCGTGCATAACATCGTATTCTTCAACACATTTCATTCTGAAATGTACCTTCCTAGTTTATGTTAGTTGAAATTAGCAACACACCTCTAACAACGGCGCACATGATTCTCCCTTTATTTGTCTTGACTTAAAATAATGAACAGTAAATTGTGACTCTCGCATTCGAGAGGTCCCGAGTTCAAATCTCGTGGGCCGTACAATTGGACTGATGTTTTCGTGTTTTCCTCAGTCGCCAAGATAAATATCGGATTGGATATTTCCTACCACGACTAAAAGTTCCAACTTAAGTCTAAAACGAGAATGTAAATAAAAAAGTTGTGGCAATGGTGAATGTTGCGCCATCTATCCACAGATAATGCAAGGAGGTAGGCTGGATGGCACCCTAATGCCATCTGCTGTCACAGAGACAGAGGTACATTGGACTCGTGAAGAAGATGGAGATGAGACCTTGAAGGTTAACTGTCCACCACACACCGTTCTACGAGTCTCTCGTAACATATCCACCGTAGAATGACTACGTAGATAAAGCGACATAAAAGAAATAGTAGTGAAAATAACCAAGAAATAATTTTACTTTAATATGGAGAAAGAACAAATGGAACAGATAAGTAACAGTACGCAAAGCTTGAGATAAGGATTCATTCCCCATCTAACAGGAAGATTGAGTTTAGAAAACGCTAAAATATCGGACACTACTGATGCAACTTACACGCTTCGCTCGTTTCCTAATATATACTCGTGTCTTAATTACTATCATTGCAGTCTAGTTGCATAATATAGTATATGTAATTATTGCATTAAAACGACTTCTTATGACGGTACAAATCCTACGATATTACCCTATTTCTGGCACCACTACCAGGAAATGAATGACATAATTACCATGGCAAAAAGGCAGAATGATGTTATCACCGGCTTAAACTTCTCCAATGTGCCTGTAAGAAAACCTAAAATCGTCACTCTTACAAGTGCAGCAAAATTCCAACATAGAATCACCTCATTAAATGTATTTTAAAATCAAAACCAAATTAAGAAGTAATAAACTTTTGCATAATTACCAGCCATTAAAACTATGCAGTAATGTGGTTTTTATTAATGTGGATTTAACGCATTTTTCGTTTCTCCATGCACAAACTTTACATATTCCTTTGATTTTTCTGGAATTAATAAACTCAGCATTTTGTTCAAGATGTCAAGATGCGCCAAATTTGTGCCTATAAACACACGGGGTTCAGAACCTTTATTCCCATTTACATTATAAAATCAAATTTCACAGTCGAGTGCAGCATTTGTTGTGTGCTAGGTAAGCGGCAGTAAAAATTATTATGCTGCTGAGCACTTCATGCTTAGAAGTAGCAGAGAAAATTCTGCTACTCGCTCTTTTACAGCTTAAACAAGGTAAGGAGCTCAAAGAATTAAATTCTCCTGAAGTGACACTTGTAAGGTTCTTTTATACGCACACCACAAAAGGAAATAAGGCACTGCAGGGCTCGTAGGGAGCAGCTGCATCATGGCCACCCGATGTTATCTTGTTTCTCATTTTGTCTTCCCTTATCTGCCGTGTATTATTTTTTTATGCCCCTGGGCTGCTTCCCTGCTACTGAGCCAGCTCATTTTTAAATAATTACGATTAATTAAATAACTTTTATAACTGCTCGCTTTGCATGTTAATCTGTGTTTAATAAAGTTTCAAGAGTAACTTGCAACGTCCTGCTGTGCTGCAGGTTGCCTACTTATAGCACCTTTAAGATTTGATATTTTCAGGCAAGAGCTTTTCGCATCTTTCTGCATTTGCTGTTTCACTTTCACTACCAACTTATTAAAGAAGGTAAAGGATCTGCAGACCAGTAATACACCATAAACAAACATTTTAAGGTCTGCTGTACAGTCGAGTGCAAAGATGCGGATGTTTTTTGTTTTGATTTTTGATTTTTGGTTCCTATAGTGTTTTTCTTTATTTAATGTTGGCAGTATCTCCTTACCACCTGTGTTCAACACTAGCCCAACCTGAATCAGTCTCTTATTGATTTGAATTTTAGTCTGGCACACGCACATCAGATCTAGGTGATCGGCGAAAGGGGAGGTGCATGAAAATATTACATCTGAACGGCTTGAATGTTTGCTTCACAATGACGGTTAAAGATGAGCCCGTCTTCTATTGTTTCGATGTAAAATATTGAAAATCGATCATTAACCTAGGGAATTAGCTATGCTTCAGGCTGAAGGCTGAGGAAAGTGGGGGTGTAATACAAACATTAAGTGGAACGCTATAACTACTCGTAAATAATGGGTTAGAATTGAGCATCGTAGAGGCCATTTAGCATTTTTATCATCATAAACTTCTGTCCACAATTTTAAGCAGTCGACTCTACGCAAAATGTCCTTTAGAAAGAGATTTACCGTCATCTGTATGAGCAGCATAAACCACAAAACAAAAGATGTGTTGCATTTACATAATTTTCTTTACTCTTGCACTAACTATTCTTACAAACTCCTTTATCTTCTTCATCTTAGTCGGGATAAACATTTACAGCTGACTTTCTTATAGATACCAGGGTAATGAAACTAAAAGGTAGGTAATTTATTGGAGTATATTTTTGTATTATAAGTGGGCTATGGTTTCTTGAGACTTGTGGTTCAGAACCCTGTGCTGTTAATTTGCACAGAGTACATAATGGGGCTGTCAGAGACTAGCTGCTCCACGACATAAGACATGAGGCCTGGAGCATGTGAACACACACGAGCCACAAGCACGGTTGGCAGTCCAAACTACCAGCACTGCCATCATCCCTGCGGTTGTTTCGAACAAAAGCGCATCGCCATTATTACATTCAGCACAGCCCTCTAGCGTTACGGCATGAGATTTAATTTCCAGTGCCTAGCTCCTGATGTACTGCACTGGCTTTACTTAACGTACATATCACTCTGGGCTCGTTTTAACCCTTTGTGTGCTCCGGAATTGAATAAATTAGCAGACGCGCCTGAAAACATAGCACAAAACACGGTGTATCCTTTACAACCGTTAATGGAGTGAGATCACAAACGACTGTCGCGAACGGTCGATCGATCGAAGGCGTCTGGGAGGAACAGAACACAGGTCCAATCCCTGTTCACTTTTAGCAGTGTTTATCAATGACCAACCACATACATAGGTTGAATATCACCGGCACACACATTTCATTTCTGCCTCTTGTCGTTTTGGTCCTCTGCTGAGGACCTCACATGCGTATACATGAGTCACTCAGTCTTACGAGACATATGATAAGCATAAAACTTCCCCAGCTGGAACGTTGGCTTTTGTACAGATCCGTACCTCCTCTAAAATAGGCAACCATCCTAATTGGAGGCTTAAAACTCCACCTGTGTTTCATAATGGGGAACCAAAACTCTAAATCCAAATCGCAGGATGCGAAACAGCACTTGCTTTTGATAAATACTTGATAATGAGATTAAACTGAGCACATAACCATATTGTATCCAAACCTTTACGAAAATACTGCGGTGATAATAGCGGGAGCGTCCTTCAGCGCTAGCCGGCGCGTTATTGGTTGGAGAGAGAATCGGTGTTCCTGGCTGAGGCTAACTGAGAAGGCCGGCAACTCTTCGAGGTCTTACTTAGCTTACCTCAGCTCCCTTCAGCACCACGCGAAGCTTCCAGAAAGCTAGTAGTGTATTTAGCAAATATATTGAGAAAACAGTTGTACACGTTCACAGGATTTTCAAAATTGCCTTACGCCATTTTACGTAGGGGGATTGTGACACCAACACCATCATAGTACTTAACTATCTCATTACGTGAAAATGTATGGATCAACCATACAAAATTAATATTGAAATCTCAGAACATAAGACGGTTTTCATGCCAGAGAGACCTACTTTTAACTTCACTAAATTAATTTGCATGCTTAATTTAATTACCCGAAATGGCAGTACCTTACTACACCGCGAACAGGTTTATGTCTAATATATGACTAGTTTTAAAGATATTTAAATTGTATTTATTTTAAAGCTTACTCTTTCTTTAAGGAAGTGACCAGAACTAGGCTTCTACATGCATAAGCAAATTTTCAGATTAGCAAAGAAAATTTTCCAGATTAATTAGAGCTTTTTCTTCAGAAAACTGGAAAGAGAGGAGTATAACTTAAGTTGACAAAAGGGCGTTCATTTATAAAATTCACATTCTCTCTGTGTGTGTGTCTTTCCTGTTACAGTGTAATCGATTATTGGTAGCCGCAGAGCTTAATGACCGTGTTCAGTTCACATCGATTTAGCAGTCACTCAGGAAACAAGCTGAGTATTTTCTACGACTCACGACAACGTACTCTTCACATTATTACCAAAATATTATTATGTTATATTTTTAAACCGTAATGTTCAATAACCGTATTTTGGACGTACCTTGGGTTTCTGTCCGTTGGGAGAAGTGCTGAGAGACAGTAGACGTTACAAGATTTGGAAGACGATATCTGAAATAGTTAGAATGGCTTTATAGTGTAGGAAAAAGTGGGTAATATTACAATCAATAGTTCTATGAGATGAGTTGATACAATTTCTTTTAAACTATCGCATAAACAAGCAATGATACTGGATCCTACCGTGCACTTTGTCATTTTGGGAACCCTAGATTTTAGGAAAGTTTAAATAAATAATACATCAAAAGTATTATTATTCATGATGATGGATAATATTAGACTTACAAAATAAATTTTCAAGCATGTATGCGAAAGTAAGAATGGTAACCAATGGATGCAAGGCATAAGGAAAGACTAACATGAAATGAAATTAACAAAAGAAATAATACAAGATAGAGCAAAGTTAAGAAAGTTAATGCAAAATTTCGAAGGTTTCCAGTTGAGAAAAGAAGAAAACAGCTACAATTTGATAAGAAGAAAGAAGAAAAAGTTATAGTAACAGGATGAAAAAATATAGGAAAATTAGAAAGGAAAAAGAAAAGTAACTATAAATGCAGTGGATTGTTTAACATCCTGAAACAATTATAAAAAACATCAGCAGTGAATAGACCTAATTCAATAGCTACCATTTTGAGTGATACAATTTAGAAAAAGTTGAGTGCTTCAAACTCAACAGTGCACAGATCAGTCAAAGTAGATCATTATTAGTTTCTATTACATTTTTATCCTCACACTCTCCAAGCATACTCTGAGAAAAAGATCTCACAGCTCACCACTGGATCAGCTGGTAGCAGAACAACTAGATTGGAGATAACACAAAACATCGGCGTCATTTGTTAACTCCAATTTTCTGTTAATATAACCTAAATACCTCAAAATTTGGGTATGCATGAGCTGGACACATCGAAATAGTTTTTTCAGGCTAACTTCTAATGCAGGTTTTTTCTAATATCGTACGCTAAAAATCTTGCTTTAAAACGAAGCCAATAAATCCCCTTCCCATTCTGTATGATACGACATCGACATCTATTGATTTCGTGTAAATTCCTTAATAGCCGTTCTCCCTCTTTAAAGTGCAGAAGTTTCTCAGGCAACGAGGCAACGAGAAAAACTTTGTGAGAAGTTTGAGGAAACCCAAGTTAGTTCATTTAAAGATATTGCAAGAAGATAAACTGGCGAGGGAGCGAGCGAGCGAGCGAGAGGAGTTGGGCTAATGAAAATTAACTGGCAGCCGACGAGGAAGTGACATACATTTCCGCATTTTGTATAACTCGTTAAGGCACCGCTTTCTAGAACAGGGCACTCGTTTAAAATTCTGTGGAGTCGATTTCTAAGGATCGATAACTCTTCCGTCAAGTTTCCCTTTTCAATATCTTGTTTGCCACGGAAACAAAACACGGCCGCAGGAACTTATGAAAGAAACTGATAACATTTCCGGTGAAATCTGATACTTGATTGTTGGATGTAGGGAAAATACTAAGCTTTCATAAGAATAGTTTGTAGAAGTTATAAAATATAGCATGTACTCAAAGAGAAAATGATGCGAAAATTAAGACTTCAAGTTTTAATGCGTTTGTTGCAATAGAAACCTTGTTGTACCTGCAGCGCTTGATATTGCATACACAGCAGTAATAGAGAAGCAAAGCTACTAGGTATATACTTTGTCTAAAATGCTGTTGACAATACGAGTATCGATCGTGTGTCTTTGATACGTGCATCTGAACGGTCCGATTGATGTTCCACTTGCTAATTACTGACTTAATTACTTCCGGACAGCGCCCGGTTTTAATTGACTAGTTCACCAAAGGACTACACATCTGCTTTTATGTTCAGATTTCCATTAGCCAAAGCCTTGACGTCACTGCTAAAGCTGCGGTCATTTCAGGTGCAAGGCAAGATGCGGCACCCTTCTTTCAACATTACTTATGTTTAATACATCCAAACATGAGATATCTTTCAACGTTCCTTATGTATTTACCTAAACTTTCGAGCCGAAGTTATCATTATCCCAATCCAACACATCCCTAAATGGACCACCTTTTACACCTAAGCGTGTCTAAAGGTTGCAAACAGTAAAAAAAATAAAAAAATCTGTGTTGCACTCACATGACTTTCTCTACTCTTGTACTAACCATTCGTACAAACTCTTACTCCTATATCTTCTTCGTGTTAGTTAAGATAAACATTTGTACAACTTGCTGCTTATTTCCTTGTAAAGGGTAGTTTAGGGTGGGGCTGTTTTGTTCAAAATCTTCGTGTCACATCCTTGAACTACATTAAACTTAAATACCAACTTTGGTTTTTAAACGACTTTTCATTTTTGAGCTATGCTGTCCACAGACTGACAGACTGAAAGACACACAGACACACACGGACCTTTTTCTAAAAATGCTTTTTTTGATTCAGGGGGCCTCAAAACATGTATTTCCGGTGAAATCTCGACTTCGAATTTTTGGGTGGAATACAATACTTCCCCTACTTACCAGTAGAGAAAGTAAAAATGAACAACGATGATCCATTTCACGAAAGTTCTAAGTTTTCCGAAACTCGCACACATAACAAGGAATATCTCCGAAATGGTTCACCCTACAAGAAAATTTATTGCGACATAAATTGTGTATTTTAGCAAGATCTACATTTTTTGTATAGTATAATTTGGTCTATCTTTAACGGTTTACCAGTTATGCAAAAGTCATCCAGAGTAAATACGACTACAGGAGCTATAGCCAGAAAATTCAAGATATACATTTCATTTGTCATAAAAATATCTCAAACATATGACATTTTGATCAAAATCGTTAGAGCCATTTTCAAGAAAATCAAAATTTTCGAAAAATTTTCCATGTAAAGGGTAGTTTAGGGTGGGGCTATTTTCTTCAAAATCTTTGTGTCGCATCCTTGAAAGACATTAAACTTAAATACCAAGTTTGGTTTTTAACCGACTTTTCGTTTTTTAGCTATACTGTCCACAGACTGACAGACTGACACACAGACACACACACGGACCTTTTTGTAAAAATGCTTTTTTTGGATTCAGGGGTCTCAAAACATATATTTGCGGTGAAATCTCGACATCGAATTTTTGGGTGGAATACAATACTTCCCCTACTTACCAGTAGAGAAAGTAATAAGAGGAATTTTAAAGGCAAAAAAGAAAGTTGGATGGAAGAAAATAAGCCGATTATTTATCAGCTGGGCGACAGCGAAGTTCGTGAACTTATGTCATTGTTCACCTCGTAAAGCAGCTGGAAATTTCTAAAGCTCTGCTCGCTTGGTCTTCAAGTGCGTGAGCTTCAAAAACATTGACTTTTGTACTACGTGGTAGAAGACGGAAACAAGTGATTCTCGTATTTAGAAACAAAAGTATTGAGTATTGCGTGGCATAAGCACAACAAAGTAACTCCAAATTTGCGAGCCTCTTGCTGTTCGTTAACTTTTACTTCCTCTACCATGTACAGAAATCAAATTTAGCAAAACATAACCTATCATGATTATTTAACGAGGTATTCGTAACTTCCCATCCTTTCGGTCTGTTTACCTCACTCACCAATATTCACGCTGCTCACTGCTGGCTAAACATAGTTACAACCAATAACATGTCGGCATGATAGGCAACTATTGATTATTTCTGATGGCTCACTAAATTGTCACGTGGTTAGATTATTAGTCTATGGCAAGCTACTAACACAAATCACAAATTTCAGAAAATTTGCAAACTCATAGAAATGTAATTCAATGCCACCCAAGAATGGTATTAGGAGAAAACCTTTCAGAAAAATGACCCATCTTGAATTTTCACTGAGAACTCTTGGCAAGGTGAAAAATTTACCCAATCACTTCTTGACAAAGCTATCTTCAAAAGCTTGTTTCTTCTTGAAACCGCTAAAATGTCCAAATGACTCTGATACACCTTGATTTTTGCCCTGGGCCGTAAAACTATGGACTGCGGGCCTTATGTGGCCCGAGTGCCACGCGTTGGACATGCCTGACCTAGAGAAAATTACTTTGCGAGTGACTAGTTCATAAAATAGCCGCTATTTAACTCCTCTAATACTCCTTCAGGGCCACCTTCTGTAATTTTTTACTTTCTCTACTAGTATTGTATTCCTCCCAAAGTTCGATGTCGACATTTCACACAAATTTATTTTAAGACGCCCTGAGTCAAAAAAAAAAAAAAAAAAAAAAAAAAAAAAAAAAAAAAAAAAAAATACATTATTAGAAAAAGGCCCGTGTCTGTGTGTGTTCATGTGTGTGTGTGTGCGTGTGTGTGTGTGTGACACAGGAAGATTTTGAAGATAGCATATATTTATGATAATTTTCTGACAAATGAAATCAATATTTTGAATTTTCTGGCTATAGCCTCTCGATGACTCTTGAATAACTCGTAAACCGTAAGAGATAGACCAAAAATTACTCTACAACAAATGTAGATCTGGGTGAAACACACAATTTATTTCGAAATAATTTTTTTTGTAGAGTGAACCATTTCGGAGATATTCCTTGTTATTTGAGTCAGTTTTGGAGAACTTATACTTCTGTGAAATGGAGCATCGTTATTCAATTTTGTATATTTTAACCGTGCAAAGGGAACGGCATTTGAAAACTTTAAAGGATTTGACTATTGCTCAAAGCCTAGTGCATTCCCATATTCCTCTTGCACCTACAAGAAAATAAACTTTCTGGATATGTTTATCTCAGCTAACACGAAGATACAGGAATGGGAGTTTGTAAGAATGGTTTGTACAAGAGTAGAGAAAGTCATGTGAGTGCAACGCATCAGATTTTTTAAAGCCTGTCTTTTAATTTGTTGTTTAAAGATATGCAGTTAATAGTTGTTAATCACTTTTTCTACTGCTGAATTGTGTAATTGTTTCATGCGATTTATGTAAAAAGTAAAACGTGAATTCTGTTAGTTAAACGTTACCTTTATAAATATGACAAGATATACCCAATTTTGAAATAAATCTCTTTCAAAATTGCTCAGAAATGTTGTTATCAGTGGTAGTCATAAAGTAACCCCCCCGCTCCTCTACGCTGGTAGTGTAAGTTCCGGAATAAAGGTTGGCATTACTGAGATTAAACTGCAGGCAATTGTTCGTAGAAGGCTAATGAAGGAAATTCTGTAACGATTTATAATGTTCCAATGTTTTCCTTCTACCAGAAATTAAACTTCATATCTCTTTTATTATCATTAAAACAACAGAGAAGTAAATCTTTGGTAGCAAGAAAAACTCTCACAGAATGTTAGTGAAAGAAAAAAAAAAGTTTATCTTAAGAAGTTTTTCCTTCTTCATAGCGTTGTTGCACAGAACATTTCATCGTTTAAAATTGAGTCCTCCGGAAATTACATGAAGAAAGACAGAGAGAGTGAGTGAGTGAGTTTGATCAGAAATCCATCCTGCTTCCTATCGCCCATTTTACTCTTTGCAGAAAAACCCTTGAGGCTTTGGGGATGAAAGAACTCCCTGGGCAGGGGAAAACTAAGAAAGCGGAAATATTAGGTGAAATGTTGGTAACTGCAGCTTCTATACGTATCTATAAAGGAGATTATAGGAAATAATAGGGCACTTTCTAATGAAAGCACTGAACCAAGTGCATTAATACCGCCTCAAAGGCTGACCTCTCTCTGCTGCATAACTGATTTTATTTAATTTGCTGCTCAAAAAGGAGAATGTGGGTGCGTAGTTATTTGAAACTCCTTTAGTCGTATTGTATTTGTGAGATGTTTAAAACCTCTTTTGGTTTGGTTTTTTTTAACTACAATTGATTTAATTTTGATTAATTTCCATATTTGTACGCCTTATATCATTGTATATCAAACTAACGTAATCCGGCGGCGTAAAGCCCTCTACCACGCAGCCACTGCGTCCTCCACCTCTGCCCACCACACATACACTGTTGAGGAGTACCTGTGGTCACCAACTCTGTCATAATTTGCAATCTCTCCTACCAGTTACTCAATCGGTTAAGTAATTTCTTCTTTAATAACCTATACTCTATACCAGGCATATCAAACATCACTCCCAGGGTGTGAAGAGAGGAGTCCACCCCTTCTTAACTGCAGTAGCACGCGCTAGCAGAACCGGTTTTCGCTTTGTTTTTCTCGTTCTCCGATTGGAAGGGAGGGAAAATAGAGGAATATTTTCACACTTGGCGAGTGCTGTTTGACATGCCTGCTCTATACCAACAAAAAATATATTCCAGAAAGACGGTTTTTAATATGCTTTTTGTTTTCTAATGTTTAGCTACTATAAATAATCAAATAAATGCTTGAAAATCTATTTAACTGTCGAGTGCCCACCCAGAGACTTAATTGTAAATGTTGAAAAGCCAAATATGTCCGTGGTAATACCACTAGAGGGTTTCATATGAAAACCTGGAGTGGTATTTGTTTGGAGTATTCGGTGAAATAATTAATAATTCATTCATTTAACACTGTTTAATTTTAACAGTGATTTAAAAATAAAAAAGAACTTACAATAACGTTCATACACCTCAATTAAGATTTATTATCACGGGTTGCCTAGAATTAATTCAGCAGGCCGTGAGAACAACAGCAACAACAATTGTGGCGTTTAATCCAGAGAAATGATCTTGAAATACTTCTGTTGAAGAATTGTGGCAGTTATACTTCACATGGCTTTCATAGTATGTTCCTTACCATCATTACCATTTAATTTCTTCAAGTTTACAGCCCAATTTCTCATAATATTACCAATCTGTTTAGTGTTTACGCTGAGCATTCATAACCTCTTTCGTTGCAAAAGCATCCGAAACTGATTCCATATTCAGGACCTACCCTTTTCTGTATCTTATGACTTCGCCTCTTCAGTAAAAACAATATCCTCTTTAGATGTTCAGAAACGTACGAAAATGTGTAGGTCGGCGGAAACGGAGGAGGGGATTTAGCCAAAGTGATCAAGAGGTAATAACCCGACATGAGTGGAATAGTCAAAGTATGATTTATTTCACGGAACACTGCAACAAAAACCACGGTGTTTGTAGTCTTTGGCATCATTCCATTGACTTAAAGCCTTATAGGATAATGGCAAAATGAAATCATTAGTTTGCAAATCCCAGAACAAAGGGCAACGCTTTATACGCCCACATAATGTCCATCAACAAATTAACTAAGTTGGGAGGAAAACACTGTCGACAACCTTGTTACCACGAATTTGTTTTACAAACACGATGGCAGAAACAAGTGTAATGAAGCTAATAATAGGTAAAAACAACAATTACTTTCTAATCAAATTGCTTGCTTTATAACATACAAAACACTGAGTAACTGCCTCTTCGGTGTAGTGGCCAGCGTACTGGCTTCTATTTCCAAGAAATTCTGAGGATTTGTGTTTAATTAGTATAATTTCATATAATACCAGAGTTTGAAAGAGAACATGTGCGCACAATCTTTTCCGTTTCATGGTATTACTGGTTTAAAATCTCGAAACAAGAGGGATTTTCATAGAAAAGTCAATTTGTGCCGTATTTGTGTCTGAACAAATCTGACGTGTTGCACTCACATGGCTTTCTCTATTCACTCTTGTACTAGCTGTTCCTACTAACACTTATTCTTCTTCCTTACATTAGTCAAGATAAACATCTGTAGAAATTATCTTATTACTAGGCTTCGAGCGTGGTTTATGTTTCGTTGCACTTTGGCTGGAAAATGTTTACGTGCGCAGTGTTTCACTATCTTCCTCTTCCCAAGCACTGCCTGCCGTACACCCAAACCATATCAGGTTATAGCGGCTAGACCTGTGTTACGTGCTTACGCGTGCCGGCGTGCTAAACTGAACAGAGTAAATAAGTTATCAAGTCAGAATATGTACTTATTATTAAAACACTAAATTACAGATTAACCTGGTTGTAATAGGCTTAATATAGTAAATCTCAAGTTGCGGTGTCGTATTCACTAGTAAAATGTAACTTAGTTACATCTGGTTATATATTGTTGGTTATATATTTTCTGAAAAATAACACAACATTAAGTCGATTTTTCACATGTAATTTTTTTTCTCCTGTTTAGTGTTGCAGCTGCAGTTACATTTGATTTACTTATTCTCCATTATGAAATTTCAAAAAACGAATATTCGCACTTTTTAAAGGACTGACTATTACTGCACTATTGCCTAATACCGTAACGAAATATATAGTAGGTGAGTCAGCTGCCCCTTATTCTCGAGTTTTATGTAATCCGCATTTTATAGTCCAACATGAAAACATCGACCCCATTACCAGGTTCTACCCGCGTATTTAACATGAATGTTAAGCACTCGATGAAATTACTACTAATATAGATGTTATCACATCGCTTTTTAATATATTCGTAATTAGACAGCTGACGTTTGCACTTCTGCAAATGTTCACTGGAACCAGCGAATATTACATCTTAAACGGAATGTTTACCTCACACGTTACTAGGTAGCTCAGTTGGAACGAGCGCAAGACTCCGAAGTAATCTGCTGTGAAGGTGGTTCGAATCACCTGCATGTACTAATTTTTTTTACCGTGCAATCCTCACAATTTACAAACTATTATTCTGAAAACTGTTATTATATTCATTTTTATTGTTTTATTTATGTTTTATGACATTGTTGGATGTTTCTTTATTGGTGAACTATAATTATGTAATTGTTTAAACACACCTATAGGTAGGTGCAATTGAATAAGGATCATTTATACACATTTGAACACAGAAAGCATGGAAATTACATTGTCAGAGTTTAACATGGAAGTTAAACTCAATTTTGCACACAATGGATTATTGTGCTATTAAAAATGCAGACAACCAAGAACGATTTAAATTATAATGTCCTAAACCCTCAGGGACTTCATAATTAGATTATTGTGAATTCGGTTTCCAAGTTTTGATGAACATAAAAAAAAAAAAAAAAAAAAAAAAAAAAAAAAAAAAAAAAAAAAAAAAATTACAATGCTGAGACTTGAACCTGTGTCATTGGGGGTTAAGCGCAGAGGACCCGTCACAATCCTATTCAGCAATTTCGAGACTTGCTGAAAGCACGTACCACGTCCAATAGTAGGACTTGTATGCCTGGCGCTATGCCATTGCCACCTCGGAAGTTTTCGGACTTGATTTAGCGTTTTAAGACAGTTTTAATCACTTACTGGGTGTTTTAATATTATTACTTGAATGGCAAAAGCTGTTATGCATATTAATTGAGATGCACGAGGCGTAGTTCACGCAAAAATGCAAATAAACTGTTGTTTAATATGTCCGTTTTGACTGTACGGGTCCATGATGGATGAGGCGTGTCTAAATTTTTTGGCAGCCAATCCCTGCTCTAAGTACAAGAATCCACAATTTTCTTTTTAGTTGACGTTGCTAGTGTACTCATATGATAGGTCCATTTTTTCCGAGGCGTTTACTGAATTACGTTGCTATGTATACTCTAATAAAAAGTTTGTAAAATCGGCTGGAAACCGGAATTCGCTCTCAGTAAACGAGTCGTGTGTTTTTGAGGTGTACTTTAGCGAGGAGTACGTTCTGTCCCTTAAAGCACTGTTGCTCTCACTTTTGCGCATTCCTCTCTTTAAGAACGTCAAGCGATACATTTTAGTAAGCGCAAAACTGGACTAAGGCGCACATGCCGTTAGATGGGTGGCTTACCTTCCAAAAAAATAAGGCGCGGCTGACTCACCTGGTATACAAGCATCTCTGCAAGCGGTTGTCCACGAAGTGGATTGGAAAATAGTATTTATAAGAGAAGTTTGAACAAAGGAGATAAAATAAACCATATCAGAATTCCAGTTTGTTGCGTAAATTGCAAAGATGTTTTAATAACGCCCACACTACAAAATGTTACCGTTTTTATATATTCTGGTAAATGCTAATTTCTTTATTTGAATATTCTAACTGCAGAATTTTTTTCCTACTAACACAGCGCACCTCTAGTTCAAAGCTATATGTATATTTGCTAGCTCGTTTAAAAATAACTGTTATTTCTCTTTGCCTACATGCCCCAATTTGGAGCAGAAAAGCACAGCGTTTTCAATTTCTCCGAATGCACTAAATTGCTGTCCCGGTTGCCATGGATAGTAATAGATCCTTATTCAGTTGACTGGTTGCACTTTATTCCTGACAAATTCCTTGATTTTTGCTTGAATCAAGCTTGTTGGAGTAGTGATCATTTTGGTCTGATCAAAGGATGTTCGTTAGCACTTCACTTGGTCGAGTTGTACAGGACGAATTTCGGCTGTAAATTGCCACTAAAGGTCACCCAGTGTGAGGATGCATTTATTTCGGCTTGAATGTGCTTTGGTAATATCTACATAAAGGCAGGTTAAAGTAGGAACATCAGGATGGGAAAATGAATATTTAACAGTGTAAAGAACTTCATACGAATGAAATGAAATTGAGTGAATGAAGGAACTTAACCATTTATGGCAGAACTTTTAATGGATAAAATTAATGCTTTATAAATAAATCATAGCAAGATTAATAAATATCCACTTGTTAAAATCAATGTATAAAGGAAGTTCGGGTAATACGATACCAGTTTTTTCGTATTTCCGCCATATTTGAGGTAATAGTATAAAATGACTAATTATACTTTATTGAATACATTGCACCCTTAAAAACTAAATATACCTTACTTTTAAGAAAAATTAGAACTTGTTATTGATTTTCGATGAAAAGTGTCCAAATGTTTATTGCTGTAATATGCATTAGGAAGGGCGATATGGAATATTAAATATATTTTTTATTTACTTCTTTATTGCTAAACGTTTTGTCACATGAAAACGCACTGAATTGGCTTACAATATTACGAACATGGTGCTTTTATGTTGCATTGAAAAATTTATGTGCAGAAATCGCAAAGATAGTGAGACCGGGACATACCTAAGGTCCAATCCACGAGAGGAAAAGAAAGAAGAAGAAGAAGAAGAAGAAGAAGAAGAAGAAATGAAGCTGCTCGTTGGACCTAAAAAACGTAAACGAAGAAGTTGGTGTGTGTGTGCGTGCGTTCCTGCGTGCGCACGCGCGTGTGTGTTCTTGTTTTCAGTGAAATTTTGTTTATATATTTTAAGTCATATTGTAAATGACTACCAAAACGGTATCAACCCAATTCCTGGCTCTGCGTTTGATTTTTCTGGTTTTTGTTCTTACCCTAATGTCAAAGTGTCATAGATGAAGGTATCTGATGGAAAACTGTTTAAGCTAAAAGTACAAGATGTGCGTTTCCTGTGCACTGTTTATTCATGGAAACTTTGATGGTTGACCTCAGTAATGATTCATTGCAGAGCGTTAGCGTTCCCTGGGTGACGACTCCAGAACCGAGTCGAGGATGTCAACATAAACTGCCTACTGGGACCAGTAAATGTTGCATCAATTTCCTTAGATCGAGTCCAGTCACGTGGACCCTTGCTGTCATCAACACGGCAGCGCCATCTGCCAGTTCAGTTGGAACGTGCAGGGTTTGTGTATGTGTGTGTGTGTGTGGGGGGGGGGGGGGGGAGGGGGGGTATTCGTGTCGCATCTCAATACTCTCCGTCTGCATCAGTGGGTTTGGTTATGTCACCCCCATATATATATATATATACCTACACTACACTGCGCTGCAAGTGAAAATGAAGGAACCTTTAAACACCTACCTACAATCAAATCAGACAAGTTCCATAAAAAAAAAGGAAGCTAATTTTATTGACAGTAAATGTTGCCAGTGATATTCAATTATATTAAATAGAGGAAGTATTGTATTCCACCCAAAAATTCGATGTCGATATTTCATCGGAATTATGTTTTGGAGCCCCCTCAATAAAAAAGGCAGTTTTGAAAAGGGTTCATGTGTGTGGCAGTCTTTGGACAGCATAACTCAAAAACGAAATGTTGATTAAAAACCAAAGTTAATATTTAAGGTTAATGTCTTTCAAGCATGCGATAACTTCTGATGGCTCACTAAATCGTCACTCCTTTAGCCCTACTGTAGTTTGATTCACAGCATGCCGTACACATCAGAACCTCCACGTGGCCAGATTATTGGGCTATGCCAGGCTGGTAACACAGTTCGACAGACTTCAGAAACTGTCCAAATTAACGAAATGTAACTACATTTTAATGCCACTCAAGAAAGGCGTTTATTGCATAGGTATTAAAAGAAAATCTTTCATTTGAATGCAGAAAGTGTTATGAAATGTAATAGATTAACATGCTTAAAGCTATTGTAATTCCAATATAAATATAGAGTGAAGTTGTGAACGGATTAGATATTTTAAATTTTATTAATATAATATAGCATTCTGTTAATTGTAAAGCTTTGCACATTTTTGTGATTTTAGCGACAAAGTAATACAGAATCGTTTAACTCAATAAACGATGCTTATTTCAAGCAACATCTGGAATATTTCCCATAGTAGGCATTATGAATTTGGAGATAAGTCTAAATGAAATTAAAACGTTGGTTTTCTAAGAAGCCAGGCGTATCTACGCCCCGCTCCCTTTCCTTGTCCTGATTACAGCGCTCCGCCCCTAGCCCCGTATTGTAGTGTCAACAGTTATGCGTCACCGCTTAGGATAATCCGTAAGATAATAAGTAACTGAGGACAACATAAAATTCTTGCAGAAATTGTTAAATAATTGAGCTAACTCCACAGAAAATGTTACCAGTGATATATAAAGTTAATTAGTTATTAATTAAGGCTTAGGCCACGAAATGTTTACATTTTATTATTATACTTTAAAAATATATTAAAATGAATGTAGTAAACTTTGACCTTATATTTTCTGTACTACCTCTCTCCCTCCCCCTCCCTCCCTCCTTCCCTCCCCCCCTCTTCTCTCTCTCTACGGCAGACTAGGCGATTCCACCCAAAAATTCCATATCGAGGATTCACCTCAAATAAACGGATGTTATTCTTCTCATCCCTTGTAAATATTTTGTGTAAACATGCACCTATGTGTATACGTATTTGCAATTAAAATTACACATATGCGTTATGTTTAATGTTGTAACAAAATGACAATGTGAAAAACCCCGCTCCTGATACCAGCATGACAAAATGACAACAAAGTCCAATTACTTTTTCTGTCACTTTGTTTCTCTTGTAAAACTGGCTCACAAAACAGTTCTTTTTTATCGTTAACAGAATCAACAGTTCTTCGTGGCTTTAAAACTCAGTGTTCTGTCCTCCCGTGGCGCTTCTGTCTTTCAGTTCTCTCGGTGGAACGATTATACTCACTAAAATCTTTCCATCAAAATAACTCCGACGTGATGGTTGAATATCCTAAACTGTCTGACACACACACATTCAAATTCCTCTAAACGACCGTACAAACACACATGCACCAACAGCTGTCTCGTTGAACGCTCACGATTCCATCACATAAACAACTCGCTTCTCTCGCCATCCTGTTCGCTTATGTGGGCCAGAATGACGTAGCATGGATTTTTCTCGAAATTCGCGTTTGCCCGAATCTCTTGTAAACAAACTAGCAGAAAAGAGTTCTCAAACACTCTGCAGACGCCATGGTATGCCGCACTCATTGTCGTCTAGAAGTCGCGCAATGGTGTGGGATAGCTTGACCTAGGTTCGTCGCCGCCCAGTGGTATGAGATAGTCGACTTCAGCTGTCTCTAATGTGCAGTCCATCTGTATTCTTTTGGCGCAGGGCTTGAAGGAAGGGGAAGTTAAAACATGTGCATGTCGCGTGCCAGGCGTGAGCAGTTGAAATATCAGCATTGTAATATCGTCGTTATGCAATGTGACTGTTAACTTTGTTTACTATATCTAGTTGTCTCAAAATTGCTTCGACGTCATTATAAATAAGAAACCTGAATCTATAGGCTGGAGAAGATATTGAGACGTGCGGTGATCTATAAATATGAATAAATAAAACAGTAAAATATGCCCAATATTATATTGTACCAATTACACCATGAAATTAATAGCTCCGATATAAATATTCTTTGAGATTCAAAGTGCAATGATAAGGAAGCAGTGTGACAAAGTCTTCAATAGTTTTTTCCAATAGATTGTACAGCAGCGGTTGTGGCCAGAGTATAAAACAGTAATATACGATTCATACAAATGTCAATACAAAAGTGTAATGTAACATATCAGTCTGTTTGTCAGTTTTGATGCGGTGTCATACAAACAATTATTATCATGTTAAATGTTAGTGTCACTGCATATAGGGAAGTCCATGCTGTTGTTAGTGCCACCTGCTGGAGTCTCATAATCTACTCTGTTTTTATTGCAGCTCAAAACCATAGCTCCATGACGCCCATTACCCTGCTACTGTGAAGAGCGCAACTATTTTGGTTCCTTGTTTATAGGACGGATTTAATTAAAAACAGGTGGCACAGGTGCTGTTGCCCTGCAAATATATGGGAGTCGAGTGGTATTAAAAAAACTGACAAACACAGCTGCGTGAGCGCACGGGACCATGCTGGGTGCTACTTAAACTGCGTCACGTTGTAGAAGAATTGACTGTCGTAATCAAGCCCCATTGTTTCATCTTCGACTGTTCTCTTTTGTACACCCATCTTTAACTTCGATGTTTATATTGAGTGCTCTGACTTCAGGACAAGTGATAGAGGTTTTACTAGTAGAACCAGAGGCCTCTTTATCATGGTTGAAATTCTTTTAACATTTCCCTCGTGGCCCAGGAATACTCCTGAAGAAACGCATGGGCCAGGAAGGTCAGACGCAGGAATCGAAACCACGATCTCCAGAATACGAGCCTCACACGTCACTGCGGAGCCATGTGGCTCGGTAATATAGGAAGCATTGACACTAAAGTTTGATATCAAAGTTTCGCCGGAAAAAAAGGGTTTTCCGAAATCCAATAAAAAATATTAGAAAAGGTCGCGCGCGCGCGCGCGCGCGCGTGTGTGTGTGTGTGTGTGTGTGTGTGTGTTTGTTTGGGGGGGGGGGGTCCACGTGGTCATATAAGATGTACAACAAAGGTAGTATTGTGCATTGTAAACGTTTTTAGAATGGTCTATCCAATTTGTGCAAGGTGTTTAAACAAAACACCTTTTTCTGTTTACAAATGTGTTGTGAACAACTTCCTGCATAATTACTGAAAGATCTTTGGTTCAAACTGTCTATCAAACACAACATTCAGAGGTTTACGGTGTTTATGTTTAAATAATGCGTAACACTAAATCCATAAAGCACCTTGAATATTTTATGTAGTATGGGTGCCAACTTAACTGAGATGGAAAATAGGATAACAAGCTCAGTAATAGGATTTGCGAATCGCCTTTGGTTTATTTTCTAACCGAACAAGGTACATATTTCAAAGCAATCTAGGTAAGCAAAATGTTAAAAATATAAATAAAATAATCTTTGAGCGAGTGAAGGTTTACGCAGTTTCACAAATTGGGTGGCTCTTTGACAGTATTTAAACATTATTTTTGTTAATGCCGCTCTTAATTACGAGGATTATATCAGCGCTGTGGATATGCCCGAATTCCGTCCCGCTGGTTTTTTAACATGCCAATAAATCTCTTACATGAGGCCGTCATTTTTAAACACACTTAAAACCATCGACGTAGGATTTTTTTTTTAATCTATTGCTACGTATCCCCTAATCCTCCTCTAGGTATATGCGACAGGTCAATTAATGTAATGTTTGTCACCTTATCACACCCAGGAAGCGACTGTGGCGCTGCCCCTAACCCAGGAACAAGTGAAAAGCACAACTGACCTCTGGTGGTCAACCGGTAAGCAATTAATTGAAATAAACCCAACCTAAGCGTGTAAACTAAATATATGGCGCAGTTGGTATTTGTAATTTAGCATATAATGATCCGCTTTTTAAAGACTTAACTGCAGCCCCATCCTCCTTTATCCCCCTTGCACCTATAAAAATATGTAATTAAACTTTGAACAAAGGTTAATGTGAATTAACATGCAGTAATATAGAAAAAGTGAGTTTTTGCAGCAGCAGTTTGCATAATCGGTACTAAAATAGATATTAGGGCTATAGAAACTCATTTGAATGTAAAAATTTAATTTTTGCTAGTAGTAAAACTCCTTTTGAAATTCCAAGTATTTAAAGATAAAGTATGCCGAAGTAAAATGTAATATAATTTAATATTTATGTACTATACAGGTATTGGCATTACATTTTCCGCAACAATAATTTAAACCTTTGAGAAAGGTGCATTTTTGTAAGTCCATAAGTGGTCACAAAATTCAAGAACTTTATTCTCTTTAATGTGGAGAAATCTACAATGTTCTTAGTGCAAATTAACACTAATTAGTAAGCATCTGTTATGGTTGCACTTCTTTGATTGCTAAATTACCTTTCTTTTCACATAGTTTAGTGAATCTTAACGTGTGATGTACAAAATATATTTTGACCTCTTCCTGAAAGACAGGTGGGAAGAGGGCGCCATTTAAATTTCGTTTCTCTGAAAAGCCGACGTTCTTTTTACGGAACAATCTGCAGTGAGATTAGACTCTTTCCCCCTCCATCTCCTCCCCCCTCCGTCCCTTTGCCCTTTATTTACTGCTAAAAGCCCGCACCAAGCTGCTTGCTATGTATTGGAGGACTTTCCTTTCACAGAAGAGGGTCGTTTGGAATATTTTATCAGCCACAACTCTCTTATTTTGTCCTTTTTAAAATGTAGTAGGAATTACCAAAGGCAACCATGGAAAATTCAGCAGTCTGAGTATTCGTTGTGGTCCTAACCAAGTACAAAGGATGTTGCTTATTCATTCTTCATTCACAGTTTCTTATTTATGTGTAGAAATAAGGATATAACATAATGAGGTATTACTGGTTTAATACACCAAACCTTTTACTCCATTTCTCGTGAATTTCCAGACTATTTATTAGAAAAGAAATTAAAATTAATTTAATGATATGCCAGCTATTTCGCTAATAACTAATATTTAAGGAAAATAAAGTCCTTAATTAGCATACTTATTTCAACAATGTGTTTCTAAAATATGGGTACCAAAGACCTGACGGAAAAGTTTTCCTTCATTTGTTACATTCACATTACTTTCACTGGGAACTACCATTTGTTGGTGTATACCTCCCCCGAACTATCTCTGCCGACATTTAGTTTTATATACAATTCATATTAATAGAAATAAACATATACATAATGTTGCGTTGGCATAGAAGAGCTATGCAACGCTCAACGTAGTGTGACGGGGAGGTCTGGAACTACATGAGAGCATAGTATCGCGCAAACTAGAAGCATTCGTTAGTTTTCTTATTCTATAGCTGTAGTCACATTGTCATGCAGTTTCATCTGTTTGGGTTCAAATAACAAACTTCAGCTGTGTTTATATTACTTGCAAGTAAAGTAAAGAAAGAAAGAGTGATAAAAGATAACTGATTGTGTAAAATATATCTAAGAGATAGTTTCTATACTGATTCCGAATTTATACGAGTAATACAGGAGGCTGAAAAGACAATTAAAATCATTTTAAAGGGGCACTATATTATAGCCTTGAAATTTCACTCTTTCTGACACTAGTTGCTTCACGGGAAACAATTGAATGGTGACATAAGTTCAAAAATGACAAAGTGCTGAGGAAGTTTAACTAATAAAAATGAATAGTTTTGGAAAAGTTTCTACTTGAAATAAACTGCATACTTCAAAGACAGCTATATTTTACATGTAGTGAAGATTATATTTGCTATCATGTTGTATATGAAATAATATTTAATATGTTGTGTTGGTCATAAAAATATTACAATTTCTAAGACATTCATCAATATTACAATTCTAAAATTCGTTTCCTTCGTAAATTCCACACCAGTTTGGATAACCTAGATATAGGCTGAATTTACTGGTGAGTAATAAAGGATTGCGTGCTACAAGATTAAATACCAGAGTTAGAATTTCATCTACTCTGTAAGATTACATCACTTATGGGTCACGCAATTTCTCGATGCTCTTTAATTTCAGAAGTTTACAACTCCATTTGCCGATTTAATTCCGTAAACTTCACTCCCTGGTGTAGCGGTGTATTTATCTGCATACGGTTCAGTAGTTAAAGGCTTTGTAAGTAAGTAAGTGAGGCTTTTCTAAAATGGTAGCTTTTATGAGCAAGAAAATTGTGGAGTTGCTTAAGGTGTTAGGTGTCGTTCCGTGCATGCGCAAACACAGTCGAAATGAGACTATTTGACGCTGAACCAGGTAAAGTTGAATTATTAAGGATCTAAAATTAAGAACAATTACATTTTTTAGTTAAAGTTTTAGTTAAAATAGACCTGAATTCTATTGTAAATTCAATACCTTATATGAATAATAATTTAATAAATATACAGTATTTGTACTTTTAAAACACACGAGTCTATAAATTTTAAAATCACTTGTATCATTATTTTGAAACTTTTTAAAGTGTCTTCATAGGTAATTAAATAGATAATGGTGAGCTTAAGACATTCCACAGTGACTAATCCTGTTTTGGAAGACGAAAATATTTACATCCCCTTCCAAAAATCGTTGAGGGTTTGGGATGAATAGAAGAAAATATCTTCAGTAGGTACTGAAGTAAGCCAGGGGTGGAATTTAAATGCATTCATTTAATCTGCTCTGCTGGTCCTTCAAGGTTTACCAGTCGCCTCACTTCTAAAAGTATCTACTAGAAGAATGAGTAATTTGTTTGTCACTAGCTTGTATTTAAACCTGGAAACTTTCTTTGGAGTTCAATTCTATATGGACACAACGATCCAGGCTTGAGTGGTTGTGGTATTTCTATTTGTTTAAGTGAAGACTGAAATGTTAGCTGTTTGCTAATGAACTCGTTGGCATTATAAACAATAAAAATGTTCATCTATACATTCAAGCGATTTTCGTCGCTAATTGAATAAGTTTTAGTAATAATAATATCTTCTTTATTTTAACCAAAATAAATAATTGTAAAAATAGTTCAATATTTTTTGCAGACACAGTGTAAATGTAGGTTTAGCGATATTTTCAAACGACTTTGAAATTCCGCTATCTTTATATAAGAAAAAAGTAAAAGCTTACATTTGAGAAAAGTATGGTGTTTGAAAATTAAAAAAAAAAAAAAAAAAATAGAAGAAATGTCTCGGAAATTGCACTTGCACACAAAAGATTATTTGACTTAAATTTCGTACTTTAGCGAGACATACATTTTATTTAATAAGGTTTTGCCTACTCTTAGGGCTTATTTGGTTATGCAAAATGAAGATGACTTTAAGGGCTGCTTCTAGAACATTCAAGATATACATTTCATTTTTCATAAAAAGATCTTAAACTTATGGTGTTTTAACCAAAATCATTAGTGGCAGGTTTGAGAAAAGCAACATTTTGAAAAAAATGCTTCCTGCAAGGGGTTAGTTTGGAGACAAGAGGATCTTTTTTTTTTAAATTCTTTTGGAAGATGGACAATTTCAATGTCAATTTTCCTATTTTAAGTTTTTAGTTGTCATTCATACGCGCGCGCACATACACGCACACGCACGCACCCGCACATATAGATTATTTTCTGAAACTGCTTCTTTTGGATATACAGAACGTCAAAATACGTGAAGTCATGATCTAATAATTTTGGGGGGAATACAATCAACTGTAGAAAAATTACAAACTAATCTATGTATCTTATTTTTCAAGCCAATGTTTCAAACATATGACGTTAGAATCAAATATTGCAGCTGCTTTTGAGGAAAATTAGAAATACTATAACGTTTTACCCCCAAGATTTTTGGAGTAGTAGTTATTTTTGAAAATTTTAGGTTTTCACCATTACACGTGTTTTACTTGTGAAATTGCATACATTTTCAGTTTGTTTACTGTTCAAATGTCAGATGCTTGTTCTAAAAGTATGTACTTATATTCAGAAGAACCTAAATGGTGTATTTTCTGTGAAATTGTAGTATAGAACTTTTGGATGGAATGCAGGAAATTAAATCTACCATTTCTTTTCAGTTTTAGAAGAAGTATATGATACTTGTATTATAATGCATACATTTTAAAAGACGGTTATGGCGATAAAGCAGGCAATGTTAACATTTCAACTTTGTCAGTCAGGGGATAATGCTTGTTTGCCAAGTAACGTTTGCTAAGATGGGTCTCCAGAGAGCAATGTATACAAGCAGAAGGTTTGTTGGTATAACGACACGCCTCTTGTAAAGCGCTGCCCAAACTTGCCTAAGTTTAAATTTGAACCCCCGAAAGGATTTGAACCTCTCATACACAGCTTATCTGCAATCACTTGGCCATTAAATTCCTAAACGTCTGTCTACACTTTTAGAACGTGAATTAGCTTCACTCTCTTTATACCAGAGGAGATAACTTGTTTGGAAAATCATGAATAGGTTAATGAAACTTCTAGTGTGTGTGCGTGTGCGCGCGCGTGTGTGTCTGTGTGTGGTAATTAAGGATTATATTTATTTACTTTTACTGCATGTTCTAAAACCTATTTTTCTCTTTTGTTTCAGGTAAATAAGTCGGTGGTGGTCGAGAGTCCGGATTTATTTTTGTACCTGTCAGAATGGATCAACTGCAAGCAAATATATTTTTGAAACAAGTGCACAATATTTTACTAGCGCTTCGCATCTGTAACTCTACCTCTAGTATACCAAACTAACCCGTAGCATGGCGTTGCATGTGGTATTGGTGAACTACTACTAACATATCCCCGAGTGCGGTGAATCTTGTCTTCCACAAACTTGGTGCGATGTTAGTTCACGTCAGTGAACGATGGAGATGCACTAGGTCGCGGTGCAGGTGGTAGCACTGGTTACCATGGTGATTGTGCTCGGAGGAGGCTCTACCATGGTGATGAATACAAGCAGTGGTGGTAGTGGGCGTAACAACAGCTACAAGCTGGACAACTCTCCCCCGTCCAACAACAAGGACATGTATAACAACTACCACCACCAGTCCTACCACTACAATAATCAAGCTACTGCCGCTGCCCAGATGAACTACAACAGTTGGTACTCTGACACCTCTACGCAGCACAGTCAGCCGTATCAGTCGCCATCCAACGCCGAGAACAACCTCGCCGCCACAGCCAATAAGGACGAGGAACAGACTGGCTGCAACTGCTTGGCAACGCTGAGCAACTGCGTGTCCTCGGGCCGTTATCCCACCGCTGACACCACTTTCAACAACGGTGCTTCCTCGGCGTCTAACGTGATCGCGTCCTACGGTGTGTACAGCAGTGGGAGAGTGAGAGGGAGTGAGGAGGACGATGACGATGATGGGTTCGTGACCACGTCCGGGTACAGGTACCAGCAGAGTGTAGTGCAAGTGTCAGGAGGGAGTGGTGCGGCGAGCACGAACATTCTGGCGACGGAAGGGACGAGCGGTGGGTGTTGTGCGAGGGGTTGGGCGGGGTCCAGCTGCTGCTCCACTAGGGAGGATGACAACTCGGAGACGCCCGGAACGTGCTGCATGAACTGGTGTCGACCCACGATACTGCTGCTGCTTCTGGTGCTACTCGTGGTGGTGTTTGTCCTCATCTCCGGTATCCTCCTCTACTTCAACTGTACGTAACACTCTCTGTCTCTACCTTGCTCGCTCTAACCCTGCTTGATTACATTCACATTACTTTCTCGACATAACGTATTTTATATATCTTTCACAGACTATTTTTATAAAAGCTTTTATTTTGATTATACATTTCCTTGAACAAGGACATAAAGAAAAAAGTCACATGTTTAAAAAAACCGGTCGCTTTATGCTGGTTTTAATATTCCACATCTCTGCGCGAGAAACAAAGAACGGTGTTCTAGTACATTAAAAAAGTAAATAGAATAGGAAAGTTCAACTCAATGCAAATAGAAAAGTTAGAAGTTTTAAATAGATCTTGCAATATACGTTGTATTCAGAATAAAAACTTTGCAACAGACAATTCAAGATATATAAATATTTGCCACTCAACTAACTGAGAATGGATTAATCAGATTCTTGGATACACTTTTGGAATTTACATATAACAGTTAAATTTCTTTAAAATCTTCGTCACATCCAGAATGCTGAATTTAAATTCCAAATTAATGTTGATCCGACGTTTCGTTTTTGAGATATACTGCTACCCCCAAAATACACACACATGTTTATAAATAGTAATATCTCAAGATGTACTAACAACGAAATATTCATATTTAATTCTTGGAAATCACAGTTTCTGAGTAAAATGTTCGTTCAGTAGTGCCTCTGGTGGAATTTCTATCATTTATAAGTTCATACATTGCCCTATAGGTATTTCGTACTATTCATAAAAAGCTACTCATGACTAGCAATAGTCTCAAATTAAGTAACTTGAACTTGGATGCAGCAATTATAGGCAAAATGAAGCACTTATCCGCATATCGTAATTCAGTTTTTACCACAATTAATCCATATGGCAAAGAAAGATGACTAGCGCATTTTCAAAAATTTCTACTACAATTTAAACAGAAGAAAATTGGGTGTGCTTTCTTATGACTAAGAAATAAAAAAATGAGTGACGATCTTCTATTACAAATTATTACAAATAAAAACGAATATCTCCGAAATGGTTTACATCACAGATAATTTAATATCAATTGTGTGCCTTGACGATATCTATATTTCTACACAGTAAGATTTTGTCTATCTCTTACTGCTTACCAGTAATACAAAATTCATCAAGACTACACAGGACTATATGGGCTATAGCCCGCAGATTCAAAATATACATTTCATTTGCCATAAGAATATCTTAAACATATGGCATTTTAATCAAAGTCATTAGCCATTTTTTGAGAAAATAAACATTTTAGAAACATTTTGCATGTAAAGGGTAGTTTAGAATGGTGAAGTTTCTTAAAAAACTTCGTGTCGCATCCTTTTCTTTTTTGATTTGTGCTGTTCACACAGGCGCACAGACACACAGGGACCTTTAAATTGAAATGCTTCTTTTTTGAATTCGGGGGGGGGGGGGGGTGCTTTAAAATATACATTTCCGGTGAAATCTCAACATAAAATTTTTGAGTCGAATACATGTTTCCTACTTACTGTACGCAATATACAAAGTAAGAATGGGTGGTTTACGACAATCTCCAATAGCGTTTTGACTAGTTGTGCTATAGAAATTAATCACTGACAATGATTGATCTGTGGAGTAATTTAGACTGGTGGATATGTGCGAATCTTTTCACTTTAACACTAGGGCAATGGCACGTAAACAGAAATCTCATTAAACGCTGAGCAAGTTGTTATTGGAAACATATTTAATTAATTAAACATTTCGCACAAAGTGAAATATATATATATATATATCCATTGGGTAGTGCATATGTTTGACAGGAATTCCGGTACACAGAATCCTGGACGTAATAATGGAATGTGGGGTTAATTAGTTTCTGTACTATAGGGAATAGAGAAAGTAATGCATTCAACTTGGATACCTAGATTTCTCCGGAAATGGTCTTTGGATATTCCCTGGAAATGGAGAATTTTTTAAAAGAGTATTTGTATATGTGCTTCTGTCTGTCTATTTCTCTAAGGATACCTTAACTCGTATTGAAGAGAACTCGTGTAAAAGAACTTCTGTGGGACGAAATCCCGGCACACTAGCAACGTTGATATAATTCTGGCAACTGACAGCGTTATTAAGCAAACAAAAAAAGAATTTTTGTGAGTGCCCGAATGCGTGCGCAGGTGTCTGTTCTGGCTGTGAACGTCATAGCACAAAAGCAAAAGTCCGTTAAAGATCAAACTTATAATGCCATTAGCAATATGCACTACGAACTTCACTCCTTCATGGACGGAAGCGTTATGCCTTCTGCGCATACATGATTGCGCAACTTCCCCCTTCTTTCTGGTGAAGAGTTGCCACTGCGCAGCTAGGGGAATTGTTCTTGTCGTGCTTCACAACCTATAATACAACCATTTCTACAAATGTTTACCTTTATCAACATGAATTAGAAGAACAAGTGTTTTTAAGAATAGTTTGGACTGAGTAGAAAAAGTCATGTGACTAGACATCTAAGATTTTCCATACATAGTTTTGAAGACAAATACCTATCATCACCACTTACAATACGTAAACAATTTTAAACACCCAGACCTCTCAAGTGTTTTAAGACTTCGTATTTTTCCTCAAATGAAAACACATTTTTGCATTGTACGAATTAAATATTGAACATTAGAGTATGCTCAAAGTGATTTGTTTAGTTTACGATGGATCAATGCTTAGAGCGAGCAGGGTTATATGACAGTATAATGATATATCTTTAGTATTCACAAAATGCATGAATGCATACGCCCTGTTAGTTTGATGGAAATTGTCGACATAATAACATGCATGCAAATGTAACTCTGCTTGATTTATTATCACTTAAATGAGCCTCATTCTAATAGCTGTGTAGAATAAATGGCGTTGCATGCTAATGGCTTTAGTTGTGATGTATAAAATTTAGAACTGAAATGCAGGATACAATTTCATATCTCATTTTCTTGAACAGTTCCCCAGTGCAGCGGTACAGGTTGTATGTAAAGGTTTGTATGCTTAATGGGTTTTCTCTCTGTTAGATAGTACCATTCTCCTCTTATAAATTAACCCTAGCAATGCCAACCCTTATTTCATATGACAGACGTAGGGCAACAAAGCACCTGTTTCGAAACAGTACCCCAACAGTGCGCTGTGAAATTTCATGTTGGTAGCCTAAAGCCATATGCCCTTGTCAGACATTTAGCTGCAGCCACGGATACATTTTACCCCATTACTTGCCTAAAAAGTAAGGAAAACTAGAATAATGTGCATTTGCTAATGTTCACTAAAATATTGTGTAAATTAAAAAAAAGAAAGAAAGAAAGAAAGAAATTTATGCCTATTGGTTTGTTCTCAGCATTCTTGATGAGAAATACAATGTATTCAATGTTTCATTGGAAACAACATTTAGCCACCTATTACCTGTTCAAAACATTTTATAAATAATATATTGTAGTGAGGATTTGCTATACATGATTGTGCAGTAAGTTTAAAAGGACTAATATAACTTACAGAGGTAAGACAAAAACAATTGCATTCAAAGGTATACATTAAAAAAAATAAAGAACAGCGATAGATGACGCTCCAATACAACAAATCACTTCTAATATCTAGGCCTGACGTCATGTATTGCGAAGAGATAATATATTAAGATATATAATATATCACAGCTCGTTGTTTCTCAAAACTGTACAAGAGCCCCTTAAAAAGCACGATATTTTCTTATTCGCATTCTGTGATTATACAAGGAAGAAATAGCAGAAAATACATCGTTTTATATTTGCTGGAGAATCCAAGGAACTGTTGACCCAGTAGCCCTCTAGTGTCCAAACAGAGTACACTTTTCTTTAAATAAATTAAGTAGTATTTTATCACTAACTTTATTCCAGCAAAAATACGGAAAACACAATCATATTTCCATTTAGCATTCATGTAAGTGAGGAAGATGCAATAAGAATGTAACTAATAGAATAAATATAAATCTTGTTTAACAAATACATACATCGATGGGAAAAATAAAGGAGTAATATAGTGCAGTAAAAAACAGTAGATGGCATTACTGCATGTGTTTTAGCATTCATGTAACTAATAGTATAAATTAAAACAAAGTATAATAAAGCACTAATTCGGTGGATAAAGAATAAAACAATAATATAGTGTGACACAGATTAATATAGAAATGATAGATTATTGTATGTTTTATAATTTATATCATCTATTACTTTCAAAATATTCATGGATGGAATAGAATGATCTACAAACTATTTAACATTCAGGTTTAAATCTACTTAATTTTGCGAATATTTTTTTTTGTAGTGCAAGAATATTTATAACATGATTACTGCTTGCTTAGAGCAAAATACCATATGAGATTATACTGTGAAAGAAGCAATATACAGATCTTAGGCACGTAACTTTTCAGATTTGTAGTTAAATATGCCATTGTGGGAAGCTTAGCAGTGATATAGTTGATGTGTGGTGTGTATAATAGCAAGTTGCCCATAACTACTCTTAAAATTATACCTCCATTGTACTATTACCTACAGGGATTTCTCATAAGCTAAATAAAAATTGAGTTTTACTAGCGGCGTCGTGGTCGAACTGTTGGACCATTTGCCTGTCACCTAGGCCAGGGTTTGACCCCAGGGACCCGCGTGTGAAATTCGTGGTGGACATAGTGGCATCTGGGAGGGTTTTCTCCGGGTTTTACGGTTTCCCCCGCCACTTATTCCACCAGTTGCTCCATTTTCACTTTGCAATAATTGATTTCACCTACATTTCATATACCCTTCATACCTGGTGCTGGGCTGACCATCTGCTTCCAGGTTTTCACTGTGACCAGTCTATAGATTCGTCTGCTCCCCGACAGGCATCTGACCCTAGGTACTGACTTGTAAGTCCTATGGTGTGTAAGTGCTCCATACGGGGAGGGTAAACAGACGAAGGATTTTACTTTAGTAGGAGTATGCATCCGTGCAAGCCGTCTGGCACCGCCTAACACCAAGAAACCTTGAGTCGCACCAGGATGAGGTGGAAACAGAACGAAAGACCATGTTGGTAGATGGGAAATCTCTCTATTCACCTACCAACAAACAAATGCCACGAAGAATTCAACATCAGACTGGGTAGTCGACGGGAACCGAACCCAGGAGCCCCCAAACGAGCCTCAACGTTACAGCGGTGCATCTCGCTCGTTTGTGAGAGAGAAACACTGTAAATAAATAAACACCGAGTACAAAGGTCACACTGAAGTGGAAGTGAACATTCCTGGTGCAAAATATCTAAAAGCGCCTATGCTTCCCCATCTAACATTCCCATTCAGTTGTTTTAGTTTATTCATATCATTCAATAACAGTTCTTTGGCTTCCCCAGTTCAGCAGTGATCTCTATGGTCACAAACAGGTACTACCACGTCATTTGCAAACTTTTCAACAGTCGTGTTGTTATTCGAGCAGCTGCCTTTATGCGCTATTTTTCAAAGCTTGTTGTAGCGTTGTGCAAATGCTCTGATAACGAAGCCGTATGATATTTACCTTACGCACTGCGAATGCGAAGCCCGTGAAAAGGCTTGAGTAATATTGCATTAAAAGGACTGTGTTTGTAAAATATTGTGCGTAGCAGGGCTAGGTATATGTTTGTGTGTAATGCTATTGGCTAATAACGTAGAAAGGAAGCACTTGTTATTAACGTAATAAGCCAGGCAAGGCACTCTCGTTAGCCAACAGGCCCGGAGCTATAGAGGAGTCGTTAACAGAAATATGTTCACATTTTAATGATCATTTCACGTGTCTAATTCACCAACCGTAATGTTAATAGGCGGTGCACATAAACTCTCTGATAACATTTGGCCTCTGTACACGCTGTATACCTACATTGCATTATCTGAAAATGTTATAAACCACATTTAGGGCCGTTGCATGCCCATCTCTGGCAAAATGTTTGTAGTAATTCGCGTATCTTCGGAATGAACAGTGTATGTTGTAAATGTGACATCTTTGTTACCTGAAATCTACAGCCATTGCGGTATTCTATTAAGGTAGAAGCGGACAAAATGGTGTCTGCTTCGAATCCACTGTGCACACAACCCGCGTAACATACTTGCTGGTTGGAGGAGTGAAACATCTTCGCTTCTTAAACTGTTTGTAGTGGCGAATTGATACAGTTAAGGATCAGCACGTTTATTTCAAACAGGAAAGACGTGGTCATAATTTTACTATGTTAAATCGGAATTACACACATTAATTATCATCATCCGAACATACGACAAGACGTTCAGACTGTGGCGTAATATCTGTAACAGCAATGTGCAGGTGCGCCAAGAGGTAGTTATCCGAGTTCTCAGTTTTGATTTCTCTATCTTCATCAGAAAAAAGAGTCCATATACATATGTGGAGCAAAATATTGCTGTAACAGTGTAACAGAAGGGGCACATTCTCTCAAACCAACATACCAATATTCCCTTACACAGTTCTTTGAATACGTCTCTGCCAACTAACCCTCTGCACTTATTTTTTGTCACTGGATCTGTTTGTAGACCTGAGTTCACATTGCAAGTTAACTCTTACATTCACTACATCTGCAGTAAAAGGGTTAACAAACATTGAAATGTCATTCTCAAGATTTTTGATATCATGGACACAGTATAGAGCGATTGTATACATTTGTTATGTTTAGATTGTAAATGTTCTAGAACTTCGAAACGCTCTAACCTGTAATCATAACAAATAGAAATAATAATAATAATAATAATAATAATAATAATAATAATAATAATAATAATAATAATAATAATAATAATAATAATAGTAATAATAATAGTAATAATAATAGTAATAATAATAGTAATAATAATAATAATAATAATAATAATAGTAATAAATAAATAAATAAATAACAGAAACTGTATACAACATACATACATAAAACTGTTGGTCAGAAAACACTAGTTTTTTCGTTATATGCGGCATGATGTCCACAATAAAGTTATTCTATGTTGGCTCGAAGAAAATCATATATGCTGTTACAGTGTTGACACAGACATAATTCCTCCACTGATACCGGTCGCGAAACCACCTTTGGGTTCCTGAAATCAACTAAGAAAGGCGGTGTTATCTTTGAGGTTGCATAATTACACGGCGAAAGATTCATGAATCACAGGGATTCACAAATCCGTTCTTGCCCACCTCTTTATTAAGTGTCACAGACAAAAGGTTCAAAAAATGTGACGTGCTGTATCCACGTGACTTTCTCTACTAGTGTACTATTCTTATAAGCTCTTGTTCCTCTATGTTCTTCGTGTTAGTTGAGATAAACATTTGCAGAAATTACCTTCTTGTTAATTTTCCTGTAGTTACAAGGGGAATATGGGAATGCAGTACGCTTTGAGCGATAATCGTAACTTTTAAAGCTTTGCAATTCCATTCTCTTTGCGCGGACAAGAGATAAAAAAGTGAATAACAGCCATGCATTTGAGAAAACTAAGCATTGGTTCAGGGTCTGCAGTGGGGACACACTAGGAGCCCGGATTTCGTAACAGAGGACGAAGTTACTGGGAACACCCCTTTTACCCACCGTGCTGCACCCGAACTCCCACTGACGTTTTCTACCCTGAAATGGACCGAGCAGCTGTAAGGATGAATGAAGTCAAATGGAGGGAGAGGAAATTCAGGGGATTAAAGTAACCTACCCAGCATTCGTCAGAACACCGTCTACGTTTTTCGTGATATTACAATCATAATGTTTTCTTCTGTAGCCATAACTCAATCCTTTCACTATCTGTCTTCACTTTCTCTGTCACTCATACACTAACGCCGAAGATACAATCACTCAACGCTCGTTAAAACTTCTTCAGTTCGACGTGACGTATCATTGACACACAGCTGTCTCCCACTCACTGACACGCAACCGACTCATGTCTGTAACTCTCTCCATCTATTGTTTTCTCGCCTCCTTATACACTGGAAATGACGTCACACGGACTTTTCTCGACTTCCGCAAACACCCGGGCAATGACGCAGCCAGATCTTTTCTGAACGCTCTGGACTCGCTTTTTGTTGCCATTTCATTGTTAGTCACGTGCTCGCTTGCGCGAGTGGTGTGGCGAAGCTTGACCTTATGCGTTTGTTTGCTCACCGGTGTGGGCAGCTTGCACCCAACCATCCTTCTTTGTGCGCCGTGCCCGACGTCACATTATGAAGATAGAAAGATAAAACATTTAAGAATATTTTGTGGAGAGATATAAAAGTGAAGGATAGTAAAGATAAAGTATAATCAATTGCATTTACACAACAATTGAGTCGAAAATAGTAAAGGGGGTAAGTTATTAGGGTTTAAGGACCCGTTGACAGGTCATTAGGGCCCAAATACAAAAAGTATGCTTTATAACTAAATTTACACTTTCAGAGTAGTTCTGTCTTTTGTGATTTATCAGTAAAGGCCGGAGGCGTGTGCGTTTTTCCATAGATGTACTGCACATGGGCTTTACTGTTATCGCTCGCGCATGTAAACAACTGCAAGTAGGTACAGCCTGACCTACAACCTGCAAGCATCATATGAACACTAAAGAACACTATCACTCCACGTCTGCAGCTTACTGCGAGAAGAAACAAAACAGTCGCGTTATACTACAGCTTGACTTTGCGTCTGCATACACTTGCAAGGCAATACTTCGCTAGTTTGCAGAGTACCACTTTATGTTGTTTCCACTCTTGCTTCTAGTGGCAGTTGTTTGAACATTTGACGACCGTGCTGTACTTCTGACATCATTCATAATTTGCGTCCAGCTAACGCATGCGAGCGCACATTCCTCCGGCCTTTATTTATCAGTAATACAAAATTAATGGTGATGATGATGGCAGCCTTTAATTGCTAGGTCAATCGTATCTCCTAAGAGGGGGCTAGCTGGATATGCTCTTCCTACATTTGAGCTATGAATGTGGAATTCGTCTTTGTCTTTGATAAGTTATTTGGCCTAACCTCATTTTTTCTCACCTTCTCAATATTTATTTTATGCCGCTTCAACTCGTTATGATATCACGACAGATGTGTTAAGAGATGCCTCGTAGAACGATATGTGGCAATCTTCAAGGTCTCATCCTACTGCTTCGTCACGAGTCCACGAAATGGGCAGTGCCTCTGTGGCGGCAGATGGCGTTAGGATGACATCCATTCTATATGGTTTCATTATCTGTGGATAGATAGCACAGCATTCACTATTACCCTCTACCTTTCATTTTACTACCTTTTTAATCTCAAGATGGAACTTTGGATCGGGATATTAAATACTCTAGCCGGTATTTATCTCGAAAACTGAGAGAAATCACCAAAAAGCCCAGTTAGATTGGTCGTGCCAAGGGATTTGAACCTGGGACCTCCTGAATGTGGCCCACAACCCACATTTGTTGTCACTTATTCTTCTTTTCACTTCGTCCTCTGAGTTTTGGATTCATTTGCTGGTTGTCAATGCCATATCTTCACAATCTTTATGTGTGATACTTGTTTTCACTTTCGGGCAACACAGTTCACCTAACACCTAAGAGACCCGAGTTCGAATTCATGCACCCGCATGTGGTATACATAGACGAAGCGGCGCCTGAGCGGGTCTTTTCCGACTTCTGCGCAGCTCTCCCCCCCCCCCTCCCACCAACTGTTCCATTATCAGCTTTCCAATCACCCATTTCGCCTGCATTTCATATCCTCTTCCTCTATCTTATACCTGGTGCTAGACTGACCTCCCACTTCCAGGTCTTCACTGTCTGGTCCTAGGTTCGTCTGTATACCAACAGGCATCTGACTCTAGCTACAAGCCTGTAAGTCATCCACCCGGCGAGGGCATTCAGATGAAGAAGAAAAGATTTTCACTTTCCCTGACGTGTTAATATACGACCCATGTTTACTTTTGGCACGCAGTCTTACTTACGTGTTCCTTCCAGGCGTTGCAGTTCTTCGCCATCGATTTTCGGTGTTAAAACTTAAATTCAGAATAAATATTTTTAGGATACTTTAAGAAAATAAAAAAAAAAAAAGAAAAAAAAAGAAAAGAAAAGAAATACATTTTACAATGATAGTAATTCTGCGCCACTGCAGTCCTCGCGGGACTGGGGCTTCCAAGTGCTCATCTAGCTCATGCCGACGTACCGCGGCAAAAGTGTGTGATCATCCAGCAAATACGGGCAAGTAATGCAGAGTGATGGAGCAGAATTGTGGTTTCCTTGGCCAGGATCACTAGCTATCCCAGCTCCTCACTTTCCTCAGTGGGCATCGGTGTTATCCCCAACACTTAAAATCCAAATCTCAAAGTCAGACCACAGCTTCAGATTCTATTAAAATTTCCCACCCATTACTCCTAACATTGATAAAGAAAAACTAAACAGAAGCTGTGAAAAATGTTCACGTAATTCTGTTCTGTATGACTATCTTGTCATTTAGAGAGAAAATAGCGTTATGTTCTGTTCTATTTACTGTATACCATAACTGTCCTTCACATTGTATGTTTTGTCAAAGCCGAAATGCAACTGTTTATAATCTGTGTTCTGTTGTGTATTAAAACAGTCAGCATTAATATTACAATATCCACGACGTTAGTTGTGTTATTAACATCAGATGTATTTGTACATTGCTGCATCCCGCATCTATTTTCTCTTCTCTTGGGGCAGCAGTATAGAACTTGGTGAAGTTTCACGCTGAACTTGGGAAACTATACATTAACGAATATATTATTATTTATTAATTTATTAATTTATTGCTGATATCCGTCTTCGAACAGTTTAATTTATTTTAAAAGTATGTTTGGCCCATTTTTAGGGACTAAAACAGTATATTATGATAAAAATAAGGGCTAAACTTCTAAAATCAACAACAAACAGAACACTGGCATGGCCTAGCATGCTTGTTTATAACTTGACAGTAATATTTTGCGAGAGCGTTGCACCCTGAACCAAACTGCCCGCTGAGTGGTTTAGGAAGACTAGATGAAATATGAGTTAAGAGACGCAATATCTGTAGTTAAGTTCAGAGACTGACAGCCACATATTTCTAACAGCAGTTTCGCTTAGCCACATTTGTTAGCTTGAAAACCGCTCAATTAGAGACAGAGCCCGCCGTGTGTAGTGGTTGGCTGGTCAGCTGTCTCAACTTCCTAACGAGTTAGGGAATCTTAACTTGACCCTCAGCCCTGCGTGCAATACAGACATAATCAAAATTACTATTTCCTAGCTCCGCCAAATACGCGCTACTGTTTGATGTGCATATAACTGGATTGACAATGTAGGATTAACATGCAGGATTTCCTTACTTGGTTTCCCATCTTTCCCCTTAACACTTCCAGCCTGGTTGACATTCACACCGGCATTATTATGTTCCCAATTGTATTTATAAGAAAATTAGCAGTAAGAAAATTTCTTCAAGTTTCTTTCGACTAACAAGAAGTTAGAGGAACAAGGCTTGCAGGAATAGTTAGTACAAAAGTAGAGAAAGTCATATGAGTGCAACGTATCAGAGTTTTTTTTTTTTTTTTTTTTTTTTTTTTTTTCCCTTGCTAAGTAACGGTTAAAAACTAAACTATTTGTAATGAGCAGCTGCCATGTGTTTTAAACTTCCAAAATATTATTTGATTGTGCTATTTTGTCTTGGTTTATTGTTTCGTTTTGAACAGGTGTGATAGGATTTTTTGCAAATATGCTTTTAATGTATTCTTTAACTGAATAGAATTGTAGTCTGGGTCTTCAGCACATTGCAGTTGCATCTTAGAAGTGAACCTAATATACTAAAAGTTTGAAAAAAAAATCAGTGTTGAAAACATCCCCATGCATTATACATGTAGCGGTAATACATTTATGCAATTTAAATTCTTATTTGCGATATTTAAATGGACATATTCCAGCATAAAATTTTCCTGTGACGGAATTTTTATCTAAGTTACTAACATTATATAAAATGGCTCTTTAGATTCGTATAAATCTTCAAAGAAGCCATATTAAAAATGAATCATTCAATCTGAGATAACATTTTCTGTAGCACTTGATTTTGGGAAAAATAACGACGTCACGTTTCAATTAAGAACAATTATGTATTGATTTATCAAAACCTTACATAGGGTAACGTGCAGTTTGAAGGCAGAAATCCCTTGAAAATGTTCTTTAACAGCTGTGGGCTTTTAAAACTAAATTCAATATTTCTCCAACTGTTGCTTGTTATTTTTTTTTTTTTTTTTTTTTTTAAATACAGTTCCCTCTCGTCTACTGGGGCAAATAATTGACTGTCGCTCCAAGTCAACTATTCCCCTATTCCCTTTGCACCTATAAAGAAATAAGCAACAAGATAATTTCTACAAATGTTTATCGCAACTAACATAAAGAAGATAGAGGAATAGGCGTTTGTAAGAATAGTTAGTGCAAGAGTAGAGAAAGTCATGTGAGTGCAACACATCAGATACTTCTTTACTATCTTCAACGCCTAAATCATGTTTGTTTTCCTGTAAGAAGTTTATTTTGCCATTTCTATCCTCTCAAGTTTCAGCCTATGACCCATTATCCAAAGCTGTCCACTTACTCCACTATCTAATTTCACCTCATAAAACTTTTACACTATTATTTTACTGTTATCATAAATGTATTGTTTTTGTTGTATTTTCCCAGGGAGATATTGAAAGCGTGTCTCTTATTTCCAGGACGTATCTGCTACAAAACTAGTTGTATTATTTTTACTCTGATATTATGTTATGAAATATATTGTCTAAATAAACGCAGTATACTGAAACATATACATATGGGGTTCTATTACCGTCCACAAAGAAATTGTTTTATGTACATAGACTGAAACCAAACACGCTCACAATGAAAAACAAACAATAGCATACAGGCCAAGCTTCTGTGTACTGACCACTGTATAGGGTGGCGTAATTAGGAACAGCTGATACTATTGGCGGTGGTGTGGCAGACCTGAATGGTCCAAAGAATCAATTTTGAGCCACCTTAGCAATTTAGTGCATTGCAGAAATTTTGTTTTTTCTACGTTCAAAATGGCATGTATGGTGTTATTGTTTTGTATGTTCTCTAACAAAAATCGTTTTCTTGTGTTTAAGGTAAATGCTTTACGACAGGCAGTCTTCAGATTAAGTTAATTTGCATTAGATTTTAACATGAAAATATCGGTTGGAAAAACAAAAGCAGTGGCAACTGATACGAGTCAAGATGGTGTTAAAGTAGTACAGCAGATTAAGAAAAAATACGAAATTGAGGGAAAAAGAAATAAATTTAATTATTTCTGTGGCGCAATACGCAAAATAATGGGAAGAAAAGTGAAAAAATATTACTTAAACATTATAATATTAGAAATTCCAACTGTGAATCTTAGGTTTTAACAAAAAATGTGGAGAAACGAATAGAAGCAAGTGAGATGAAATTTCTTAGATACGTTGCTGGATATATATTATTAGATAAAATAATAAGTAAATAAATTAGCAAATAACTTAAAATAGACCGCATTATACGTACTTAAAGGATAGTAACAAAATTGAAAATACCATATAAATAACATGCAGTTACACGAATTACAAAATTGGTCATGAACTATAGTCCAATAGGGAGACCACTGAAACGATGCGAGAGCAATTTGACGGATGTATTAAGAATTACTTTCATCATTAACGTCAATAATCATTAATATCATTATATTGATGGTCGTGTACTGAGCCGTAAACTTTCACTATCACAAGTAATATCATTAGACACCAAACCTAACCTGTAAATTCTCGAGCGGTGCGAAAGAAATTCTGTGGTGATATCAGACTGTGAATTATATTTATCTGAATAACTTAATAACTATAATATGAATTTAAATAGTATACTGTAAAGATTTGACCATAAAATATTACATTATATAAAAATTAACCTAGCATATTCACTACGAATACTCCAGTTCAAGTAACTCAGCACTGCCAACTGAAGAAAAACGAAATCAGTGTGTTTCGATTTTCTCTTGTTAATAAGAAGTTCGTGTCCCCGTTCATTACACAAGTCATTCGTGGATTTACATACTCGTTCTATTTTTATTATATTACCTGGTATAGAATTTTGAAATCTTGTTTCAGTTTCATCGCCTGAAGCATCGACTTTAGTGTGTAATAAATTGTTTTTCAGCGATTTATGGGAATGCAGTTGCCAGCACTGACCAAGCAAAATAATAATATAGTGACAAATGGTACAAAACAAAAGAGTGACCAGGTTGTAAATTTTATATGACACTCGTAAATTAACAGCTCTATGCATGAAGTAGACAAATTTTGGGAGACAATCTAGAGGTTTCTATCTACTGCTTTTAAACGTAGCGTAGATCTTAAGAGTGATTTTCATCATTATCCTCAATGATCATTATTGTGAGAGAAAATTCCAGTCCAGGTATTTCTTTTTCCCAATTTATTTTCTTCTAAAACTTTTACCTGCATCACTACAGTTGTTGAAATTGCGGACACATTCCCTTTATCTCCGAAAACAATTCAGGTTTACAGAATTATTATTCATGAAGTTCTTCACCACACTGTAAAATTTGGCGTTTGGTGCGCAGTGAGTACGCGCAGAATTATCGGTCCTATATCTTATGAAACAGCAGTTAAGTCACATGTTTATGTAAATTATATTTCAAATATTTTTTCCGCAACTAACAAGAAATGAAAGATTGTGTGGTTGGTTTCAGCATGATTCTGTTATAGTGAATTCTATGCATGAACTGGGAAGTTCGTATGTGACAGAATATTGGTCGAGTAATATGGCCACATCGTTTTCCTAACCTATCTCCATACGATTTTTATTTATGGGTAACGTTAAAGAATAAGGTGTAAGCATCAAATTTGCAAACCTAACAAGAATTGAAGGACATCGCAAGATAAATACAGGCAAGTGTTAGTGTTTTCCATATTCGTGGTCATTATATGCTGTTAAATGTGTAATAAGTTTGAAGAGTTAATGAATGCCATATGCAGACATTTTTTAATCGTCCATTTTAACTAACATATGAAAGAAGGAATGAGTTGTTGTTACTGTTCTGTTGATGGAAGGCTGCAGTTTGAAGGCGACGCAAATAGCCTTGCTTTAGTTGATTGTGGAGGAAACGTTTGAATTCTCGTTTCTTGTCGTGAAATGGCAAGTCTATTTGAAAGTTGCCGGAGCTCTTGCAGCCTTCAAAGCGATCAAAAGGCGAGGAGGAGATTCAGAAAAGCGTGGTGGTTACGAGGAGAGCAGGAGTGGGTAAAGCTCTGAACTTGGCGTTTTATTTCAGTGCCGCCTTTGTGCAGAAGCGGCTCTTTGTGAAGTGGCAAGGTGTTTCAATTAGCTCTTAGAGCGACATTACTCAGGTGCGGCGAGGCGCCACCAAAGTGCTGATTGTTGTCCTCGAATACGCGCAATACTGGCGTGTGTGCATTATTGTTCACCTTATTTATTGTTCAACTACTGAGTCATCCTATATCTTCTGCATTCTTAACCCATAACTGATACATCTGGGTCCTAGGGAACCAATGTCCCTTGTGGTATTCTCCTAGCTTTCTGTTGACCATCAGCCCACAGCATTGTTACAGGTTTGCTTCTATAAAGGCGATCGAATCCCAAGGACCCTGGTGCACCTTCGGTAATTATCATCACTTTCATTATTTTGGATTTGCGCTATCAGAGAGTAGAAAAATGAGCGGGGAAAAGATACTCCAAAGTATTAGATCAAAGAGGAAAAGGTGCTCAGTGTGCCCCTATAAGAACAGGAAACCATCAAGAGCATATGGCAGATGTCGAGCACCACCTTTGTGTTTGGAATATTCCAGAGATTTGTATACAAAGCGTTTTATATAAGCAAAAAGAGCAAATTTGACTGATAATGACACTAAACAGTCTAAATATAAGACTTTGTCTAAATTGCTGCTATTGTTTACGATTTTCATATATGAGGTAATATGTCATTCAGCTGAAAATATTGTAATTGAATCCCTCATAAGTAAATATTCATAGTACATAAACGGATTTTTGCATGTACACCTGTTTCAGATCAGGATGATCAGACATTTCTTTTTGTTTCTCAAAAACTATTGAAAGAAAGGTTTTTTAATGTGCGAGGAAGCAAACATAAACTTTTCATTAATATTGTGATACCAAAATTATAAATAGTTAAAAATAGTCATTCAATACTATAATAATAAAAATAATAATAGTAATAATAATTAGAGTAATAATTTTAAATAATAGTGAAAAGAGAAAACGAACACAAAGGGGGTAGCCTCGTAAGTTTGAATAGCGGAGAAATTTTCAACAGTTTTCATAGCGTGGCGTCATCGGAAAGCAAAGGGTCACTTATAACTGGTCTGTCGAAGGGAAGCGTTGAAGTACGTGAAAACCAACGGACACAAAATGACTACCGTAAAGCTTATTTATGTGCATAATTATCTGAATAGTGTAAATTGTATAGAATACACGTAAATCGACGTCACATATGTATCGTTGTACGAAACCTCGGCCACTTCGTTGGTTGCTTTAGGCCACGGTGCAAGACTGTGCCACTCCTGATACCAATAAATAAAACAAAGGTTCCAAAGTGGCGCTCTCGATCGAGAAAAAGGTAGAGTGAGTGTATTCAGTTTGCCGTACAGCGATTTTATTATGATTGCTAGCTATACCTCATCGGCTAGTACAAGACACGCCTTTGAAGGGGTTAAGATCTACGGGAAAAGCCTGATGATCGCTCAGGTTAACGAAATACAGAATGTGTATTTGTGAAAAGAATTTCACGGGGTTCACATTAAAGCTTGAATAACATATTTTATTAAATACATAGTGAGGTGTCACTTTGAGAAAAAAAAAATAAATAAACAGAAGTATTACGACAGTCATATTAATGCATGTGTTTTGAAGCCTAAACCCAAAGTAGTATGTTTAGAAGATGATCCGTGTCTCATAAAATAGAGCAGAAAAACACTGTAGCACTGAAACAAACTACTAGTTTTAATAATCCAATACACCAAACCGAGCAGCAGGTGAAAGTACGTAAGGCAGCGAGTGTGTAAGATGATGGACACCCCTGATATGTAAATGTTGTGTGCCGAGCTCAGTTCTCTGGTCCAGTAATACAATAGCAGACTATTAGCAGGGTCCTGTAAGTTCATTACCGCACTTTGGAAGCCCTTCTTGCTTGGAGCATTGTCTTCATCTCTAGTGAAACGCTTTCTCAAGGATCTCTAACATGTTGCCGTCTAATATTGCAAGAAGATATACTACCAGCACAAAAACCACCTGCAACAATGTGTGACGTCAACATTTTCTTATAACGCACTCTAGGAGAGAGTGAAAATATCTGTTCTTCGTTGTGGAATGTTGAAAGCGGCACCTAGGTTAGTAAGTCGCGACATATAGGCAAGCTTTTCATTTGTTCAAGCACCATAATCACTTCTTTTTTTCTAGTACTAAAATTTTTCGGATAACAACTATGGGAAGTCTTCAAAATCATAAATAAATAATCATAGAAATAAAAAATAAAACTAAAATAAAGACGGAGAATATAAATAACATTGGAGTAAAGACATAAAGTAAAACTGAATTGCTTTTCTGAAACCTTAATTTTTTATCCACATTTACTAGAGACCACTTACCTAGTAACTGGTAACCAGTATCTACTCCTATTAAACTATTCACTGGAGACCAGCCAAAGAGTACTGGCTCCCAACACAAAACTATAATTAACTATTAATTATTTTGACAAGTTTATTTATTTCCCTACGTACTTATTTATATACAAAGTTACATTTATTTGTTAATTTAACTTGATCATTTTAATCTTCATGTTATTTATTGTATTATTTTTATTACTTTATTTACTGGTAAGTAGAGGAAGTATTGTATTCCACCCAAAAATTCGATGTCGGGATTTCACCGGAAATATATGTTTGGGGCCCCCTGAATTAAAAAAAAAATAAAAAAAAAAAAAAAACAGTAGTTTTAGAAAAAGGTGTGTGTGTGTGTGTGTGTGTGTGTGTGTGTGTGTGTGTGTGTGTGTGTGTGTGTGTGTGTGTGTGTGTGTGTGTGTGTGTGTCAGTCTGTGGACAGCATAACTCGAAAGCAAACAGTCACGACACGAAGATTTTGAAGAAAATAGCCCCACCCTAAACTACCCTTTACATGGAAAATTTTACAAAAATTTTCATTTTCTTCAAAAGGCTCTAACGATTTTGATTAAAATGCCATATGTTTGAAATATTTTTATTATTAATGACATGTATGTCTTGAATTTTCTGGCTATAGCCCCTGTAGTCGTGTTTACTGTGGGCGACTTTTGCATAACTAGTAAACCGTAAGAGATAGACCAAATCATATTATATAATGTAGATCTTGCTAGAATACACAATTTATGTCCAAATAATTTGTTTAGGAGTGAACCATTTCGGAGATATTCCTTGTTATGTGTGCCAGTTGCGGAAAACTTAAAACTTTCGTGAAATGGAACATCGTTGTACATTTTTTATGTTAAGTGTGCAAAGAGAACGGGATTTCAAAGCTTTAAAAGATCTCACTTTCGCTCAAAGCCTACTGTATTCCAATATTTCCCTTACACCTACAAGGAAATAAGCAATAAGATAATTTGTATAAAGGTTTATCTCAACTAACACGAAGAAGATATAGGAATAAGAGTTTGTAAGAACGGTTAGTACAAGAGTAGAGAAAGTCATGTGAGTGCAACATATCAGATTTTTTATGTCCTTCCCGTCATCATGGTCGGACTCCTCTTCTGGAAACGAACGACCCGTCAACGAAGCAGTCTTCTACTGTTCACGGAGAACATTCAGCTTCGAGTAAACGTCCGCGCCATCTGTCCGGCACCGCTATTGGCTACGAAATCTAGAAGTATACCTTGAATGTGAGAAGGGAATGAAAGGTGAAGCAATATTCACTGTGCTACATGTATGACATTTGAAACACACTTCACCAGACATAGATCTAACGATTTTGATGCCGAATTAGTATTTTATCGTTCGTACGTTGATAATACGGTATGAAGCAACAATGATTCACGCTCCCTAATAATGCCTCAATATCCCGTTTATTCAGTCCTTTGCCGCCAATGAAGCTATGAGATTTCTCTCCCCGGGTATGCGCGTATTTGGTTTAGAACGAATGACACTAATTCTAATGATAACGGCTTAATAAAAGTTTCTATCTTTTCTGAGACGTTCGATTGTACGTCGATTGTAAAACAATTCACCAGCTAAACAAAAGTGTGTTCACAATTATGCAACTAAAATATGGTTTCCATGCACTTAGAGGCTACAAAGAATTACGATGTGTTCACTTGGATTAGTGTTCCGCATGAAAATGACACGATTCGTTCACCACGAATGCCACATGTGGGTCCCTGGGATCGAACTCGGGTCGCCTAGGTGGTAGGCGAGCGGTCTAACCACTCGGCCACAATTTTCTATATGGCTGAAATATACGTAAATACAACGTACTACGTTCACAGGGTTTTGTTGGCTCACTTTCTCTTTACGTAAATCATTCCCATGTATTTCTCTTGTCACTCTTCTACAAACAGTTCATACAGTTTTCTGTAGCATTGAAATAGAAGTGTATTACATTCACACGGTTTTCTCAATTCGTTTTTGTTTCTGTGTTATATGTGGTTATTCAGATTTGGCATATTGTCTTCCAAAGTTTTATGTATTTATTTACATTGCTAATTCTTTGTTCCTTATGTAGCCCTAAGACTTTTAATTAAACAATTTTTAGGTTTATTAAGTAAGTCTTTTAAATGTCTCCAAAGAGACACAGGCCTATTGGACAAGTGCAACCTAAGTCTGAAAGTTTTAGGGTCTGTTTCGTGCATGAAGTGCATATATGAATTATTACCAATGCATTCATTTATCACAAGGTCATTCTTTTGTTCAGTAAGAATCACCAACTGTATCCTATAAATCCAGAACGAAAAAAATAGTAAACATTGCGGTCAATTAAAACTCAAAATAGCACTCTATTTCAATTCTAAAACTGTGTTTTTAACAATTTTATTGTTCTTTTAGTAATAAACGTATTTCTCCATAAGAAAGGTTATCTTTAAAGCTAAAAACAAAGTGAGATTTATTTGAGGTTATAAACTTATTTTCTGGTATAACAAGGGAAGGTCAAAATACGTGTAATTCTGGAGTTTCGTTTTTCTCAATTGGCAGTGATGAATAAATCGAACTACATTAATCGAAATGAGTGCATTTGTTTATAGAATTCAACATTTTCTGTTCAGATCTTTGTGATGTAGTATGTAAATTCATATTTTATTTATAAAATAGTGCAGATGAATATCATTCCACGGTCTGACCTTCTCAGATAAATTCATTCCATTCGAGAATTTATCAGTTACGTCAGACGTATTTCAGCTAGTGTGAAATAAAACGCTTTTTACAAATGTTAATCTCAAGTAAGCTTCCAAAGAGTGAGTAGAGAAAATCACGTGAGTGCAACACATATCTACTGTACAGAACCCTTAGGTTTCTTGTCACCGTTTCAGTTCATTGTTGTACATTTTAGTAACGCATGCTCAGTATGTTAGCAAATATTGCAGCGTCTATACATCATCCTGAAAATTGCTTTTGCCTGGGTAATTGCGTTGCTATTTATCTCATTTTGTGGCTGAATGCTCGCGGTATAACAGCGCAAGAAAGTTGCTGATAAAGTTGTGATTAATAACGAGCTGTTATACGAGGTAGCGGGAATCATTTTTAATACTTTATTTAGCTTTATTACTCCTATTTAGTGACCCCATTCTCCAAGGAACCAAATTGGGTAAAAAAATTCTGAAATGTACCAAACATACGACTTTATCTGATATTTTTCATTTATATTCATAGCTGTTCTACAAATTACACACAATCATATTTTATGTGTAGTTTTGTTAAGATAAATATTCACCGAAACAAGCTATGTTCTTAGCAGAGGTTGAGAAAAATAAAGAAACCTTGATATTGCATATTCTTTACATAGGCTGACAAGAAACAAAAGAATGGACACGGTGTATTGTTTAAAATTAATGAGAAAAACGAAAGAAATATCTTGGAAATAGCTGTTAGAGGTAACGCAACTAAAGCTTGCCAACGAGATCTGCGCGAAATTTCGGTACCTGTCCTCAATTACCAATAGAAATATCTACAGCTCTACCAAAATGTACATTTCTGTCTGCCTGTCCTTGAAAGACATTAAACTTAAATATCAACAACTTTGCCTTCTATCCTACAATGTTGTGCATATTGTTTTTCCTCCCCTGTCTGTATCTATATGCTGAACTGGCATATGTACAAGATTGCTGATAATTCTGCCCGAGTTTCAGAATGCAGCAGATACCTAGCAACATTTCCCTACACGCAACGGCCGAGCTACGGATAAAGCGAAGCATTTTGTGTTTTAAGTGCACTTGAAACACTCCATAAGCTTGAGGTAGTAACATTTTCACCAGCTCCTCCCTTCCTCCCCGCCGAGTTTCAAGCCTTTGATTTCACAAATGTCTTTCATGGCCACTTTGAGCTGCTAAAAAAGGGCAGCACAGCTTCAGGACTTGTTTTCTCCGAGTGGAAATAGTGCAGCGCAGCAGTAATTATATACGTGAAAATGTTGATGGGTGCCGAGGGGTGAAAATTTAATTTAATTTTCATGCTTTGAAAAGGACTTCAGAAGCCGCGACTTGAAGCGACGTTTCTGTTATGCTAGAACCACGAGGAAAACTGGTTTACACAAGCGCTTAGCGTAACGTAAAGAAAGTAATGTGCAACATGGTGAATAACATTTCTACTGCACGACTGGAGCAATATTTAACCTAGTTATTAATAATAAGCGAATGTTTTCGACTCAGAGGTCTGTTATAAGATTTGAGCAAAATTATGTTTTGAGGTCCCTGCGAAAATCATTTTGAAAATAGTCTCTGGTGTGCGTCTGTGTATTTGAACAACAGAACTCATACTTATCTTGTATAACTTTTCGCATCATCGATCGATCGATCGATCGCTTCCCGGACGCACCTCGGTCACATGCAGAATAAATCACTTACTCTTTCAGAAGTTGGGACACGACGTCGTGGCTATGTTTTCCGAATGAGATGAGAAAACATCCCTCTAGGCTGCATCTGTTCTCGATATAGAAATATATTTTTTCGATGAATACGTGATAGGTTAGAAAAAAGATTCGGTGTATCGAAAACCGCACCAAGCTCACGTTTATAGAATATTCTATCTTCAAGCGTCTGATGAATGGGAGACCTGTGGATTTTGATATAATATGTTCGTGCCTGTAAGACTGAAAATTCCCTTCTTGTACACAAAATACCTTCTCTAGTTGTATGACTATGATAATAGTATATTGGCTTTGAAAAATAGTAGCACTGTACAGCGTGTTAATGTATAAGGTTGATGGTATGTTAATATGTATCCGTTTTGGTGTGTTAGTTACTTTTCTGTTCGTGTAACAGCTTTCCCACAAATCAATCGAAAAGTTTACTCCTGATATTTTTGCATAGTAGTAACTGCGCCGTGGAAAGTAGCGATGAATAACCTTTATATTACAGAAAAGCATATTCTTAGTCCAAAACCTCTGATTTTCACTTAATTGTCCCCTTAAATCACTCAGTTTATACCAATGAAAACTTTTTGTGTAATTAGCCATTACCAAGATGTTCTTTGTTATTGGTTTTAATTTTCAAACACTTATACTCTAATGAAGTGTTTCCTAGTGGCTAGGTAGAGAGCGCAAATTTCAAGGTCATCATGTAGCATTCTGCTTTTTAAAAATCTGAATATCTCCAAAGCCTACTGTGTCATTCTTACACCTAAAATGAAACGTCTAAGAGGAGTTTGTAAGAAGCTTGTGTGTGGAGAAATCATGCGAGTTTAACAAACTGGATTTTCTGATACATTTCTGCCGATATGTTGCTGCAATGAAAGATACGCTTCCTTCCTTTTGCTGTAAAAAGGAAGCATTTTCTATCACAAATCTGTTTGGTGTTCACCCTAGGGTTGGAAGGAAAAAACACAGAACTAGGAAAAAATCGTCATTGGATACGATCGCCTAAATGGTTCCCTTGCTCACAAAGGAGGTAATGAAAGAACGGAAGAAATGAAAGAGGAAAAGGATGTAAGAGGAAGAAAAGAAGACGGTGGAAAAAAAAACAGCCATTGGTGTCGGTAGGATTTTCTTCCTGGAAGGCGGAAGGGAGGGGGGGGGGGTGAATGGAAGCAACACATTTCTCAATAAAAGTCTCTAACACACATTGTGTCGGTAATATTTGTTACATTACTGTACTATCATTGTGTTTTACTGGTTCAGTGATCGCATTGTGAAGTCAGGATTCCTGCGTTTTAATAGACTGCAATGCTTTTGCGGAATAGTTCATACATGGAGGGGTTGAGATATAATATATGGGTTATTGCATCTTTTTTACACTCTCTATTACGTGTAGTAAGTGGAGGAAGAATTGTATTCCATCCAAAAATTCCATGTCCAGATTTCACCGGAAATGCATGTTTTGAGCCCCCCGAATCCCGTGTGTGTGTGTGTGTGTGTGTGTGTGTGTGTGTGTGTGTGTGTGTGTGTGCGCGCGCGTGTGCGTGTGTGCGAAGTCTAACATTTTTTAAGGATGCAACGGGAATATTCTGAAGAAAATTCCTTCACCCTAAACTACCCTTTACGTAAAAAATAATGTTTAAAAAATTTTGATTTTATCCAAAATGTCTGTAATGATTTTGATTAAAATTCCATGTGTTTTAAGATATTTTCATGATAAATGAAATGCATATTTTGAATTTTCTGGCTATAGCCCACATAATCCTGTTTACTGTGGATAACTTTTAGATAACTGACAAAGCGTAGGAGATAGACCAAATCTTACTTTACAAAAACTGTAGATCTTGCAAAAACACACAATTATGTCCATTTTCTTATGTTAACCGTGCAAAGAGAACGGAAACTCAAAGCTTTAAAAGATTTGACTATCGCTCAAAGTCTACTGTAGGTATTCCCAAACTCTCCTTGCACTACAGGAAAATAGCCAATAAGATAGTTTGTACAAATATTTATCTCAACTAACACAAAGAAGATATAGGAATAAGAAGAGTTTGTAAGCTTTTTATTATTTTGTGTATTCAGAATCATAAACAGTATCACATGAATGGCTGGAAAACAATATATTACACATTATAATCGATTAACAATCAAAATAACATTCCGTTTCAATTTGACAACTATGCTTTTAACAATGGTTCTTTGAATAATTAATGTATTTTTACAGAAGAAAATTGATTTTTAAATATCAAACATAAAGATATAATTACTTGAAATTATCACCTGGTTTACTGCTGTAACAAATGCAGATAGAAATGTGTGTTAATTCCTGGACATATTTTTCCTCAGTTGGCAGTGCTGAGAAAATCGAAATGAGTGTATTTTTAGGTTAATTTGTTATAGAATTTAACATATTCTTGTCAAATCTTTCCGATGTAGAATTTAAATTCACATTTTATTTATGAAGTAGCCCACATAAATATCATTTGACGGTCTGCCCTTCCCAGATAAATTCACTTCACTCGGGAATTTATCGGTTAGGTCAGACGTCTATGACGACTTGTAATGAACATTTATCATCTACAGCTTTGTGAAGCAATACTTGCTATTACTGGCAACGTCATGGCCCGCATTCAGGAAGTGCAGGTTTCAAATCCCGTCGGTCGATCAATCTGAGATTTTTTCGTTGTTTCCCTCAGTCGCCAAAGTAAATATCGGATTCGATATTTAGTACCATAACCCAAAGCTCTATCCTATGTCTAAAATAGTAGCATAATTGAGAAATCGATAGTAATAGTGAATGCTGTGCCATCTATCCACAGAAATTTGAGGAACTGATTTGAAAGTACTGATTTATTGTAAGTTGGCCTTGCTGATTTTGAATCCTTATCCGTTTGCCTTTCTTATTGTGCGATTTCAACCCGTATCTCACTAATGCTATATTAGTGCAAATAATATTAGGTCTATCTGCATAAAATTTATATCATACACTTCAGATACGGTGATAATGTGAAAACTTTTTACTGAATTCTCTGCAGTACACAATTAAAAAAAATGTAGATTTGAAAAAGAAATGGATTTATTAAGAGAATAATATTTTTTATTTTATTAAATTTGTACCATCAAAACAAAGTAAGGGACTCAGAAAGAATGCATAAACATTCTCTAAAAATATCTATTTCTTCGCCCTAAACTACCCTTTACATGGAAACCTTCTCGAAAATTTTGATTTTCTCAAAAGTGACTCCAACGATTTTGATTAAAATGCCATTCGTTTAAGATATTTTTATGACAAATGAAATATATATTCCCAATTTTCTAGCTATAGCCCATTAGTGCTGTTTAGTCTTGATACTTTCTTAACTGGTAAACCGATAGGCCAATTTAGATTAATCAGTTTAGATTAAATAGACCAGCTCCTATACAAAAAATGTAGATATCGTTTAACTATACAATTTGTGTGGAAAAGCATTTTTTGTCTCTTGACGGTGAAAGAAAATGGGACTTTCTGAGCCTTCATATACCGACCATGTTTAAAAGATTTGACTATCGCTTAAAACCTTCTGTATTCCCCTTGCATCTAAGAAAATTTGCAAGAATGTAATTTCTGCAACTGTTTATCACGACTAACATGATGGAGATACAGGAATAAGGGTTTGTAAGGGCAGTGAGTACACGAGTAGAGAAAGTGGTGTGAGTGGACCACATCAGATTTTTGTGTGGGAGTTTGCTACTAATAACGAAAATGGCAGGCTTAAAAGAGTATTGTTTGGTAATTGCTTTCAAATTTGTTTGAAAACCACAAATGAACTCCTAAATGTAGGGTTAAAAATATTTTTACCTGCATGAGCTAACGTCGATTTGATACATAATTACTTTGGTTGCTATCATAATAAAACCCCCACAATAATTTTAACAAGTGTGTGGTTCTCATTTTGAGCTAATAACAGGGTGGGGTCGACATTCGGACGCTGGAATGTGATTTTCGTTCGTTCGTTCGTTCGACGTTTGGATTCTCCGCATTGCTGAAATGCCCAGCTCACCAGTGTATGTATGTAGTGTGAGTGGCTCTGATAATAAAATGCTTTTTCCGCAGTGAAAACACGCGATAAAAACACTGCATCGGTTTTTGCTGCCATCACGCTTTCCTGGTGGCGTGCAAACAGTTGACTACCACTTTGCGTTCTTTTTTTATTATATTCAAATAACGGTCTTTGCAAGTTTAGAGAGGAAAAAAAAGCCCTCTGTGGTTGACCACTACAAAAATCTAATGTACACGCGACTGCGCCTACATTTTACATCTAATACATGAATTAAGTTTACATTTTTCGTTAACCTAATATTCTTATCGTGGTTTTGTTGGTGGAAAGTTACATCTACATTTTAGCAATTAAATTTAAAATAAAACGCCTGCTGTTTGAAATACAGTTTAGCGGTTAACTCTTTCCAGTCCAGTTATTTTCAACCGCGAGAGCTGAAGCTCCTACTTTTACTTTCCCTACCGCTGGACACTCTGGCAAGCATCTACAAGATCAAAACTGCCAAAAAAGTAATCCTGCAGGTCTCTCTCCTCCACTCGCGTTGGATTAGTGGCGTGGCCGTGCAGGGTAAAGGTGATTCCTACCTATCATGTTGATATAACTGCCTTAGCTCTATCTTCCCAGGCCGATGGAACTCTTGGCCTACCACTTCGCTCCGGGTCTGAAAATTTGTCACTTTTCCTATATTTGTTTATTTCTATGCCACACAGGTATTTGTTATCCCCATTTGAATTGCAGTATCTCTGTATAACTTACCGCGATTGCTAGTTATTTAATATCCTTCTTCACATGTTTAGCCCTTTTTACTGGATCTCTTTTCGCACCATAAGAAAATGGGAACAAATGTCATGGCATCATAATATCAACATAGGAGCATTCATGGTAATATTTGGAGTATAGAATCCATTGCCAAATAGTACTAATTTAAACTTTTTTTCTAATTTGTTTTAAAGTTACAGATATTATGTCAATTGTCATGTATATCATAACATAATATTTATAAATATTTCTCACATTTGTGCCTTTCACTTCAGAGAAAAATAAAATAAAAATAAAAAAGTCATAACTCCTTAAAAATAATGATACTTGCATAATTATTTTTAAAATGTGCCGTTTAATAACATAATTTTTCGACTGCTCAAACGAAAAATCGGTTAAAAACCAAATTGGTATAAATCACCCTAACCAAGATGCGAACTCGCGACCTCTTGAATCTGAGGCATACACGCTACGCCTACACTAAAGAGGTAGGCTCTATAAATAAGTGATATAGAATGTAAAAATTGAATGTGACGATCGGGTCTATAGCCATTGTTCTCCGCCCCTAAGCTCTTACTTCGTGAGCAGGGTTGGAGAGATATTCCTATGCGCATTAAATCCGCGCATCTCACTCGAGCATCCCGCTAAACCTCAAGGCAATCTCAAACCTTGAAGATTTACCGGCATACTTGAACCAGACGAGCAGATTAATTCGCGAGCGGTTTCTCATCATGGTGTTTCAGCCTACAAGAGAGCTAGCGCGCAGAGCCGAGGGTTCGTGATTCTAAACCCACTCACACCAAAAAGTTATACAAGCAAGATTCTAGTTTCCAACTTGATGCCTATTCAGGGAAATGTGGTACTATAATTATGAAACATAATTTATTGTTTTTGCTATTTTGAAATTGGACTTTAAGGCATTTTACTATATGAGTATGTTTTTATTTAATTTGAATTTATTTGCTGTTTCGTTTTTCCACACATGTGTATTTTTGTGCTGTGGAAGTGCGGGATTTTCACACAACACAGGTTGTTTGTTTGGCTGTTTAAGCAGATAAGCAATCCATCTATCCACGTTGCACGTTTAACTAATATATTATGGATGAACATTGCGCTTGACATGTCTCGGCAAACACCTGCTTGTTAGAGCCAGCCGCCTATGACTGCTTGCTTGCTACACAGACGCGTAGGAGAAGTTGCATATCGATCACGGGGACCGTGACACTGTTTGTGTAGTTTGTGTGCCAAATTGCTAGAAGACAGCACTAGAAAACATTTTTAGTCACCATTTGGGGCACAAAAATGACAATCATTCACATATATTTCCTCTGTAAGGTTCCTATTTAACATTTAGCAATGTTAAATCATCAGCAAAGAGCAGATCACCAATTCTCTTCACTTTTTAAGTATTTTATTCATGATACAATAAAGAGTAGAGGTGAAATTCCCGAACATATCTCATGCCAGTCTGATAAGTGATTGTTAATTTGAACAGTTTAGATTGGCTTTATGAATGTTGTATACATTTTGCATATACTGTTGTGGAATATTCTCTTCTGCTAAAATTGTTAATATATTTCTACCATAAACATCATATTCACGCACATATTTGCATTGCTATTCATACTTCCAACCCTTCTGCCGAGACTCGAACCAATACCTCTGGATGTGGAAGCCATCATGCCAACCACCAGAGCATAACTGCAATCTACTCCATCTTTTAAGGGTGTGACATGAAACTCAAGAAAATCCCCCATCAAACACTATCTGAGCATGGCCCGACATTTTTTCTTTTTTCAAAAACGGCTACTTTCTTAGAAAATTAAATGCATCTGTTGAATTTTCTGAGCATAGCATCTGAAGTCCTCTTTATTTACATAACTGTAAACCATAAGAGATAAATGTTACTATAAAAGGTAGATTTAACTAACCCACACGTTTATGTAAAACACATTTTCTGTAGACTTAGTAATTTCTGAGATATTCCTTACTTGTTTCAAGTTTCCAATGCTTATATTTTTGTAAAATTCAAAGTTGTTAGTCGTTTTTGTTTCGTTATTTTCTTTTCTAATCCGGGATGCAAAGAGAACAAAATTCCAAGGTGATCACATAGCGACTTTGTCTTAAAACATTTGACTATCGCTTAACGCCTACTGTATTCTCCTTGCACCTACAGCAAAATTAGCAATACATAACTTCTGCAAATGTTTTTTTTTTTTTTTTTTTTTTTTTTTTTTTTTTTTTTTTTTTTTTTTTTTTTCGCTGTTAATATGAAGAACAAAGGGAATGCCATGATTTGTATACGAATAAAATTATAATAAAAGGATGTGAGAATGTTTCATTGGTAGGGAAAATTTTTTGGGTGCACAGAGTTCTTTACTTTCAGCTGTTTTCTATCTGTGTGTTGAGTTTAAAATCCCTGTTTACCGTGGTATAAACTACAAGACTGGAAGAATGCTCCCTTTGTTCCCACGTAGAGGTGACAGAAGACGTCAATAATGTCGCGTTCGCTTCCATACTTGCCTTACAGCTTCCTGTGTAGCGGTTACGCAAAGTTTGAGAAACCCTAAGTAAGCCCTAGGGCCAAGTATCATCGGAAATCGAATCCTAATGCTACCACGCCCATTGTACTAGATGCAGAACATTCTCCATCGCCTAAAACTCCCGTATAATCGAAACACTTGAATGAATATAGTGAATATAGTAGGTTTGAGGTAAGTGCATTCCACACAAAATTTTTTGCTCTCGTGATTTTATCGGAAATAAATTTTTGAGACTCTAAATGAATAGCTGATGAAATATACACTTAAGGGGAGATCAACTGCCATATATTGCCAATGTAAGACTATCGTAAAACATAACCCATTATCTTAAACTACTTATGATATAAACTTCACGTTTTTATAGCAGATAGACAGTATATTTCTAAATAAATCGACTTACTTTCATTACAGAAATACAAATTGATCAACGTAATTGAACAGAAAATGGCAAACATAATATGGAAGCCTATTAGCAGGTCAACTTCCTATTGGATGAGAGGGAACCAATAGTATTACGAGTGGGACGGAACAACGAGGCAAGTCAGAGTAGGCATTGACTAATTGGATGGATTTTTTGCAGTCGCCCATTGGAGAAGTCGAACATAGTTTTGTGGCGAAAAGTTGGCATAATATTTAATTTCTTAAAAAGCCAACAAGATGCTGTTTTTATGTACAGCATGGCTTTAGGCGCATTTTTATTTACAGCTGCATACGCATCGGTTTATGGCAGACAAATGTCTTCAGTTGGTAGCACTTCTTAAATAACCTGCTGGAAAACGTTGAAGGCTGCGCAGTAGGTTATGTGTGTCATATATTTTACTACCATTGATTTCATACAAGTGGTGAAACTTTGGGTCTGGCACTGAAGCATCCATCTCCAACTTTAGTTGAAACCATAAACAGGTCCCGAGCAGATTGGTTGGTGTTTGGGATCGAAACTAGAGACTGTTTCTACGCTTCTGGTACTAGCCGACTGAAAGAAATATGGCACATGCTCTGCAAGTTCTTTCAATTTACGAATTTATCTCCAACCAAGCACAAACGTATGGAACTCGCATTTGGAAGATCTTGGGTTCAAGCACGCCTGACTGACCAAACTGACTGAAGGGTTTTCGTCCTCTGTAGCCCAAGGATAACATGCTAGCCTCTGTTTTCTGAGGTCGCTGGTCCCGTGTAGCAGATGTTTCACATCAAAAACATGACGTGTAACATTCACATGACTTTCTGTACCTATTCTTCAACAAGGTATTGTTAGGAACACTTATTCACGTCTACAAATGCTTTTTGCCTATTTCCTTATAGATACAATTGGCCTCAGCCGTGTGAAACATTTTAGCAGCTGGTCGCTCTGTGATAGCTTTGAAATTCCGTTTTATACTTGCATGAATAGGAGAAGAAGAAAAAAGAATGACGACTTCCCACTCAACAAGAGTGTAGGTGCATGTTTTAAAATTAAACCCGATAACAAGGAATATCTCGGAAACGGTTAATTCCACAGAAGTATTTGATACAAAGCGTGTGATTTTAGTTTACCAGTTACGTAAAAGTAATTCAGAATAAAGGGGCGTTCAGAGGCTATTGTCAAGATTATTTCTATAGCCCTTAAAGCTATAACCACCTTCGTAATTAAACTATTTTTGCTAATGTTTTTCTCAATTAAAATGAAGTAGATAGAGGAAAAAGTTTTTTTGTTAATAATAGTGCGTGGGAGATAGCTATACAAATGCACCCCATTGGGTATTTTTTAAGCAAAACTCTACGTTTTGTCCAACATAAATTCACTTATGGATAGAGTGTAAGGCTCTCACACTAAATGAAATCACTCACAATGCCGAAATGAACAAGTTGTTAAATAAAAAACAAATGAGTGACAGTGTGGGTTTTTGAGCACAGATATGTGATTCCATCTCTCAGACACACCCCAGCATCAAAAGGCACCGTCTCTCAGACATTCACATTTTCAATTATAGTGCACGCATATTGCTGGTCATGGTCGACTGCCTAGCACTAAAAACGTTAGTGTGAAGCAGGCCATGACTGTCGCGGTCCGGTAGTTCACGTGGCGCACTCTGATAGCGCTGCGCTACTGTTTGTTTTATCCCTCTTTACATTAACTGGGCCGAAAGGTGGAATGAAATCAGCAGGCTTCCTACACATCGATATTATAACGTCGGCTAAGTTTATATACATCTGGGATTCCCCAGTCGAAATTAAGCTCCTACTCTCCCTAGTAAACAAAAGCACATCGAAATATGTTTTTATTACTTTCTTTACTGCGTAGTGGAAGTATGCGGTTCAATACAGTACGCACCTAACCGTGTTTACGTGTCATCAGTAACATTTGACCACTGTTGCTTACATTTCTTTCTATTGATATGCGGTTAAAGTATATATAGTTAGATTGATATTTATGTTTTAGTTTGTATGTGACATTAAAATAAAATTGCAATTTATTTATTGAAATGTGTCTATGTGAGAGTTTGTTTAGCTATAATTATGATTTTCTTTTGTTTCAGACATAACCTACAAGCCTCGTCCTCCTATCATCGAAGGTAAGGAATTTACTACATATTTTCTAAATATAATAAAATAAATATTTTACAGTATTTGTAATAATTTATGTTTATAGATGTGACATAATGACAGTTTTTCTTATTCAGTTAAGAATTAGCATCCTTTTTACTAAGTTTTTAACGTATATAAGAATAATTTAAATACACATCCATAAACGATACAGGATAGAGAAAGTGTTGTGAATGTGGCATTATTGCTTTGCCGTTAGAGTTGAAAATAATGTACTATGATATTTAGGCTCTTTTAATTCTCTGTAACATATTTATGAAATGTCGAGGAAGTATTGTATTTCATCAAAATTTTGGGGAAGGAGATTAAGTGAACCCCAATTTATGTATAATATAAAGCGTGGTTTTATTTACTTAGGTTCACTTACCGGACCCTTACACGCTTTGAGTATTTCCACTTTCGTCCCTATTGGGAAAAGATGAACGTATGCATTATTTAATGTAGAGAAACCAGTGGGATTTAAAACAAAAAGCAAAACAAATACTTGCCTTGGGTATTAAGAGTCGATATAATTACTTAAAATAAAGCTGCGATTATAAAATTGTAATTGTAGGTTATAATAGGTAGCCAAAAAAATAGACATCAAAATTTCTCTAGAAATAAACTTTTGGAGATTTTATAATCCCCACCCTATCAACACTTTTAGAAAGAAGTCTACGTATGTAGTGTGTACAAACACCAGAAATTAAAAAATGCGAAATAAACTGGGTAAATCGTGACAGCTATTAATGTACATGCCATACATACTTTCAATATTTTAACCGTATCCCAAAATATCCTTTAGGCGTAACATTTTATGCTTGGTTTTATCAAGATGGGTTTAACGATTTTGGTTAAAATGCCCCACAAGAGGTAAACAGCAACTTTCTGAAAAAAGTGTAAAGAAAATTAGACAAACAATAAATTCAGTTACTTTTTCTGTCACTTTATCTCTCCTCCAAATTTAAATCACAAAACACAATTCCGCAGCTGATCATAACCTTGGCACGAAACGCTAATACTGCTTGACAAATAACTCATAAAAAAGTGTTTCAACAATGCTCTCTCTCAACACTTACGGCGCGCCTTTGTAGCTCAGGCAAGGTGCCGGCGAAATCTTTGGAAAATACTAATTTCCTCGAACAATCTAGAATAGATGTTTGAAGATAGTGATGCAGTTTGAGTGTCGAGTGATTGAATCGTCAAGGTCAACTGTTTAAGGTATAAAAAAACTGAAGATAGAAAGGAGTGGGTCAAGGTTAGCAGAAGAAAACAGTTGTGAGCTATAATATCACGAAGCACTGAAGACTTAACTATGAGAAGAATAATTGGACTGGATTTTGTCAATTTTGTCACAATACACAGGCATAATAAATTTATCCGTGAATTTTTCAAAGGTAGAGGGTGTGATGTCACAAAAGAATTGAAGAAATAAACCATTACAGAATAAAAAAATGAAGTCCATTGCAGAAGGAGTTTTACTACTGCGGTATTGCAGCAATGCGTCAATATGAAGTGGGTCCGCGTTGCCAACCTTTGTAAAGTGGCTGTCATTAGCTCCCTGACAGAAGGAAGGAAGGGAGGGAGGGCTGAAGTAAAATGCGTCAGGGTTCGATTTTCCAGCAAGGACACCATAAATATCCGTTAACGACAGATTGATTAGAACTACGCCTGTCTGTTTGGAGACTTGCCACTAAGGGGAAGGTGGGGCAACGAAACTGCAAGTTTCAGGCTTTCTCTCCTAGTTACAGAGACAATGGATCGCTCTGTGCTTCGGGCGAAATTTGGTAAAAAATCTGATGTGTTGCACTCACATGACTTTCTCTACTTTTGTACTAACCATTCTTACAAACTCTTATTCCTATATCTTCTTCGTGTTAGTTGAGGTAAACGTTTGTACAAATTATCTTATTGCTTATTTCCTTGTAGGTACAAGGGGAATATTAGTTACAGTAGGCTTTGTGCGATAGTCAAATGTTTTAAAGCTTTCAAGTTCTGTTCTCTTTGCACAGTTAACATATATGAAATGAATAACGATGTTCCATTTGACGAAAATATGTTTTCCAAAACTCACATAAATGACAAGGAATATCTCCGAAATGGTTCACTCCACAAAAAATTTATTTAGACATAAACTGTATGATTTAGCGACATTTGCATTTGTTGTATAGTAAGTTTTTGTCTCTTACGAATTACCAGTTATGCAAAAGTCATCCAGAGATGCCAGAAAATTGAGGATATTCATATGTAATAAAAAATATCTCACACATATGGCATTTTAATGAAAATCGTTACATCCATTTTCAAGAAAATCAAAATTTTCCATGTAAAGTGTAGTTTAGAGTTTATGAATTTTCTTCAAAATCCTCTTCTACACTTTAGTTGGTACTAGTTTTATGCTCAGTTTTGGTTTCTGGCGTTCGTTCATTCTTGGTACGTGTTTTTTCTCTAATACTTTCTATCTTTTTTATCATCTCTGTTAAATGTCGGCAATTCCCTCCTTATTTATTTCCTTCTCTATTTATCTAATAGTGTATATCCTGCAACAATTTCAAAAATCTCATTTCCACTGCTTCAATTTTCCTTTTCTCTGGTTTCTTAAACAATAGTCAATCCTTTTAGAAGCTGGTCGCCATATGATAACTATCACGATGAGGGAAAGAGCGAATAACGACTTCCCATTTCAAAAAAGTCCTGAAAAATTCAAATTAATTACAAGGAAATTACAAAAAATGTTTGATTACATAGAAAGACACATGAATTGTGTTTCAAGGAGAGCTACTTTTTTCTTTAGCAAGATTTTATCACTTGGGTTTACCGCCTATGCTAGTCATTCGTCATGAGGTGGACTTCAGAAGCTCTTCCCAGAAATTTCAATGTATTTATAATTCATTTGTCATGGCAATATCTTTAAAATGTAGCAATTCTATTAAAATCAGTACTGAAAATTTTAAGGAAGTAAATAATTTCGAAGAATTTGCTATGTAAAATATAATTATATATGCCATAATTTTCTTTTCTTTTAATTTTCTTGTATCCTTGGAAGATGTTAACTTAAATAGTAAGTTCGTTATTTAACCAACTTTTCATTTTTATTTATACTGTTCTCACATACACACTCACTCACACACACACACACACACACACACACACACACACACACACACACACACACACACACACACAGATTGTATTTAGGGGGTCCCAAATCATGTATTTCCTATGAAATCTTGATATTGAATTTTTAAGTGGAATTCAATACTCTCCTAGTTTCTGAAGAGAAAGTAAAAAGAGAAACTTTGCGATAGGTTCACTTGAATGTCTGTGGGACCCTATCAGGATATATTTCGATAAGAGCTACCAATAATACAGGGAGAATATATCGAGGATGGTACAAGAAGATGAAGAACGTAGCGTAAGACGATATATGCCAAGCAGCTCGGATTTGGTATGCACGAGTTTCCCCACAGGAAATAACAAAGTGGTGTCGCGATGACGTAATCAGTCCTGCGGGGTGGTTGTCTTGGGAACGACGTTCTGTGTGAGAGGAACGTTAAGCCGTGACACTGCCGCTAATGGCGCTCTCCTGTATCGCGTGTGTCTTAAGGATTCAGCACAACAATGGAACATGCATCATCCCAGTCTTACAACAGAACCTGTCACTCATTTTTCTCTCCATCGTACGCTGGGTATTAGCTTTGTAGCATCACAATCTTCACTTCCCCCTCCACGAAGGTCAAGATAAAAGAAATAAAATCTCCTCTTAAAATCTTATCGCCTTCCCTACTATGTATAGTAAGTAGGGATAGTATATTATTCCAGCCAAAATTTCTATTCAGAGATTTCACCGAAAATATATGTTTTGAGACTCCCTGAATTAACCTATAACTCCATCCAGCCTTAGGTCCACACCTTGTATCCCTCCGCGATAACCTGGTGTTCATATAAGCCACGACTTCAACGCCACGTGGGCTCATGTTCGTGTTTACGATGCAATAGAATTGTATTTACTCGGGAGCTTTACGAATATCGTTAAATTCAAGTAGTCTTTACCAGAGTTGTCATACATCTTGAAAACTCACAGATAATCGCCGATATTTAAGGAACTATATTCTATGGTGTACTTTGGTTTTGGCGTATCGTTGGTTAGCTGTTGACGACTTGTTTACATAAAGAGTGGATCTAAGGGTGGAGCGATTATGGCAGTTTTAGAAAACGGTGTGTGCGTGTGTGTGTGTGTGTGTGTGTGTGTGTGTGTGTGTGTGTGTGTGTGTGTGTGTGTGTGTGTGTGTCTGAGTGAACGAATTATACTGAAATTTTATGCATAAGTTCAGCAGCATCTTCCAAGGATGCGTCACAAAGATTTTGAGGAAAATTTGCCACCCCAAACTACACCTAATATGGAACTTTTCTCGAAAACTTTTATTTTCTCAAAAAACAGCTCTAACGATTTTGATTAAAATTTCATATTATTATGCTTTTGGTGGTAGTTCTTTTAATATTCAATTGTAATAGAGAGGAGAACGTTCAACGTCACCTGCACTGTTTACATACATACTGTGTGTGCTACCACGTGCCACTTGCTGCACGGACCTGCCCCTGCCTCAGCCCGCAAACAATACGAATAGACAGCACAGGCACAGACACGCACACACACTTCTTTGTTTACAATATTGGTATAGATGTAGTGCCGAAAAGGGAAGAATGGAGGAGTGGTGTTTGTTTTAGGCAGAAAAATACAATTTATTGCCTCACGATATCCAGAGGTTTCCTCGAATATCTCGCATAATGTGTGTCCAGCTTATCGTTTATAAAATGCAGGAGGAATTTAGGCGGTTAATAGCCCTGGCTGCTATTTGGTATTCTGTGGTCATTATGTTATTAACCTAAGGCAGAGGTCGCAATTATCCATGGCTGGAAGGTGATACTACTACGGAATACATTAAATTCTCTTTGCTGCTCCAGTATGTCGCATGGTGCATTGTTTGGGGAGGAGGTGAAGGGCTTTACAGCCCCCTGTGGGGCTACTGCCACTTTAAATGCATTGCATGCAGAGGTATATACCTGGGCAAGTTGCGGCCACTCTTAACACAAGATCTGCCTTCCGGACCGGGGTTCTGCGTTCTTTACACGTAGCGCTCGCTCTTACAAACAACGGAAATGAGAATGAGGTTTGTTTTTGTACTCCCTTTTTCCGGCCTTGAAAGCCTCAGGGCTGCTAGCGTGACTGTCGGTTGTTTTTACTTTCTCCTTTTAAAGCTCTGTGTTTGCGTGGGTTGCCACCAGGGCGTGTTGTGTGTGTGATACAAACAAGTGTTCACAGTTTATGGTACTCTTTATACAATTACGTTTTTAATTGTTATTATGTGCAAAATGTGGAGAAAAATATACATTTTAAAATTATATATATATTTGAATGTATGTATACTGTCCTCTCACGCAATAAAGAAGTAAATATAGGACATTTTCACTAAAAATATGCTATAATTCCATTCCACATGCAAACCTATAGAGATTGTCTTGAAAGTTTGTAATTGTGAAATGCTAATAACTATGAAAATACTTGTAAGAGGTAAAACAAATAAACCTGTGACGTATACTAAAATGAGAGAACAGTTGAAACTAAATACTCTTCTGTTTTAGTAAACGCCCTCTAACCTTTGCTTTTAGAACTAAGATTGTATTGCTGAATTTATGGCCGAATAACTGAATCGGCCTCAGCAATTGAAATAGTTCTCCATATACTTTTGGGTTCTTTATTTCTTAAAAACTTTTCCATACAGAGGAACTTTAGAAAGCCGAACTTGTATTAAAATCTATTAAATATTGCGTTTGCAATCCAGTTCTGAACAATATTTAAACTTTCAAGTCTCTTGCTTATCGAAAAATTAGTTTAAAATCGATTGCAACCGTGGTACTCCGTGGAAATTTTTCTTCCGCTAGGTCTATTCTGGCACTCTGTGTACTTTAACGGGGATAAAGTTTTGTACAGTAGGATTTTCTCTATCTCTTGCAGTTTACTAGTTAGACAAGAGTTTTTTATAACGAAGATGACTTCAGAAGCTGTTCCTAGAAAATTCAAGACACATATTTCATTTGTCATTGAATACCTTAGGCGTATCCTATTTCTTTAGGGCCATTTTTCAGAAAATAAGAATGTTTAAAATACTTATGTAGACCTAGTTTTGGGTAGGAAGGATTTTTTGAAAATAATATTTATTGCATTATTATCCAGTTCTGAGCTGTGCTTTAAGTTTCAAGTCTTTTGCTCATTGGGTAGTTAGTTTAAAATCGATTGAGAAATGTGTACCGCACTAACAGGCAGATAAAGCTAGCTAAAACACAAGGAATAAAACGAGAATCTGCATTGACTCTAACACTTTTAATTTGTGTATAAAGAACACAATAAAAATATAGTTAAGTTAAAGATTTATTTTAAACGCTGTTGATGAGATTCTAATTTCTGGACCAGAAATCAATAATTTACAAAATCCATTTCATTAACTCACAAATGTTTTAATCTGATAATTTAGAAAGGATTAAAGTATTTTCATTTGAAGTTAAATACCCCGTACACTCCAAAATAGTTACAGAAAGTAAAACGGGTGAATTATTTCAATTACTTGGGCTACCTAGTGACTAATGATTTAAAATATATTTCAATTGAATATGTTGTGGGCTTATTTTGGAATGTTCAATATTTGTATCTGACACTTCGATAGTTGTATGACTTGAATTATTTATTATGATTTAAATTAACAAACGGAATTAGTTTATGGACAAATATGGTGTGTGGTTCAAATCCCAGCTGAGGCATTGATGTTTGTCAGTTCCGATTCTATTTCTCAAATATTGCCCACACATGGCTTGTGTGTTTAAAAACACCAACAGTATGTTTGTTGGCATACATAAATAATAGAACAACGAAATTTGTGTTATCCCAGTAATTAATGGTATGACCCCGTAGCGAGTTGGTAGAGCACCTGCCTGCTGTGCAAGGGGTCCCGGGTTCGATTCCCGGCAGGGAGGTAGGAATTTTTCTCTAGCCAGGATTATTGCATATCCTTCCCTGAGTCTGGAAATATAATGGCGGCACATTGTTTTTTATTGTGTTAGGTAAATATTTTAATTACTACTTCCTTAGCGTCGAATAGACTTTGTAAGTCGCCCTTGGGATATTTATCTCTGATGTGAGATTCCTTTGTGGTTAACCGGGAAAAAAGTACGAATCAGCTGGCGAATTTAATGTCGTACTGGCAAGTTAGCCATGGTAGCTTAATGGTTAGAGCAGGCGCTCGATAAGTGGAAGATCCGTGACTCGAATCCCGGCTATGGCATTGAATTTTTTACTTTTGATTTTTTTTTGTTATTTTGTCATATTAAAAATTTATCTTCTCCCACAAAAATCTAGCTAGATATGTAAGCCTGTTATACAATATAGCTCGCAATATGGGTATTTACTCGTATATGTCCGAATAGAATTTTTATATTAGTTAGAATTTTATTTTGAAAATATTTATATACAATAATGCACTGTTTTATGACATGAGATACAATTTGAAAATATAAATTTTGGAGTTCAACACCTGTTGGAGGAGATAAGATTTTAATTATACTCAATAAAACTGATATAAATTAATTAATATATCCAGAATGTGATTAGTTATTGTAATGAAATTTGGTGCATACATTGCTTTAGTTGCTGGAGATGCCTGTGCAAAAAATTAGACTATAACGTCAATACTTCAGAAAATAATATTTTTTTATTTCGATGTTTACTCATATTGCTGCCGAAAGTCTTTTTATATGCACCTTGATTATTAGTTGAGTTACCTTATGTTCTAATTACTTCGATAGTTGTGAGTAGTTAACGTTACTACAGCTTCTTGTCTATGTGCGGATATGAACTATCTCTACGCGGAACTTATTAATTATCGTAGCGTGGAGCTTTCCCACATTAGCTAATTATTCCACAGAGTAAATGCTCTACCGACTTCAAATATCTATTTACTATTTCCCCTTTCTTTTACACGTTCGTAATATACCTTCTCATCTAGGAGCTTGTCGCGTTTTCTACTCAAAATGTGGCACGGTGGCATCCTTGGTATTCTAATGACTTGTTCATTTTCGACCTTTCTTTCACTACCGATCATATAGTTCCTTCATTTATTTACGTATTATTCCTTTATCTATCCGTAGGCAGTTGGTAGCGCGCTTGCCTCTGGCGCGGAGGACCCGGGTTTGATCCCCAGTACCAGCATAGAGATTTGTAAGAATAGTTAGAGAAAATAAGAGTTAAAAGCACAATCGTTATTAGAAACAAATAGAAAACATAGAAACAGATCGGTTGAACGTCTCCACTGCATGCCAGAAGAAAGAATACCCAAAAAACAGTCATATTGTTGCAACAATAGGAAACTAATATATAGATAATTAAAAAGGAAACCCCCATACTTCTATTTTTGGAGAGAGAATTTATCATTCATTCCTTCGAATGATATTATCTGGACTATTTCATAAATAAAATAAGAATTTAAATACGATATTGCAAAGATTTTACCAGAAAATACTAAACTTTTCGAAAAATAACCTAAAATATGTTCATTTAGATTAGTGTAATTCGAGTTAGTCAGCGCTGCTAACTTATGAAAGCGAAATCTAAGAATTAAAAGTATTTCGATCTTCTCTTGTTATAACAGAAAATATGTTTATAATCATAAATAAATCTTCCTTTATTTTTAACATTAACGAACACAGTAAGTGTTAAAAGAATAATTGTTAAAAACGGTTGAACTGAAATGGAGTGCTATTTTTATTGCTAATCCATTGTAAACTGCAGTCAATTGTTTTTCATGGATTTATGGGAATACGTTGGCACTTCTGTCTAAACAAAAGAATTACGTAATGATAATTTTTACAACATAAGAATGACTATATAATAATTTAACGCCATTTTTCAGTCTCCGTTGAACGAAAACAATTCGATTTGAATTGGTTAGAGCTGTTAGCCCAATTTATATAGATAACCAATCATATAGATAATCATCCTGTAGCAGAAATGGGCGTATCTCACTCTATGAACTAAGCCGTCCCATAACCTGCTCGACAGAGACGCGACAGTCTCCATCTCACAGCGCACCTATTTTACAAAAGGTTGTGTCGTTATTACAGTGGTTCAGGGAAAGCTTAAAGGGGTGTTAAACAGAGTTTGTGATGTTTTACGCAGGCGTTAGAGAGTTTACTTTCTCCTTCATTCAAGTGTATTCCAGTTGGTTTTGTTTTCGAAATGGAAAAGGGGAAATGATATGACGAAGCTAAAGCGTCGGTTTCTTGAAAGGGGGCTTTGGAATTGACAAGGGCGAAAGTAATGAGAAGGAGATAGTACTCAGCGTGGCAAGCAGGCAGGCAGGCATCTTTTCCCTCCCCACTTCGCTGTCTGTCAGAAGAAGGGATTTTCTCCAAGCAAAGAACATCAAGTGGGTGCAACAGTCTTTAAGTAGAAAGGGGAACCGGCTTCATAAAGATCCTCACTCCGCCGCCTGATGATGAGAATGATGGAGTTGGCTTAGATTGGTAAAGCGATTGGACAGTGGCGTATCCCCACTTAAGTTCTACCACTTGCGAATATGTAAAGAGCCCATTCTCTGACAGCGAACTGGAGGTATCAGCAACCCAAATTCGGTCAAAAACCAAAGTTGGTATTTAAGTTTATTGTCTTTCAAAGATACGACACGAAGGTTTTGAACAAAATTGCGTCACCCTAAACTACGCTTTACATGCAAAAGTTTACGAAAATTTTAATTTTCTTTAAAGTGGCTGTAACGATTTTGATTAAAATGTCATATGTTTGAGATATTTTTATGACAAATGAAATGTATACCTTGAATTTTCTGGCTATAGCCCCTGTAGTCGTATTTACTCTGGATGACTTTTGCATAACTGGTAAACCGTAAGACATAGACCAAATCATACTATACAAAAAGTATAGATCTTGCTAAAATACACAATTTATGTCCAAATAAATTTTCTTGTAAGGTGAACCATTTCAGAGATATTCCTTTTTATGTGTGTGAGTTTCGTAAAACTTTCGTGAAATGGATCATCGTTGTTCATCTTTTTATATGTTAAGTGTGCAAAGAGAACATAATCTCAAATCTTTAAAACATTTGATTATCACACAAAGCCTACTATATTCTAACATTTCCCTTGTAGCTATAAGGAAATAAGCAGTAAGATAATTTGTGCAAATGTTTATGTCAAGTAATACGAAGATATAGGAATAAGAGTTTGTAAGAATGGTTAGTACAAGAGTAGAGAAAGTCATGTGAGTGCAACACATCAGATTTTTAATAAAAATTAGAAGCATGTGTTGAGTTACAGTAGTAACAGTTTTCAAATTGCCAATCACCGTTTAATTTATGTGGGTCTATCCCATTCTTTACCAGCATTTGGTGATACCGGAGCAAGGATTCGCAATCTGAATTAATGAGATCATTGCTTGCCTAGAAATCCATCTTTAAGGCAAGTATGAGCCATATACAGGTTTCAGAATCCGGTTTCAGTCTAAAATAAATGGGGCTCGAAAGGTTTAATATAAGCAAGTGAATAATTTTTGCTAAGACCCCACACACAAGGAGTGTACGCCACTGGGATTGAGAAAGGATAGGCTTTCCGTTTTATTTCACATAAACTCCAAAAGAGGGATCAAAACTTAGTTCTCAAGTTAATTCCCCATATTTTGTAGGAGAGAGAGAAGGTCTGTGGTGGTGAGCTAATCGAGAGGGTTGCTTCCCTTTCATTAAGGGAGGAACAAACTCCAGGACACCCTCTCTTGCTGGTGTTAAAGTGTTTTGCGAGGTCACTCGCTCCCCCCTTCAGCTCGTAAGTTTTTATTTGCGGTGCGGTTTTTATCGGCTATCGTTACGCCTATGGGAAAATACACGCTGTAACAGAATTTGTGTTAGGCCATCGTCGTCAGGTGAAACATTTAGGGCGTTTACGTGACGCGACTAAACAAAAACAAATTGAATTTCAATGTGTAACAGCTTCAAGGGTCGCTACAAGCGTACTTAACACTGTGAACAGCATTTGGTGTCGTTAAAACAATAAAAAACACGGTTATGATAAAAAACAATGTGTAATTTCCATGTGACTTTCTCTGGCCATGTTTTATTTTTATACCCACTCTAAAAATATGCCTAAGTATATTACTTCCTCTACTGCGTACTTAGAGTATTAGATTTATAATATTATAACATTTATTAGCACCCAGCGTCCTCAATTTCTGGGAACAGTCTCTGAAGTACTCTTCATTTTGGTTGATATTTGCATAACTGGATGACCACTAAGAGGTAATAAACATATATTTTATACAGAAAATGTAGGTGTATCTCATTAAACTACGCAGTTTATGTCAAAAAGACTTTTTCAGGCTTCACCATTTCCGAGATATTCCTTGTTACTGGTTTGAACTTTCCAATGTTCATACTTTTCTCACGCGGGAAGTCGCCATGCAGAAAGGAATTTAAAAACCATCACGTTGACGATTTTATCAGGTTACTCTATCTCTCTGTTCTCATTCTGCCTGTAAACAAATAAGAAATTAAAGCAGTTATGTAAATTCTTATTTTGATTAACGTAAATAGCGGAAGAAGTCATATCCTTAAGGCGGTGGTAGTTTAACAAGCGGGTCGATTCCCGGTATCACCTTAGGGATTTTCTCTTACTGGAAGACCTGGGTGCACTCAGCCTCGTTAGGTGAAAAAATTAATAATTAATAACTCAGCCTCGTGCATTAATACATTAAGGAAATTTTCATTCACCACATTAGTTTAGTTTCCATTATAATGTTAATTTCTCTCCGGATATTTTGTTTTAATTTTGTCTTGTACAAGACGCATAAGAAATTTTTGATTTAGACTCCTCGACCGACATCGAAGTCAATCTGATTATATCATCATAAAGGAAGCAAGATATTCTCAGTGTACTTCTTTTGTTCTCTTTCATTTTAACATAGAAGTTTATTATTTTTTTTCTTGATTTATATTTTTCAAAAGATAGAAGAAGGCTCATTTCCACAGCCTGGATTTGTTCATCTGATTCCTTCTTATCAAATACATCACTTGGTAAAAGTTCGTTTCATTTCCTGTAGATGCATTTTAATAATGTCCCAAAGGAAGTCAGACAATATCTCCCTTTTCTTTATGATTCAAAACAAAACAATGTTTATTTACTTGCTCCGTTTTTTAAGAAGAGACAAAAGCATAAAACAAAGACAAAAGTATAAAAGCATCTACTTTTTGTCGTGTAGTCTTTAGCTTTTATTCCTCTTTCAGGCAATGCGATTGCTTTTCCTTCTTTCCTTTCAGTTTAGACGGAAAATACTTCTTGTTTATTATTATTATTATGATTCTTTTCTTTCTGCAGAAGAAAGGATATTTGCGAAGCCGTTGTTGTAGGGTTTTGAACGTACTGCTTTACTGAATGCAATCCAATACTTACATTTGGCGTTTCATATATCACAAATGAAACCATGGTATTATATTTGTTAAATTATATTTTGCAATATCATCTTTTCATTGTTTATATTTGTGTTATGATACTGAAAATGTAGTTGTCATCGTAATAATGTATACGAACCCGGGACCTTTCGAATACAAGGTTACCGTGGAACCATTTCGCTCGGTTTTTACGCACTAACATACGAGAATCTATTGTTTCAGCTGCGTAGGAACTTGCGCAGACATCAAAGTATTGTTTGCTACATACGAACTTTTGAATGGTGGTTAGCAATATCGTTATTGAAGATCCATCACGTGGCGTATATTGCCTGGTCGACTGTAAGGACTTGAAGTCTGCAAAGTGAAACAGAGCACATTTTCCGTGTATTCTATTTTCAGAGGTGCCGTTCTTACATTCCAGCGATATTCGCATATCTCCAGTGTGCCATTTTTCCCAATATGTCGCCGTTATACCACCCCCTCCCGCACGTAAGAGGATCTCCCAATACCGCTCCTTTCTTATCCTTTTTCTTTTAGTACTCCACTAAGAAATCTCATTTATAAGGCTTTTACGTATCTGCGCTGAGACTTACGATTCACTGTTGAATGTGAGGAAGCGCCTGCATATGTATTTATATGTCTGGATGCAATATATGGTCGTGTTCGATCGATCGATCCACAGCAGCAACCACCTCAACACAGTCAACGCTTTTTAATGTCTCTGATAAGCCTGAAGCAGTGATAGGGTTTTTAATGGCAGATTAAAAACGCTATAACACAAACGTTAAGGTAAACCATCACTAAAAATACTAAAATACTTAACCCATCAAACTTTATGTGATACTGGATGAGTCCTCTACAAATAAAATGCCACGTTTAGAACCTCTAAGATAAAGCTTTGTTGAGAAATTAATCAACTAATATTTTAGCTACTGATTTTACAGCTTTTAATTTTAAAACCAACGGACGCAGATGTATTTATAGTGAAACATATCTTAGGTGATAAAATTTGGGCATAGTTTTATTTGACTCAGCAAAGTGCCGAAAACATTGGAAATATTTATTTCCATCATCCTTTCTAAACAAACTCACGCATACCCCAAAAATCTCAGTGCCCTATCGGCGGCAAAAAACTGAATCAAAAGCCTGTGAGACATTATTAAGCGGCGTGAGGAATTGTTGCTTCAAACTGTTTATCAACTTGTGACCTACAGAACGCTAATTTGGCTTCAAAATGGTTGCATCGACGACTGGCGAATTTTGCTTCAAATGGCCTTCCAACGTGCAGCAGAACATTGCTTCAATTATTTATGTGAAACAGTTTTTGCAGAGTTAGCTATTTCTAAAGTATTCTTTGTTGGTTTGAATTTCCCAGTACTTGTGTATATTCTCCTCAAATGCAAAACCTCATTTGTTTTGTTTTTCCTCGGCTCGTTACGCAAAAAGAATGGAATTTCAAAGTCATCACATAATGACCAGTTCTTAAGATATCAGTATTGCTTAAGCTTAATCTATTTCCCTATTCCAAGTGTTCTTGTCACAGTCTTCAATCTTTTGTGATATCATAACTCACAACTGTTTACTTTTCGTAATTTTGACTCACTTCTTTCTCTCCTTCACCTTCTCTGTCTCTCATGCACTGACTCCGACGATATAATCACTCAACGCTCGTTGAATCTTTTTTACGACGCGCCGACACACGCACAGCTGTCTAACACTCACTAACTCATGCCCGTAACTATAACTAACTCACTTGCTGTTTTCCCGCCTTCTTATATATCAGGGATGACGTTACATAGGCCTTTCGCGATCTCCGGCGATGACGTAGCTAGATTCTTCTCGAAGGCTCTGGAGAAAACCACTTTTGGTACTGCCGCTGTGACTGTTAGTCACGCACACATAAACAGTCCCGCGAGGCATCACAATATACTATACTGTAGAGAATGTATAATCTAGTGTAAATATAATATGAACTCATATTATTGAATAAATTGTGCTCTGATGTGATATAATTTTTAACAAGCAATGAACTTGATTATGTCTAGGACTGAAACAAAAATTACATCACGTCTAATTTCAGTGAATTTTGGGTTTTTTCTGCTTACTATAGGAGTAAAAAAATGGAATAGTTAGGCTCGGCGCTCAACAAAGGATGGATGGGGTAAGCTACTTCACATCACGTGCCATGCCGGCGAGCGGACAAAGATGTTCAGTGTCGGGCTGCCTCACTGAACTGTGTACGTGACTTTAACAATAGAGGTGGCAGAAACTTTCGGGATGTCGAGAACGTTCTCAAGACTTCTACACAATCACACCGGGAATGACTCACAAGTCGAGAAAGGTCCATGTGACGTCATCCGCGGTATCTAAGGAGCCTGGGAACAGTAGAGAGAGTTTTACAGTTGAGTTATGGACATGAGTCAGTGTGTCGTTGAGACTGCTGTGCGTGTGAGTGTCGTGGTGAGAAGATTCAACTAGCAACGTCGTAATTAGTGTATGAGAGACAGAGGAGCTAAAGAAAGAAACCAAAAGAACTGAGCAAGGTTGTGAAAAGACCAATTGTTGGGATAGCATGCAAGTTTTTATACTGTGATAACCACGTGTATTTGTGGAAAAAGTTTGGAGGAGAATAAACAAAATAACTGGACGGACTTTGTCATTTTCTAACGGTAATGTAGGCAGAAGAATAACATTTTACGTGAATTCTAAAATATATAATTTGTCTGTGGTAGTGAAAGTGATATGAATGTATCGAATCACATGTTTTGTGCCGTGTTCTGTTTTCAGGTTGCGTTGCTTGTAGCTGGCCAGTGTTGATTATTACCGCTACGTAACAGATGAAAGTAGAAATTAAAGAAGAACGCGTTTAGTCCCGGAGCTCATTTCAGTTGCACTTCTGAGGAGGACATGAAGCTTAAATAACGCCGGGCACGTGGAACAGTCGGAGGGTACTGCTCGTAAACACAAAAAAGAGTAAAAATAAAAAAAAATTAGCGCCCTTTACTGCTAGGCAGTGCTAAGGTTCACATTGCAGTGTATCGATGAAGTGAAAAAAGACCTTATGTACTCGCGCATTTCGGTCGTCTCTCGAAAGCTCTATAACTCGAGGTACGTAATTGCATCACAATCAGCGCGCTCTTGTGTCGCGTAATTGAACTTGCTAGCAGCCCTTCACGACCCCTTTTCCATGTCCATTAAAAACGGGGATTTAGACCTCACTCACTCACTCTCTCTCTAGCCCCGAGTCTCCCCCAGTTCTCCCACCTTTAGTACTTTCCAATTCCCTCTGAACAGAAAATAACACTAGCATATATAGAAAAGATATATCGCTTGGGGTTGCCACACTCGTGAATACCTTATTACGATTCAAAAGCACGCTTTGTTTGAAATTTCGTGATTACTGGTGTGAAGTTCCGAACGCCATTGTAAATACACTTGTATTCGATACCTTCAAACACTGGCCGAAAACATTCTCGGCCATAAATTCTTTCTAAAACATCATGAAGAACATAAGAAAAAACCGCCGTCTTCGGAGTTGGTGGGTGGCTAAAATTTCAAGTCTGCCTATCCGTCACGGTAGAGATTGTCTATCATACCCTGAGAGGAAGGTACCCTAAGGCGGCCACGATGTGTCTTTAACAGGTGCAGGCAAGTTCTTCAACCCCACGGAGTTCCAGATCACCAGCTCAGTCCCCTTGGGATGGCGGCCGGCTGACCACAGCGCCTTCCCTGAACCGAACACCGTATTTTCAGAGCGCAAGCACCATTACAGCGCACCTCGCGGGTGACTCCGCTGCCTCTTACAACCTGTAAACACCGGACAGCGAGAATGGAATGAATGGAATGAAAGGAAGTGAAACGGGACGGGAATACAAATTAAATGTCGTTACGCCTGAGTCATCCCATCTGAGCCATTACTTCTAGGATAGGGTGTTCCTGTTTGGGTGCGCGCCTAGTGGAGTACTTGGCATTGCAGGAGTGCCTGCAGCATGCAATACAGCTCGGCTCTGGGGCAAGCTCCCTCAGCTTTCCCTTTTTGGCATAGGACATGTGAGAAATGACAACCTCAAGACCGACAGGCAGCATAAGAACTAGAGTTATAATTTTCACACACTAAGCATTGACTTCGAGTCAACCAGTGTGCAGCAGCAAAGACATTGTAAACTAGAAAACCTAATATCATAAAAATGTCTTAATAACTAGCCAATCAGCGGTAGTTTATTGCTTTTCTGTATGTAAGCCAGCTTGCTTGTTATTATGAGAGTGATATTCTTTAATTTAGAGCTATAAATCAATTCCATTTTGCATTCACTTTCTAGTGACTGACTGTAAAGGAAAATCTAGCAACAAAGCTTAAGGAAAAATTGCAATTGTATAGTGCGCTATAGTTAAATAACGAAATAATGTTGTGGCCTCTTCACTCAAAACCTTTAAGCTTGCTATTACACCTTTGTAACGTCTGCGCGACAAGTGTCATTTACCGCCTTCGTTCACAACTGGGTTTGACTCTCCTTTCTCAATTGGCAGCCCTCCATGCTTTCCAAACTTTAGAGATAACGGGTTTTAGTGAGAAGTAACAAATATGCTAGACCCACTAGAACTAGAATTAGAACCACTACTTCTTCAAATTAATTTAGCTCATTCCCTCCCCACCAAATCACTAGATTTTCACATATTCTTCTTCTTCATGGAGATTGAGCCATGTCCCGCTTGCATGCCGTCTTTTCTTAGGTCTTCTTTTCCCATGTGCCTGGTAATTTAAAATTTGCTTAGTTAATCGATATCTATCCATTCTATTAACATGTTCTATCCACTCTATAATTGGTTTAATATCTCTGCAGTTTCTTTTCTGTCCCATAACGTAAATATTGCAGCTTTCCTTATAAGGCGCATCTCTGCGGATTGAATTCTTTTTAAATTTTGTTATTTAAGAGTCCATGTTTTGCCTCAGTATAGAAGTGTTGGTTTAACCAGATTAGTTGAAGAATTACAGAAGGTGCTTTATCTTTTTTTTTTAATGTTTATCTCTGAATTGTTTCTCGTGATGTGAGACATGTTGCAGAGAAGGATAAGCTTTTATAAGGTTAGCTTGTGCAAGATTTGATAAACAAAGGATTGTGTGTACAGAAAGTCATATAAATATATAATAGATTTTTTCAAGTGTGAAGTCGCTATTTGCTTTCTCTCTGGTCGTGCAAACAATGGGATTTTAAGCCCAGTATACAACGACGTGCCTTTTAAACAAATATCGCTTCAGCCTCTTGTCAATTAACGCGAAGTAGTGAGCAAAATAAGATTTTAGGATTGTTTGTAGATCCATCCTCAAAGTTTGCCACTTGTCATAACGGAAGAAATAAAATCGATACTTCGGGACTACATGTTTCAGCTTTGGAGCTCATTTCCCGTAAGGAACATTAATCTTTAAAAAGCACTTCGATTTGAAACTTTGATTTTGTTGGTATTTTACATATACTTAAATAAAGGTTTTGAAAATAATTAGCTAGGGAGTGAGTGAGTGGGGTTTGAGGGCCCATCAACAATGACCACATCTGGGCCCCAGTTTCAGAGAGATATTAGCTGATATGTCTAAATTCTGTCGCATTTAATGCATCCTTTTTTGTTTTATTTTGTGTATAGTCCATGTTTGACAACTTACGATTGAAATTATAAAATGTTAAATTTATTTTCTTATTGTTCTTTACAATGCTCTTGTTAATATCGCACTAATACTGAAATTTATTTGATACTGAAATTTATAAACAGTTTAAAAAATTAATTAATTAAAATAAAAGAAACTTAATCATTTAATAATAAACAATAATCATAATAATAGGTATTGCAATGATTTGAAATGAATACAGGAAAACGTGGGGACAAAGCTAGTAAAAGAGGGAGTGATCTTGAAAGTAGGAATGGCGAAGCAAGCGAAACCCCACTTGACAGCGACGGACGCAAATGAGATGGGTGCCTTGAAGTATATTTTAAAACTCAACGATGAAATAGAAGTGTTTTCAAAAGTTTATTGGTATAATTTAGTGCGGATTGCTGAGTTATTACTCCACGACTTCATATATTGGTCGGTAAATCTATTCACAAATGTATTTAAAAGTGATAATTAAAAGGGTTAAAATTTGAAACCAGTGTCATCCTTTCGCAAAACCCACGCACACCTTGAGATGAGAATATTCATCGCTCCAGCTAAGCAAAAAGGGCAATCTACAAGAATGTTAACCTGAGGATATCATTGTTAACTATAATATTTACGCCAACAATGGTGTAACAACGTGAGGCACTAAAGGTATACTCTGCTTCCAACATTTGTAACAAACATATTCTTGCCACACCACAGTTAATTTTAAACTTACTTTGTTACTTAAATGTTTATTGTCTAGGTGCGTTAAATTATATTATAATTATGTTCACTTTTTATTGTCCTACTGCTTTGTTATTATTACTATTATTATTACTATTATTATTTTGGATCTTGGAGGGTGCTTTCCTTGGACGGTCATTACTACAGTTTTATTGATACTTGAACTCTGTATTTTACTAGGACATTTTTACTTTAAAAATATTTTTCCGTAAACCATGTTCAATTTCTTGGATTATAACATTATGAGCATAAAGTTGCTGACTGTTATAAATGTAAATTGTTTCACTGATAAGCATAGACATTAATGGCGAGAAGAGCTGAACGTTTTAAGGTAAACACCTAATATTGCTAAAACCAACAACATTAAGGATTCTATGAATCCATTAGTTTTGTTGTTAAAGCTTCTGTAAGAGAAGACCTTGTTCATTACGGGGTTTGTTAAGACGAGGTCGGCTTGCCGCCATGTTTGATCTGGCAGCGTGTTAATGCAGAAGTCTATTGATGTTGCTATGATACGGTGTCGCTGATAGAAACTGGATTAGACATGTGTTGGTTGACTGAGAGGCTTGCATTCAAAGCCTATAAAGTGCATATATGAACATTTGTAGCTTAGGAGAAATAGGCTGGCTGGCTTCTGTTGGAAGTATTCTCTCTGCTACGACCACTTTGGACAATCTCTGTCGCTTTGGAACCTCTCCTTTACCAAGTTCATTATACGCAGTAACTCCACTTTAGCAGCATAGTTTACGGTATCATGTTTATAAATTGTACCACTCTTTAAGTCTTAAGCCTACTGTATTACCTGATTTCCATTGTACGTACAAGAAAATACGAGGGCAGTTCGAAAAGTAAGGTCCTAAATTTTATAAACATCAAACTATCATAAATAGTTACAAAATGGTTGTTTTATTAAATCCTCACATCTTTCTCTATTTTTCTACAAAGTTCCATGTTTAAATTGTTGTCATAACTTTCTAGAAGCTTTTTTCTGCCACCTAAGAAGACAACCATTCGTTCAATAACCACTAGATAACCAGTGAAGATCTTCACGGATCTTTTCATCCAAGGTATAGACCAAATCTTCTGTGATCACTGAAGATCGTGGTTCATTATAGACATTCCTCGTCCGGCCTTGGGAGCTATCAAGTTACTATGCGTTTGACTACACAATTATAAATGTTTCTTTGTTTTGTTGCTTTTTCCATATATATTTGCATGTTTTGGCATTTTTGTGGATAAAAACATGCATAATGCATATTTAAGGAGTTTTGGCGTTATCGTGCACATAATATACATTATATTCGTTTTAAATGCATGTTTTAACGCTTGGGTGAACAACTGAACTTCTCAAATGGAAATTATTTTACTCCTGTTCCTCACTTTAAAAAAAAATAGTATATTCTTGCAAAATTTCCTCTTCCCCGAATTTTATTGTCAGTTTCCTGGCTCACTTGTGAATTGAGATGTGCTTTCACAAGTCCAACGCAAACCAGTTACGTGTGAGGTGCGAAGAATGTGAGCTTTGAAAGCAGGGAAACGCACCCAGTTGACTCTTTGTAACAGCTCATGCTGGCCAGTGTGCTTTAGTGTATGAGAAAGCTTGAAGTCGTTATCGTGGTTAATTATTCTGAGTGTGAATCTGACTAATATGCCAATTAAAAGTTATAACCACACTTAAAAACCATCGGTCTGGGCTGAATTTGAACCCGCGAGCATGAGATCAGTACGCCAGAGTGTAACCAACCCAGACCAACGTATTTTTCCTTTGATTGTGCATGTTCCATAATTTGATACTGCACGAATGCATGCATATTTCGGGATTTTACGGTGCATGAAAGTTTCGTGTATACCTTAAAATCCTAAAGACCAGGTAGAATATTAGCAATTGTATAGCATATCCCGTTTCTAAACTATACATATTCAGTAACAAATTAGTATACCACAAACTTATATAGTGCGAGAATGCATTACCCAATTACTATGATATCGACCACATCACACTGTGTCGCAAAGTTTCAAAACAATACACAGCGACAACCAAAAACGTCCATGTTTTGTGCAGATTACATTTGGAAATCCGCTAATGTTTCCCCACTCCGTTACTTCATATGACGATTTGGTCGCATTAACTATTTATATATAGCCGCAACATACAAGTGCCTGTTCACGTCCACTTGATGTATTTACAAGTGAGTTGCAGAGTTAAAAGTGACGTAAACGCAGCCATACATATTCTATTAGTACGTTGTAAACTAACATAACTTCACATAACAAAGGAATGTAATATGTGTAACACAAATGCAGCATTTTGTATCCATTAGCAATCCATAGGCATTTCACGCACCATGCTAAAAAGAACTGTTGCACTCACATGACTTTTATTCCTCTATCTTCCTGATGTTAGTCGAGATAAACATTTCTAGAAATTTCGTTAATTGCTAATTTTCTTGTAGGTGCAAGGGGAACATGGGAAAACAGTAGGTTTTGAGCGATACTCAAATCTTTTAAAGCTCGTCACTATGTGAATGCTTTGAAACACCGTTCTCTATACACGGCCAAGAGAGAAAAAAGTAAGTAACGACCTTCTATTTGAGATAATCAATTGCATGCAAAACTCACGCAAATAACAAGGAATATCTCCGAAATGGTCCACTCCACAAATGAGGGCATTTTAAAGAGATTTTAATTGATTACGAAATATCTATACTCCATCCAGCCTAAGATCCGCCCCTTGTATCACTCCGCGATAACCTGATGTTATCACCTGCGACTAACACAGAACAAACACCACGTGGACTCATACCTCGTATTTATGTTGCAACAGAACGATATTTATTCAGGAATATTAGAAATATCGCGTTACTTTTAAGTAGTCTTTACCAGGGTTATCATACATCTTGAAACCTCGCAGACAATCGCCGATATTTAAGGTACTATATTTTATGGTGTGCTTTGGTTTCGGCGTATTGCGAGTTCGTTGTTGATGGCTTGTGTTTACAGCAAGTGCGGATCTAACGGTGGAGCGATTATAGGAGCCTGCTTTATGTAACGTGTACACATATGGACAAAACTACACAACATCCGATGAATCCAGCATTCGAGAACAGGTCGTCTCCTGGTGAATTGGACTTTACAGTCTATTCACAGAAAATTAAACCTATAAATTAAATACGAAAATCTTATTTGTTATTTAAATAGCCACCTGACTGACTTTTTGTGGTTTTCCTCAATCACGAAGGTAAATACCGGATGGGATGTTTAATAACACGACCCAAATTTCCAGCTTAAGTCTAAAATATCATTAAAAATGAAAACGGATGATAACAATGAATGCTTTGCCATCTAACAACAGATAATGAAAGCAGATTGAACGCACTCTAATGCCATCTGCCCAGTACATATAGAAGTATCTATAGAATGTGGTGAAGGAAGATGCTATAGTTCAACGATGACATCTAGAAGGCTAACTGTCTACCACGTACCGAACCAAGAGATGTGTTGCCTTATGACCACGCAGTTAAAGGAACCTAAAATAAATGGAAAAAAATATCTTCAACATGTGCTGTTTCAATTAAAATCTTTCGAGTCGTTTTTGAGAGAACAAGACAAATTTTCCGCCTGAGGGTTAGCTTGGAGCAAGGGATTTTCTTGAAAATTTCGTGACTTATGTTTATATAATGCTGAACTTCATAAGAAAATCTTGTCGCTTTTGAATTGTGCTATTCATACACATACACAACACAAAGCATCCCAAGAAATGAACCTCGAAATTTCATACAACAGGGTACCAATAACTGCAATAAAACAAGAATTACGCGAAACATACAGGAAAAATGGGGGATGGAGAGAGGCTAAATAACCTCCAAAGGAGAGATAAAAGTTCCTTTTTCCCAGCAGTTCCGGAGCGTTTGAAATTAAAACTCTAAATGTTTCACCAATTCCAAAGAAAGGTATACTTAAAAAATTCAATAGAGTTCTTAGAATTAGTAAATTCAGTTTAAGGTGACCGAGTTAGGGAAATACTGTAAACAAACACAGGCATAGGTTGAAGATATTACCTTAAATATTGAGCTATAGTAAAATACCCTCTAGAAACGAAAATAACGATAAGCATGGCATATTTTTGAAGTGTAAAACAAGGCAAGCAATGTAAACAGTGTATATTATTTGTAAATTGTCATTAATGTGTGTGTGTATACTACTGACCTTTTAATAAAATAGTACTGTGCGCATGAGGGACTTCAAAACCTGTATTTCTAATTAAATTTGTCGAATTTTTTGGATGGGCTGTAGTATTTCCGTGCTTTGAGATTATAGGCATAAAAGTTAATAATTTAAAACATTATTTCAAAATAACTATGATAAGAATAATTAATAACCATCATATACCTTGAATAAAGAAAACGAACCTAAAATGGGAGTAGCGTCGGGAATTTAAACAATTGAGTAAGCTGCAACGATTTTATAGAGGATATTACCACTGCTTAGTTCAAGTTAGCTCACACTACTAGTTGGTGAGTCGACATGAAAGCATCTTTTTTTTTTTTTTTTTTTTTTTTTTTTTTTTTTTTTTTTGGAAATGTCTGAGTGCGTGAAATATATAAATCAACGGCCAGAAATTTGAAATACCACAATGTACCATATTCAGGTGTTTAAATACGAGCATAGTTTTGTTTGGTTGGTAAGTTAATTTATGATCTACGGACAGTGGTCGGTGACGTATCAGTGTAAATAGTTAAAAAGACAGGAACATTTATTAAAAGTCACGTTATGATCAAAATTGCTGCCATCCTTTGAAAACAAACCACTACGCAAATGCATGGAGAGAAATCTTATTGCTCTTCTGGAAGCAGAGGGGTGGAAGTAAGGTGCTTTGAGGCGGTGTATTGTTGCTTCAAACTGGCTTATCAACCTGTGATCTACAAAACGCTAATACGAATTCAAAATTATTGCATAGATGACTGTGACTGTTGCTGCAAGTGGTCTTTCCAACGTGTGAGTGATTCTACAAGTATTTGGTTCAACTTACTGTAAATGATAGTTGGAGAGTAAACAATTTTTAATTCTAGATTTTTGCAAATGCAATGCCTTAAACGTTGAACATACTTTATGAAATATGAATGGTAGTTAAATTGGATATAGCTGTGTAGTATAATTTTCAGGTTAAGCTTGTATGTATATTTGTGGTCAGTAGGTACATATTTTCTCATTTTTTCACCTAAATGCATTGCCCAAGACCGGCGTAGTCGAGTCGTAAACTGGTTCCCAGTAAATTTTACTTGAACGGATGGGATTGCAACACGGGGAATAAATCGAAGGGAACAGTTGCGTTGCTAATAGCGGGTAGAGGGGTGAGAGGTTACACTATGCTACCATATTGTGATACAGGTAACGGGGCGTGTGGTGTAAATACACCCCCGAAACACCTGTGTCCTCCAAACCGCAACTTGACCGTTAACTTATGTAAGTGGTCGTACGCACACATACGATATTAATTGCTCTATTATCATGCAATAGCCACTATGAGTATTCCACCAATTCAAATGCTAAGCGGATTTTGTTTCGGTAGTGTTTCAACCTCAAGCTGCAATTTTTATGTTTCGTGCAATTCTGTGGCTTCAAAAGCATTTCGCAAAGCAGAATTATGTTTTTTAATAAGCTCCCTTGCAGTTAAGGTTCTTTTTAGTAGCTTAAAAAGCATTTTAACTTACACTTTAGCGTTTTAACATTCTAATCAAATTTATATAGGTCTAACTGCGTCATTATATTTTTAAAACATCTCCAGGATCATTAGAAACCAGAAAAAAGCATTAGGTTTACTATGAACTCACATTTTTTTTCTAACAAAACGCTAACAAAACCATTAAAACTATTCATATTTTTAAATTCAAGATACCAATGCTTTATGTTCGTTTTCTCTATTTTATTCGTAACTATTATTGTATTTATTATTTTAAATTACATATATTTTAAATGAGCAACTTTCTGACTATATCTCCAACTGCGAACCGTTTGCTTTTAATATTTTTCATCGTATAGTACAAAGGTGACAAAAAATTACACCGCGAATCCTTCACCTGTTTTTCTCCCTCCACTCGCTTTAACTTTGTGGCTCGGCGGTGCAGAGTAGAGGTGACTGGCATTGGCTTGAGTTTGCAAATGTGAAGGTTTCAGGTTTTCTTAAAGACACAGAAAATTCTTTGTGACGTTATTCCTAACTTCCTTTAATGGTAAGTACGCCATACAATTTCTGGCCCTGCTGTCAGAAAAAGGGTAATTTCGCACGATTTATGCAACCATAATAAGCCGTTTTAATCCCAGGATTGCATAAAAGTTATGTTTTCTCTACTTCGTGTTTTTGGAGGAATAGTTTCTTTACACATTTCCGTATAGAGAATACAGGATACAAAAACACTACAGGGGACTGAAGCAATAGTAAAATATTTTAAAGTGGTTCGTTTTATACGCTCTGGAAAATTTATATTTCCCTGACAATGCTAGAAACAACTGAATGATGGCAGCACGGTATTGAAAACTAATAACGTCTCCAAAATGTTTGATATAAAAAGTCATAAATAATTATTTATGATACAAGGGTTAAAAGAAAGATTTTATTTTGTGAGTAGGTGTGATTCCGAGACCGCAGGCCGAGTTCAGGAAACCTACGAACAAAATTCATACACTATGTTTTAGACATTCCTGAATATGTATAGATATATTATAGATAATATAACATGATCATTACAAGATTGCGATGTTTATTTGCATTGCCTAGGATCAGTATTGGCAACATGACTCTTACAAAACCATAATAGTCTACATAAAGGAGGCAGTGGAAATAATAATACGATGAAAATAACGCAACGAAATTTGCTGCTTGTAAAATTTCAATTCAGATTCAAATGACCCGGCATTGTGCCCCGTGTTCACGGCCTACTGGGTTGAGCCGTTTGTCATATTCCACAAGAAAACAAGGTTGGCATTATCGGTGTGTTAAAAGCTTTTGAGCACTGAGCGAAAGAATGTTTTACTTTTAACACAATCGTGAACTACTAAAAACCCACTTTTACTATTAACTGTCTAAAAAAATATTTAGTTTAAGTTTATTGTGTGCTTAAGAGAGGTAAATTTTGTTTCTTGCTATTACTTGCGATATATCAAATGTGCCAAGGTATCCATTTAGAATAAAGATAACTGCATAGGCTATTCGTAGAGAATTGCAAGCTATTGTGACGCCGGGCAAAGACGTTCAAGGTCTCGCGCGACTGCTATGTGTTCGTGGCTGTCAACAATCAAAGCGGCAGAAATAAAACGAGTTTCTAGAATATTTGCGAGACTTCTAGCTGCGTTATTTCCGGTTTGTGTGTGGAACTCGAGACATGCTCGTGTGACTTAATCCTCAGTAGGTAAGGTGCCAAAGAGGAGCAGAGCAGTGAGTTTTTAGATTTACACTTACAGACACGAGTCGATCTGTGTATGCTGTGCGTGTGTATCGTCGTGTTGGTACGTTGTAAGAAGATTCATCAAGCGTCGTGAGTGATCACATCGTCCTGATTAATGTATGAGACAGAGGAAGGGAATAAAGGCACTAAAAGGACTGAGCAAGGTTATGAGAAGTAACAATTGAGAGTTGTGATAGCACGAAAGACTGTTCACTGTGTTAACAGCAAGAAAAGTGTGTATTTGTGGTAAAATTGTAGAAGACAGACTAGCAGTTGTAGAGAGTCCAGAGAGGGTAGAGGAAGAAAAGTAACACATTAAAATCTTTTTCACTGTTGTATTGAAATAAATATGACAGTTTTTTTTTTTTTTTTTTTTTTTTTTTTTTTTTTTCAAATGTTAGGAACACAATTTTATGTTGGTAGCATTCATGTCACGATACTCAATGGCCCTGGCTGTTTCAAGCACAGAGCAAAGTAACATATTACTCAGCCCAAGCCCTTCAATTTCGCAGTAAGAGAGTGCAGTCAAACAAACCTCCTTTTGCAAGTGAGATTTAATTTTCAGAATGGTAGCTGTCCTCTATTGCATCCGTGTTGTCACAGATAGAGCAGTGAATTTTTTGCTGCCCCCGTCGTCACAGTTGGTATTAAAGACGCGATGTTATTGCTCCGGGTTTAAAGACCGTCTTTATTACGGTTCTAAAAGCGCAGAGAGGAGTTGGGGAAGGGATCGAAACATAAAAACCAGCTGCAGTAATAGTGCCAACCTTAGCTGATACCTACTTGTGAGCTAACAGACACAGATACTATATTATTTGGCAACAAGATTCTTGTCTATTGGAAATGAAGCAACAAGCACTCAATCGTTAATTGAAGCTATAAACTATTTATTAGAATTTATTTATTTCTATTTATGATGATGATGATTATTATTATTATTATTATTATTATTATTATTATTATTATTATTATTATTATTATTATTATTATTATTATTATTATTATTATTATTCCTCATACAGAGGCATTTTTACTTTCTCTACTGGTAAGTAGGGGAAGTATTGTATTCCACCCAAAAATTCGATATGATTTCACCGGAAATATATGTTTTGAGAGCCTCTGAATCCAAAAACAAGCGTTTTTAGAAAAAGGTCCGTGTGTGTGTGTGTGTGTGTGTGTGTGTGTGTGTCTGTGTGTCAGTCTGTGGACAGCATAGCTAAAAAACGAAAAGTCGGTTAAAAACCAAAGTTGGTATTTAAGTTTAATGTCTTTCAAGAATGCGACATGAAGATTTTGAAGAAAATAGCCCAACCCTGAACTACCCTTTACATGGAAAATTTTTAGAAACTTTTGATTTTCTTGAAAATGGATCTAACGATTCTGATTAAGATCTCATATTTTTTAGATATTTTTATGAAGATTGAAATTTGTATCTTGAATTTTCCGGCTATAGCTCCTGTAGACATATTTACTCTGGACGACTTTTGCATAACTGGTGAACCGTTAGAGATAGACAAAATTATACTGTAGAAAAAGTGTAGATCTTGCTAAAATACACAATTTCTGAATAAACTTTCTTGTAGGGTGAACCATCTCGGAGAAATCCTTGTTATTTGTGTCAGTTTCGGAAAACAAAGCTTTCGTGAAATGGAACATCGTTGTTCATCTTTTTTATATATTAAGTGTGCAAAGAGAACGGAATCTCATAGCTTTAAAAGATTTGACTATCGCTCAAAGCCTATTGTATTCCTATATTCCTCTTGCACATACAAGGAAATAAGATAATTTGTTCAAATGTTTATCTTAACTAACACGAAAAGGATATAGGAATAAGAGTTTGTAAGAATGCTTAGTACAAGAGTAGATAAAGTCATGTGAGTGCAACACATCAGATTTTTTGTCTCCCATACTGTATCCATCACAATGCTGAATAGGAATGGATTTAAAGAATTATTTTGTTTTGAATGTGTTTTTGTTAAGATTTTGTGGGTTAATTGTCATGTAATTTAGATGCTCATATGAAAAAGATATGTATACCTAGGGGGTGTACTATATACGTTATACAATTCATCTAGGAAATAAGTTTCAGACAGAGAAAGCGATACTGATGAGGTATGGTTGTAAAATACAAGATGTTGCGGATCATATGGCTCTGATGTGATGATCAAATACAAGAAGAAAAGCCCTAGAAAACAGGATGCTCAATGTGAAACCATTATTTTATTTGATGTGTATATTACGACGTGAAAAGATGAAACCCAGAATGAGAGCTTGCTTTTATGTCAGAGAAGCCACAAAGTTTGGTTATTCGGAGAAATCGATTCTGGTACCGGAGGAATATGAACCTAATAGGCTAGAGATTGGATTTATGTGAGTCCGGAGAGAAAGCCGTCCTCCTAAGCCGGTCCCTTATTGCGCAGGGAACCAGGGACTACGGGCTGAACCCCGGCTTACCTCATGGCCCCAATACAACATAGCTGCGATATGACGTGACCTCCAGTAATGCCCTTATATATCAACTATGTATTAATATATAATCTAAGATCATAATAAAAGCTTAACCTGTATATACTTACACTGCCGCTTGGGGATCTAAGATCATCAATATATTGCATTCAGCCCAACAATTACATGGAGAGGTTTTGAAAGCAAGATCCTTTAGGACAGTGAATTAAACAGAAATCATCTGATATGGTACAAGTACCTGTAATTACTCCTTTCTACTTTCTCTACTGGTAAGTAGGGGAAGTATTGTATTCCACCCAAAAATTCGATGTCGAGATTTCACCGGAAATATATGTTTTGAGGCCCCTGAATCCAAAAAAGCATTTTTAGAAAAAGGTCCCTGTACATGTCTGTCAGTCTGTCGACAGCTTAACTCAAAAACGGAAAGTCGGTTAAAAACCAAAGTTGGTATTTAAGTTTTGTCTTTCAAGGATGTGACACGAAGATTTTGAAGAAAATAGCCTCACCCTGAACTACCCTTTACATGGGACATTTTCTCAAAATTTTAATTTTCTTGAAAATGGCTCTAACGATTTTGATTAAAATGCCATATGTCTGAGATATTTTTATGACAAATGAAATGTATATCTTGAATTTTCTAGCTATAGTCTATGTAGTCCTGTTTACTCTGGATGACTTTTGAATAACTCGCAAACCATAAGTGGTAGACCAAACCTTACTACACAAAAAATCTGATGTGCTGCACTCACATGACTTTCTCTGCTCTTGTACTAACCATTCTTACAAACTCTTATTCCTATATCTTCTTCGTGTTAGTTAAGATAAACATTAGTACAAATTATCTTATTGCTTATTTTCTTGTAGGTGCAAGGGGAATGTTAGAACTCAGTAGGCTTTGAGATTCTGTTGTCTTTGCACACTTAACATATAAAGAATTGAACAACGATGATCCATTTCACTAAAGTTCTAAGTTTTCCGAAACTCACTCACATAACAAGGAATATCTCCGAAATGGCTTACCCTACAATAAAATTTATTGAGACATAAATTGTGTATTTCAGCAAGGTCTACATTTTTTGTATAGTATAATTTGGTCTATCTCTAACGGTTTACCGGTTATGCAAAAGTCGTCTAGAGTAAATACGACTACAGGGGCTATAGCCAGAAAATTCAAGATATACATTTCATTTTTCATAAAAATATCTGAAAAATATGACATTTTAATCAAAATCGTTAGAGCCATTTTCAAGAAAATCAAAATTTTCGAAAAATTCTCCATGTAAAGTGTAGCTTAGGTTGGGGCTATTTTCTTCAAAATCTTCATGTCGCATTCTTGAAGGACATTAAACTTAAATACCAACTTAGGTTTTTAACCGACTTTTCGTTTTTGAGCTATGCTGTCTACACACTGACACATTGACATACAAACGGACCTTTTTCTAAAAATGCTTTTTTTGGATTCAGGGGGCCTCAAAACATGTACTTCCGGTGAAATCTCGACATCTACTTACCAGTACAGAAAGTAAAAATGTAAGCACATAATTTATGTCGAAATATATATATATATATATATATATATATATATTTTTTTTTTTTTTTTTGTAGTGAACCATTTTGGAGATATTTCTTGTTATCTGTGTAAGTTTTGGATAAGATACTTCTGTCAAATGGAACATCGTTATTCATTTTTCTATATGTTAACCATGGAAATAGAAGGGAATTTGAAAGCTTTCGAAGATCTATCGTTCAAAGGCTACTGTACCTGTCTCCGTGCACCTAGAACAAGATAAACAATATAATTTCTCCAAATATTTATCTCGGCTAACAGAAGAAGATAGAGGTATAAGAGCTTGTAGAAATTGTAGTGCAACAGTAGAGAAAGTCATATGAGTGCAACACATCAGATTTTTGGAAATTGTAACCATGAAATAGGTCCAGATATTAAGCTTCTTAAACCAGTTCAACTGTCGTCACATTTAGAGATCTGGGAAACAATCTTTATTGTTTCCAACTGGAATGAAATTGTTAATTTTCAAATGCCGCCACTTGATCCAATTTTTCAGCAATTCAAACCAGCTACCGAAAAGAGAAGAAGTACCATAAATGATCCAGAGAGGTCACTAGTTCCAGTTGCAAGTGAAATCTAATGAAGAAGTGTGAATATGCTGGCAGTTAAAAAGTTATCAACGATCTTCTTCATTCTAAAAATGTACAACTTCACAATGTTTTAATACCACAGAGTTGTTTAAAGAAATTAAATTATACATGGGAATAATTTATAGCAGAAAGTATTTTGTGAAAATTTTCCTTTGAAAAGGTCTTCTACCTAAACCTTCATTTGCTTTTTGTAAAATACACAACTTCTGTTTTTGAATTTTGGAAACATAAAGAAATGGCAGTCTGCAAAGTTGAGAGTTTGTTTATAAAGGTAACCTTTCTCGCGTGCTCTTAGAAGAAAGTTGATAACGTCAATCCCGGAAGTTCCAATGAAATCTCCAATATCTCTTACCTTGATTAATCTGTTGGCACCACTGGGATCTGGGTGAGAACAGCAAAAATTCAATTTGCTGATAACTTTAATGGAAGTTAATACATGAGCTATCTGAAGCCAGTTGCCGACTGTTTCAGAATCCAGAATTAGAGGCATGTGACTGAAATTTCACAAAAATTGAAGAAAAAAAAAACGTTATTTTAAGTTTATAAAATAACCAGTTGAAACAGCGGTATTTCCCCAAATTTAACAGTTTATCCCTTCAACCTTTAGACTTACGCTAAACTTGTCCATAACTTTGAATTTCTATATATACATTTAAATACGCTAAAACATCGTTAGAGCCATTTTTGAGAAAATCAAAATGCTCTATGTAAAGGGTAGTTTATGTTGGAGTAATTTTCTTCAAAATCTTCGTGCCGCACCATTAAAACATATTAAACTTAAATATCAACACACACACACGACACACACACACACACACACACACACACACACACACACACACACACACACACACACACACACACAGACTTTTTGGCTAGAATACAATACTTAGTAGAGAAAGTAATACATTGCATAATAAAGAGAAATGCACGAGTTTAAATTATCAGTGTATTCCCTGTATTTCTTATTTAACTGCCTGTTTCAAAGAGGGAAAATGCTGATTAAAAAAATTGGCGTTCAAATGGCAGAGAGCTGTGTTTTAATATGCTGTAAATAACGCCACTGTTACAAAAACAAATGAAATAAAAGGATGTCAGGAGGTTTTATCTTGTTCTCCCCTCGGGACGGGAAACTTGTCATAGAGTATCAGATGAAAGTGAGACAGCTCCTGTGTTTTGTGGAATGTTCTAGCGAGTACGTGAGTCCAAGGTTCAATGAGGCGAGAGATAAGCCCTAACCGTAAATAATGTTTGTCATTTATTTATTTGACTAGAGCAGAAAAAATCTGATGTGTAACTGTCACACGAGTTTCTCCATCCATAGTTACTTCTCTGTATTACACCATTCATATTAGCTGCTTAAACTCGCTGATGATGCTATTTATATCATATATCCACTTTTTGTGCCATTTGGGATATATGGTTATACTTCGAACAAAAAATTCGATATCGAAATTTTGACGGCTCCTAAATGGCTCTAACGTTTTGATTCAAAGACAGTATAGTTATATTATTAACACAAATAAAAGTTATACCTTTAATTTTCTGTAAATAGTGTTTTATGATACCCCAAAATTTCGATATCGCGATTTGCACTGCAATGGGAATTTTGATTCCTTTATCCTTTCCCTTTACGTGGTAGACCTAGAATATGCATTTAATCCGACGTTTTATTTAAATTGTATACTATAAATAAAAAATATAGGCGTTGTCCCAGGCATAATACGATTAAATCCTATTCGAGGTTCACACAAAGCATGTAAAATTGTCGCTTAAAGGGGGGGAAAAAAAAGAAAAGAAAACATTCAGTGCCGTAATAATATATAAAAAGTGTAAATTAAATACACACAACATCCAACTACTCTGTGATGTTTGCTTCCATTGGTGTAGCTTAAAGGGAATAAACATGATGAAATTTATTTCATAAAATATTTACTGTGTTTATGCGATAACATGCGTCACGCAGTTGTGACCTCGAGCTAATTAAAATCGAAGCAGAGACTTTCAGTTTAGCGGTGGTAAACGCTGAAAAAACATTTACTCCCTAAATAGCGCATATTTACCGACTAAACACAGGTGGTAGCAAACCACAGCTTTGGCTGTCACAGGGAACACGTTTAAAACACCATCTACCCTTTACTGCTAAAAATGAATAAATTTCAACCTTCACGCGAAACTATACAGAGAATTATGGGAAATAAAGTGGGGAAATAGTACCTGTGTAATTTGGAGGTTAGAAACGAATGTAATTCGCAGAATGTATAATGATTTTAGAAAACTGACCAGAAGTCAATCTTCAAACGCATATAGCTTCCATTGACTTCGAGAAAGCTTTACATTTTATACGTTACGGAGCATAATGAAATTATCTAGATTATCTAATCCATGGGGTAAAGAAGAAGAACGGTGTATAGTATTAAATAATGTGACAAAATGACCAATCTAGTCTAATTACTTTTTCTCACTTAATTTTCGGTTAAAAAGTTTGCATAAAAACACAATTCTCTTTTACTGAAGTTCACACACTCTACAGTCTCATGATATTAAAACTTACAACTGTTTTCTTCTCGTAACCGTAGCACAATTCTCTTTTGTCTGTCAGTTCTCTGTTTCTCAAACAGCTGAGTGACGATACAATCACTCGACACTCCTTCATTGTTTCGCTAACTTCCTTCCTGGCTCCCCGACGACTCCTGTTTGACACTCCTGTGCTCGTTTCTCGTATCCTTATATAGCGAGGATGACGTAACATGGACTTTTATCGAACTTCTATAAATACGCCGACCGCCAGACAGTTGTGGAATAATCTAGAAAACCATTTGTTCTGCCGCTCTGATTGCTGTCTGCAGTGGCAGAGAGCATAGAATTTAAAATACAAACCGGTTTAAAAAGCTGAAGTTATTTTTCTGTGTAGCACACTATTTCCGAGATATTAGTGTTATTTATCTGAAGTTCGCGATGTGAAATGGGAGATCGCTAATCAGTTTTTTGTCTTTTGTCTATGTCAAGAGGACGGAATTTCAAAGCGATAGCAAGCAGTTATGCAGGTTATTGCATTTTAGAAATATTCTGGGTATAAAATGTTTGGTAGAATGCAATAATTCTTGGTGTCTGTAGTAGATACAGTAATACGCATGTGAGTATGGTGAATTACTGCAAGAGGAACTACAATAAGGTTTAGAATCCCTGAGAGCTTTTAGTTTTGGTTCAAAGCAGTGAGGTAAATGAAGAAAAACGGTGAAAATGCAGGAGCGCGATAAAAGTGTATGAGAGAGAGAGAGAGAGAACAAGGTCACGTGAGGATAGCCGTGATGAATCTCGAGTATAAACGCGAGGGGCCGAACCCTGGTGCAATTAGGTCAAGACGGGCGTGAGTAACTGCCTAGCGACATGCGACAGTTTCTGCATGCAAGCGATCGAAGTCAACAACACTACCTCCCTCCACTTTGATTATATTCCACAATTTCGCATGCTACCAGACACTTCGTGCATCTTTTGAAAATAAGCTAAGAAACCATGGAGGGGTGAGGAATTATCTTCTTGCCTCGTCGTTTTTAATTAACTACCTTCAAGGAGTTGTTAGGAAGTTGAAAACTGCCAACAGATTACCATATTGTATGAGAGGGAGTCGCTGAATAATGGCATTACTCTTGTATTTCTGCATTAACAGGGTAGTGAAAAGTTGCAAAGTTCATTCTCTTACTAATTACCGTCTATGTTAACTAGTCGTTATATACGCCAACTTTTAGATTTGGAAATGTACACCTATTGGCAAAACATTTCGCTAATACCTCTCTCCTAGGGAGTTTTCCTGCGTAAAGTTGTCACGCTTTGATGTGCCATGTATATATACAACACGTAATTTTAATAAAATGTAACACGAGCAAGAAGTATTAGCTTTTATAAGAGTTTAAACTAAAATGTAAAACAGTCCCAACATCCACAAATGAAAATTTGCATTTGTGGAAAAATTTTAAAAGTGAAATATATCTATAAGGAATTGAAACCAACAGTAATCTTATTGTTGTTCATCTGAGTATTCTCCCCTTGTGTAGGACTTACATCCCTTGGAGTTGTAAGCCAGTTCCTGGGTCAGATGCCTATTGGGGAGCAGAGGAACCTATTGACCGGACAGAGTGAAGACCTGGAAGCGGGGCGCCGTGGCCGAGCGGTTAGCGCGCTCGCCTACCACCTAGGCGGCCCGGGTTCGATCCCAGGGACCTGCATGTGGTATTCGTGGTGGACGAAGCGGCGTCAGGGCGGGTTTTCTCCGGGTGCTCCGGTTTCCCCCGCCATCTCATTCCACCGGTGCTCCATCTTCATTCCATGTATCATCAGTGTCACCGCCTGCGGTGCCGTAGTAGTAAAAGCGGGCGTTAAACACTACAACAACAACAACCTGGAAGCGGGTGGTCAGCCAAGCACCAGATATGAGAGTGACAAAGAGGATGATATGATATACATGAAATGGGTAAATGGAAAGGTGATCATGGAGCAGTGGTGGGGGAAACCGGAATACCCCGAAAAACTCGCCCTGACACCGCTTCGTCCACCACTAAATACCATATGTGGGTCCCTGGGAGCGAACCCAGGCCACCTTGTGAGAGACGAACGGTGTAATCGCTCGGCCACGTCGCCGCCCATGAGGAATGTACTAAATGAAGCTGTATTTCTTTTTTAAATTAACTTTTAAAGAATAATTTTATAGTCATAATTTACCTTAGTGTTTATATTAAAACACTGTTTAAAGTGTTAAGTTCTCGCGTTTGTAAGGGTGAAATTAAATGATGAATGTAACGAAACGGAGGGGTAAGAAATTCTGAAAATATGGAAATCCTTCCCAGCATTCGCCTGGGAACCGGGGAAACCTCCGAAAAAATCCATGGGTCAAGAAGTCGACCGCGGGGATCGAACCCTAATGCGGGCTGCAGAAATACGTCACCGTCTGAGCCATCCACTCGATTATTATTATTATTATTATTATTATTATTATTATTATTATTATTATTATTATTATTATTATTATTATTATTATTATTATTATTATTATTATTATTATTATTATTATTATTATTATTATTATTATTATTATTATTATTATTATTATTATTATTATTATTATTATTATTATTATTATTATTATTATTATTATTATTATTATTATTATTATTATTATTATTATTATTATTATTATTATTATTATTATTATTATTATTATTATTATTATTATTATTATTATTATTATTATTATTATTATTATTATTATTATTATTATTATTATTATTATTATTATTATTATTATTATTATTATTATTATTATTATTATTATTATTATTATTATTATTATTATTATTATTATTATTATTATTATTATTATTATTATTATTATTATTATTATTATTATTATTATTATTATTATTATTATTCAACGTATCTCTAAAGGTAATAACTCCAAAACTGAATATAAAGCCAAATTAGAATACGCAAGGCTACTGTCTTTTATTCTGTTCTTTAAGAACACCCCTTGCAAGGGGAAAATGCAATAATGGAGTCCACAGGGCCAGACACCTACACACGCACACGCACCCACACATGGCAATGGTCCAATATCATTGCATCATGTCACATGATATTCTCCGTGACTGGTCTAAAAATATAACAAGATTGAAAGCTCAGTTCATTTCCGTTTGTTTAAATATCGACAATTTATAAATGTTGAAAACCAGACAAGTAAACTTCATACGTGGACAGTAGGTAAATATACAAGCATAAAGTGTTAAAAATACAAAATAAGTCTGGATGACAGCAAATAGAAGTGAAAGATAATATTATAAAGGGACAGAAAACAATGGTTCCACTGCCTCAGGTATTCCATGTCTAATTAAATGGTAACATCATTAATTAGCAACGCCTGTCACATGTTTTTCAATACACTGAGATGACTAGAATTTCTCATAAGGGTATCTACAGGATAGCTAATTACATAAGCTGAGATTCCTTTATATACAAATTCATGTGTATATATCTTATTTTGTCCTGATTTCTACCATCTGCTTATGCTTAGAGTAAGATATATCTATGTGTTGCACTCACATGACTTTCACTACTCATCTTCATATTAGTCGAGATAAACGTAACCATAAATTGCTGATTTTCTTGTAGCTGCAAGGGCAATGTGGGAATATAGAATCTGAGTAAAATCTTTTAAAGCTTTCATATTCCGTTCTCTTTGCGCGGTCAAGGGATAAAAAGGTGAATAACGACGTTCCATTTGAAAAAAAAGTTAAAATATTGCAAAACTCACACAAATAACAAGGAATACCTCCGAAATGGTTCATTCCACTAAAATGCATATGGATTTAACTAGTGTTTTAACGAAATGTGCATATTTTGTATAGTAAGATTTACTACGGTTTACGAGTTATGATAGAGTCATCAAGAATAAACAGTACTACAATAGGCTATAGCCAGAAAATACAAAATATATATTTCATTTGTCATAAAAGCATTTTAACTATCTCATATTTTAATCAAAACCGTTGGAGCTATTTTTGAGAAAATAAAAATTTTCGAAAAAGTTTCCATGTAAAGGGTAGTTCAGGGTGGAGGAATTTTCCTCAAAATCTTCGTGTCGCATCCTCCAAACATATTAAATTTAAATACCAACTTCGTCGTTTAATCGACTTTTCGTTTTTTGAGTTGTTCACACACAGACACACGAAATTTTTTCTCAAACTACTTCAGGTGGCCTCAAAACATATTTGTGGTGAAATCTCGACATCAAAATGTTGGGTCGGATACAAATATGGGGTTAAATATATCATAGGATTTAAGATGCCTAAGTCTAACAGAAGGTCATTCATTTGTCTTGTCAGTGTTGCCAACTGTATTCCATAAATAACTGAAAAGCCATTTATTACGCATTACAACCGGTTAACAATCAAAATAGCACTCTATTTCAATTTGACATCTGTATTTTTAACAATTTATTTTTTAATATTTACTACATTTTAAGAAGAAAGGTTCTTTATTAGTGTTAAAAATAAGATGAGATGTATTTGCGATCGCATGGTTTTCTGACATAACAAGAGAAAATCGAAATACGTGTAATTCTTGGGGTTCGGTTTCCTCAGTTGGCAGTAACCTAATGAAAATAAATATATTCTACATAATTTTTTTACAGAATTTAACATTTAACAGGATTTAAATTTATATTTTATTTCTGAAATAGTCCACATAAGTATCATTCGACGATCTAACTGTCCCAGGTAAACCCTCTTGATCATCATCGTCATTATTATTATTATTATTATCATCATTATTATTATTATTATTATTATTATTATTATTATTATTATTATTATTATTATTATTATTATTATTATTATTATTATTATTATTGTACAGAGACGAAAGGGAAAGTCATACTAATTACCATTAATAATACTGGAAGGTGGGCTGTTCAATTGTTGTTTACTCTTTCTAAAGAATTAACCAGGGATAACTAGCTAGGTAGTGCAGATACTGTGAGAGAAGGAAGGCAGGAAACAGCTAACTATCGGAAAGCGAGAGATCCATTGCACCCTGGAGACAGAGAACAGCGTTATCGTGGCCTACTCAGTTTGACCTCGGGGCTAGTTCATTAATTACCCTATCTCTTGTGAGGGAGGCCACACTAGGATTATTTCTCCAATTATTTGATATCACAAGGGAGGCAAAATCCTTGAACTTCTCTCCTAAGATATGTATTAGAGACCTACGTCACACCTGAACTTTACACTGTAACCTGGCTTAATGTAAATATTGTATCAGAAATAACTATTGTTTATTCTGAGTCGTGAATTCAAATCCGGCCCAGATCAATGGTTTTTAATTTACGACAGCTGCATGTTAGAAGATTTACTGATCCATTTTGGGATATTCAGAATGTTGAAAATATTTTGCATACAAAGGGTAGTTTGGGGTGGAAGAACTTCTTGAAAATGTTCGTGTTGTGTCGTTGCAAGATGCTGAACTTTATTTAGTTTAATATTTACCCGACTTATAGCTTTTAGTCATGCTGTTAACAGAAAAATTCATAGATCTCTTACATCTTTTGGATTCCAGGGACCTCAAAAAGTACACTTTCAACAAAATCTCGATACGTATCTCTCCCTACAGTGCATCTGCTAGAGAAAGTAATGGACACTTTTGGGGGCAGCAGTCCAAAATATGCGTTTATAGTAAAAATTTCGATGTCAAATTTTTCGATGAAATACGGTAGTTCCCCTTACCTTATAGGTGTTAGAAAAATTAAAAATTATAAATATATATTTGCACCATGCAGTAAGAAAATGGTTTGAATGAACATTTTATAATAGACGAAATGAAAATGAACTGTATATTATTTGCAGATTACCAAGTTATAACAGCCTCTTCAGAAAATCAATTGCAAAAGATAACTCGTGAATTATGTAAAATAATAAAGGAATACAACTTAAAAATATCCAGCCAGAAAACAAAATCTATGGCTTCTTCGAGCTTATCACAAGAGGACAAAAATTGTAATTGGGACAGAAATAATTGAACAAGTGATATGTTTTAAATATTTAGGAAGTATGATCACATACAGGGGTACCAAGGAAATAAAAAATAAGTTAGACAATTTGCAACATATCTGTGCTACAATAATATATGTTTAAGGAATAAAAAAAACTAATGAAAAATTAAAATTTTATAAAATAATCGCAGTACCATCGTTTATTTATGCATCAAAAGCATGGCCTTTAACAAAAATGGAGGAAAGAAAAATAGAAACAGCCGAAACGCGGTTTTTCACAAGAGTCGAGCAAATAAATGCAATTGCTTTTAACATGTAAAAAGAATGAACGAGAATATTTTTACAAAAAGGACCTTAAATGGCCATAGAAGTATTGGAAGACCTAAACAAGGCTGGAGAGGAACGGAAAGGGTTAACAGGCCCAAACCATGAAGTTGATGAAGAATATTGATTGAGAGATCTCATCAGTTGTAATAACTGATATTATATTGTAAATATCACCTCCCGACTAATACGACAATATGCCTGATTTTAACGTAGAAGCATTTTCTGCTTCTAAAGGCAGAACTATGTTAGATGAAGCGTGTACTAATTTAACGCCGTCCATTGTTGCGGCCTTTGTATCGCGCTTTTGGAATGCCTTTCAGTTCCGTGCATTTTATATAAAGTTTTTTTGGTTTCTGCCTGTGTTATTCATCGGTATTTGTGTTGCCGGCCGCGCTATTATAGCCAAGGGCAGGGATAGCAGAGAAAACCTTTGTATAAAAGAGATAAGTCAAACGTTATATTTACTTTATATACTCTTCTGAATATAGCTCATCAAAAGATTCGAAATGCAATATGAAATTTTCGATTATCGGAAAAAGCGTTGTTGATAATCTGTGATCGTTGATCCAAAATGTACGTCGAATATTAATTATTTTCGGTATATCCATTCCACTGGCTGCGCGAATAATCAAGAAAGTTCTTTTAAGTCTAGCCATCCATTAATTTTTATTTTCTCTACCATTTATAGTAAGTACTGGAAGTATTGCAATCAACCCAAGGTTTCGATGTCCAGATTTCTCCAGAACTGTGTGTGTGTGTGTGTGTGTGTGTGTGTGTGTGTATGTGTGCGTGTGTGTGTGTCACAGGCGTGATTCACCCTCCGACTGAAAGAGGAGGTTAGGTATAGCAGCTAATTGCGTAAACGCCGTCAAAGAGACAAGGTTGGACATCACTGTTAAACTATCATCAGCCGCTAGCTGACATCCCTGCAGCCCCGGGAGCGGCCCAAGCCAGCACGCGATACTAAAGTTCGCGACTGTACACACTCTCCGAGGTCACTGCACCACAAACCTCAAGCATTAAGACTTCAGTACCAACAAGAACTACTAGTTTCTTAGCCCACCCCACCCCTCCCCCCTCTTTCTAAACAAAAGGTGAAACAGGAAGGGGTGGAGGGACTTCCCTGACAAGGACTTTACGATCCACCATTACCGCGCTAGATAAGCTGTTTATAGCGTTGCTAAGCAACCGCAAGATAAACATAGCAGCGTATTATTTTCACTTTGTTAAGTTGTCAGCATGCGGGCGACCAGCCAACTACCCCGTACCTCATCCCTTCCGTCCTGGCTCGTATTGTCGCTCGTTTTAAGCTTTATGTACTCTTCCGCTTACATCATAATCATGAAAGAAGAACGTCACGAGATTCCCAACCAACATTTACGACATCATATGAACTGAAATGTCTGAATCATAACTTGTGATGGTCCTGGCTAAGGACTTTAATTAGGAGCTGTCCAATTTGTGACTTAATCAATTCTAAACTGGCAACTTTTCTCACTAAAGTGACTGTGCAGCAATAACTTAAAATTATAAAAATTGTTTTCTGTCCTAAATATGTTTAAACAGCATATTATAAGCTTAGAACTAACATAATATACAGGAATTAATACTTAGCAGTCTGAACACTTAAGAAAAAAAATTAATAGCACATACGAAGAGTGAAAAAACAAACCAGCGAACAAACAAATGAATTCAACCAACAATTATGCATACTAAATTTTGCAGTACAATACGATATCTTCTATATCTACTGTGCAAGCGATAGGGAAATAAAGGAGGCACTTAAGGTCAAGCTACCTCATACCACTGGGCGGCGAGTAACTTAAGAGCGGGTTTCATTGGAGTGGACCGAAACAATGGTTTTTCCACCTGTTCCAGAAAACTGTTGACATTTCGGGCTTGCTTATGAAACAGTAGATTTCGATAAAAATCCCTCCTAGGTCGTTCTCGTCTATAAAAGCGAATGCAGCAGGGAGAAAAGTAGTAGTTAAGGATTAAAGAAGGACATTAAATCGTCGCGTCGGACTTGTCTGTTGAGTGAAGCAGGACAGGTTGTTTTTAACTGTTGAAGGATTGTATCCTGTTTGTTAGTCAGAGAAAGGCAGGAGAAACAGTGAGGTATTTGTCAAGGTTACGGGAGGAGAACTGTTTTTGGCAGTCGATTTTAGAAGACAAATAAACAGACAAAAAACAATTGGGCATTGTCACAGTATGTTCCTGCTAATGGAAGGGATTAATATAGTTTTTCAACTTGTGCGTGTGTGTGTGCGTGTGTGTGTGCGCGCGCGCATGTGCGTATGTGTGTGTGCACGAATGTTTGCCGCCTAAGGGCTGCTATACAATTCTTCCGAATGGAATGGAAATTGGCAAATCTAAATGCTTTTTCACAGAAAGTTTTTTATGCTATTTATTTTACTATGCAACCTATTACATTCTCATGGTTTTCTACAGTCGCTTTTCTTTTACAATTACACATAAAACACATAATTTTCTATGTATATGAAATACAAATGCAAGGTACATATTACTTTCACATAGTTTTCTCTGGTCTTCTATGTAACACATTCACATGCTCTTCTCTACTCAATATCTATTTCATACAATTTTTTACATGCCATAAAACAAAAATGCAACGTGTTACATTCATACGGTTCTCTCTATTCGCTTTTCTTTTTGTGGTATTTGTGGTTATTCAACAGTGATCTTTCCGGTGTTTTATTTAGTCATTAATGTATTTTTATTTATTTTAGTATTATAAGCGTTTTATTTAAGTATTTTAAGTGTGTTAAGTAATACTTTTAAATGTTTCCTAAGAAACAAGGCTATTGTGAAAGTGAAACCTAAGTGCAAAAGTTTTAGCGCAAAATCCTCAAACCCAGGGAACGGCGGGTGTTTCAGCTAGTCCTTTAAATAAATATAAAGTTGCATACATTCACACATGAGCATTCTAAAGCTGTGTGCTTGAATAAAATGGCTCGCTGTTGGCTGTTGTGAACGAAATAACCCAGAATGTGGGTCCTACCGTAAAAAAAGAAAACACAAATATAAGCAACAGCTATTTTGTGAGCCACGAGGGCAGATTTAATTTACAATGAAAGAGCATGAACTTTGCAGATAAGAACTGTAGTCCACTTACCCGTGTAAACATTGTATCTGATAGAGGTATGTAAATAGAAAAACTCTGTCTCCCAAATGACCTATAAAATGTACTTTCTCCCATGCTTATCGTTGTGCGGCGGAGCGTGGACCAGGATGCTGCATGCGTTATGCAGAACTCTTTCAGCTTTAGCGCAGCATGAAGAGAGAGAGAGAGAGAGAGAGAGAGAGAGAGAGAGAGAGAGAGGTACAGTCCGGGCTGAATGTATGTCCCTTACACTTTGTTTCCGTATTTGGTAAATCCCCAATTTAGTAACTCTCATTTTCTCTCTCTCTCCTTCGCCGTGATTGTTTCTTTCTTTCTTTCTTTTTTTTTTCTCCCTTTCCCCCTTTCTTTCCTTCTTTCTCTCTTTCTGTTTCTTTTTCTCCTTTATTTTATTCTTTCTCTTTTCTTTTTTCTCTCTCTTTCCTTCATTCTTTCTCTCTCTCTTTCTGTTGCTTTCATTCTTTCTCTTTCTTTCATTGTTACTTTCTTTCTCTTTTTCTCCCTGTTCATTTAGTTCTTTCTTTTTCTCTTCGTCTACCTCTATCTTTCTTTCTATCTTTTTGTTTGTTTCTTTCGTTTTCTCCTTGTTTCTGTTTTCCTTTTTGCCTGTACCATACACTAGTAGTATAGAAGGCATTGCCATTACACCCAAAGACTTGAAAACCCTGTTCGTGTATGCTCGTGTATACTGTTTGGAATAAAGTGTTTTATGCTTTCTTCCAACCACTATATAAATTATAGATAATAGCTTTTACGAAATAAGGTGTTCAGTACAGCTAAAAAAAATCTTTGTGTTGCACCCACATCAATTTTTTTACTCACTCTTGTATAAACTATTCTTACAAACGTCTATCCTTCTATCGACTTATGTAAATTGAGCTAGGATTTGAAGATTGCATGTTAGGTTGTGATCTGATAACGTACTTGGGGATTTGGACTTCGCTAACTTCATAATACGAAGAACCAGACACTTGTACTGGCCATGGTATTATCATCGAGAGCCCCACACCTCACAGCGTCATTTATCTAGGCAACGTGGCATTACACGGCTGGCTCTCGCCTGACGTCATGTGTTTGTACCGTCCAACATTCAATCAATTTAGCACTATTAAACGTTTATTTATGTCTGACAAAGTGGTTATATAAATAGGTAGTGGCTTGTTTTCGTTGTGAGAAATGTTATTCGAAATTTTACTCATTTATTTATTTTAGCAAGATCTACATTTTTTGTAAAGTTTGATTTTGTCTATCTCTAACGCTTTAATAGTTATGCAAAAGTCGTCCAGAGTAAATACTACTGCAGTGACTATAGCCAGAGAATTCAATATATACATTTCATTTTTCATAAAAATATCTCAAACATATAACATTTTAATCAAAATCGTTGGAGCCATTTTCAAGAAAATCAAAATTTTTGAAAAATTTTCCAGGTAAAGGGCAATTTAGGTTGGGGCTATGTTCTTTAAAATCTTCGTGTCACATCCTTGAAAGACATTAAACTTAAATACCAACTTTGGTTTCTAACCAAGTTTTCGTTTTTGAGTTATGCTGTCCACAGACTGATACACACACACACGGACCTTTTTCTAAAAATGCTTTTTTTTTTTTGGATTCAGGGGGCCTCAAAACATATATTTCCGGTGAAATCTCGACATCGAATTTTTGGGTGGAATACAATACTTCCCCTACTTACCAGTAGAGAAAGTAAAAATGGGTGTTGGTATGTATGAAGTGGATAAACTCCAACACCGGTTGACAGATAAACATGAAAATCTGTTTTTTCGAAGAGGTTTCTATACTATCATTTCACTACGCAATATTACATTCACATGGTTTACTCTTCTCAGTTTTATTTTACAAACCACATTCACATGTTCTCTACTCACTCTTCAGGTTACAATTCAGGTTTCTATATGATAGAAATACAAGTGCAACGTATTACTTTCACATAGTTTTCTCTGCTGAATTTTATTTTACGGTCACATTCGGATTTCTTACTCTACCCACTTTTCTACGAACAGCTCATATAATTTTCCATTTGACTGAAATAGAAATGCAAGATTTATATTTATACAGTTTTCTACACTCGCTTTTCTTCTGCGGTATTTGTGTGTGTGTTTTTTGTTTTTTGTACTGTCCTATTATTTTGTTAAATGTCTCGAAAGAAACGCAAGGCTATGGGCAAGCGTAACTTGCGCCCAAAACTTGTAGGGCAACTCCGGGTATTTCACCTAGTATTAGCATAGTTACGAACTTTTTTGATTTTTCATTTTATTTGGTCACAGTCAAACACAACGAACTTTGTTCGCAGCGCACAGCTTACGGGTGTCTTGGAATAAAACATTTTTATATTAAATCAATAAAACTTTCAGTCATAAACCAGTTTGAGAAGTAAACTAATTTAGTGCAGCATAGAGGGCGCAGTTTAAGAGAGCTGGAGAGTCAAGGTGAACCTGCAGATGTATTAAGCCGTGGCAGCTGTGAGTGAGATATTAAAGTTGGGAAGCGCGTGATTTACAACCAGTTCTATGCCCGTGTTACCTTCGGCTACGGAACACTTTATACCGAATTAGTGGCTACCGGAAGGAATAAAAGGTATTAAAGGAGGAAGACAAATCTTCTATCATACCCCAATAGCAGACATTGTTATACACAATTCTGCCCCAACAAGGTGCACTTCCCACTAAAATAAATGCATGCATTTTAATTGTGCTCAAAATAACTTAAATATATGACACTGTAATCGTTAGAACAGTTTTGAGAAAATAAAATGTATTTTTAGAAAAATCTTATGTGTTGCACTCACAGAAGTTTCTCTACTCTTGTACTAACAATTCTTACAAACCCTTATTCCTACATCTTCTTCGTGTTAGTTAAGATAAACATCTGTTCAAATTATCTTATTGCTTATTTCCTTGTATGTGCAAGGGGAATATTGGAATACAGTAGGCTTTCTGCGATAGTCAAATCTTTTAAAGCTTTCAAATTCCTTTCTCTTTGTACGGTCAACGTATAAAAAATTAACAACGATGTTCCATTTCCAGAAAGTTTTGAAGCCGAAATTGTGAACGCCATAATTATGGATAGAATACTGCATCACATGGCGGAATTAAATAATCAGAAAATGTTAAAATCGTTACATGTGTAAAAGCTACAGAATCTGGGAGATTAGTTGTGACTAAAATTGTCAAAAGGCACAAAAAGGTACAGACAGGTCATTAGGGGCGAGCTTCAGGTAGTCCAGTGAGACCTGGTAAGTCCAGTTTTCCTGGAAATCGCTCAGTGCCGGTGTGAGCCGGAAAACAAGGGATGGTCGTTTCTTCGAAACCCTGTTGCTAATTAGGAAGTGAAAGGTACAGAGAGCGTCATAACGCACACACTTGCCTGCGAGAACCCGGAGAGAAAGGGTCGTTTACAGTTGCCTTCCAGAACCCGACGGGGCAGTACAGTGGCCCTCCAGAACCCGACGGGGCAGTACAGTGGCCCTCCAGATTCCGACGGGGCAGTACACGTGCCGCCCAGACCGCCGAGCGAGCATCTCAGCTACGGGACTTGCATTCCGGATCCTCAAGTGTGAGGACACATTATAGCTAATATTAACAATCTTCGGTCTTAGTAAAGACACGGTAACGACTCAACGTATTTAATAACGATCGGCAAATCTCACTCTTTCTTATTTTGGTGAGAATAAAAGTGTTTCAACGAAGTTCTGGTTTTATTCGCTAACACTCACGCATACCCTGATGTTACGATCACATGCCAGAGCAGCCGGAGCAGAAACCATCAGAAAGCAGCTTTCCGTATCACATAGCGGAAAGGAGGAGCGACGATTCCACATCAGTTTTGCTTTTGGAAACTAACACAAAGAACAAACAATATCTCCGAAATGCTTCACTCTTCAAAAAAGAGAGTTTTAGAAAGATCTACATTTTTGTATACTAAGATTTTGTCTATGTCTTACGGTTTACGAGTTATTCAAAAGCCATCAAGAGTAAACAGGACTACCTATATAGACTATAGCCAGAAAATGCAAAATATATATTTAATTTGGCATACAAATATCTTAAACATATGAAATTTTAATAAAAATCGTTAGAGCCATTTTCAAAAAAATCAAAAATTTTGGAAAATTTTCTATGTAAAAGGTAGTTTAGGGTGGGGCTATGTTCTTCAAAATCTTCGTGTCGCATCCTTGAAAGACATTAAACTTAAATGCCAAATTTGTTTTCTAACCGACTTTTCGTTCTTGAGTTATGCTGACTGACACACACACGCGCGCGCGCGCGCGCGCGCACACACACACACACACACACACAGTGCACAAAACATACCAGTAGAGAAAGTACAAAAGGTCTGTGTTGTATGTATGTTTGTCAGTATGTGAACAGCATGACTCAAAAACGAAAAGTCGGTTAAAAACCAAAGTTGGTATTTGAGTTTAATATCTTTCAAGGATGTGACACGAAGATTTTGAAGAAAATAGACGCACCCTAAACTACCCTTTATATGGAAAAATTTTCGAAAATTTTGATTTTCTTGAAAATGGCTCTAACGATTTTGATTAAAATGTCATGTGTTTGAGATGTTTTGATGACAAATGAAATGTATATCTTGAATTTTCTGGCTATAGCCCGTGTAGTCGTATTTACTCTGGACGACTTTTGCATAACTGGTAAACCGTTAGAGATAGACCAAATCATACTATACAAAAAATGTAGATCTTGCTAAAATACACAATTTATGTCTCAACAAATTTTCTTGTAGGGTGAACCATTTCGGAGATATTTCTTGTTATGTGTGTGAGTTTCGGAAAACTTAGAACTTTCGTGAAATGGATCATCGCTGTTCATTTTTTTTTGTGTCAAGTGTGCAAAGACAACAGAATCTCAAACATTTGACTATCGCACAAAGTCTACTATATTCTAACATTCCCTTTGCACCTACAACGAAATAAGCAATAAGATAATTTGTACAAATGTTTGTCTCAACTAACAAGAAAGAAGATATAGGAATAAGAGTTTGTAAGAATGGTTAGTACAAGAGTAGAGAAAGTCATGTGAGTGCAACACATCAGATTTTTCTGAGATATGTTGTTCTTCACACACATAACTTTTTGAGTGGAATGCAACACTTCTTGTAGCACAGGTAAACTATACCTATAGAAAGTGTTACGTGGTACGTATCAGTGGTTTAAAGTGGCACAATCACTGTTGACTGGCAGCAATTCAAAGCTCAGAGATAAACTGTAGACCCTTCACATTTACCTGCCAGACCAAATTGCGTTTCCATGTTATGAGAAAATACACTCCAATGTAGCGAGTTGAAGGGTTTCCTTTGAACTTCACATTTTGTGAATCATATAGCAGTTCCTGCTTGTAGAGTTTAATTTGAATCTCTGGTCATATTTCCAGGGAAATAAACATTCTATACACGGCAAAATTAAATGTCTCTCCCGATTTTACAACATAACTTGGAGATTAGAAAATGAATCAAGGAAACGGCTTTTGAAGTTAATAAGTTAGTCACGCGTTTGTGTTTGTTACTTTCTCTACTGGTAAGTAGGGGAAGTATTGTATTCCACCCAAAAATTCCATGTCGAGATTTCACTGGAAATACATGTTTTGAGGCCCCCTGAAGAAAAAAAAAGCATTTTTAGAAAAAGGTCCGTGTGTGTGTGTCTGTGTGTCAGTCTGTGGACAGCATAACTCAAAAACGAAAAGTCGGTTAAAAACCAAAGTTTGTATTTAAGTTTAATGTCTTTCAAGGATTCGACACGAAGATTTTGAAGAAAATAGCCCCACACTAAACTACCCTTTACCTGGAAAATTTTTCGAAAATTTTGATTTTCTTGAAAATGGCTCAAGAAGAATGTGAGAATACAGTAGGCTTTGAGCGATAGTGAAATCTTCTAAAGCTTTGAGATTACGTTCTCTTTTCATGCCTAACATAAAGAAATGAATAGCGATGTTCCATTTGAAAGAAGTATCAGTTATCCAAAACTCACACAAGTAACAAGTAATATCTCCGAAATGGTTCACTCTACAAAAAAAATTACTGAGACATAAATTGTGCGCTTTAGCAAGATCTGCTTTTTTCTCTGGTAAGATATGATCTATCTCTTACGGTTTACCAGTTATGCAAAAGTCGTCCAGAGTAAATACGACTACAGGGGCTATAGCCAGAAAATTCAAGATATACATTTCATTTGTCTTAACCCTTTCATGCCTGAATTATTTTGCTACATATGCCGTTCTTCCTCTAATTCGAAACCGGGTTAGATTAGGCGGTCTGGCAGACCTTCAGCCTACTGTCTTGGATAGCCATGATCTTTAAGGCAACACGTAGTGCACTGGCCACGCACTCAAAGCCTGAGGTCTTGAGTTCGAGTCTCGGCAACCGCAGTGAAATGTGCATGTGGTAAAGGACGGGGAGGGCCCACATAAATAATCGGTGTGATGTAATGGCACGCGTGGATGATGACGGGGTATCATTTGACTGCGGTTGCATGGATTTTGCTTCTTTTCTTAAAAAAAAAACACTACAATATAAATGGTAAAAAAATAATTTTTTACAATTCAAACCGTCTAAAATATGTATTTTTAATTGGTGACAGACAGTATAACAAGAATATAGCAGAAAAAAAGTTAAACTAGTACAAATAGGAAAAAAAGTCAATGTATCTTATAAGAGACACCAGGCATGAAAGGGTTAAAAATATCTCAAACACATGGAATTTTAATCAAAATCGTTAGCCATTTTCAAGAAAAGGTAAGTATTGTACTCCACCCAAAAATTCGATGTCGAGATTTCACGGAAAATATGTTTTGAGGCCCCTGAATCCAATAAAAGCATTTTAGTAAGAGGTTCCTCGTGTGTGTGTGTGTGTGTGTGTGTGTGTGTGTGTGTATGTCAGTCTGTGCACACCATAACTCAAAAACGAAAAGTCCGTTAAAAGCCAAAGTTGGTAGTTAAGGTTTGTGTCTTTCAAGGATCCGACACGTAAATGTTGAAGAAAATTCCTCCACCTTAAACTACGTTTACATGGATTATTTTTCGCATATTTTAATTTTCTAGAAAATGTCATAAGTTTGAGACATTTTTATGGCAAACGAAATGTATAAAAAAATTTCTGGCTACAGCCCCTGTAGTTCTATTTACTCTGGTTGACTTTTTCATAATTGGTAAACCGTAAGAGATAGACCAAATCTAGAAAAATGTAGATCTTATTAAAACAGGCCATTTATATCTAAATAGATTTTTGTGGAGTGAGCTATTTCGGAGATATTCCTTGTTATTTGTATGAGTTTTGGAGAATATACCTCTGTCAAATGGACTATGATTATTCATTTTTTATATGTTAACCGTGCAAAGAAAGCAGAATTTGAAAGCTTTAAAACATATTACTATCCCTCATAATCTACTGTATTCCCATATTCCCCTTGCTACCACAAGGAAATAAGCAATAAAATAATTTCTGCAAATGTTTATCTCAACTAACTCGAAGAAGATATAGCAATAAGAGTTTGTAAGAATGGGTAGTATAAGAGTAGAGAAATTCATGTGATTGTAAGGCATCAATTTTTTTAAACTTTATTTCTCGTCCAGAGCTGAATCACAAAACACCATCCTCTTGCAACAATCGTCACGACCTTGTAGCTAACAGCTGTTCTGTCCTATCGTACCCTTGACACATACTTCACTGTTTTTCAGTTATACTACGCTTCCTTCGACGATCACATTAACTAAAACTGCTTTACACAATAAACATCTTCGAGGCGACGATTAAATCCAAACTTTACCCAAACAAACTTTAAACTAACAGCTAACAGCTGTCTCATTCAACACTTAACGACTCCCTCATGTCAACTCTGCACTCGCCTATATATAGCCAAGGATGGTGTAACATGTATTTTTCCCGAAATTCAACTTTTCGTAAACAAAACTGGCACGCGAACAGTTTCCTCGAACAGTCTAGGATAATTTGTCTTATGTTGTTCATTTGCCCCGTAGTGGTGTGAGGTAGCTTGACCTTGAGCGTCTTTGATTGGGGTTGTCGGCCGGCTTCACAATACGTAGATCACAGTGCGTGAGGTATTCCTCAAATAAACAACGTTCGTGATAGTTTTACCGTAATACAATACTGAAATGTGCTCTTTTATTTTTAAACACCCCATACATCCGTAAAAATGACCAGTGCCCTGCTGTTGCCTTTCACTCGTATTTCCGCCACAAAGTGAACGCATCAGAAATTCATCTCTGTGCATACGTTGTTGTTTTTCGGTTGTGTTGTAGCGAAGTAATTATCTGCACTTGGAGCATAAATTGAATTTCGCCTCCACACGTTGCAATTTGAATGCGCTTCACTCTTGTTTCTGTTTTTTCGTGTAGTGCTGATGGGAAGTGGCAGGGTAAGACGGCGTGTGGGAGTGGGGGAAAGAAGAAAAACAGTTTCCAATCAACAGAACAGCTCCCTCTGAAGCTCTTTTGCAACAAAGCGTTTACGTGGAATGCCTAAATTACGTCATTCTCACATCTTCGTGCTTTGAGTGTACACAACTTATTTTGCACCACTACAGTGTGTTGTTCAGAACTAAGAGCATTGACTACTTGTAAATTGTATGCAGTTATAACATGAAAAACCTGATGTGCTGCACTCTTATTCCTATATCTTCTTCGTGTTAGTTAAGATAAACATTCGTACAAATTATCTTATTGCTTATTTCCTTGTAGGTGCAAGGGTTTGTGCGACAGTCAAATCTTTTTGACCTTTGAGATTCCGTTCTCTTTGCACGATTAGCATATAAAAAAATGAACAATGTTGTTGCGTTTCGCTAAAGTTCAAGTTTTCCGAAACACACACACATAACAAGGAATATCTCCGAAATGGTTCACCCTACAAGAAAATTTATTGAGACATAAATTGTGTATTTTAGCAAGTTCTACATTTTTTGTAGAGTATAATTTGGTCTATCTCTAACGGTTTACTCGTTATGCAAAAGTCGTCCAGAGTAAATACGACTACAGGGCCTATAGCCAGAAAATTCAATATATACATATCATTTGTCATAAAAATATCTCAAACATATGATATTTTAATCAAAATCGTTAGTCATGTTCAAGAAAATCAAAATTTTCGAAAAATGTTCCATGTAAAGGGTAGTTTAGGGCGGGGCTATTTTCTTCAAAATCTTCGTGTCGCATCCTTGAAAGACATTAAACTTAAATACCAACTTTGGTTTTTAACCGACTTTTCGTTTTTGAGTTATGCTGTCCACAGACTGACAGATTCACACAGACACACACACACACACACGGACCTTTTTACTAAAGATGCTTTTTTTGGATTCAGGGGGTCTCAAAACAAATATTTCCGGTGGAATCTCGACATGGAATTTTTGGGTGGAATACAATATTTGCCCTACTTACCAGTAGAGAAAGTAATATAAAAATGAGTAACGATATTTCATTTGACGAAAGCTTAAATATTCGAAAATTCACACAAATAACAAGGAAAACTTCCGAAGTGGTTCACTCTACAAAAAAAAAAGGGGGGGGGGAAAGAACATTAATTGCCAGAAAATTCAATTGTAAAAATATCATAAATATATTACATTTTAATCAAAATCGTTAGCCATTTTCAAGAAAAGCAAAAGTTTCGAAAATTTTTAAATGTGCTTCTAGCAGTGCGGAATTCCCACACGAATTTGTTCCCCATTTGTTCAAGCTTTTAAGGAAAGAAAAGAAAGAAAATTCTTAATAAGATTCTGGATTGTTTTGCGAATAGCTTGGGTTTCTCTCGTTTGTGAAGAGGAGAAAAAACTTAAATCAGCATTTTTGCCAACACTTGCATTTCTTCACAAAGCGGCCACAGAAATTACAAAATTGAATGACACTTCCGAACTGCAGGGATACCAGAAACGATATCTGTCGTTATGCAAGTGATTTTCTCCGTTATAGCCCAGAATTTCAGCAAGTTCGAAGAATAAAACAATAAAAGCGATTAAAAGACTGGGTATAACTATCTCTCGCAAATCTGTAACAACGTAATGATGTTTTAATATCAAAACTTTGTAAGTAATTGCTTTTTTAGTATTTTTGTCATTTAGTAATTACAAATGGGTCTTCTATTCACTACTACACAGACAGACTTGTTTCTTTGTTTTAAATTAACTCGAATAACATTTATTTTCCTTTAATCTTTTAGAGACTGTCATTGGTTATATAAATTTACTTTTAGACTATGAGGTAAAATATAGTATATATAACTATATTTACGTTATTTTAAAATTAATGCAACGCAAAACGTACAAACCAACGTATTCCCGGAACATGGTCAGTGAGTCGTTTGTGTGTTGCAATGTGTACCGCCGATTATTATCTCTTTGTTTGTAATTCATAATTTGAAATAAGCTGAAAACAAACCAAGTTCCGTCAACATGACTATATCGTCAATGTTTTGATAATATTACACAGGATATCGCTAATGAAAATGGCCTGAGGAAGAGAGCTCTATAAATATTGGCTTAACAAAGTCTTTCTTTACAAAAGAGTTGCTATAATATACCCAGACATTGTTTCTGTTTTTTTTTTTTCTTCTCATTATCTCCCTCATTAGCTGCGGCTGACTGCCAGGAGGATCCAACTTTCCTAAGATAACTTCTTTTAGAAAATCCAAGAGTCTGTGAGACTGATAAAGTTGAATTCAACACAGTCTTTTGGTTACTCACTTGTAACATCAAAGAAATATAGCTTTCAGTTTTTAATGAAGGAATAGATAATTAAAACTGCTTTCTTTTTCATCTTATGTAAATATTACGTTCAAGATTTGAAAGAACAACTGCCTAACGAGAACTTAGAGGGACATGGCCCCAGGTAACATGCCAGGGTCAAATTTCTGATGCCCTGGATTCGGAACGATTACTCTGGTTATGGTTTATTCATTATTTACCCGATCCTTGGGCGAATGCTGGTGGTCACCTTCTAACTTTTATCCAATTAATTCCTTTCATCTATTTCACTTCATTGTTTTAAGGCCAGGTCACGGCGGTTGGCATGTCAAGGTTGGACGGTAGAATATGCGCTTTGGAAAGATTTCCCTCTGGCACTTTTCGGGACTGCTGAGGCTCCCTCTCTTCCTTCCTTCCCTCCTTTCCTCCCTCCCTCCCTCATCCCTCCTTCCTTCCCCACTCCCTTGGCAGTATTTAAACAAAATATGGGCCAAAAGTGCTCAAAAACAATCAAATCCAGTATAAAGAAGTGGTTAAGCTACGAATCTGACTAGTAGGCAAAAGAGAGAAGGTGTGACAGTCAACCTGATTCATGATCATGATACATGAGTATAGAAAATTAGTTTTTCTCGACTTTCTCAACAAGCTCGACCAGCTTGTGTTCTATTTATGTGAGTTCAACTTCAGTCTTCGGTTTCAAACTCTAAAACGTTTTTTAGCTTTAAAAAATTAAATACATACATATTAAATACATAAAAAAGTCAAATATATTCAATGTCCATTAAAAATAAGAAATTAGTTACTTTAAAACTATTTTTTTTTCTCTCTGCGAGAGATTGATGGAGTTTTGGGCAATTAGGGTTAATAAAATATTTAATTGATGTGATATTTTAGTATTGTAAATAAATTGAATAATTAATTACCACAAAGCTATAAAACAGGTAGTGTGTGTTAGTTTAAAATTAAAGTGTGCAAAGTCTAGATTTCATTCTTGTAAAAATAATAGAAAATTCAAATTTCAGTCCCAGGGTACGTTAAACGGTGGAACGATTAAACATGAACAAAGCAGGCTAAGGACTGTTTGAACCTCTACCAATGTCACAGTAACAGAAAAGAGGTAGAGAATCGAGGGGAAAACACCTCTCATTATCCAACTCTGGACGCTTTTTAACAATACAATGGAACCTACCTACAGTTTCACCTTTCAAGACGTACTACAAACTCAGTCTGCCATTACGCACCTTTAAGCTTAAGGTGCAGCTCGAAGCTCAATTGTTTTGCGGAGCATGACAGTTTTGGCTGTGATTTTAAATTCGCTATATCAGCCACAACTGCGTAACTTTGTATTTTTCTCAGATGCTACATTTTCCTTTGTATTTAAGTTTTAATTTTAGTAAGATCTGCATTTTATTTGAATTACAAGCATACTAAATATTTATTTCTTTTTCAGGTAAGTCAACGTGCAGTTATTGAACCTAATTGGAGTACTAAAGCTGTTATCAGGCAAGTCAAGATTTTATAGAAGTTCTAACCTAGATTATATATAAAATGAAAATTACTTTTATTTGAGGTGCAATCAGACAAAAACATATGAACGTATCGTTATGGGACTGTGACCATTTTAGGTCAGATTTATATATGCTATACAGGCTAAAGGCTTTTCTCCGCCAATAAAACAAAACTTGAGCATTTATTCTGTATTCATTTGACTTTCATTGTTTAGCATCTATGAAGTCGCATCTTCAAATTTGAAATGGATTTTGATCAAATTAATTGACTGTTAAAACTTAAGTATTAATGTTATGTTATTTTTACGTTAATATAATCATAATACTCAGTTTTAAATTTAAATAAATATTTCATGCTTTTATTAAATGCTTAATAATTGATTTATAGGTTAAAATCAACGTCCAGCAAAGCGGGTGGGTAAGGGATAGCATATAAGACTAAAGTTTAATTTTATATTATTTACAAAGTGTAGGTAGGTCTAAGAATATTAATGAAACTTCTCGAATCAAAGAAATACAAAGACAAACATGGCCAAGGAACAACAGATTTCGTAATTTTGTATAATTCAATAGTATTATTTGGCAAGTTACACCGTTCACTAAGTATGAGACAAATATTTACATTAACTATCATACGTGATTCATAAGACTTCAGATATAACAGATAAATTCTTGATCCTCTTCATTTCGAATAACTTTTGCTATAAAACTATACAAACTATTTATATTAAATACGTGTTTTTGAGTTAAACATCTTCAAGATATTGGCTTATTATTGCTTCTGTTTCAAAATACCTATACTTCTCTCAACTCGAAAGTTAATAAAGTCCTGTCCATGAAAATTAAAAGCGACAACGTGGAAACCAGATGTGACTATCACATGTCCCTATAAGGAAATATGTGATAAAAGCATTTCTACAAATGTTTATATCAATTAATCTGCAGAAGATAGAACAATATACTTTCAGAACAGTTTTTTGAGGATTTGGAAGAGAAAGTTATAGAATGTAATATGTAATACATGACACTCTTTTATTTTTTAACTTTCACTTCTTATAATGGAAGGCTGTAACAGAGATTAGCGGGCATCATGTGTCTTCGCCTGTCGCTTGTTTTGTTTCTGGGACAGAAAATACGTCAAGTACAAGAGGCGAGTATTCATTTAAAGCTCGTTGCCTGTGTTTATTTTTCAGTGACGCAGAGGTTCGCATTAATTAAAAAGAATGTGACAAGTAGCTAAAACTTTTACAACATTTCTGGTATTTCCGAGTAGCTCCCTGGGCAAGTGACAGTGGTATAGAACTATTAGCTTTGCTGTTCTGCATTTCAAAGGTAATTTTCTTGTTCAGCGGACTGCAACAGAATGGCCCTACTCCACCGCATGCATGCAGACGTTGTGGACTTCGGTTAGGCAGTTCGCTACGTGCAAAATCTGCAGCCAACTTCGATGTGCTATATGATTTCATTCGTTACAGACTTTCAGAGAGAAAATGGGAACGCAGAAATGAAACGCTAGAAGTTACAAAATGGAAAAGGGGGATGGGAAAATTTAACAGTAAAAGAACTTCATGGCATGCAGAAAATTCGAGATATTTAAATATTTAGTCCTTCATGAATCTTTATCTCAGGAAGGTAACTATTATGCTTTTGGTTTCTGAATCACGTGATTTCGTCCCTGTATGTCTGACTGTTTCTGTCTCCCCCCTCTCATCTCTGGCACCTGTGTGACAAAAACGATGAAGTTCAATTACATTTCCTGCGACTTTATTTTTCTTCTAAAACTAAAGCACAGAAACGCTTTTTTATTTTTACACACACACACACACACAGCTGGAGCTGTCGTTTTCAAGCACACAAGTGTAGGTTTAAAAAGTACAATGTGTCCCCCTCTATTATGTAAATTATGTCTATACTTCGTATAATCGAGGATCTAAAGAACGTTTTAGTTAGTATTTTAAGTTACATAAATGTATGTTACAAATAACGAGAATTTGCCAATTGTTTTATTGTTCCATTCTCCATTAGAACATTTTGTAGAGGGGAAGTTTGCCAGTAAATAAAGTCCCCTACATGAGAACATCCAGGCCACGTCAATAATTTGATTTTGCGAGGGAAATTAACATTCGACAGATGGTAGGACATCTGAGATTCCCACCACGTGAAAACAAAAGTTTCACCAACCATAAATAGAATGACGTGCAGTTGGAATGGCATACATTTGAACATCTATTCTACCACAAGAAACTTCGCGTTCTCCGTGAGTAACTTCTGGCATACTAGAACATACGCTCGGAGGCAAAACATTTCCATAACTGGAACACAGTTGAACGTGGAAATAAAAGAAATTCGCCAAGCACTTCGCTTTGTACCGGGTGAAAGGCAAGCGAATGTGGGCACATTGATTTAAACCAGTTGCAAATCTCATATTTAGAACACATTTGTAAGTAAAGTATACCCCAGTGCAACAGCCCAAAAAGGGCCAAGGCTTGCCGCCTAGCCGCTGCGTCCCCCACCTCTGTAGATTGTGCAGAAGATTACTTTCGTGCGTACTGTTACGCCTGTTACAGGGCGACGGTGTCCCTATTACGGACAGTGTCCAACAACGTCTTATAAAAAGTAATTCTTCAAACTATGTTTGCATGAATTATGAAAATGGTTGCAGATGACGTAATGCACTCATTCATATTAGAAGAAAACTCGACTGTAACTAAATAATTAGTGTAATTAAGTAATGATGTCATATAATTAATAAGAGATTGTGTTTCTCAAACAAAATTCATTAACGAGGGGAAAAAGCTTTATAGAATGTATATAAATATAATTTGCACCTTTTATTTATTATAGTGTTTTGACATAATAACTTGATATTTTAACATTTGTGAAAAATGTTCTTAAAGGTTCGAAGTTCACTGTAAAGAAACAAAAGACTAGATACAATAATCGAAAATACCGAACTAAAAGGAGTGGATTCTTTTAAATATCTTAGCTCTATAATCAATAATAACGATATAAAGAATGAAATAAAAGAAATAATAAAATTGCTCTAGGTAATAGAGTATTCTATGCTAATAAATTTCTTTTTAGGTGTAACAAAATGATAATACTTGGAGAACACGTTATAATAACGATTTAAATGAATTAATAAAAATGAAAATATAAAAGCTTTAGGATTATGATAGTTTGAACACATAAATCGGGCCCCGATATTAAAAATATGAAAATAAACAGAAATTACGTGCAAAATAGAAAATCAGGAAACAAATTGTTGAGAAGGCCAAATTTTTGTTAAGTTGTAGTGCCTTAGTAAAAAGAATAGAAAGAAATTTGTTCTAGGTTAGGAGTAATCAATTTTTGCTTGTGGTGTAAAATGTTTTTCCTTGTTTTAGATATAATACAATTTAAAACAATGCCCCTACTATCCAAATGACTACAGAAATTCATTTGTACAATGTTACCATTTAATTATTTTATTTAAAGATTTTCTATTTATTTCTTCTTCATGCAATTCTGCTTACGTAAGTTTAATCAAGAAAATTCACTAGCTGATTTGATCTTAGATCAAGAGGTAATGAAGTTACATAGGTTAAAGTTTACACAACCAAAATTCTATGTATAGCTTGACCGAAGATCATTTTGAACTCAGATGAACCTTTATGCAACTGACCCACAGTGTTTTCAAATAACGTTGGATATGATATCAAACATCCATCACAGTGTACACTTTCATATTACCGAGTCTTTACCTAACAAGCAATTGTTGATAACTGCGCCTTGAAACTGAAGGAAATGTTTGGTTAAAGCTCACAGATCGAACACAATCTGTTTGCTATAAACTTGAATGTGCATCAGTAGCTTAATATATTTAAAAGCAATAACAAAAAGAGCGGAGTTGGTGGTAGTGATCGCTGTTGGTAAAAAGCCCAGCTGTTGGACCGGGAGAGGCCATTATCAGCGATCATGCCATTTCACGATCTACACAATGGGGTCCCCACTGCACTGGTCCATGTTTAATGCATATTCCTGGCAATTAATGCATCACACAGAGTCCTGACATTGTACCTACCTGACCTTTCTCTCCCCCCCCCCCCCCCCGCTCTCTCTCTCTCTCTCTCTCCGTCTCTGTTTCACGAAACCTAACAAGATACGGTTTTATGTGCACGCGCAGCGATGCCCGCTTGTTTCTAATTTAAGTATGTAAACATGTTTATGCAGTGGAACTCATAAGCCCAGTAAACGACTTTGTGCCACAACTATTTAGCATTCTGTATTAAGGAAGTGTATTAATATAAAACTACCAGAATATATCGCACTTGATGATACTGAGGGAAACAGCCAAAGAAACCATGTTCTACAATCATTTGTTTCTTCAACACAATCAATTTGTCCACATATATAAAAATTAATGTGTTACATTCACATGACACTCAAGTTTTGCACTAATTATTCCTACAAACACCTATTCCTCTATCTTCTTAATGTCATTCGAGATAAACATTTGCATATTTGCTGTAAGCGATAGTCAAATGTTTTAAAGCTTTCAAATTACGTTCTCTTTGCACGTCTAAGAGATAAAATGAATATCGACCTTCCATTTGAGAAAAGTTTAAGTATTGCAAAACTCACACAAATTACAAGGAACATCTCCGAAAGGATCTACTCCACAGAAAAATGCAATTGAACATAAATTTACATTTAGTCTATCTCTTACGGTTTACCAGTTATGCAAAAATCAACAGTAAATAGGATTTAATAGGCTATAGCTACAAAATTCAAAATATACGTTTCATTTCCTGCAAAAGATCTCTCAAACATGTGGCAGTTTAAGCAAAACCGTTGGGGCCATTTTGAGAAAATCGTAATTTCTTTGGGGGAATATAGGGGGCCTCAAAACATATTTTGTAAAATCTCGATATCGAAGTTTTAGGTCGAATACAATATTTTCCCTACTTACTATATGTAGTAAGAAAATAAAACTGTTACTTCATTCGAATGAGACGAAAACTGCCAAAACTTGTTTTTCCCATAATGAAGATTTTTATGCGATTCATTTTACTATGCAGCGTAGTATATTCACGTGATTTTTTCTACTCACTTTTATTTTACGTAACACAAGTCCTCCACTTGCCCTTCAAAATACAATTCATACTGTTTTTATGATATACGAGATATCGTAGATATAAATGGAACATACTACATTCACACAGTTCATTCTACTCACTTTTTATTCACGTAACACATTCACATGTATTTCTTTTCTCACTCTTCTACGAACAATTCATACACTTTTCTATATTATCAAAATAGAAGTGCAACAGTTACATTCCCATGGTTTTCTCTACCCGTTTTTCATCCTGTGGTATTTATGATTGTTCAATGAACAACCTTTCCTACAGAAGTCCATGGCTATTAACGTGTACTCGATAAAAGAATAAAGCTTTAATGAATAGTTTGTTGAAGAATAAGTAAACATAAGTGCAACACCAGCTTTCCTTATTTTTATTCTTGCCTTTAACTGCCGCTAATATGGTACAAATGTATGTATATACCCTTACTGATTACCTGAGAATGCAAAAGAATTCAATACACTTAAATATTCATAATTTCCAGAGTAGGAAACACTGTTGAAACCATTACTTTTAAAAATATTTCATATTATCAAGAGGTGTAATGTTAAATTAATTTAAAGGCATATGTTCGCAGAAAAGGTTCATTTATTACATTTTGTGGCATTTTCATTCCCTGTTATAAATTATATGTTTGACTCTTAGCCATATTTGGGAGTATGTTCGCTCGTGAGGGCCAACCTCCACGATAGTTGCTGTTCTTTGTTTGTTTGTTTGTTTCTTTCTTTCTCTCTCTCCCTCCCCCCTCCCTTCCTCCCTCCCTCCCTCCCTCCCTACCGCCCTTCCTCCCTTCCTTCCTTCTTTCTTTCCCTCTTTGTTTCTTTCCCTCTTTCTTTCCCTCTTTCTTTCCCTCTTTCTTTCTTTCCCCCTTTCTTTCTCTCTTTCTTTCTTCCTTTCCCTGTTTATTTCTTTCTTTCTCTCTTTCCTTCTCTCTTTCTCTCTTCCGTTCTTTTTCTTTCTTTACTTCTTTCATTCCTTCCTTCGTTCCTCCATCCCCTCTGCCTTTCTTCTTTCCTACCTTCCTCTTTTTTCATATTTAGATAGCTCTTAATACTCTTCCACTTTTCTCCTCGTTCTCCTCCCTTTTAATATTTTCTTCGTTGTTTTGCACAATGTGTTTGAGCACACAAACATCCAAACTCGAGGGGGGACATAAACCCCTGCGCCTCGAAACACCGAAGCACTTCAACGAGCGCGGTCTTTGGTACCGGCAAAAGGTTCCATACACTACCCGGAAATCGAACCCAGGACCTCTGGATTTGCAAACTAGGATGCAGACCACAGCCTTGTACCCTGTAGGTGCTAAACTTACATAATTGCAAACTTTAATGCTTTTATTATTATACATATTAAACATAGTACGAAGAAACCTAGAAACATTGAACTGCTGCGCGGTGTTTTTCCACTGCGCAGACGAAAACACGATAAAGTAGCTCATGTACACAAGGTCACGCGGATGACTTGTTTTTCTCTGCTCTGAAAGTGCAGTATAGAGCTGATAATGATATCGCGTGGTTGATTTATTACCAATGAACTTTATTGCGTTATCCTTTATTTAGCCATAAAGTGTATTCTGGTTCAGCATTTGTTTTCTACTGCAGAGCGTGTAAATATTTATGATTCATATATGTTAACTCGCCAAGTGAAAGCACGATTTGCAGAAAGATTTCCAGGAGTAAAACTTCCGGGTCGTACAACAATCCATAAACTTTACAATAAATTTCAGGCCACAGGAAGTGTTCAGACTCAGAAATCTAAAAGGTTCTTATCGAAGAAACATTAGACGACATCGGTCATCGTTTAGAGAATTCCGCCCAAAAATGGCTTAGGGGTCTTTCACAACAGGCAGGCATTTCTTATGGCTCTGTGCAAAGAGCTACTAAATTTCTGCAGTTAAAACCATATAAAATAACTGTGGCACATGCTCTTCAAGCAGGTGAACCTGTAATTAGACGCACATTCTGTGAGTGGACTCTCAATAGTGTATACAATAGCGAAATGGACCCACAGTTAATATTTTTCTTGGCAATGATGACATCATGCCAAAGTTAAATTTCCGATTCAACGTTTTCAGTATTATCTTAATGTTTCCATAGTTGATAGCACCGAACTTTCATGGTTGGGGTTCAAACCACAATTATTTGCTTATAGGTCAGATATTCAGGTGCAGTATTTTTAAATTTGGTATTGATCAGCCATTTTGATACATCAATTATAGTTGCTAATGAGCAACTAAACAGATATCATTACAATTAACATAATAAAAATACTCTAATTCGTCTCGTATTCGGAACGTTTCCTCGGTTCTGTTGGGAACCATTACCAATCTGATATCAAATACCCGGCGTTGCCTGTGGTTTAATAATTTATTCCTGCAACTTTTGGACTTGGGTTGCATTTGAACAATACCCTTGTGCTTCTTTGGAGATATTTAAAAATGTATTACTTAATACACTTAAACAAAGAGTTTAACTCTTAGGATACTATAAAGAAAACAAAAAGTAAACAGCATACATAAAAAAAAAGCGTTGCATTTCTATTTCAATCGAATAAAAAAATTGTATGAATTCTTTGTAGAAGAGAGAGTAGAGAAAGAAGTGTGATTGTGTTTCAAAAAACAAAAGTGAGCAGATAAAACAGTGTGAGTGTAATAGCTTCATCATAGATGTTGGAAATGACTGCTGTCACACATTTCTCACATCTTTTAAGAAAATTTGCATTAACATATTTTGTACAAGAGTGAGTAGAGAAAGTCATATGCATTAAGACATCTTATTTTAACAAAGTGCTGCTCCTCCAAAAATAATTATCAAAATAAGGGGGTTTTATCTGAAGAGAGAGTAATTGGACATGAAGTGATAAGGCGTAAACAGCAATTAACCCTTATTTTAAACTTCGCTCGCACAATCCAGTTATTTTCCCCCGGGTAACAATCCTTAGCAGGTAAGAAGTACCGCCCGGCCGCTGCGTCCCCCAAAGGTTTATCTAGATTAACATGAAGTAGATAGAACAATAAGCATTTTAAAAATACTTTCATAGACTGAATAAAAGACATCAATTAATTATTTAGAGGGCAAAAATTCTAATTTAAAAGCCTGTATGAACACAAAAAATAAGATACAAAGTATTCTCCAAATACCCGGTGTGAATTGCACTACAGAATCCAAGCTGTGATTATCTGCTTTCTCAGCTCCATTAGGAGAGAAAGAGTGCACCAATTGTTTGTAGTTAAGTCAACATATCAATCACAATTAAGGAAACTACGGAATCCTTTTACAGTCCAATGTTGTTGAGTTTCTGCAAGAACGTTGTCAGTTGAATCTGACAGCATGGCCAAGGCGCTAAAATATTGACTTGGCAGCTACAGCCAAGATGAAGCCAGAAGACGCAGAATATCAGAACGAAGATACCGTAGAATAATTTATATAATTCATAATTTTATGTCTAAATAGTTTTTGTTTTTTAGAGTGAACCATTTCGATATATTCGTTATTTGTGTGACTTTTAAAATACTAACTTTCATCAAATGGAACATCGTTATTTATTTTTTGTGTGCAAAGAGAACGGAATGTTCGACTATCGCTCAAAGCCTACTGTATTCCCATATTCTGCTTAGTTTACGAGGATATCATTGTTATGAAATGGCAGATCTTACTTCTAGAACTGCGTTATAAAGTTTAAGATAGAAATCATCCTTTTGCTCTATAATTTCATAGAAAAACTATGAAATATGAACACAGGGCTGTTGAATCTCCATATTAAAGGCTATAAATTTAGAAGCATTATTTTTCTTGGTTATATCGTGTTCTTGAGAGCCGAAGTAACAAATCGATGTTTAATCCAGTGGAGGATGAGGCTAATTCATTGCTCCTGAGGGTGAAGTGGCTGTCAGGCGATAATGTATACCCTGGTGGCTCTCACATATTGCACCTGAGGAGCTTCGATATCTGGTCCATAAAACATGGCCATATTGCTACTCTCAACTGTTTCTAGGGCAGCAAAAAGGCAATCGGTACCAGTATTTCCGCCTCTGGCAACAGTCACTGCAATATGGTTGTGTCATGTGTTTTATAGTTTTCATAAGCATTTATTGCTTCAATATTACCAATATGATTTAAAATATATAATGTAAAGCGCAGTTAATAACTTGTTAAATAACTTTTGTATCATGTTATATTTGTTGTAATGTTATTCTCAATCTTTTCTAGCCTTAATATTATCTTCTATAACTGCAAATTTCTATACTACGTCTGGTATTTAGAGGAAATATTCTATCAACCGAAAAATTTGATATCTAGATTTCATATGATGTATATGTTTTGAGACTCCATGAAAAAACATCGTGCTTTGTTTTGTGAGTTTATGTGTGTCTCTGTGCACTTAACCTATAAACGAATTTACAGGTCACACACGCGCACACACACACACACACACACACACACACACACACACACGTATATATCCGATGAAATCTCGATATCTAATTTTAGAGTGGAATGCAATTCCTTTTTTTACTAAGCACGTGCTAGAAAAAGTAATATTTGTGCGATCTTCGATTACACTTGAGAGATGTAAATTCTTTAGAGTGGAGTTAAATGGTATGGTAGTCCTAGATATTGTTTTATAAGATCTTATGAGGCATTTGGAGTTCACGCAGAGAGCATACATTAAATCAAAGCTCCATGTTTGCCTACTACAGATCCCCGGGAGATGTAAGATTAGCTGTACGTATAATCCTACAATATCTGCAAATTACATTCAAACGGAAATATACATGAATGCCCTGTTTTTAAATTCATAAAGACGTTACAGCGAGGAGCTTTAAAATATCCTTATGAGAGAGGATTTGCCCGCAAGTCCGGAAATTTTGTAGCAAGCGTATGCACCGGCTTTTCCTCGCGTGTTTTAAGTAGGGGTCTTACATCTCAGCACTTGTAGACTCGCACTCTAGATTGCTTGGATTAAATAGGAGAATATTGAATTACATGTTGAAAGCATGGATTTTATCTTTATGCCCAGAATTACGAAGTGCGGATAGGGAAATGTACAACTAAGCTGAAATGTTAGGTTAGGTGTTACGTGTTTTGGATGGAAACCCGTGAGTTCACGCCAAAACGCTGTTTGTTTACTTGTAGATTTATAATTAATCTGCACTCCATATTGCTTGTATAGAATATTATAAGTAAACAGTACAGAGGAAAATTATACTCACTTCTAACAAAAGCAAACGCAGAAGATACTGAAGACCACCATAATGCAGCTGAACTTACTCAATACTGCCAAATTAGGAAAGCGAAATACATTAATCACAAGTATTTGTTGTATTAATAGAAAACTAGTTGATAATCTTCAAAGCAATTGCACTTTATTTTTAACATTAACAACTAATCTTTATTCTGCAAAAATGTGTTAATTATTAGAACAATTGTTAAAAAGAACAAAATGGTGATACAGTTGGCAACACTAACTAAACAAAAGAGTAACAAAGCGGTATATGACCAGATAGTGAATCGTGTATGATAAAATGAGGGTTCTATGTGTTAAACAGTCAATTGAAAAAGTACAGTAGAATTTACCGAAACTATTCCATTAATCAAACATTCATTATGCATATAAAACTGTTCTTTTTAACGCAGTGTCGTGACAAATCACAAGTCAGTTTAATTTCTATTTCACTTCGTTTTCTAAAATCACACTACCATACAACGTTCAAGCACAATGCGCTCTTCTTTTGCCTAGTAGTTTGTTTTCTCAGATCCATAGCTTAATTACTCCGTTCCGCTGAATTTTGTTGTTTCTTGAGCTGTTTTTGGCCCATGTTTTGTTCAACACTGCCGAAAATTCAAGTGCACATGTTATTTAAAGAGCTTCAAAAGTGGCAGAGTTTCACTGTCTATCGATGACTGAAGGTTTGAGGAATATTTATATGCGTAAACCTAAAAAATCATCAATTTGATAACATTTGGATCATTTTCAGTCCCAGGCTCCCTTAAAGTGGGCAAAATAAATCTATAAGGTTCCTGCGATACTGAGTGTGCCCTTAAAAAGACAGATATGACGTATTGTGTTTAAACAGGGCTTCTTTTTATGTTATCAGGAGATCGCGAGCTCCAGTTCTAGGTTATGTTTCTTCCAGTCCACATTTGGCTCCGTTTTATTGATCAGCGCATGGTAAAAATTGCACGTGTTGAGCGTTGGCTTGGAATATTTCATTTCAATGACAATGTTCCAGCACCTTGCTGCTGTCCAAGCACGCGTGCCTTTTTTCATAATTACCGAACGTGTGGCTCCCTACGACGACGCACGTATAATGCATACATTTGCATATTTTAAGCAAATATTTTGGCCCCCACACACGGCTAATGGAGTTTGTATGCGTTACACAGTTTAGAATACATTACAGCTGATAATTTGGATATGGATGAAAGTGGAGTCTGCTACCCAAGAACTGGGGTATGTCCCCGCTTCGCTTCAAACATTTTCAACAGATGCTAACGCTGCCAGCGTCATTTTCATGCTACACTCAACATGTTCGGACAGCAGGACCCAAGCAATTTCACCGCTTCACTGATGCCACGAACAGCCAACGTTTTTAATATCCCCTTCACAAACCCAGTTTGCTTAATGATTTCTCAATAAAGACTCTACAAAAGTTCAGATTGTATACATATGTACACGCCCTGGGACGTACCCACATAGAATATATTTAGAATACACCATTTTCATAACATAGTTTTTATTTGTACTTTTTACTTTCTCTACCGGTAAAGTAGAGGAAATATTGTATTCCACCCAAAAATTCGATGTCGAGATTTCACCGGAAATATATGTTTTGACACCCCCTGAAAGAGAAAAGGCGCGCGCGTGTGTGTCTGTCAGTCTGTGGACAGCATAACTCAAAAACGAAAACTAGGTTAAAAACCAAAGTTGCTATTTAAGTTTAATGTCTTTCAAGGATGCGACATGAAGATTTTGAAGAAAGTAGCCCCACGCTAAACTACCCTTTACATGGAAAAGTTTTCGAAAATTTTGATTTTTTTGAAAATGGCTCCAACGATTTTAATTAAAATGTCATATATTTGAGATATTTTTATGCTAAATGAAATGTATATCTTGAATTTTCTGTCTATAGCACCTGTAGTCGTATTTACTCTGGACGACTTTTGCATAACTGGCAAACTGGCAAACCGTTAGAGATAGACAAATTCTTAATATACAAAAAAATGTAGATATTGCTAAAATACACAATTTATTTCTGAATAAATTTTCTTGTAGGGTGTACCATTTTGGAGATATTCCTTATTATTTGTGTGAGTTTCGAAAAACTTAGAACTTTAGCGAAATGCAACGTTGTTCATTTTTTATATGTTAAGTGCGCAAAGAGAACGGAATCTCAAAGCTTTAAAACATTTGACTATCGCTCACAGTTTACTGTATTCTAATGTCCCCCTTGCACCTACAAGGAAATAACCAATAAGATAATTTGTACAAATGTTTATCTCAACTAACATGAAGAAGATATAGGCAGAATGGTTAGTACAAGAGTAGAGAAAGTCATGTGAGTGCAACACATCAGATTTTTTTTATCTTGCTTTAACCTTTCACCATTAGTTTGGTGTACTGTGTTTCTTCCAGGAGATGTAAACATAATCAGCGTGTGTAATTAATTCCTAGTTTATCCCATCTGGTCCACTAGGCTTTCTATTGCTTATATATTTTATGGAGTCTTCTAATCCTTTTGTTTGTATTTCGTCTACGTTTAAATATTCAATCCATGGGTCCTACATTATTATGTTCGTAATTATGCTGTCCATTTTACTATGCAACGTATTACATTCACATTATTTCCCATACCCTTTTCTTTTACGCAACACATTCATATATTCTTCCCTACTCACCCTTCAAAATACACTTCATACAATTTTCTATGACTGTAGGAGAACGCAACGTATTACATTCACACTTATTTCTCTACTCGCCCTTCAAGATAGGTTTCATAGAATATTCTGTATGATTGAAAGACAAATGCAACGTATTGCATTCACACGATTTTTTCAACTCACTTTCCTTTCACATAGCACATTCACATGTTATCCTCTACACGTTCTTCAACATATAATCCATGCAATCTACTGTTGGGCTGAGCACGATAAAAATTGCACATCTAGTGTTTCTCGTGTAGGTTTTCATGCTTTGCATTTTACCATGCAAGGGATTACGTTCACATAGTTTTCTCTACTTGCTTTCCCTCCTGATATTTATTCCCGGTGTTTTTATTTATTTATTTTGTTTGTTTTGTGTTCTTTATAGTATTCCAAGAGTTTCAGTTAACTATTTGTTTAGATGTCTTCAAAGAAACACAGGGTTATTGGACAAAGGCAACCTAGGTCCAAAGGTTGCAGGGATAAAACCTTCAAACCACGGACAACACTGGATATTTTGACTAGTATGATATAAGATAAAAGGAAACGGCCTACATTTGACAATAGCAGTAACATTTTGCAAACACACACTGTTGCTGACAATCAAACATACGATATCCGCGCCCTAAAGCCATGCTTCTATCTAGTAATTAAATTGCTTAGTTGATGGATCGCCCTGTTGAATAAACAGTTCAATAAATTGTCATCACAAAGGCCATCACAGCTTCATCTAATTGTTACAAACATTCAGTAACTCACTTTAACCTGCGCGTATTGCACTGTACACTCATTCACAAAAAGTGGTAACTCAGCCTAAGTAATGACTGTTTGATTACAGTAAAGCGATCATATTGCTCGTTCACGAGTTTCAAATCTTTGTGCAAATATACAATACAATCTCACATGCCATACACACATAACCTCAATTTTTATATTCCATAACAAGGTTTTACGTATTTAGCTCTGAAATATTTTGGGAATTGAGTAATCTTCTCTAGATTTTCTCCTATGGAACATACTGTTGTACTAACCATTCGTACAAACGCTTATCTCCAGCTTCATTTTAGTCGAAATAACATTTCCAGAATCTTTAATTATCTACTAATTTTCTTGTAGGTGCAAAGGGAATATGGGAACACAGTAAGTTTTGAGCGATAGTCAATTCTTTTAAAGCTGGTCGCTAAAAAAATGAATAACGACCCCCCATTTCAGACAATTTTTGAGTATTGCAAAACTGACACAAGTTACAGAGAATATCTCAGAAATGGTCCACTCTACAAAAATATATACTCAGATATAACTTGTGCGTTTTAACGAAATCTACATTTTTGTATAGTAAGATTTGGCCTATTTCTCACGTTTTGCCAGCTATGCAAAAGTCATCTAAAGTAAACAGGACTACATGGGCTATAGCCAGAAAATTAAAAATATACATATCATTTGTTACAAAAATATCTTAAACATACGGAGTCCTTCAAAAACAATTCATACAATTTTCCATGACTGAAATAGAAATGCAACGTAATACATGCATATGGATCTCTCTACTCACTTTTATTTTACAAACACAGCATCTCTTTCTCTGCTCCCACTTCAACATGAAATTTATATTATTTTCTATATGTTTGAAATAGAAGTTACATTCACACGGCTTTCTCTAATCGCCTTTCTTTCTATTGTATGTGCTTGATCAACAGTGCTTTTGGATAGTGTCTTCCGGGTGTTTTTTATGTATTTGCTTAGTTTTTATTCCTCAAAGACACACAAAGATATTGCACAAGTGCAACTGAAGTCCAAAAGTTTAGGGATGAATCGTCAAACCACGGGCTATGCTGGGAATTTCAGCGAGCAAATAAAATCTAAATACGTAAGTCCCACTAATCCGAAAATCCGCGTAATCCCAACAGGGTACAGAAAAAATATATACCACAGTTGTTTTAACTTTTAAAACAGAAAATAATAAAGATTAACATTAAGCTACTTTTTCCAAGTAAAAAGTAAATTTGTTAGCACAGAAAAACATTAACTAAATGCTGCAAGAGTAAAAGCGAATCTTTCGGCTCTCTTATACACAAAACAAAAACGGAAGGCAATGTGCATAATAAAGTTTGGATGAAAGATTTTGCGTTAACGAGAATACAAAACGGAAAAGCAAATCAATTCTTAAGATGTCCATCATCTTTTGACGCAGCAAACTTTTAATCATTTTAAACATAAATGCTTAAAGATAATGTCATCTAGTCCCAATTTTCGCCAATCCGAACAAGGTTCGCTCCCAATTAGTTCGGATTAATGGAACTCCAACTGTATAATAGTCGGTACCTGGTGCCTATCTGCAGAGGAACGGCCCAACCATAGCGTGAACTATTACGTCACTTTACGTTACTTTATCAGTTTTGTTCTTAAGTTGTGAAGCGCGACTGGGCTTGGCGTCTAACTGACGGATGAATTTCTGATATCGTTTGTTCTGAGTGACTTTTCAATATTTCTTGGAGTGCGAGCATCCAACGGAAGAAAAACTTCAGTGGCCGCCAGTGAAGCTTGAAATTACATCTTCCTCTTCCTCTTGTGCCGTCTTTGTTCTTGACTGTTGGCCTATTAGCATCCCTTAACAAAATACGCTGGTGTCCCGGAATGCAATGAATGCGTCGCTTCTTTAAATTAAAACTTTGCCGAAGTTTTCTTGGTTTTAAATACGTTGCAATAAGACTATTGTAGCAGTGATAGACAACGGTTCTGGGATGGGGAAATATAGCATATGTTCCTCAACTGCAAAATCGACACTCAGAAAATCAATGAGTTTGTTTCCGACCTCACGCAGACAGTTTGTAGTATTACTGATGTATGTAAAGTATTGGACTGATAAAATCGAAGCAATTTCATAGTGATTATGTTATATTTAAATAGTTGCGCAAATTAAATGTCTCAAACTTATTTTTCTGCATGTTTACTTTCTCTATTAGCTATAGTAACTATTCCACCAAAAATGTAATGTCCGGATTTCACCGGAAATATGTGTTTTGAGGCACCCTGAATACAAAAAACACATTTTTAGAAGATGTTTGTGTGTGTGTGTGTGTGTGTCTGTCTGTCTGTCTGTGTGTGTCTATGTGTGGCTGTGTCGGTGTGTGAGTGTGTGTGTGTATGTGTGTGTGTGTGTGTGTGTGTCAGTCGGTGTCTGTGGACAGCATAAGCCAAAAACGAAAATACGGTTAAAATCCAAAGTTGGTATTTAAATTTAATGTCTTTCAAGAATGCGATACAAAGATTTTCAAGAAATTCCTCCACCCTAAACTATACATGGAACATTTTTCGAAAAATTTGATTTTCTTGAAAATGGCTCTAACGATTTTGATTCAAATGTCATATGTTTGAGATATTTTTGTGGTAAAGGAAATGTATATCTTGAATTTTCTGGCTACAGCCTATGAAGTCCTATTTACTCTGGATGACTTTTGCATAACTGACAAACCGTTAGAGATAGACCAAATCATACTACACAACAAAAGTAGATCTTCCTGAAACACACAATTTATGTCTAAATAAATTTTTTGTACAGTGTACCATTTCGAGATATTCCTCGTTATTTGTGTAAGTTTTGGAGAACTTATCCTTCTGTAAAATGGAACATCGCTATTTATTTTTGATACGTTAACCACGCAAAGAGAACTGAATTGAAAGTTTTAAAAGATTTGCCTATCGCCTACTGTATTCCCATACTCCCGTTGCACGTGCAAGAAAATGAGCAATAAAATAATTTCTACAAATGTTTATCTCAACACGAAGAAGATATAGGAACAAGAGTTTGTAACAATGTTTAGTACAAGAGTAGAAAAAGTCATGTGAGTGCAACACATCAGATTGTTTAAAATTCTTTTTCGCTGTTTTCCTGATGCTTTATTCGGATTGGGAAAGCTATGTTGAATTCTTAAATAAACATTTCGGCTGTGATATCGTTTACAGTCTGAAAAATTCATCTTAACGAAGGCAAAAAGAAGGAAAGGGGATGTCAATTTAAAAGCTGGGCAAATAAACGTACCGCTATAGTAGAATGAAGTGCCTGGGAGCTTCTCTTTGACTTCAAATTTACTGTTGTGTTGCTGACGTGGACGTCATTCGCATCTGGCATAGACAATGACGCAGCTATAATTCAATACCAGATACAAAGATAATATTTTTAGATTACAAACTCTGATTTCTAACGCTGCACGCTTTGCATAGCTGTGAAAGTGATTTACACAACTGCATGTGTGGAACCTTTTGTATTTATATGTGGCACAAATAAAAGGCTCAACATGAAATGGGAAAGTGAATTTTACGAACAGCTATGAAAATACGGTCCGAGCTCAAAATTTAAACTTACAACTCCCATGTAGTAAAATATCATGAATTTTCTTTTTTAACATTTCACAGTTATCTTTATTGTATTGTAGTAAATTCAAAACATTTTATCCATCTTGCTTCATGGGCACGATATGGAGTATACGATGCCGGGGGACACCGGTTTGAAACCAATGGAGATAGCACAAAAAACAGGTGTAAACAGTTCGTAACGCAGCTGTTTCAGAGAACATATACTCAAAAAGTAAACAAAAGAATAGATGTTGCCTTCCATATCCTACAGCAGGCATCGGCAAACATGTACTCAATAAGGCCTCGCAACTATGACGTGTCAGGGGCAGCGCTTACTCTGTCTCCCCCTCCCTCCCTCGCAGCCTTAACTGGCACTGCATACACACCAATCACGGGCGGAGTATCCTGCCGTATTTACCTGCACTTCTAAACATGTCTGTCAAAGTGTAATTTAATAGTAAGACTTAAAGATAAATTTCTGCGCTTTAGAGCGCGTGTAATTATTCTTGGTCTATTAAATTTGATATCTAGAATAGCACTTTGATTATTTCTTCTCTCATCATGTAAGGAACGTAAGGTGTTTGTTGTGCTCTGAAGTTCAAAAAGGCACTCATCAATGGAACATCAAGCGGCATTATGATTTATGATGCATGTCATAAGACAAGAATGTATTCATAAATTTATACCACGATTTAAAGTAGCATAACACTGACGTAATGTCTTTTATTCATTTTATTTTTTTTTTCAGATCTAGATCGGACGAACCAACTGCAACAGCTCAAAGAGCAATATTCAGATAATACACCAAATATTACAAGTGATAAAAACTTCACGCCAGCTATGCTGTTGCTTTGGAGATTGCTCAGTCACTGAGGTGTTTTAGTGATGGAGATTTCATAAAAAATGTGGGAGTAAAGTTGCCAATATAATTTTCCCTGAACAATATGATATTTTTAGTAATATTGCATTATGACCACGAACCATACAGAGAAGGATACATAAAATAGGAGAAATAGCCGAAAAAAGACTACAAACCGAGGTCCATGAATTTACAGCCGTTTCTCTCGCGTTGGATAGAAGCACTGACAACGTTGACACAGCACAATTGGTAATTTTCACTCGTGGAGTTACTAACAACCTCTCGATACAAGAATATATGCTTGAAGTCATTCCACTACAACAGGGACAGAATTATTTCAAGCATTTAAGAAATATGTAGAAGCAAAGAAACTGAATTCAAAAAAATCTTGTATCGCGATTAACAGATGTTAATTTGCGTGCTATCCTGAGTGTGGCTACTTGTGATATATCACTAGATTTTCATGGTAGGTATATTGCAAATAGAAGTGATTTGAAATATATTGTTCAAATATCTAGGCCTATCTAAAGTATCGTAGACCACTCGTAGCTGGATTCAAGTATGTGTACCATTTCTTATTGTACTCTGTAGCGAGCGAGTCCAGCACTGACACTGAACGAAGGTCAATGCCATCCCCTGTTCTACATTACGTCATGTGTATTGCGGGTTGCATGTTGAGACGTCATACTGATACCTCATTGAGTACATGTTTGCCGACGCCTGTCCTACAGTGTAAGAATACAATGCCTCTTAATGATGAAAGTGAGGAAATTGTGCCAGATATGTTTGTTATGAGCAGATTCCAAACTAGACTGACTTTGAGGCTCTAATTACAACAATATTCTAAGAGCAGAACGGAATGGGAAGGTGAGCCGAGCCCAGCGTTTACGTTAAGCGATTTGAGCGTCAGACCCCTGCAGTGGATCAATGAAAACATCTCTCTACAGACCAATTAATGACCGTCGAAAGAATGCGCTAGCCTTTTCCAAACAAACATATGTAAGCAGGGAATTAATTACATAACTTTGCCCGCTCGCATATCGACATGTGCGCCCCTATGTACCAGCACGAAAACTAATTGAAGTGCTAATTAATATTACATTTTGCCATCACAATCGAGAAACGTGATGGGTGTAGTAGTTGCTTTTCTAAAATTGGGCCGCTTCAGTGAATAATCATGAATATCACATGAGAGGCCATGGAGACGAGAATGGCACGCGGAATAAACAATTTGGTGCGTTATGTTGGCACGATTGTAATACAGGTGCGTTGCGTGCATCCCTTGGATATTGGCCCTCATTAACTGCCCGCAATTCATGTCATAACAAATCTGTAATTTGATTAGTTTTTTGTGTGAAAATGTTGGCCACTGGTAAAAATATTCCTGCGTGCTATCATCATACGCTGGTTTATGGAAACTAAATGCCAAAAAATAATGAAATTCAAATGATGAGGTAATATGAGTGCTGAAAATTTGCAAATTTGCTTTTTAGTTCACACACGTTTTCAAACATTTACTCTCTGATTTCGCTAATATATATTTTAACTAATCACCAAAAGATTCAATTAATTTTCTGTTTGTTCGTTTGAAGAAGTGAACCCAGTTTATATTTAATGAGGGTATAATTATAATTAAAAGTATTCTGACAGCGTCATCGCCTACTGTAATGAAAAGTTTGTGAAGAAATATGAGGCAGAGTGAGATGGAGAAAGAGAGAAAATATTGTCATCTATATGGCCTAGAGGCAATGCTTAAATAAAGCTTACAGTAAATTTCAGTATCAATTATTGATTAATAATTATAAGGCGGTTCTTCTATAAGTATCAATCTTGAAATCACTGTGATAATATCGAGGGAGAATGCCCACGAGGCTTCTATTTGAGAAGCCACGGTATCCCCAACCTGACCTTCAGGTTTTAGTTTTCTCAAGTTCACAGTTGAATTGCTCATCTAGATGTAACGCAACGAAAGTTTGCCAATGGGAGCTATTTTGGTGTTTCAGGTGTGCGTATAGGTTTCTTGCTGGACAGATTGCGTGGATGCTTGCTCAAAGGAAAGTTTATTCCCGAAGACACTGGAGGGCTGTCTGATTTGATGGGTTGTTCATCGCCCTCTCGAGGCGGCTTTCCAAACCAGGAACTGTTGGAGATCTTCGCACACCTGTGTAGCCTACAGCCTCCTGTGGTTGCTTCACTTTATCCCTTTCTCCTGCCGGGGAGGAAGCGGAAATATCTCTTCTCGTATGTTACAGTGCGCATATTATGCTCCATTGTATACTCTATACCCAGTGGACAATAGATTTACGATAAATTATCCCTGAATAATTTATCTGAAATCCCGGATAAGTCCTCAAGGCTAGCAGTAATGGCCAGGAGAGATTTAATGCATTTTAAACGAGGATAAAGGCTGCTGCGTTAAATGCGGAGTAACCGCCTCCTCCAATCTCCTTTCTCCTTGCCCTCCAACTGGGAGATGTAGCCCTGTGCGCAGTTTTGAATTCAATCAGACCAAAGGGGGGAGTACAAAAGGAGGTACGGTAGACAAACAATGCACTGCTACCACCTGCCACGAGCAACACCCAACACGCGGCAAAAACAAAGCTCTGTTTGGGTGGAGAAGTGTTTTATGTTGTCATGTCGGACAACCTGCAGCGGGCATGCCTTTCTGAAAACGGCACAAATAAAAAGGTCCTTCCTTTCTTTCTTCGGGCAACGATTTTTGTTATTTTGCTATGCATCCGAACCCCAGATTTACGTTTCGATTTCTAACTGATAAATACTAGGTTAATATACAGCACTAGACAAGGGCGGTTTTACTACCCAGCTGAGATAATAATAATAATAATAATAATAATAATAATAATAATAATAATAATAATAATAATAATGATGATGATGATGATGATGATGATGATGATGATGATGATGATGATGATGATGATGATGATGATGATGATGATGATGATGATGATGATGATGATGATGATGATGATGATGATGATGATGATGATGATGATGATGATGATGATGATGATGATGATGATGATGATAATAATAATTAATGTCCTTTTATTTTCATCCTTGTTTTTATTTTCTGCATCCAAATATTTCTGCCTCTACCACTTTCTCTTCTCCCAGATAAACACCATTTCCGAGCTTTTCTGAGTATTTTTCCTCTCGTATTCCCCGGTGTATTGATAAAATTTTAATGTTTATATTGTTACAAATTATAGGTCCAGTTACTTTTAAAAGTCACTTTATTGTTCTTGTTAAACTGAATCACAAAAGTACAGTTCTGTTTTGTCGTTGGCATAATTTATAACTCCTCGTGACTTTGGAAACTCTTAAACTGTTCCTTCTAATCTTGATACAAATACCATTCAGACAACAAACAACTCCGACGTGACGATTAGCTGTCTTTGAGGATTCAGTCAGTGAAATTGCTTGAATATTCACTAGCCCAACACAATAATAATTCTCTCCGTCCACTACGAATTCATCTCAATTTGGTACAACAAACAACTTCATAGGAGTCGCTTATATAACCGAGCATTAGTCTCTCGAATTCTCTGTAAGTACACGTTTTTGTGGAAACTTCCGGCAGTTAAAAGCTTCTGGAATCGTCTAGAATCGGTGTTTGTGAGCGCCTGTCTATTGTATGTATTGTTTATAGAAGCAGCAGAGAAAGACGCATGAATGTGTTACGTAAAACAAAAGTGAGTAAGTTGCATTTGTAGTCAAGCATGCAAAAACTGTATCAATTGTATGTTGAAGGATAGGTGAAGGATAGGTGAGTAGAGGAAATGTGTGATATGATACGCTCCACAGTGAAATGGATAACATAAAAGCCTCCATGAAAAAAATACTTAGATGTGCTAATTTTCATCGCAAGCAGATGAATTGTTTAGGAACCCTTAGGAAACAGTTGTGCAACGAATTTAGAAATTTAATCATCAGCAAAAGCTGTGATCATGACTTTGTTCACTGTAATCGGAATAAAAATTCTACTTTTTTGATCAAAATAACATTACTTGTGATCACTATCAGTATCCTGGACCTGAACTGTAATCTAGTAAAACATGATCACATAACCTAAACATCGCGATGGACTTAGATAACGCCTGATAGGTACGTAACACATCTAACGTATATGTAATGCAGGTAGATTCTTAACTGATCAATTCTACTGGGAAAACTACAACTCTAATGTTGCATTTTTGATAAAAAGAAGCTGAAGATATACATTTTCAGTGAGGTAGAGTGGTAGTGACCGTTCTCAAAGCATTCAGCCGTGTGACTGTTACATCTTGCTGTGTTTACTCATGTGGATAGTGCGTAGGTACATTACATTCCAAGTGTTAGATTAGCCCTTGAGTGGCTTGTCGCTCGGCGAGGGTCTGTGATTGGCAGTTGACCACAAAGTCGGAAATCGATTTCTCGCAGCAACCCCTCAACTTCCCTCTTCTTTGGTAACGCAGCGTGTTTCCGGCGTTAAATCCTAGAGTAAATCGCCTACAAAAACGATTACGATGTGGTTTCTGCTCGCAGCTGAATCCTCGGGTACAGTGTCTTCACCGCAAATTGCAGATTGTTGTTGAAACGACATGTATACTGTAATCTGCATTGCTCCCATTGTTACGTACCAGAGATGCTGGCAATGATAGCTGCATAATCTCCCAATCAGAAATTATCTCACCTGGCGTGTCTTGTATCTTCTATTTTTAATTTATTTTGAAGCAAAATAATCCATTTTACATTACCGAACAACAATCAGTGCGACAAAACCAAAAGGAGTGTTCTCCGGAGCCTTCGAGAAACATCTGGTTACGTCATCGTCAGCGCGTTGTTGAGGTCAAGAAAGGTCTGTGTGAGGTTATCCATTTTACATAAGGAGGCGAGGCAACAGCGGAGCGGAGATTTAGAGTTACAGAATGAGTCGGTCAGTGGGTCGGTGAGTGCGAAACAGCTGTGCGTGTCTGTTACGTCGCGTCGAGTGACTGTACCGTATGAGAGAGGAGAAGGGAAGAGAGACACTGAAAGGACTGAGTCAAAATTACGAGAAGTAAACAGTTGTGAGTTGTGATATCACGAAACACTCCCACCTCAGTAGAAAAAAATAGTGTGTTTGTCAAAGGTTTAGAAGACTAGTGATAGATAAGTAACCGAACTGGATTTTATAATTTTGTCATCATATCTAGTTTAACCCTTAAACCGGTGTTCTGCAGATAAGAGGCTTTTTCTTAGAGTATTTAAAGTCTTTTTGTTATGTTCATCTTGTACTGGCCATCAACAATAAAATTAATGTATTTATAGATATATTATATCCTAAATATACTTATTTACTTCAATGCTATTGCAGTGTTCTTTTCTTTTGGCAACCCTGCAACTGCAGTCAAACGTAACCCCGTCATCTAAGCGTGTCGTCACACCGCTTATTTCACGTGGACCCTCCCCATCCTTTTAGTGCAGTTGCACTCAAACTCACGGCGTTTCAATTTGAATATATGGTCAATGCATTTCGCACCTATCGCCTTAACCATCATGGCTATTCGAATCACTTGTACTAAGATACGTGTAAAAGGAATATAAAAACCGGTTTACGAATTAAGACTAATAATTCCCGCATTTAAGGATCAAAGTATATTTTAGTGAATATTGTAATTGGGTATATTTTTTATGTTGAAAAGTAAATGCATAAATAATAATCCCTTATGAGTCTCCTCTACACTGAGGGTGTCCTTATCGCCCTGCGCTGCGTCCTCCAGTCACAGTCAAGTCCACGAAGGAGTTCAGGATGAGGTTGGCAGGAGTTAGCACGCCTACTACCACAAACGTAGGACGACTACTTTGGTGGATTATAGATTTTCCTATCATTTCATTTCGTTGAGGTTTTAAGCTGGAAGGATCAGGCTAGTGGTCGGCGAGAGAGACGATTGCAATGGAGTTGGCTTTCTGAAGCCGTCTGGGACGGGTTGTCCGAAAGACCTTGCTTGTGGGTGGGGTTCCGCCGCATTCAGAATGTTGCATCTTGAGATGTCTGTGTCTGAGACTACCTCGGTTTCTGATAACCATTTCTGATAACCATTTGTTAATTTGAGCATTTGGTATGTTGGTCTTACTCCACCTATTTGAGTTTAGCCACGATGCAGCTTAAGATAGGGAGAAATTGGATGCATATACTTTTGTTAAACTCTGCCGACCCTATCGGATAATTTGAAAGTAGGTATTTATTGCAATTAATATAACATGTAGAGGATAATTAGTTCGACAAAGTCCTGATAGTTTAATTACGAAAGGCACTCTTGCCATTCTGCACGTGAAACCCTGTTGAAATCTAATCGAATACTGGATTGGTCCGACTTTAATTTAGCAGAATATTTTTTTCGGGTTTCTATCGCACATAAATCGTGTGGTGGGCCGAACGAAGTTGTGTTCTGTTGTTGAAGAAGCTGTCAGCTTTGGAAAAGCCTGGGGAAACTCATTTCCCGCCATAGAAAGGGGTACTGTGTGACCAAAGGGCGGAGCAGTTCATCACGCGGGAAAACAAACACCACCCGATAAACATACATGTGTGTGATATCGATAGTGCAAACTTGCACAAAGATCACAAAGGCGGTTCGCTCAAAGCAAACAGGGTTTTTGTATGTAGCATAAACGTCAACACGCGGATATCCCTTCACTATCAGCAGATGTCAAAGGTGTAGTCTTAGTGGTAGAGGTCAGCGAAATCTCGAGGTCACTCTCCCTTCACCTGTAGGTACAGGGTCAGTACAGAATCAACAGTAAGTCCCACGCTAAATCACTCGTATTAACTGATACAAAGTGTATTGTGTATCCTGTAGGCTAATAATAAGTAGAATCGTATATTATAGTATTTTGTATATTGTAAGTTGAATCATGGATTACAATAAATTTTATTTTTTATGAATTGTTGTTGAAATATATTTGAAGGTGGATTTAATTGTAATATTATAAAGGTTGTTTCTATGATATATAACGCTATAATATGCACATATCGTTATATTTGTTTCTTCTCGAGTTAAAAGGTTTAATTAGAAATATTTGGTACTGTGTCATAAACATTAATATATGTGATTTAAGAGATTTAAGAGATTTTCTACTTTTCAGTGGTTGCCTTGCAGTCCTGCTCCAATTGGTGCCGGTACACCATTCGTTATCACGAGGAGGTGCACATTACATCAGGCGTTCTCTAACACACCTGTTAGAGTACTAACTACTCTGAAAACCTACCTAATAATCAGTGTGTGTGTGTGCGTGTGTGTATGTGTGTGTGCGCGCGCGCGTGTGTGTATTTGTGTGTGATTAAAGAATTACACTCATAAACAGGCTTCAAATATGTTCTAGAATAACTGTAGCGTTTACTGTTTACAATACGAAATGGCTTCTATCCTATTGCAGTTATATATAAAAATCGTCCATTTGCCAAACTGTATGTAATCAAGGATATGTTGAAACAAAAGTCCACCTGAAATACATGAATTAATTGCATGTCAAGTGTTTATGTTTTGCCCGCATTACCGCAGAAAATTTGCATTTGATAGTTTAGAAAATATATTGTAGTGCCCTATAGCGCTAATTCTACATCCGTAAAAGCGCATGATGACGACAAAACCGACCAATAATAAACATAGGTTAGTTCACACGAATTTCAGAAGATATGGTTTTTCTGTTATGAATTTATGAATACTAAATTTGTGGTATTTTTAAAATTTTTTTATCGATCGTAAAATAACTATCTATATGTAAAAAAGAAAAGAAATTGAACAAAATATGACCATCGTCGTCGTCGTCGTCGTCATCATCATCATCATCATCATCATCATCATCATCTGTTCATGGTTTAGGAGAATTCCGACCTCATACTTTTTCTCATCTTTTTACTGGTCTTCCTGTTGATCTATGACCACATTGTTTATATTTGTATGACTGTAATGGAATAAGAGAGCAAATTAGCTTTTCATTTCTCTCTGCTTGCTTCTATCTTTTCTTTTAACGAAAATATGGCTAATTCTTTCCTTATTTTTTCATTTATATTGTAGTCTAGTCTTGTACATCCAATATTTATTTTTAAGTGTCCATTTCTCCGATCCATGCAGTAAATCTGGAACGGCCATTGTCTTATAGAATTTTAAATTTGTATCCTTTCGCGTTTTCCTTTTCAAGGCGTGAGCTATTATTCCACAAATATATTGGAATTTACTTACTTTATTACTTATTTCTTCATTGTTACCTTCCGAAGGAATTCATGCTAAGTATTTTTAAGCCCAAAAAAACTTAATGGTCTTACGGCGGGTTTAAACCCGTGACCTCGAAGAACGACTTCACGTTTGTGTATCTGAGTGAATAGACAGAAAAAACCTCAAATGGATCATAATCATACAATGTCTGGAGATTTTAAGAAAATGTATCAAAAATTCAGCAGTTTGTACAGCTGAAGGTTATGAAACCATCCCCGGCCAATGTTTTAAATGCCTCTTATTCCCAGAGCGGTTCCAGATACTGTTGCAGGATGAACATGGTAAGTCACGATCGTTAGTACGCCTGTTACTAAATCGGCTAACAGTGTACGACAAACACATTTGGATGTTGATCATTTTAACTTTCAACTAAATGGGGCTTTTGGGAAGAATAACAACGCTCACACCGTTCGATCTATGTGCTCTGCAAACAGCTTTATTTTAAATCAAGTTATGAACCGTTTTTCATGCTGTCGTTTTACAGACATTAAATTTCTTTCTTTTTAAAGGGAAAAAATGTTCATGTATTACTCTCTTGCCAACTTCACATACTAAGTGTGGAAATACATGCATTAAGCTTGAAATTTGAGTTGAACATCTTCAAGAAGTCAACTGCAGGATTTTCAACAAAATTTATCTACCCTAAATTATTCTTTTAAAATCTTTCGTTATATTTTAGCTCAAGAATGCCTATCATAATGTAAATTAACAAATTATTGATTCAGATATTTATAAAACCAATAAAATGTATATCTTGAATTTTCACTAAAGAGCCTATCAGTCTTTTTTCATTCTTTCTGAAATTGTGTAATTATCAAAACAGCGAATATGCAGAAAAAATGTAGTAGATTTGAAACAATCAATTTTCTTATATGTTTATGAATATATCCTACTGTTAATCGAATTATTCATTGTTACACACAAAAAGATCAAATGAATAAAGTGGGATATAAGTAATTCAAATCGGGTTTAATGTTCCGCAAGTATTATGCTCCAGAAAGGGACAAACTAACCTACAAATATTTTCTACTCTTAAAGTAGACTTGATAAAAAACGTGGTTTAGAAACTACATATAGGGGCTATTCCATTTGAAATCCAACAAAAAGTGAGAAAATAGAACTCGTTTTTTTAAAATCATTAATAATTTATAGATGTTTCAGTAACTGAAAAGCAAGCAATCTTGAGAAACTTACCCCTTAAATTTTTTTCAGTTCTCGAGTTAAAATCTGCGTTATTTTCGACTAAAACAACTTCTGTGCTTATAACTCAAGAACCCTGCATGGGTTTCGCTGAACTACGATTCATTTTGAAGCTGAATCTGTATTGTGTTATGTAACAATATCACAGCAATAATTGCGCAGTTTTTAAAAACTTTGTTTTCATGTATTAAATGTCTTTTTTATGAAGATTAAAGTTATATGGATTAAACCTAATTTTATTAGACATTAGTTGCAGTTTTCAGTTTGAAAGTTAAAAAAAATTATTAAACAATAACTATGTTTGTTTTACTTTTTATTTTTTCTACAGACGTCCATTGAATGTGCCATAACACTACTAAATAATGTTGTTTTGAAATTAAATACTGAACAATATGGCATAATTTATATTCCATTTAAAATGGCAGTTTTGAGAAAAAGCGCGAGATGTGATGAAAATTACAATAAATTTAAGAACTAAAATTATGGGACAAATACCTCCACAAACTCAAAATATTAGCTTTATTTTGAATTTTATGTTGAAAAATTTGTGAGCTCAGAATCGCAATTATTAAATTACGGTAACTTCTACCCTGGAATAACTCGGAACCACTTGTTTATCATAGCTGCGATTTTGCAAAAGAATTGAACCCCCCTCACTAACCAAACATGTAAGCTTTCCTGCTGTCCCAAATGAAATGGTGCATCCCACAGGAGAATCATGAGCAGTTGGACAAGGCCCGTAGCTTTTACGTCAGTACAGTTCTGGGATGAACTTTTCACTACACCACACATATATCACTTTGATTAATCGTTGTAAAACGCAAGTGACGTGACAGATAAAAACACTTTTTTATAACTTTCGAACCTGCGGTTGTTTGCCTATTGCTTAGAAATTCTCTTCATTCAATATTTACATTTCAAATACACGGGTAATTCTTGATCTGCTAGCTTTTTCTCTTATCGGATTTTACACCGCTGCTGTTTTCCCAATGTTATTTTATCCGTGAACGCAAATGCGCACCGGAATGCCAATTGTGTAGAACAGATGTCTCTGACTGCAGGTTCAAGGTGGAAACTCCACTCTGGAATATTCTCAGTAAGTAAACAAACGAGAAAATGGGAGCTTTCAGTCGTGAACAGTTTCAAACAATAAGAACTTTGTTATTATTACCATCTTTAGAAACAGAGGAGCGATGGAATGTGGATACAAGCTCAAAATATATGGTTATCGTAAAAAATCGTATATGTTGCACTCACATGACTTTCTCTACTCTTGTACTATTTTTATAAACACTTATTCCTCCATCTTCTTAATATTAGATGAGATAAACATTTTTAGAGATTATCTTTATATATATTTTTATAGTAGGTGCAATATGGAAATACAGTAGGCTTTGAGCGATAGTCAAATTTCTAAATAGCCAGAAAATTCAAAATATACATTTCATTTGTCATACAAGTATCTTAAGCATATGACATTTTAATCAAAATCGTTAGAGCCATTTAAAAAAAAATCAAAATTTTTGAAAAATTTTCCATGTCATGGGTAGTTTAGGGTGGGGCAATTTTCTTCAAAATCTTCGTGTCGCATCCTTGAAGGACATTAAACTTAAATACTAACTTTGGTTTTAAACCGACTTTTCGATTTTGAGTTTTGCTGTCCACACTCAGACTGACAAGCACACAGACTGACACACAAATACCTTTTTCTAAAAATGCTTTTTTGATTCAGGGAAGCTCAAAATATATATTTCCGGTGAAATCTCGACATCGAATTTTTGGATGGAATACAATACTTCCTTCTTACCAGTAAAAGTAAAAATGTAATATGGTTTCGCCCATGCCTTTCTATGATAGCGGCGAGGATAAGACAGGCAAAACACCGCGCAGCCCGTTCAAAATGTTTTTGCTCTCCCGGTAGGAGACTTCAACGTACCTAAATGGCTCAAATCCTGGCGATAGTGAAATAATGGACGCTAGAAACATTTGAACCCTGACATTGCGTTCCATCATTCCCAAGCTTTTGGTATATCAGCTTAGGATATCGTAATGGCTCTATAAATACGATACAAATTAACTAGTTTTGAAGTTTGTCATCATTTATTCAACGTAGGTATTGCTCACCGCGGTCTGGAAAATAAATAGCTTCATGGCAAAATATGACACTTTCAGATAGCAAATAAAATGACGGCGTATTTAAAAACGACACGCACAGTAAAAAGATTGTTGGCGGGTGCAAAAAAGGATGAAGCCCATACATCCGGAGAAGGGAATGACAGACTCAAACCAATTTGCACAGTCAACTGCAGAACGCCTGACAGCTGTGAAAATATACATCGTTATTTTGAAACCTCAGACTTTCAAAGGAAAATATGAGATAAAAGTGAAACAAAATTTATTTTAAAAATACGTGCTGTTAAAAAGCATCAAACGTGAATTAGACACATACCTATATTGTAAACATTATTATTCCTACGCAATATATTGTGCGTTTACCCGTTACAGACAAACAATACGAAATTGAATACAAGCGAGTGTTGGATCAACATGGTAAATTAATGGAATAACATTCATATTTAGATATACTTTTCACTTCAAATTTATTTAATATTATATAATCATTTACCTCTGTGTTACAAAATATATATGAAATAGCAACTTCTACGTTGTAAAGGCTACAAAGGAAATCAAATGAAAACCTCTTTTTTTTTAACTTAATTTATTGAACAAAAGTGAACCCATAGAGGGACCCGCGTAGGTGGTAGGCGAGCGGTCTAACCACTCAGCCACGGCGCCGCCATTATACTTCCAGACTCAGGGAAAGATGAGGAATAATCTTGGCTGGAGAAAAATTCTACCACCCTGCCGGGAATCGAACCCGGGACCCCTTGCACGGCAGGCAGGTGCTCTACCAACTGCGCTTACTGATTCTGTGGTTGTGATTAGTTGAAATTCAGTATATTTTGTAATGAAGAATGGGAATGAAGGTTGGAATGTTAATTAAATAGTCATACAAAACAAAGACGTGTATTTATTGTATTACATTTTGCTCGAATGGAGTTATTATGACCTCTCAGCTTAAGGTTTTACAGAAATTCTCTAGCGTCACTGTTAATAATCAATCCACAAATGTTAGAAGCATCTAAATAGACTGAGCCTATTTTAGATAAAAGGAAAAATCGATAGCTAATAGCTCTAATCGAGGAAAAATCAGACAAGATAGGGAAGAGGTCCAAGACTATTGGCCTCCTGCAATACATCTTTTAATGACAAAATAATTTGTTTATCTGCTCATTCTCCAAATATTAATCCCAATGCTTAATTGTTAGATGAGAAATATTTTAAAGACGAAATTCATTGCAACTAATCCCCATACGCTCATAGAATGAGAGGACAATATTCGGCGTGCGCTTTCCAATATTTTGACTGCAGAGCAAATAATCATCTGGTATTCCGAAATATGTATGCTTTGTGAGATTCTGTATGCCGCCCTGTATTGTCGTGGATCCTTTGACAGAAGTATTGGAAATGATCAAATGATACATTCATGTACATGAACAAAGCTACCAGCTAAAATGTCGATATGTGTACCGAAATGAGTGTTATTAATTCGTTATTGTATTTGATTAGTTGGTGTAATTTAAGTACCTTATTGGTGTATTTATTTCATGGGCGTATCTTTGTTATGGTTTGAGTTTTCAATATTTATAATGTCCTCAAATCCGAAGTTTTCCCTCATCATGCCAAGAGAAAGGAATTTCAAAGCCATCGCATAGCGATCAGTGCTTAACAGATTTGACTGTCGCTTAAACCTATATTCCTATATTCCCATTGAACTCACAAGGAGGTATTTGGTAAAGAGATTCCTACAAGTGTTCAGCTGAATTAAATTGAAGTATATAGAATACTAAAAGTTGTGTGAATACTTTTTTGAATAATGGTAAATATTAATGTGAGTTATTAGATTTTTGTTGTTTTTTACTTCATCCATTGATAAGTAGAAGGAAATATTGTATTCCACTCAAAAATTTGATGTCGAGATTTCATAGGAAATATGTTTTGAGGACCCCTGAATAAAAAAAAAAACATTTTTAGAAAAAGGTCCGCGCGCGTGTGTGTGTGTGTGTGTGTGTGCGTGTGTGTGTGTGTGTGTGTGTGTGTGTGTGTCTGTGTCTGTCAGCCTGTGGACAGTATAACTCAAAAAGGAAAAGTCGGTTAGACACCAAAGTTGATATTCAAGTTTAATGTCTTTCAAGGATGCTTCAAGAAGATTTTGAAGAAAATAGCCCCACCCTAAACTACCCTTAACATGGACAATTTTTCGAAAATTTTGATTTTCTTGAAAATGCCTAACGATTTTGATCAAAATTCCATATGTTTGAGATATTTTTATGACAAATGAAATGTATATCTTGAATTTTCTGTCTATAGACTATGTAGTCCTGTTTACTCTGGATGACTTTTGAATAACTCCTAAACCGTAAGAGATAGACAAATTCCTGAGGTACAAAAAATGTAGATCTCACTAAAACACGCAAATTATGTCTGAATAAATTTTTTTGTAGAGCGAACCATTTTGGAGATATTCCTTGTTATTTGTGTCATTTTCGGAAAACTTTAAACTTTCGTGAAATGGAACATCGTTGTTCATTTTGTTATATGTTAAGCGTGCAAAGAGAACGGGATCTCAAAGCTGTAAAAGATTTGACTATCGCCCAAAGTCTACTGTATTCTAATATTCTCCTTGCATCTACAAGGAAATAAGCAATAAGATAAATAAATAAATTATTATCTCAACTAACACGAAGAAGATAGTGGTATAGGAGTTTGTAAGAATGGTTAGTACAAGAGTAGAGAAAGTCATGTGACTGCAACACGGTGTAAGAGTGTGTCACTCCTTCAGTAAATACGTAGTTACGCTAACAATCCAACTTTTCATTGGTAGAGAACGATGAAGTTTATTCTTAAAAATTACAACTTAAAAAAGTTTTAATAAAACTGCAACAAAGTTTATCAAATGGAGTAGAAGTGAAATATATGTTTACATTCTGGATTGTTTTGCCTAAAAGAGAAACAAGTAGAATGAGTGAACTTCGTTTGTTGTTCAGACTTCTTATCATACCTTATCAGCTAGCACAGGACACGCATTTGAAGGAGTTAAAATTCAAGAGGAAAACTTGAAGAGCGGCCAGGTTGGCGGTCAAGTTCACGCCTCAGAAAACCTTCTTTGTCGTTCTTTGTACAACTGTAAATTTCGGTAACTTTGACAATGCATCAAAATGACACAAAACAATTAGGCGCATTTAAAACTTGTTCATGCAGAAGAATGGAGCCTGGAAGCAGAAAGAATAAATAATGAAGGAGTTTTAGAAAGTCCGAGTTAGAAGAAATTGCTTCCTCAGGGTTGAGTGAGGGAAAGATTCTAGCTTGAAGCAGATACCAGATTTAGATAAGTAGTTCATATGCAAAAAGGTAGAAGAAAACAAAAAAGAACTAGACCGCGGAGGTGCAGTGCATACATTTCCCTCTTAATAAAGTACCTAAGACGTTTATCTTTATTCTAAAGCAGGTCTTTGTGTCATCATTTCACAGACGTCTCAGAAATTAGAGGTTGATGGTCGACGCATGGCTGGCGGTCGTAAAATTTAAAGTCACTCCCTTCTTTCTTTTATTTTAACCTTCACGCTACTTTGCTTACGTAACATCAGGTTTCTTTTCTTTTCTTACTACTTTGCATTTTCTTGTCGTCATAGCTCCACCCAAGGACCAAGTTTTCTTTGCGCTCAAAGTTTCAAAAGTTGGGAAGTGTGGCTCATGCAGAGGAAGACGGATGGTCTCTGCTACACTGAAATTGATTTATTTACTTTCCTCTAGAAACAAGTGGAACCAAGTCTTGAGCTTAAAATAAAATGTATGCTACACGGCGCACCGACATTCAGCGCACCAATGGAAACATTTTAGACATTGTTTAAGCTTCCTTTGTAATCCTCGCACAACCTACTTAGCAAATTACGTAAATCATCGCCAAGTTTCGCTGGAATTCACCTAAGTTTCCTAGATGATGGAGTTTACTTAGAAATCCTGATAAGCGTTTGTGAAAAGTTTTATAACACGCTACCTGAAATATGCGGAGTTGGCCATGGGCTGGCGATTGAACCCTACAACCTTCAGACCTCCACTTGCCCACCGACACGTTCAGTTTATTAGAATACGTTTTAAAAATATGATGTGCTACACTCACATGACTTTCTCTGCTCTTGTACTAACCATTCTTACAAACTCTTTTTACCATACGTTCATATTAATACAGATAAACATTCGCAGAAATATATATAGTTTTTTTTTTCTTATTTCCTTGTAGGTACAGTAGGATTTGCTCGATAGTCAAATCTTTTAAAGCTTTCACATTTCGTTCTCTTGCACGGTTAACATATAAAAAATGAATAACGCTGTTCCATTTGACAGAAGTACTATATGTTCTCCAAAACTCACACAGATAAGAAGCAATAATATCTTCGAAATGGTTCACTCTACAAAAATATGTATTTCGACATTTTTTGTATACTAAGATTTGGTCTATCACTTACGGTTTACCAGCTATGCAAAAGCTATCCTGAGTAAACATGACAATACGGGCTATAGACAGAAAATTCAAAATATACAGTTCATTTGTCATAAAAAGTTTAATGAAAATCGTTAGAAATTCAAAATTTTCCATGTAAAAGGTAGTTTACGGAAAAGCAATTTTCTTCAAAATCTTCGTATCGCATCCTTAGAATACTTTAAACTTAAACACAACTTTGGTTTTAACCGACTTTTCGTTTTTGAGTTATGCTGTCCACTGACTGACACACATACACACACACACACTAAAAATGTTTTTTTTTTATTCATGTGCCTCAAAACATATATTTCTCGACATCGAATTTTTGGGTGGAATACAATACTTCCTCTACTTACTAGTAGAGAAAGTAAAAATGGTACTTAATACGCTTAAACAGTTAATGAAAACTTTTAGGATATTAAAAAGCACATAAATAAAATCACCGGGAAGCCACTATGCAAAAGCACTTTTGAACTAGCACAAATACTAGAGGAAGAAAAATAAACAGATCAAACTTTGTGAACGTAATTCATTGTATTTCTATTTCAATCATATAGAAAACTGTATGAATTGTTTGAAGAAGAGTGAATAGAGATAGACATGTGAATGTGTTGCATAAAAGAAAAGTGAGCAGGGAAAACCGTGAATGTAATGTGTTGCATTTGTATTTCAGTCATACACATAATTGCATGTATCAATGCTTTATACCAAAAGATTAATAGTTATATTATCCAAGGTATGTTTATATGCAAATATTTTTATTTTCATCTTGTGCAACGTTGAGGAACTGTCGGAAGCTGAGAGTTCACTTACTTCCCGCGCATGTGGAACGACGCTAACGGTTGCACTTGTGATTACAAGCTACTGTAATAGTTTGGAAATCTGTTGACTTTTGTTCGAATTATTCAGTTGTTTACGTGTCTCTTTATTTTATTTATTATTTTAAGTTTATAAAGTGTCTGCAAGAGGTGAAGGAGATTAAGTGTCACATTTTGATAAAGTCACGAATCCATGTTGAAGAAATGTAAGTGGGAGACATCTATGAACCAGTAAGTGTAAGATTGTAGATGCATGGCGGTAAGATGACGTACTAGCGCCAAAAATTCATTCATTAAAAAAGGACTGAGTCTAGATTCGTGTTACTATAAATACAGGGGCAGACGCCTAACATTACCTAATATTACCATTTTAGGTTCTGGTAATACATCTGATTACTCATATACACACTTTATCTGTGATAAAAATGCATTAAATATCAGTGCTTCAATAAACATCAATAATCATATTCCAGTGACAGAGATACACGTTTTTGAAAGAAAATCCAAGTTTACTACCACGAATGCTAAAATAGTTCATTTGAGATTCCTGAATTAAGGCGACTTTCTAGAAAGAACTTTTCAACACTGTTCTCCTTTAAATTTTTCTGTAGTTTTTTTTAAACCTCCTTGGTAATTAAAATGAAAATTAAAGTTTGCGTAAGCTAATAAGGAAAGTTCTGACACCGCATCGCATATTAAATATACATTTACAGCAGGGAAAATTGAAAAACATTTCACCTTCCGCAAGATTTAAAGCACGGATATTGTTGTGGTTTCTAATTTTTCAAAGTTTCTTCCGCTTCCTGGTTGGTGCACAAACTTAGATTTAATCAACTGAAGCAAGGAAAATACTCAGAGTATGCGCACATTAAAGCAATCTATAGCGCATTTATCCTTGACAAAGCTCCAGAAAGCTCCAGAAAATCAGTGCACCTTTGCGTTTCTTATATACATCTTTTATAAACACAATGTTTCTGCGTGTGGTATTCATATTAGGAGAATATGGTTTACATTAATGTAAAAAGGTATATATGCGTTTTAATAATGACGAATCAAACAGAAGTTACCAATTTTAAAAGTTGCATCTTGTTTGCATTCAGCAAAAATATCCAGAACATCATTATGCATTATGTAGCTTTTGTTTTTCACATAATCGAAAAGAGTTATACTAATTTATATTGTGGCATTAAATATTTTCGATATATTTATTCATACTCGATTGAATTTTCCAGTGCTTTTTGCTTTCTCTACAACGTAAATAGTTGCTATAGAAGATATTGTAAAATTCTGCTACAGCTATTTGAATATAAACTCACTTTTGAGGTTTCATGGAGCTAAAATTAATGTGTTATCTTTGCATGGGAAATGATAGGTCAATTTTCTCAAAATAGGCTCTAATTATTTCAATAAAAATATGTTGCACTCACTTAACTTTCTCTACTTTTGTACTATTCTTACTAACTTTTATTTTTATATGTTCTGCATGTTATTTGAGATGAATATTTGCAGAAATTATATTAGTGCTAATTTTCTTATAGATGCAAGGGGAACATGGGAATACAGTAGGCTTTGAGCGATAGTCAAATCTTTCCAAAAAAGAAATACATATGGACATAACCTCTGTTTTAACGAGACCTATATTTTTGTATAATAAGATATGATCTATTTCTTACGATTTACCAGTTATGCAAAAGTCATCCAGAGTAATTAAGACTACGTGGGTTATAGCCAGAAAATTCAAGTTATACATGTTATTTGCCATAAAAATATCTCAAACATTTTAATCAAAATCGTTAGAGGCCATTTTTGTGAAAATCAAAACTTTCGAAAAAGTTTCCATGTAAAGGGTAGTTTAGGGAGGAGGAATTTTCTTCATAATCTTCCTATCCCTTACTTGAAAGACATTAAACTTAAATACCAACTTTGGCTTTCAACCGACTTTTCGTTTACCAGTTATACAAAACATAGATGGTTTTTAAGTGTGTGAAAACATACGTTTTAATAATTAAAATTATAGACCTTAAAATGAGACGAATATTGATGTAATATTGTTGATTATCCTTACCAGTACAAATATCAGCTGTTACACCCCTGACAGCTTGTATGTGTATAATGTGGCAAATGGATTCAAATGTCGCATTGTATAGAATATTTTAAGTTTGCAAGCCTTGATTTCTCCCCAGAAGCGCCGTATTCTGCTCACGTATTTCTCGGCTACAATATAAAGGAGCCAATGAGCGTGAAATCCCTAAATCCGCATTGCGGTCCACATAACACCGTAGGCGCTGTAATTTTTTATCTCGTGCTTGTAAATCCTTCACATTTGTATCTGTAGTGAGATGCACTTTACGAGAGAAAGGAAATAGAAATATGAGAGTGTTGGACATCCACGTTTCGTTACTTTTGAAAAGACTTCCTCTATGTGTTCAAGTCGAGGCGTGTAACACTTTGAATCACGTGACTTCGGAGATGCGTCTCGCCGTGTTGTCTTTTTTGTATCTATTGTTGCTTGAGCCACTTTAATATCACTTCCTTTAAGTTGAGAAGCTGGATTACAAGAATGCTGAGTGAGGACACCAGGAAAACAGATTCTACAAGCTAAAAGTTAAAATCTAATGTTAAAGATGATACGATCATATAAATATTATTATTTACTCTCATGCCTATTTAATTAACGTTTTATACTTTCCTAAAACTAATATGAAAAGTATTACATGATATTCGAATAGTTGATATCGTGATTTAACAGGAAATACATGTTTTGACGTTTCTGAATCGAAAGGTTTATGAAAATTATCGCGCCTAGGCAGTCTTCACACACCTACTTTTATACAGGCATTTGGTTGTTACTTTCTCCATTATGTATAATAAGTAGGGGATAGTGTGGCTCTTTAGAATTTTTAGCTTGTTCTGAATCACATATTTTAAAATGTACACCGTCGAAAACATTTAGAACAAAGAGTTTATTCTTTCTTCACTTTCAAGTTTGCAGAGCCGCCACTGTTTTCTTGGCACAGCAGTATTAGCGGGCTCATAGGGGTTGCATTAGCATAAATCATCCATTGGAAATCAAATTAGACGGGCTGGAAAACCCATTCGTTATTACATTTCCCTTACTCCTGCCGAACACTGGCAAATAAATCCCCCAACTTTCCTCCCAAGAGAGGTGGGGGAGGAGAGAGGAGGGGGTCCAAGATTCCTGTGGATAAATAATTCAGATATTCGATTAATTTGCACATTAAAACTTGGGCAAGAAAACTCCACCTCTTGCTGCAAAAAGGAATTTTTACTTCGTCTACCCTCTGCATTGAGGACAGAGGCAATCGATTCAACACTTACATCGACTTCCATTACATGCACATTTTAAGTACAAAGTTTGATATGGTTTTCAATAAAAATGTTCAAAAGTCCTTATTAGAGACACCAATATAGCATGTTAACAAATTTGAGAATCGGAGTCAATGAAACATTGGCACAAATTTATTTTTTAAATACGTAAACAGTTGCCACATTTTAGTTATAAAAATGTTACTAATCACCATCGCATATTTTTTAGAGGTGGGTATGTAATTTTAAAATATTCCCACGCGGCGTATCAAACTTCCAAATTGGACTGTGGATCATATAGGGTATCATTAAATAGAACTGTTTAAAATGAACAGCTTAAGTAGGAAATACTTTTTTTTTTATTAATAATACCCTTTCAAGGAGAAAAACGTGTTTGTTTTTGCTGTGGCTTGGTTGCAGTGTCAAGTTGCTTGTACACAAGCAGCAAGATCCGAGGTTAACGAGTATGTTGTGGGTATCCCTTGGGATGTGTTCGCTCGCCAGCTCGATAATTTATACTGCATTCCCCAGTAACATCTGCATATCAAAATTTACTCTCGTGTGAAAAACTTCCACGTTAGAAGTAAGGTATATGTAATCACAATAACTTTTTCTTTGTCCTATTTTAGTACACCTCGTACACTAACACCCATTGTGACTATTATCGCTGGGAAGGAAGGGATGAAGTGAAGGAACCACACTGGTATAAAGGACACAGAGACGCGCGAACTTTCCTAACAATTACAGATTCGACAATCTGCATTACTGTTGACCAAGCAGCCTACTTGTCCAGCACCAACCTAAAATCAAAATACTCTACGAGATCCCATAATTATAGCTAGATATGTCACATTATGTTGTCTCAAAAACTGTAATGGCCTATTTTTAAAAAACAAATGACTCAGTGGTTCACCTTGTATATCTGTGTCCAGTATGCGTATGCGCGCAATTTTTACCCAGTCTATACATATAAAGTACCAGGTTTCTTTTGAATAACGCAACCAGTAGCCCGCCAATCTAGCAAACGCTTTGCGATTTCATAGTTGTAGAAGCTGTGGACCAGCCCACAGTTTTCCCTCTAGGTAAAGCTAACGATGTGAAACAATATGAAAGTGTTACATTTAATATTTCTCTATAAAGATGTTTCAAATTTTGTTCCCTTGCGTCTATGCAAGACTGGCTGTTTTTATACATTATTTCTGCACTCAAAATACTGGAAAACGCACCACCAATACTATCTTCTAATTGGTCAAACATATGAGGATTTATTGCATAAACTTTACCTTTGAGTATCCACACAGAGAATAATTACATGGATTTAGATCTGGAGAGCCAGCCAATTATTCTGTCATCGAATACATATTTTAATTCTAGGCAGCGATTTTTATTGGACAGCTCCTATCTCTTCTAATTGTTCCGTTGATACAATTGTTACTTGTGTGTTACTTTTTGTCTAACACGGATTCAGATAGTTTAAATTTTTCTGACAGACTGTTAAGAACGGTGACGTCAGAGAATTTCTCTGTGAATTGAAGCTGACAGTCCGCATGTTTCTTTGTTCCAGCAAAACGTAATACAATAAACACACTGTGCTGTAAGGGGATCCATGAGACTCCAAATAATTATACCTTGCTGTTATACGGTAGTTTGAAACATCTTATATAAGAGGGGTAGATATAAAAGTATATGACAATAGGAAAAATGTCTAATCTTGGAAAATGGTAAAGGAACAAATATTGCAACATACACAAATTTAGGAGTCAAACTAACGAAAAATAGAAACCATGGAGATTATATAAATGGCAGAATCAACAAATATATAAATAATATTATTCTAAAAGTATAATTATAAATCGATCCGAGACTTGGCACTTGAAATCAAGAACACTAGCTAAATTAAACTTACAGAAAAGGATTTTTAGCGAAGATCTTCATGAGCAACTGTTCCCAAAAGGCAATGTCGCCGATATGACCCAAATGCTAAAGACGGCTGCCGCAAAAAAACATTATATTATTGTGAACTTGGAAAAGATTTTAAAAAGATTACAAACATTAGTTGATAGATGTTTGAGAAGAATTATAAGAATATGGCCAGGCAAAAGTTCGCATTTAGCATTAGGGAAAATCAAAAGATAATTACAATAACATTAAAAGCATCAATGTGGAATTGGATAGCACAAACGCTAAGAAAAGAAGAGAAAGCAGTGGAAAGAATTGGAATCTTCACGGGAGTAACGCAAAAGGAAGACTAAGAAACACAGAAAGAAAACAGTTGTATTTCACGAAGTATGGTGCAGCCTATTAAACGTTTTTAAATGCCGTATTGTAATAACTAACCTCTTAAAAGAAAAATCTGATGTGTTGCACTCATATAACTTTCTCTACTCTTGTACAAACCCTTCTTACAAACTCTTATTCCTATATCTTCTTCATGTTAGTTGAGATAAACATTTGTACAAATTATCTTATTGCTTATTTCCTTGTAGGTTCAAGGGGAATATTGGAATACAGAAGGCTTTGTGCGATAGTCAAATCTTTTAAAGCTTTGAGATTCCGTTCTCTTTGCACACTTAGCATATAAAAAATGAACAACGATGTTCCATTTCACGAAAGTTTCAAGTTTTACGAAACTAACAAACATAACAAGGAATATCTCGGAAATGGTTTACCTTACAAGAAAATTTATTCAGATATAAATTGTGTATTTTAGCAAGATCTACATTTTGTGTACAATATGATTTGGTCTATCTCTAACGGTTTACCAAAATTCGTGCAGAGTAAATACGACTACAGGGGCTATAGCCAGAAAATTCAAGATATACATTTCATTTTTCATTAAAGTATCTCAAACATGTGGCATTTTAATAAAAATCGTTATAGCCATTTTCAAGAAAACCAAAATTTTTAAACATTTTTCCATGTAAAGGGTAGTTTAGCGTGGGGCTATTTTCTTCAAAATCTTCGTGTCGCATCCTTGAAAGATATTAAACTTGAATACTAACTTTGATTTTTAACCGACTTTTCGTTTTTGAGTTATGCTGTCCATAGACACACACACACATACACACAGGGACTTTTTCTAAAAATGCTATTTTGGATTCAGGGGAGCTCAAAACATATATTTCCAGTGAAATCTCGACATCGAATTTTCGGGTGGTTTTATTACCTCTACATCAGCATACGTAGAAGAGAAAGTAAAATGTGACATATCCCCTTTTGCAGTGGACTCTTCATATGTGCAATGAAAACCCAGTTTGAATTCTCGAGTCCAATGGAAATCTATCTATGGCCTATATGGACGGTAGAATAAGTGATAGAATTTTATATCAATAGTGGGAAGGATGAACAAAAGTTATATGGGTGCTATAGTCAGATTTTTATTTCTTTCTTCAGATAAAGGAGTGAGCGGTGATTCAAATGGCGCATGGCGTTGTTTGGACCGGGTTAAACGAATTTGAATTACTTGTAGGTTTTCCGGTTGGAAGGATGGGATGGTCACGTGCACAGCCCGCAATATCCTGCTGCTGGGGTAGACCTTGCTCTCAGATATCGCTTGTGACCCATGCCAGGAATATGTAATCGCTGCAGGCGAGGGCCCTTTTTTGCAGTCAGAAAACGATTTCGTTTGGGTAAAAATTCCCCAGGCTTCCTTGTGTAATTTGGATTCACTATTACGTTTGGCGTAGAAAGAGAGAGAGACAGAGAGAGCGAGAGAGAGATTTGTATTGCTAAGAGGCTACACAATGTTATTGGAGCTTTGTATCAAAACACAGCTACAAGGGAATGTTTCAATCAATACTATTGGATTTCTTATTGTATTCTGGTATTACAATGTGGTTAGTTTACGAGTTTTGTTTATATTTCATTTATTTATTGTACTTAGGTTATATTTTTAGTTCTTTGAGAGTCGTGTGCAGTTTTCATGGTTAAAGAATCATATCCCAATATAAAATTTACTCATAAAAGGCATCTTTTCTCAGAAATGATTAAGAATAAATGAAACTGTGACAAATCCCACTCCTGACACCAACGTGTCAAAATGACTAGTCTAGGTACCTTTTCTCTTCTAAAATTGAAGCACCAAACACACTTAATACGTTTTGCAGTTATTTGTGACCTTATGACTCACACCTAATCTGTCTTCGTACATTTCTGTCGTTCACTTTTCTATGTGTAACAAACTTCTGGCTTCTACGATCACAGTCACTAAAAGAGCTTCACATAACAAACAACTCCGACGCGACGAATAAATGTGCAAAGCTATCTCCGACAATACACTCACTTCTCTGAGCGACTGTTTAAACACATACATACACACAAACATTGCTAACAGCTGTCCCGTTCATCACTCAACTCCATAAAAAATAACTCGATTCTCTCACCCCCGCAGTCTGTTATATCGGCGAGATTGACGTAGCACGGACTCTTCTCGAAATTCACATTTTGTCGCACTTCGCCTAAACAAGCAAGAAGTCGAAAGTTTCTAGAACAGCCTGGAAACGGTTTGTTCTGCCTCGCTGATTGTGGTTGTCCACGTATTTGCAAGCCGCGCTGTGGTGTGAGGTACGTTGACCCTGAGCGTCTCTGATATTAACACAGATATTTCTAGACATATTGTTTAGCTTTAAGACAATAATGTTTTTGTAAAACGTGGGCGTCAAAATAAAGAATGCCTACATTTTTCTTTGAAACTTAAAAAATAAAAAAATCCTAGATTAAAATATGCACAATATTTCAGTAAATATATCTTGTAATTTTGAATAAATTATAGAAAGTGGAAACTGGGGAAAAGTACTCTTCATATTTAAAAAATCTCATGTGTTGTACTCGCATGGCTTTCTCTACTCTTGTACTAACCATTCTTACAAACTGTTATTCCTATATCTTCTTCGTGTTAGTTGAGATAAACATTTGTACAAATTATCTTATTGTTTATTTCCTTGTAGGTGTAAGGGGAATATTAGGGTACAGTAGGCTTTGTGCGATAATCAAATCCTTTAAAGGTTTGAGATCCCATTCTCTTTGCATGGTAACATATAAAAAATGAACAAACATGTTCCATTTTACGAAAGCTTTAAGTTTTCTGAAACTGCCACAAATAACAAGGTATATCTCCGAAATGGTTCACTCTACAGGAGGGGAAAAAAAAAATTTTAATCAGACATAAATTGTGTTTTAGCGAAATCTACATTTTTTTTCTAGAGTAAGATTTTGTCTATCTCTTACGGTTTATAAGTTTTTCAAAAGTCATCCAGAGTAAACAGGACTACAGGGGCTATAGCCAGAAAATTCAAAACATATATTTCATTCGTCATAAAAGTATCTTAAACATATGGCATTTTAATAACAGTCCTTAGAGCTATTTTCAAGAAAATTAAAATTTTCGAAAAATGTTCTATGTAAAGGGTAGTTTAAGGTGGGGCTATTTTCTTCAAAATGTTCGTGTCGCATCCTTGAGGGACATTAAACTTAAATACCAACCTTGGTTTTAACCGACTTTTCGTTTCTGAGTTATGCTGTCTAAAGACTGACAGACACACAGACACACTCGCACACACGGCCGTTTTCTAAAAATGCACTTTTTGGATTCAGGGGACTCAAAACATACATTTCCGGTGAAATCTCGTGTTGTCAGTACTATACATGGTCACGTCCACACAGTGGTTTGTTAAATGAATGAATAAACCAAAAATAAGACCATTACCTACGCCTATATCATTGAAAAGGGGATCCATAGACAAACATCAATGATCAAGATTTTAACCTGTCCGGGGTCTCTACTTGTCTACTTATCGTGGTGTAAAATTGGTTTCAATACCCTTTGTTTTGTACTACCTATGCCTCCCCATCCTTTGAAGTCTTTCTCTCCCTCTCTTTCCTTTTCTCTCTCTTTCTCTCTCTCTTGCCCTCTCTCTCTCTCTCTCTCTCTCTCTCTCTCTCTCTCTCTCTCTCTCTCTTGCCCTCTCTATTTGTCATATTTGCAATTTTACTTTCTTTTTTTTCATTTTACCCTATAGTAACTATCTGTAAGGCGTCGCAACTGTATTGCCCCTACCCAACGTGTGCTACTATGATACTTATCAAAATAATAGTGATATAAAATTTCTTAGAATTGTTATATGTAACACTTAGTGACCAGCACTGTACTATTCTGTGTCTGCACTTTTTATTCTGATATTAAATTCAAACACACTATAATTTTTACCTATGTCTTTCTTTTTTAAACACAACATTCCAGGATATGTCCTTCGGTGTAAGTTGATTTTGACAGGTCAGAGCGTAGGTAAAGTTTTCCCCTGTGAATCAGATAAAATGTACATTCCCTCATTAGATCCAAAAAAATTACCGGCGTACATTATTAAAAACAACCATAACGCTTTTAAACTCCCCAGAGTGGAAAAAAAGTGACCAAAGAAACCGCTGAAATGAACAAAAATAACTCCCAAAACTCGGAGGTTAATTTTTGTGGATTCCTTGACTATCCCTCTTTGTTTACATTTTCTGTCCTGACTGTTCATTTTATTATTCTATGTTGTCGGATGGTAGAAAGGGAACCGCGTTTCATTTGTTTGTCCTCGTGATCTTGATGTTACATTTAATTAGCAGATAACGAGTGTGTTTCGAATTTCATGTCAGTCAACTTGTTAAAGAAAAAGTATCAAGTTTTAATGAAAACCTTCCAATTATTGTTTACGATAATTATGTGCTGGGTTTTAACATTGGGGATACTGCCGTATTATCTGCACAGATATTTTCACGCACATGTGTTGGTGTCATTTTCTGGAAATTATACATACATCTGTTGCAATAGTTTCAGACAAACGAAATGATCCTTTATAAATTGACTAACAAGGTATAACAATAAAAACAAATGTAGTTTTAACTTTTGACCAGAGTAGTGCTGGCATAATTGAGTATTTTTTATCCAGCGGTTTGAAAATGTATTTTTATGCTTAACCGTACAAACACGGAAGGACAAGGCAGGGTATGAGTTTGTTTTCAAGACGCGCCGTTACGGTGTTTGTTTAAGTACTACGCTAGGAAAAGTGACACCCTCACAAAAGTGAGGGAACGACATTGTATATTTTAAAGAGTTCTATGTATTTTACAAACTTTATCTTTATTTGTCTCTTTTAGTTTCCCCAGTTATAGAGACCTATAAATGCTAACTGAAGGAAAAACACTTCAGAGTAAATTCAAGATGTATATTTTACTGGTTAAGACAGTATTGTGACGTCGGGCTTGGCGCTCAAGGAAGGACGGACGGCGCCAAGCTACTTCACATCGCGTGCTATGCCGGCGATTTTTAATTGAGGTGGCAGAACCGAAAGGGCTGTCGAGAACGTTCTCGAGACTTCTAGCTGAAATGTGGTATTTTAAGCAAACTCGTTAGATGTTTTAATAACACGACAAAGAACAAAAATGGTTTGTAAATTATGGTTTGCTGTTGGGGATTTACCTGAAAAACTTGAGTAGGATAAAAATTTCAAACTTATTTTTCGCTAGTTTGTTTACTACTCCCCATACATACATTCATCGAGTTTTTACTAAAATATAGGTGGAATAGAATACATAATGTACTTTTCCTAGATTGTAGAGGTAGTAATAAATATGTGTGCACGAGCATGAACTACCCTGATCAGCTACCAGATTTTTCTGACAGAGTCACAAAGCTTGTATGGACCAATATGAACTATATTGCTGCTTTCTCTGTGTTGACATTAGTTCGAAATGAAATATATTTTCGTTCTCAGAGAGCAAGAAATAAATGGATCTGCAAACCTGATATGAAAGAAACGGTTACAGCAAAGTTCTGTAATTTTCATGGCAATATTTCCTGAGGGAGAGAAACATATTCCCTTTGAAAGTTTTTTCTTTAAATTCTCGTATAGCTCTGAGAGCATATTTACACAATTCAGCACACATTGGCGATGTTTGTTTCCCTCTGACTCAGAAAGGAAATAAATATATTACGGAATTTATTTGTACAAAGATAAAATACATTGCTGTGAGCTATGCACTGAAATTGCATCCACGTAGTTCATAAAACCGTTTGAGGTTTGTTAAACCAATTGGTAAAGAAGTTTTTCTGTTGTTCTAGGTAATTTTGAATTGTTCCGTATCATATTCTCGCAAATATGTGCAATACACCGGATGTAAGGTTTTGCTTCAGTCATTTGTTAACTAGGCATTCTATACAATAAGTCTAACAAATATATGCAATAGAGTTATTCTCCATAAAGAGCGATTTCCTCGAAAATAAAATAATTTGTGTCAAATATATGGAGTCGTCTAGTTCCTTAACGAAGCGATATAAATAGTTCATTATTTCACTAAAAATCGCGTACATACTGTGTGAACACTGCTGTAATGCATTTTTACCGTAATTATAATGCGTTTGGCCAAAATGTAATGCTGAAATGCCATGCAAAGTTCTAAACGAAATGTGGCAAGGCCACGTCGCATGTTCCTACACTGAACGACGGGCAAATTCGATGAAGGAGAGATATAGGAGGTTTGATCTAGCGTTACGAAAAGTAAGGGAAGGCAGCCGACAAATTCATGTGACAGGTATAAGCATTGGTGGGTGTGTGTGTGGCAGCTTCAGCTGTTATTTCTGACAAGGAGAGCTAACAATGCCTCATTCTTGTACGACATATTTCATTGTTTTGTATTTTCTTCTTAATTCGTAATTGTTTATGTTAAACAAGAGATTAAGGATAGAGAAAATCGTTTGCTGCCAAATATATAATTTTTTCTTTCCGTTTTCTCAAAGTACGACTATAAGAACGTCAATTAAGGCACTTATAAAAAGGGAGTTGCTGATGTTAGAATAAAATGTAAACGTTGAATTCCCTAAAAGCCATTTCTGAGGTTCCCTTCCTTCCCATTGAATCTTTTATAGTTGTCTCAACACAAGAATGTGACAAAAATTTACTACGTGAAAGGTACGACCTCGTAAAAATATTCTCCATGACAAAAAAATTGGTATGGTGTTATTATCCTTTTAATGGGTAGAGAAAGTGATATGACTGTTTCTGTAAAGCAAGGGTACTTATGTTCTCCGAAGTGCATACTGTAGGATTGTTAAAATATTCCTGTTTCTCGGCACGTTCTAAGTAAATACGTTTAATTATGCAGGCGTAAGTTTATTATCAAAGGGACTAAGAACCGCCTTTGTTGATTTTATGTTAGATCCAACAGTGCGATAATTTCGAGGGGAGATATTTTTCACGTTGGGAGAAAGGGTTGGTTTTATCTTCCGACGCCCCTTGGCGTGTTGGAAAATAGATGAAGATCTTGTGTGTAACACACAGGTTTTATCCCTATCGCTGTTTCCTGCCGATTATGTTCCGTTTATATAAATATCTACTCCGGGATTCGATTCCCGGCTGGTGGATAGGAATGTTTCTTTAAGTGCGTGTACGATGTTGATAAAATAAACTCAAAGTAAACAAACAGTAAACGAGTGAACACTTTTGCTGACGATTTTCCAAAGGAGAAGGTACCGATATGACCTCAGATATTAAAGATGGCATATAAATGAAGATAAAAAATAAAAAGCAAGAAAGTAAAGACATAACGTTAATTTTCAGGAACATTCGCAACAGTTCTACTGTGTGCTTTAGTATTTATTGGGTATTTTAAGAATCAATACAAAAATCGTACATTTATGCAGATGTAATTACTTGAATAACTGAGTGGTGTGGTTAAAATATACAGGTTATTAGAAGCATAATTGTAGATATTTTATTAGTAATTGAGGACAATGTAATGAATAATATTACATATACATTTACTTAACTTATAATTGTATTTATTAAGAGTAGTAGGTTGCCAGGTTGGTTAGTAGCTTGAAGTAGCTGTGACGCAGAAGATGTGACACAGAGTTGGCAGGAATCACGATAACAAATATGTATCGGTTCTGAATTCAAATGTTTTCTGCAAGGCCAATGATCTCACAATGTCCGCAGTAGGTCATGCATTGAGGTGTGATATTGTATGTGAATTTATTATACACAAATAGGAAGATAATTAGATATGGGATGTTTGTCTTGAATTTAAAAAGTGCATGACCGAAATGTTCTGTAAAAGCAGCAGCTGTAATTAAAGGGGTTTTGAACATCGGAAAACAGTGTGGTGCAAATACCTTTCTAAAGCTACATTTCACAGACAACAAGCCAGTATGCTCCTTTTACGAGTAACTTTAAAATCTGGTGATACCTACATAGGACTAATAGTGTCCATTTTGTGTATAATCTCAGTGGACTGAGGCAACAGATGTATTTGATATAGATATCCAGAAACAGCTGCACTACTACAATCGATTGCAACAAAATAAAAACACGGAGACAGACAGAGCTATTAGCGACAGGCAAAGAGAATTTTCTATGGCATCTAATATCTAATTAGCATGGCATACAGAACGTCATGACCCATTTCACAAAAAGAGTTGACAGTCGGTGAGCATCTCCATGACAACCGTGCTCTGCAACACACCCAGGGAAACTTTTGCACAACAGATGACGTAGGTAACCCTGGAACTGTAAACTGTATGCAATTAAAACGAGTGCCAATGAAGTTGCAGTTTCATTACTAGAAACAAAAGTATGCTATATTGTCTGTTATCCACATGCTGAGAATGATATAGGGGAAGCAGAATCCCACAGTAACTAACTTAAACACGCTTGCGTGTTTTTCCTGCACTAGAAGCTATCTAAAAACAACTAGTTTACGTGAAAGAGGGAAAATTCTGGTGTATTGAATTCACATGAACGTCTATACGCACTCTCGTACAAATTATTATTACATCTTTATTTTCATTTGCCTACTTCATGTTAATCGAGGTAAAAGTTGTGTTGTCACATATGCATAACAGAAAAGGGGATTATGGGAGTGAGTACGATGGGCTTAAGGGATAGTCAAATCTTTTTAAGAGCTATATGAAGACTTTCCGTTCTCTTCGCACGACCAAGAGGGTACCAAAAATAGCGACTTCTCATTTGAAAAACGTAGTTATAAGTATTTGGAGAGAGAAAGTTTAAAGAACGAATCCACACACTACAGAGAAACTTAAAAATAAATTTCCTCAAGAAATTCCTGCCATTTCTGAGACAATGCTGGAGCACTTGGGGTTGAACAACGAAGGGAGACAATTCCAATAACTCCTTGGCTTGATATATCTGTGTAATTTGATTTGCAACGCTTTTTCTTTGTTAGAAATGACATACGCGACAGTATATTTTCTGAGACGTCTGTCACCGGCTCAGCAAGCATGGTAAGTAGCAACGCTCACAGGTTGAGAGCCGTGAAACTTGTTCTACTTTATGCTGATCACCAGAGATAGGATAATGATCAAGAAATCAATATAAATACCACTCTAAGCATTTGCAGAAAACATCTTATTGGTTACGTATTTTCTTGTAGGTGCAAGGGGAATATGAGAATACAGTAGACTTTCAGCGATAGTCAAATTTTTAAAACTTTGAAACTCCGTTCTCTTTGCACGATCAACAATTAAAAAGGTGAATGACAGCTTTCCATTTGAAAAGGTTTAAGTATTGCAAAACTTGCACAAAGAACAAGGAATATCTACGAAATGGTTCACTCATCAAAAAATGCATTTGGACATAACTTATGTTTTAACGAGATATACTTTTTGTATAGTAAGATTTGGTTTATCTCTTACAGTTTAGCAGTTATTCCAAAATGAAAAATAAACAGGACTAAATAGCCAAAAGCCAGAAATATACATTTAATTTGCCATCAGAATGCCTTAGACATATGGAATTTTAATCAAAATCGTTAGAGCAATTTTTTGAGAAAATCAAAAAATTTTCGATCCTAGTTGATTGTCCGCGCTACAATCGTGAGCGCCAGTTGTTTGGCCTGAAGTCGATCTTAGGCGAAGACCCGGTAGCTGTGGATTCAGTGCTGCGGTTCGTCGGCAGCATTGGCTTTGGTAAGCAAGTTTAAATTTTATTTCGTGGTTTTATTTTTTACCTTTTACATTTTATCTGCTTACCTTTTTAGATCACTTTACATGTTTTAACTGTTTTGAGCATAGCTTTTAAACAAGTTTTAAGCTTTAACTGTTTTAGCTTTTACCTGTTTTAACTTCTGTTTTAATATTTAAGTTTGAGTTTTAAGTGGTGGTGAGTTTTATCCGTTTCTTTTTTATCTTTTGACTTGGGGCTCTAATGACCTAGCTGTCGACGGGCCCTTAAACCCTAATCACTCACTCTTTCGAAGCACTTTCCCTGTAAAGGCTAGTTTGGGATGGAGGCATTTCCTTCAAATTCTGTGTCACATCCTTGAAGGATATTAGTAAATGAGTAAACGACCCGAATATCCTTGTTCTGTGTCATCGAATTTCTCAGTGGTCGCACCTTTGCAACTTGATTATGGTTGGCCTTCGCAGATATTGATTCTAATGCAAGGTAAAAGTATAATTTGTCTTAGTACTACGTACTTGGAATGTTGGGCAGTGGCAGTCATTAATAATTCATCAGATTCATCATCGCCAGTATCCCTGACAGCCGGCTAAAAGCAAGCTCGCACACAAGTCATCAAGAAAACTTGTGTGTGTGTGTGTATGTCTGTATCGCTCGAAAACTTTGCTCTTAGAAGAATAATCCCCTAGCTCCATATTTCACTTAAAGCCAGAGTTTGAGAATCATAAAATAAACACGCCACATCGAGAGGCAGGTATATTAATGCGCGCCCAGGGAAGTATAGCGTTTAAGGTAAGCGGCTTATACGGCGGCGGCCGCCGCCATGTTTCATCCATTCTTACGTGTGGTATTGCCTTATGAACAATGGCTCTATAAGCCGTAACGGGGTTAGTTAAAACGATGCTAATGGCTCCTGTAATTTATCGCTTTGCGGCAAGAGAGTAATACATTAAATCGTATAGGAGGCGGTTTAAATGGGACAAAAATCATGACCAGCATTATATTCTGCCGAGCCCATGGTCGCTAATCACTTGTTTGTTTTATACACCCCCCCAAAGCCATAAATATTTCTGCTGCCACGCTATTTTTGTATAAAATATATGGATTATACAAATAACAAATATTTCGAAGGACAGACTGAAAAAAAAGGTGAATACAAATCCCTGGAATTTGCGCAGATATTGCGGATATGGACATTCCTGATACTAATAATAGAAATGCGTTTGTTTTTAAAACAATACTTCAAGAATAAAATATAATTAAAAGGTTGGCTTATCCGGCATTGTGCGGTTGGCTTAGAAACTTTGAATGGCTAATTTAATCTTGTCATTATATATTTATGCGAACAAGCTTATTACGTGTTTTTCCCTGAACATTTCCTACGGAGGTATTTTAGTTTTGTCGAAAAAACCTGGCAACACTGCACATTGTGTGGGTGGTCACTTTCGCTAGCTCAGTACATAAACAGCGTAACGCTGCGTCTTGAAAACAAACTCATACCCTGCCTTGGCTTTCCGTGTTTTTTGTGTGAAGTGTAGGCCAACCACAAGCGTTAGCGCCCAACGAAAACGAAAGTGCATATTTACATTCATAAACTAGGTAAATTCCCTGACCAACCTCAACGCAACGTTGTCGACTTACCTCACGTCTGAGAGAGCAGCTCGCGTGATTTAAGTGATGAACTATTTCGGAACGCTATGTGATGTCCCATAATTACTACCGCAGTTCTAACTCAGCAGTCGTTGGGTACGGAAAAGTTACTAGCATACAACGACAAGATAATCCTTACATACATATCACTGACATTCTCTATCTTCTTTATTTTTATCTACAACGATTTATAGCGCTCTTTAAGTACAGATTCTATGGATATATTACAATTTACTTTTTAATGAGATTTCTAGTATATTATACTCTTTTCACACCTTTTCGTGCACAAAACAAGATTATCATCTTCCCAAAATCTACGTATTTTACATGTTCTTATGTTTGCGTGGGTTTGCCGGAGATAGTTGCCAACTCAGCGGTACGGTAAATGCACTGGGCGAATGTTTTGTTTACATTAAGGGTAGTGCTAGCCTCGAATGACACGCAGGTTTGGCATGACACAGCTTTGCCATTGTCATCACCGGAAAAATGAATAATTTTACAACCTACCGAAACAAAACTTAGTATTTTAGATTTCTTACACTTGCATCTATTAGCCAATTGTTCTGGCCGAACAGTACCTTTCATCCTGTATAACCCGATTAGGAGAAGATTAAAGAAGGGTGTGTACACATATTATTTATAAAGTCTGGGGGTGTATAATACATTTTAAGAAACAAACAGGGTGCAATAGGCCGGCGCTGAGTGACAGCGAAGCCACCAAGTGCGCAGTAAAGGGTAAAGTTGCTTATGCTGAGAACAAGAGTGGCAATAATATATTTACGAACCCGAGGAATGAGATTTTGTATCTCTGATCCAGATCTTGGGGGTGTCCCGCGGGGATTCGACTGCAAGACAAATTCGTGTCTCGAGTTGCGATAGGAAGTCGGTCGGGTAAAAAAGAAGGAAAAAATCAAAGTCAGCCTTTGAATAAATCGCGGGCTTCCGGACATCTCGGATTTACTTTCCGACTCGTCTTCCACTCTTACTGCCTCATTTTACCTATCTCTTCTTCATTCCCTTTCCTTTTACACTCAGCTTCACCTCATGGATAACCTCTACTCGATTTTGCCTCCCTCCCTTGTTTTTCATTGCGGATTCTACCTGACCGTTTCGTATTATCCTTTATTTTCGTTTTTTAAAAGACTTATTTCAGGAAATTACTTTTCAATGCGCAATGGGCACAACATGCAATTTTCTTGGTCCTTTGTTTAGCGTGACCCAATCCCTGTTGTACCATTGCTTCTTGTATTATTTTTCTGTGAGATTAAATTACATATATGTAACATCAACATGTATTATATAAAACATTGCTAAATAAATACTCTAATCTATTTTCTAAAACACTACTTATAAAAATCTGACGTGTTGCACTCACATGACTTTCTCTACTCTTGCGCTAACCATTCTTACAAACTCTTATTCCTATATCTTCTTTGTATTAGCTAAAATTAACATTTGTACAAATTATCTTATTACTTCCTTTTAGGTACAAGGGGAATATTAGAATACAGTAGGCTTTGTGTGATAATGAAATGTTTCAAAGCTTTCAGATCCCGTTCTCTTTGCACGCTTAAAATGAAGGATGTTCCATTTCACGAAAGTTTTAAGTTTTCCGAAACTGACACAAATAACAAGGAATATCTCCGAAATGGTTCACTGTTAAAGAGTTATTCGGACATAAATTGTGTGTCTTAGCAAGATCTAAATTTGTTGTATAGTAAGATTTTGTCTATCGCTCACGGTTTACGAGTTATTCAAAAGTCATCCAGAGTAAATAGGACTACATAGGCTATAGCGAGAAAATTCAAAATACAAATTTCATTTCTCATACAAATATCTTAAACATATTTAATTTTAATTAATATCGTTAGAACCATTTTTAAGAAAATCAAAATTTTCGAAAAATGGAATATGTAAAGGGTAGTTTAGAATGGGGCTATTTTCTTCAAAATCCTCGTGTCGTATCTTTGAAAGACATTAAAGTTAAATACCAGCTTTAGTTTTTAACCAACTTTTCGTTTTTAAGATATCCTGACCACAGACTGACACACACACACACACACACACATACACACACACACACACACACACACACACACACAAACTAACAAACACACAGACCTTTTTCTAAAAATGCGTCTTTTGGATTCAGGGGCCTCAAAACATATATTTCCGGTGAAATCTCGAGATCGAACCTTTGGGTGGAATAAGATACTTCCTCTACTTACGGGTAGAGAAAGTAAAAATACTTTAAAAAATCTTATGTAATATATGCAGATGACCTTCTCTACCGAAATGCGTCCAAAATCTTATTCTTCTGTGCACTTCTGTTAACGTAAATTACTATTTATAAATTTTGTTGCAAATACAGGTTATAAAACCTAAGGGGTCGCGTCGTTATGCGACATACATAGATCTGTTGCGGCTGTAAGCCTCCGAGAGTAAAGTATGCCATGAAGGAACCACAGAATGCTAAAGGACACAGACAGATAGACCACAAAGGCGCACGGAAGTCCCTAACAGTTCCACACTCCGAGAGCTTTGAAATCTAGGAGCACACCTGAAACATAAGAAGGAAACGTTAGAACAGAAATGCTAGAAATGAAGTTGTGGTAGATCGGTAACTACTCCATATCTTTCACCGTCCGGTCGGTTGTCGCCATTGCATTTGTATCGCAGCTTTTTATATCTCAATATACTGTTCATTCAAACGCCTGTGCCAGCGAATTCTCTGGAAAAGAAACCTTTTCTTGGGAATCTTCCCGTATACAAGGCAGCAGTCGAATGTTTCTCGAACCGAACAGACACGTCTTTGTTTCGGTCTGCTCCATTGTTACGTTACGAGCAGTTGACTCAACCCTCTTTGATGTGCGGCGGTCGGCCGTTGTCTCTATGTTAATTAGACAAAAAACATATAGATAGAATTTTGTAGGAATAATTTCTGGAAGCGTTGTACTCACATGATTTCACCACTCTTCTACAAACTATTCCTACGAACACATATTTTTGTTAATCAAGATAAACAAATGCCGACATTATTTCATTCCATACGCTCTTGGAGATACAATGGATAAGAGAAAATACAGTTTTAAGCGATAGTCAAGCCTTTTAAGAACTGGTCACTATGTGATGTTTGAAATTCCATTGTTTGCATCGCTCAGAGAAAGAAAAAAAATCAACATCCTATTTGAGAAAATTATTAAAGATCTGAAATATCTTATCCCAGAAAATATTTATTTGACATAAACTGTGTACTTAATTTTTGTGTAATAACATTTTGTCTGTGTCTTCCGTTTACTAGTTATATAAAGGTTATTCAAAATCAATAGGACTTCATAGGCTACTAAATTTGAAGAAATACATTTAGATTGTCATGAAAACATCTTAAACATGTGATATTTTAATAAAGATCGTTTCGAACATTTTTGAGAAAATCAACATTTTCAAAATAATGTCCTTGTGATATGTAATTTATGAGTATGTGCGGGGTCAAGCTGCTGGTCATATCACTTATTCCTACCACATTTGCCAGAGATATACAACACGGTGCCCTATCTCTTTCATTTTTATTTATTTATTTACTTAGCAGGCCGTGCCTTCTTAGCTCCCTCTTTCCTTACATCGCGCTCGCAATGCCTCTGAATTATTTGGATGAAATTTCACATAAATTTTTTATGAATGCCAAAGGAGGATCTACCTGTAGCGAAGGATTTAGCTTATAAAAACCTCTACCATCTCCATGTCAGACCAATGGAAGTAATTATTCACTAACTTCTAGTTCTCCCATAATCTCGAGAAAAACTGGCAACCTGGTATGATTTTGTATTCTCAGTACATCATAGCGGCTTATCCGGGCATGGAATGGAATAACATAATTATTAATAGAAAGAGATCATTAACCAGGTCTTAAAACATTTGACCATCGCTTAAAGCCTTCTGTATTCCCATATTCTTCTCGCACCTACAAGAAAAGTAACAATGAAATACTTTTTGGAAGTGCTTATGTAGCTCTGCATATATTTGCGAACAGCTTTTCTCCAAATTGAACTACATTAAAAGCCTGTGTCGCAATAGATTACGCGACGATCGCTTGGTGTATCTTCTAAGGCTTCGACTTTGTCTCCAAATGTTGATAGACTTCTTAAACGTAAGTAGTACCAAAGAAGTCACTAATGAACAGGTGTTTTTCGCATAAGACTTAAAAGTGCGTTCGTAAATCAAAGGCAACCGCCACTGCAACACAGTGCACGGCTAGGACTAAAGATAGGCGAAGTCCGCGTATAGTGGAATGAGGTAAATCCAACCTCCACTCTTTCACAAACGTTGGACATCGCTGCTTATAGAGAAAGTACTAAGTTTGTAACCCTATTGAACTCATAACTAGCTTATAATGATCGACCTGTTTTGTAAACAGTTGACTGTTTTCGTGTTAGGAACCAAACGGCTGAGAGTCATCACTCTCCGAGCTGATATAAGAGGGCCTTGAACCCGACGAGAAAGTTAACGTAACGATGGGGGGTGTTAATTACTGTGGGAAGGAAAAGTTAGTAAAGCCGTTTTCACGTGAATGGATATACCAGGGGAGGGAGATTGCCTTAACCGCTAGGGTTTTCCAGACCAGAGATTCTCGTCTACTTAAAATTCTATTAGCTGGCGAATAAAGGCAATGTTCGGATCACTGAAGGATTATACTCAAATTTGTTATTGGGGGAAGATCAAAGGGGTGCAATCAGTTGTTGTTACCAGTAAAACTGATGAAGTTTTGTTGTGCCTGCTCATAAAATTTTCACAAGGGAACGACAAATTACAAGCTAATCACAGCTGTATTTACACCATTCCATTTTTCGCTTGACTTATTTTTTCTATCTTTATATTAAAGAGAGGAACGATTGCATTGCCATGTTGTACCACAATTATGAGGCTTAAAATAATTTGAATTACATACGTTACCGGTAAACATACGATACCAGTATTTGTGTCGTGTTTGTTATCACAAAATAAAAAAAAAATCCGACAACAATGAACGCGGCGTATAACAAAGGATTGCTGCAACCTTCAAGAGACATCCGGCGGCCGGCGTGCTTGTTGAAGTCGAGAAAGGTCCATGTTACGTCATCTCCACAATATAAATAGGTGAGGAAACAGCAAAGGAGATAATTAGATATGAGTCGGTGTGTCAGTGAGTACGAGAAGCTCTGTGTGTATGTGTGTGTGCGTGCGTGCGCACGGGGGTGGGTACTGTCGTGAAAGATATGTCGCGTCAAAATGAAGTTTTAACAGGTGTCGAGTGATTGTATCGTTACTACTTGAGAGACGGAGAAAGCGAAGAAAGACAGTGGAAAGAGTGAGTCAAGGTTACGAGAAGTAAGCACGGGGACTGTAGGCTGTGTTAACATCATTAGAAAAGAATTTTGTTTTTGTGAAAAGGTTAAGAACAAAAATAAGGCTATAGAACAGTAACTGGACTGATTTTGTCGTTCAGCAACAATAATAATTGACCTAAGGGCAAGTCTTGAGTTTTTAAATCCTGTGATGCCTTTGAGGTTCAAACAAATATAAATAAATAACCACCAATCAAGCGATCCGCATATAGCAATCAATACTTCGCCGTCTACGCACATTCCCACACACATGAAAGTATAAATACCTATTCTTGCGAATGAAATAAAGCTACTGTTTATTTAATAATTAATGTTAAAATTGTAAATAACATTCTTATAAATTAAATATGTCTGCTCCTTTTTTGAAGGTATATTTTTAAAGGTTGAGCATATGTACAAATTACTTTGTGTATCATTGTGTCAAGGCCAACAACAATAAAAGTTGAAGATGCAACTATCGATTCTTTTATGTACGAGTCGGTACAATCGAATAAGAAATGTCGGGTATCAGTAACAGCAACATACAGCGTACAATATTAAAATATTTTATAATCAGGGTCGAGCATACATACAAAGTTGAGTATAATGGCAGTTAAGATGTTTGTATGAATATTATGAAAGTCGTATCTTAATTGCTGCCATTATGCTCGCGTTGCATAGTATACGGTTTTTCTGATTATTATGACATGAATACAAATATAAGATTTTATTTGAATCCCTTGTAAAATTTGCATGAAATACTAATGGAATATAAAAAGCGCGCAATTGTTAAACAGTAATCCTCTTTTTAAATGGTTTATTTTCCACGGATTCCCACATTATAATCTCCATATTGTAATTTTTAGAGGTATTGGTTTTATTTCTGTCAAAATACATTTGTAAATGATCTGACTTTGTAATTCTGCGCATAATTATTTTAATATCATTGCAGCATCAGCAGCCAGCAATGATATGGATTACTCATAGGTATATGTTATTTTAGAGATGGTATTACACACTGTACCAGTGATTTTTGTTAACGTGAAAAAGCGCTATAACACGTGCTTGTGAAACTTTTTAAGGCAATGTATCGTTGAAATTTGGCGAAAATTGCGGAAAATGTTTATTTTTACCTTTAGCATTTTTATTATACTTATAGTTTGTACTTTAATGGCACACTTTCGTTTTCCCAATATCGGTCGTTTTTAAAGGTCCAGGAGGGCATTTAAATGTCCCAGTGTTGGTGGGTGTTCCTTGTTAAACTTCATCAAATGCAATTTTTGTTTTCAGTGGGTTTGATTTTAGTCTCTTGCAGGGAATTTTGCTTTAGAGAGGTTGTGAGTTGGCTGTGCTGAACTGAAATCGATATATCGAGCTCAAATGTCGCGAATCTCACACGTGTTTTGCTTGTAAACAGAGAAGTGCAGTCAGTGTTCTGTAATTCTGTTATCTTCCCCGGTTAACTCAGTGTTCTGGTTATATATTAGGCATTGTTTAGATATTTAACAGGTTTTAAGTCGTTCATTAGTTTATAGTCAGGCAGTACATTTCCAAATTTTGTGAACAATGGAAGGCGAAACGACCAGGTAAATTTGAAATTCGCAAAAACAGCTATTGTGACCAAGAAGAGAACAGCAGAGGGTCTTAAATATGGTTCTGGGGAATTTTAAGTTGATTGGACTTAGGTGAAGTACAAAAATATGTTGTTATACTTTAAAATACGTTTTTTTCACTATTTTGTCAGCATTTTTCACTATTCAAAATGCTCTTTGGACCATATTTTATAATTTATCCTGAAATTTTCATGAGAGCTTCAGGGATTAAAGAATTAAAATTTCTCATGCACTGGTTAAAAATATTAAATAATTGTGTTGAAATTATATATTTTTCATAACCCAAAATGAAAAAATTGAATACACAAATAATTTGTATACAAAATATGGTCTTTCTCTTTAGCTAATTAAATATAATTTTTAGAGGTATTACTTCTATTTCTGTCAAAATAAATTTGAATATAATGTGACTTTCTAACCCTGTGCATTATTATTTTAATATCATATTAGCCTTGGTAGCCATATATAATATGTATTACTCGTATTTGTTGTTTTAGAGGTGGTATTACACGGTGTTTGGTATCAGTGATTTTTGGTAACGTGAAAAAGCGCTATAGCACCTGCTTCTGGAACTCCTTAAAGTGTGTAGCATCGTTGAAGACAACGAGAATAAAGTATCCAATTCCTGAGCGTCGCTTGAGAAATTGGTGTCTAGGGAAGGGCAGAATGCGCCGTTATTCTTCAACGTCTGCTACCAAGTCTGTTCTTTGTGTAGAGATTTGTGATTGTGGAAGCTCGAGAAGAACCAACTATATCGCTAGAAAAATACTTATTGTACACCAATGGAAACCATTAATTTGCAGCCTTTAGTTCGTATTAGCCTAAAACGTAACACTATAAAGGATGTTTACTCAAAGTTACTATAAAAGTGTTTCTTGTTATTTTCATATACCTATATGAGCGTTAAAGAATACGATAAGGGTATTTGTGTCATAAATATATCAATTTTTTCAAAACTTTATTTTTGTTTTTCAAAAATCAAAATCCTTGCAATTGTAGTCTAATGTAACCATGGCACTAGTTATTTTCCGTGGGCCCTACCCATCCTTTACTATGGCCACAGGACTGAGAAATTTAATGCAATAAGCAATAAAAGTAGAGCATATTTCAAACACAAAATCTAAACATGTGCAATTGGTGAGAGAGCTTTTGAATCAATTGGTAAAGCAGTCATTTTCTCCAAGAACTATGCACGTTTACCACTAAGTGACAAATGAAACAACTTCATAAACACAACTTCAACTGTCCCCCTTCAAATGGTAGTAACAATTTAGCATTTGTTAAGCATTGTTAAGCAATGTTAAGCATTGGTAAAAGTACAGCTTTATGAAACTATCCACGAACGAGTAGACTCCCTATATATGGTAATTATATGGTACTCCCAATGAAATATTTTTAAAATTTATGCTATAGGTAATTATTTATGTATAAGAATATATGAAAATTAATGTATGGTAGCTAGCTTTACGTTTTGGTCTTATTTCAAACAAATTTGTTTACTTTTCTTTGTTGTAGGTAAGTGCAACTTCTTCATTAGCTGCATAGAATACCACTAGGTAAGCTCAAATGTATTTTAATATCCAGTAATAATTTGTTATGTAGAATTTAGGCATTAATTTGACTCATATCCAAAACTAATATTGTAAGCGCAAATAAATGCATAAAGAATTATTCAAATGTGCGAATCAATGAGATGAAGAAAGGTTCAAATTCAAAGAAGAAAAACGTTTCAGTAAACTATGTTTTTGGTTTAAATATACACACCTGAAGCTATTAACAGTGAAGTAAATTGATCTACAAATAACACAAGGTTTTGCCAGAAATTTGCCAAGATACCGATAGTTTAAATCATAACAGGCATTTAGATATAAAGAGGTTAGAAAATTCAATAAAAATACAAATAGATCATGACATTTTCTCAATAGAAAGAAATACTTTTGAAACTTCTGCAAAATTTCAGTTGAATATTTCCTTAAAGTGAGGTTAAATAAGTTAGTAAATGTTTGGATATTGTTTAAAGACTGAACTGTAAATTTAAATAGTATGCCAAAAATGGAGAAGCTTTAACTAGAATAGAAAAAGTTTTCAATTTTCAATTTAAATGTAAGCTTAACCCCACAGAAATAAAGGAAAACAAAATAACCTCAGTGCTACTATTTTAGAAAGTTATATATATGAATGCCTGGAGACGAAATCAAGCGATATTTTGAAGCAAAAGTTCAACAGTTTGATTTCACTGAATGCCCTCTGAGTTTGGAGTTGATCAATTTCCTAAAGGGACTTGCAGATTCTTATCGTTTTCTAATGAAACATGGTTGCTATGAAATATTTGCAGCAGATTGAAATGTAATGAAAGTTGAGATTGTGTTGAATCAAAGAGAAGTCCCTTGGGTAATGTGCGAGCTTCATTTGGGGCCATAAAAAGACGAAAACTCTGACAGCTGCTGCTTGGAACGTAATAATGTACGACTGGCGTAGGATGGTAATAAGGGAATGAATGAAAAACCAATAAAGAAAGACGGGCTTTGTGGAGGGAGTCATACTGGGAATATATGACCTTCTGCTTTCAATTTCCCGTCTTTTAAACTTTGAAGTCTAGAGTTCTTTTGATTCTACACCGCTTTCATGTGCATTTTACTTATATCTAATATTAGACTCCATCGCTTTCGTTTTACTGTGATAGATAGAGGGCCTTAATATGGGCCGTTAGCTGCAGATATTTTGATAATGATACCTTATTATATATCTACTTACTGAGTTGTATGGGTCAGGTGTCACATCCTTGAAAAGTATTAAACTAAAATACCAACTTTGGTTTTTAACCGACTTTTTGTTTTTTACTTATGGCGTACACACACACACACACACACACACACACACACACACACACACACACACACACACGGACCTTATAATAAACTGCTTTTTTGGATTCATGGGGCCTCAAAACATATTTCCGGTGAAGTCTCGACATCAAAATTTTAGGTCGAATCAGGGTTGCCAACATTTAAAAGTAAAATTATCGTACCAGCCACTCGAAATTATAGATTTGGATTCAAAATTATCGTACATCATAAAGCAAACGCTACAACAATATTATATCAGTATAATACTTATGAAAATATAAGAGTAATGATGTTCATTATATCCACTTACAAGATTGATGACCTCATCAAATATTACAACTTTAGCACTTGTGTTCCTCGCACTGTTCATCTGAAAGTTCAGCTTCCTCAACCGTTGCAGCATTGCACAAATTTGTTGTTGAGGTAAACCTTAACACCTCGGTGACTTGCAGAGTTTATGATCTACCACGTTCTTTCATAAGTTGAGACGGCAAAATGGGTTCATTTAGCGTATCTAGTGCCAATCTGTTTCTAACTTTGGTTTTTATTAAACCCAGTTTAGAAAAGAGAAGTGCTTCTGTAGGGCAAGGAAACCTCTGATAATGCAAAGGTCGCTAGTCCTTTGAAATCAGTATTTCCACCAAGGTGACATGTGTTTAACAGCACTCCAGAAACTGTCAGGTTCAGGCATGTTCTTCATTTCACACGGAATAGCACGTATTCCGAGTTTTCTGCATTAATCGTCAATTTTCTGAACAGTGCCTCCTTCATTGAGATTATCAGACCTAGGCACACTGGCAATAAGAGGATAAAGGGTAGCAGACTTAGTAGGTATGGGGTGGAGACAGACAATGAGGACAAAAGTGGTGTTATTTGTAATTAGTTTCACTTCGCTGGAGTGACAAACCAGTGAAAATTATATTTCGCCGATATCGAACTATCATACATTCAAATTATCGTACACCCCCATAATTATCGTACGGGTTGACAACCATCGTACAGACATTAAAATTATCGTATGCCCCCATAATTATCGTACGAGTTGGCAACCCTGGGTCGAAAACACAATACTTCCCCTACTCGCTATATGCAGTGAAGAGCGTAAAAAAGCATGTGAAAGCAACACATCAAAATGCTAATACAATTTTTCAACATTATTCTTAAATTTTCTCTGTGTTTTTTAAACAGACACCTCGTTAGTGTAATGATGATAAGCTCATCTTTAGAAGGATAGGTGTTCTTTTGTGTACAAAAATTCCCCTCAAAAGCTTCGTAGCCTTTGAGATGCAGCTTGAGTTTTTAAATCCAAAGGCTTCAACATCAGAAGTCTGGCTATGACAGTCGACTGCCGAAGAAGATCTAAGACCAATATAAGGGCACTGTCTTCGGAGGATTCAAAGGCTGGTGGAAACAAATCTCCATATACCTCACGCATGCACGCCTAATGATGTCTCAGATCTCCCAAAAACGACGCCGTCTCTTTGTGACGTCATGGGGAAGCCCCACAAAGCCATGCGCCCCTTTGTCTACCCTGCGATGTAATTAAAACCATAGGGAACCTCACAAGTCCTTACGTTATTAAAGCCACAGGATACCCCACAAACCTTGGCAAGCAGGTACGGCCGCAAGGTTGTCACATTTTATCAAGTTTTAATCACATGGATCAATATTAACGCCTTCTTTTGCTGTTTGATTTCGCTCCTTCACTCAAAGCGTGTACTGTTAAAGAAGCCTTGGCAAGGCATACTCAAAGACTAATCGCTCTTCTGTCTTGCTTCATTAATGGGGAAACTAAATATCGAAAATTAGTAAAATTACAATTTTAGTTTTCTGTTCAGTACTGCAAATTTCAATAGCCTTCTTAATTTTATATAAATTTATTAGTTTGTGTATAATAAATGAGCATCTGACGCAAAATTTAATGGTGGGTGGCTCCACACAACATCCAATCACAGGTTTGCCACACCTTGCGGTCTTGTATTGTTACACACGCTGTAAAGTCAGGATATAAATAAGATTTGCATCCACAAAATTTATTTGCACAACAGGTAATACAAAGCAATGCTCAGCTATCGGCCGCCATTAAATTTTGTGCCTCCAATAATTATTGTAGTACCTCAAAAATATGTTTTTCCTCGAGATAAGACATAGCCTTTATGACATAACTTATATGATCTAATAAAACTTTTATGGATCACAAACTACTAAACCTGAGACGCAACAGCCCTTTCTAGGCCAAGGCCTACCGCCCGGCCGCTGCGCCCACCACCACTGCCCACTGTAGGTGTCGTGAATGGGTATGTAGTGCTCGAAGGTACTCAGAGCTCCGATCTGTCCCGGACGTTTATGCGGTCTTCGCTTCCAGTGGTCGTAACTTCTAATCCCTACGCCGGTAGCGGGAATCGAACCCGCGTCGTCTACTTGGTAAACTGCACCGCTACAGCCGCGCTAAGAAGACGACCAGCCATAGTTATAGCTCGTAAAAATGTTAAATGGATACAAATAAAAACCAAATAATTCTAATGTTTTTATTTTTTCAAGTGATATTACTACTGTTATTTTTTATTCTGAATTCTGTACGTCACAGAAAGGTCATAAATGTTTCACTTCGGAGTAGTGAAGTAAAGTTTAGTCCATATTTAAGGCATCGGAAGTAAGCGCTCAAACAGCATTTTTATCTGTTTAATGTAATTTATTTGTAATTTGTTTTGAAATGCATTATCATTGGTTGCAACAACTCAAGCAGAGGGCGGAAAGAACTTTGATGCACTGTCATAGGTTCGAACACATGTCTTCATATCACCGGTACGACCGAAACTAGTAACTCTGCTCGACCACCACAGCCCTTTTAAACACCAATGTTAGTTGAGGCATGCGGGAACAATCCATCACTTCGTAACTTTACCGGGTGTTACGACCCATTAGCGTAAAGCTACGGTTCTATTGGTGTGCTTTCATTAATAAACATGCCTCAAGCTTGCTATAAAAACTACTAAGTGTTGCCATTTATGCGAGCACTGCATTATTAAACTGTTAAACATTTGGTGGTGTGACTGTACAATTCCATTTTGAATGCAGGCGGATCTTTGATTGGTTATAAACAATCACTATCCCGTGTTACAGATCTGCCATTTTATTTTAACTCATTTGGAAAGTAAATCTGTTACGAGAGGTTCTCGTTCTTCAGGAGTTTTTGGGAGGGTGTGTGTAGAATGTAGACTTCAAAAATGGTTTGGAATTAGTGTAAGAGTAGGATGTTTTTGGAACGGATTTTTATCGCCAATACCTTTGGTTCCTTAATTCACTTATTTACTGAGATATTAGCCGTGTTCTGTCGATACGCATATGTGAAGTGTAGAGTATACGGCTCAGATAGACTTAAGGCAAACTTGCTTCTTACTGGGTTGCATAAATTAGAAAATAAACAAATGTTATGTATTGAACTCATCTTGCTCTTGTACTACTCTATAAATTTCTTGTTCCTCTTCTAGATGTTACTCGAGATAAACATTATATAAATTATATTATTGGTAATTTTCTTGAAGGTGCAAGGAGAATACTGTAGGATTTACGCGATAGTCCAATGTTTTGAAGCTGGTCGCTAAATAGAGGCTTCGAAATTCCGTTCTCTATATACGGCCAAGCGATAAAATAGGGAATAAAGACACTAACTTTCAGGGAAGTTAACTATTGCAGAACTCGAACAAATAACAAGGAACATCTCCCAAATGGTTCACTTCACAAAAGTGCATTTGGTCGTAAATCGTGTGCTTTGACGAGATACACATTTTTTGTACAGTAAAATTTCGTCAATCTCTTACGGTGTACCAGTTATACAAAAGCCATCAAGAGTGAACAGGACTACAGATGCTATAACAAGAAAATGCAAAATATAGGTTTAATTTGCCTTAAAAAGATATTAAACATATAGCATTTTAATCAAAATCGTGAGACATTTTAATAAAATCAAAATTTTCGAAAAATTTTCTATGTAAAGGGTAGTTTAGGGTGAAGGAATTTTCTTCAAAATCTTGTGGAATCCTTGAAAGATGTTAAACTATTATTTTTTTTATTTTTATTTATTTTATTTATTTATTTATTTATTTATTTATTTATTTATTTATTTATTTATTTATTTATTTATTTATTTATTTATTTATTTATTTATTTATTTATTTATTTATTTATTTATTTATTTATTTATTTATTTATTTATTTATTTATTTATTTATTTATTTATTTATTTATTTATTTATTTATTTATTTATTTATTTATTTATTTATTTATTTATTTATTTATTTATTTATTTATTTATTTATTTATTTATTTATTTATTTATTTATTTACTTATTTATTTATTTATTTATTTATTTATTTATTTATTTATTTATTTATTTATTTATTTATTTATTTATTCATTTTTTGCTGTTTAACGACTCTTTTCACTCTCTCTCTCACACACACGCGCACACACATGCACACACAAACGTACCTTTTTCTAAAACTGCTATTTTTTGCATTCATGGGGCCTCAAGACATTTCTGGTGAAATGTGGACATTGAAATTTTGAGTCCAATATAATACTTCCCCTACTCACTCTGAGGACTAGAAAAAATTAAAATTATTTTGTTAACGACGCTGTCAATTGCCAGGATCACATCAGCGTCGCCGGTGTGCCGGAATTTCGTCCCGCAGGTGTTCTTTTACATGCCACTAAATCTACTGAGATAAAGTTGTCGTTTTGAAGCACACTTAAAAAACATCGGTCTGGGCCGGATTTGAACCGGCGACCTTGGGGTCAGTAGAGCTATAAATAGTAGAGAACGTAAAAATATAAAAAAATAGGGCTGGTGATTCACCTGGTAAATTTTGTGTAGTAAAGCTTGCCGTGTAGTTTGAAGAAGATTCCATACCTCAACCTAAGACCATAGAGGAAGAACTAACTATTCACAACTATTCCTATAAATACTGTCCTTGCTTACTGAATCCAAAGCGAGAAAATCAACTGTTGTAGCTTACGGTAGCATTAATTTGTTTGCGGCTGTGTAAAGCTGAACTGAATCCCCCGTCTCGTGCAGTTGCTTAACAACAGAAAGTGTTATTCTCGACTGAAGAACGATATATCGACAACAGTGAAGTCCAACAAATATACGTGTAAATTTCATTCACTGAATAGCTTCCCACGATATATCGATGTTTCAAAACGTGATCAATCAGATGTATAGATTACATCTTTTCATTTTAGTGTACAAAATTGGCGAGAGAGCGAGAAATTAAAAACAGCGTGTATTTGGCTTTAAAGGGAACACCGCTACACTATTTGTTAATTTAATTTGAATGCCTTCGCATTCCCTCATATTCCGCTGCAAACGCGCTTTTTAAAACTTTTAATGAAAAGTATACCGTAATATGATTTTGTTTTCATTCCTTATTCGAAAGTTGTTAATATGACAGCGAGGTAATTTTTGTTGTTTGTAGTCCGCTAATTGAATCCTATGTGGTGTAAATCGATTTTAATGAATCTGCTAGAAATGCGGGTATTTATGTAAGGCAATATTTACTATGCATAAAACAATTATACAAATGTAATTACGCCGGTATGATCTTTTAATTATATTCAACAAAGTATGTAATTATTCGCCATGAGGATGTGCAGAGAGGTTACGGAAACAATAACAGGGGTGTGTAAATTCATTAACAATGACGGGATTACAGCGCTTCCAAACTGCAAAGCTGGGTTGAGGAGATAAGCGAAATTCTGTGGCAAGGCTGAACTGTTTTTGGAGTTATTTCAACACTTGAGCAAACAATCAAAAGTAAGAAGTATAAAAAATATGTAAGTGAGACTTAAGAATAGCAGTGGGGAGCAGAATAGTAGAGGTGATATGAGTCATCAATCATGTTCAACATCTACTAAAGGAATTAAATAAAATAAAGAGGTGGCATAAGAGGATTGGAGTTGTTAGTGGCATGATATTGCCAACAAAACTTACTCCAAGGGACGTGCTAACCCATTGGCACAACGCCCATCCAGGCCAAGCCCTACCGCCCGACCGCTGCGTCCACCACCTCTGACCAGGACAGGCGTCATGAGTGGGTTACAGTAGTGGAGGTGGGACGTGATCAGCGCCCCGGTTCCTCCCGGCCGGTAATGTAGTCTTCTCCGCTACTTTTCAATTAATTGGCCCCTCGGGGACCTAACGAGGCTGAGTGCACCCCGTACCAGACCTCCCAGAGGGGGTAAAATCCACAAGCCGGTACCGGGGGGTTGAACCTGGGTCAGGTGCGCGCCAGTCAGGTGCGCTACCACTGCGCTACTGAGGCGGTCCTAACGGACATACCACTGCGTCTAAAATCGAGGAGGATGTGCCAGGTGCTGCAGTCTGTGTGCCGCATTCACGAGCTCTTGGGTGACCTCCTTTACCAATGGTTCTTTTTTTAGTGGTTTCCCCGGAACGTTAAGCGAATGGTGGGAATAATAGTTGCATCCCTTGAATTTCCTGTCCCTTCATTTCAGCGCGCTTCTTATTTACTTCACCCTAGTTGACTATTTTAGGGTTGTAAGTGGGGCAGCTTGGTAACTGTATAAAAAGATAGAAGTGCTAATGTTAGAAATAAATTAACCAACATTGTATATTTTATATTCAGAAAATATATAAATATAATCAACACTTTCCCGTCTGCGCACATTACCACGCAGTTCAATGTGAAACCATCGATCCTCGAACGTTCAATCGAATAACTAATTCGAGTTTATAAAAACTAAAAATGTCGGACACGAGTGGAAGTCTAATTTTGAAAGGTATCATTTGTCAAGTCCAACATAACAATAATTTTGCATTTATTTGAAGGCAGAACTATCGATATTCGTATGTGTAATCGCAAAACAAGAACATGATTAAAATGTAGGACACCAGTGACAATAACATGATCATAGAATATTGAAACATTTTATAAATGTTATAAAATTAGATATATGGTCGAGCATATAGTCGTATGAAACTTGAGTACAATGCCAAATAAGCTTTCGTTCATGATATACTAATTTTGTTAAGTGTTACGATGTCTACTCCCTCAAAGAAATCAGTTTTTAAACCTAGAGAAACAAAATCGAAATATCCAATCCTATATCACTTTATAGTTGAGTACTGTGGTTGAACTAAATTTGTGGTTTGAAACAAATGATCTCTAAACCCATGACCAGCTTAGGTTTAGGAATCCAGCCATGTAGCTGCAGCTAAAAGGGCGTTAGAAATAATTCTGGCGTACGGCGTTAAGAAGCGAAATCCCAAACGCATTAAATGGGTTGTATTTGTGGTACCATTTCCTGGTTACAGTCATGATCTACCACCCGGTGCTGACCTCGTGACCACAGACACAGAGGTAAATGATCAAGCAGTCAATAACCGGATGATATGCGGTCACCACAATGAACCTCCAATTGTCATTCTTGGTTGAATTGGACCAGGATTCGTTACCTCTGATACCACACCAAAACGACCGAAACCTGATGAAAACTATTCTCCCAGCAGAACCTTGTATTTGCTGCTGTTTAACCTCAAGGAGAAAAACAATGAATGGTAAGACATGACGCTCTCTTTCTAGCTCACTAGGTCAGGATATAGGACAGAAAAATCGTATATGTTACATACACATGCCTTTCTCTACTCACAATCGTTTGTGTTTATATCTCTGCAAGCTACATTTACAAAAGTTTGTTTTTCTATATATTAATAAGCACTATAGATATTGTAAAAAACGACCAGTACATGAATTCCACTTCTGACACCAACGACAAAATTGACTTTTCTGTCACTTTATTGTCTTCTAAAACTTAATTTTCTTCTCATCGTTAAACAATCTATAGTCTTCCGTGCTATCACAATTTCGGTCTGGGTGATTCAGTTGGCTAGACGCTGGCCTACTGATCCAAAGGTCGTAGTTTTTAAGTGTGCGTAAAACCGACAGCTCCATGTCAGTAGATTTAGTGGCATGTAAAATAACTCCTATGGGACGAAATTCAGGCACACCGGCGCAACTGATGTGATCCTGACAACTGAAAACAACAAAATAAGAAAGTGCTATCCCAGCTTTTACTTCTCGTAATCTTGCTCAGTCCTTTCAGTGTCTTTCTTCACTTTCCCTGTCTTTCATACACTATGACGTTCATTGAATCTTCTTACAACGCACCGAAATATGCGCAGCTCTCACACACTGACCGACTCATGTCCGTAACGGTCTCTACTGTTTCCTCGCCTCATTATATGGAGGGGATTACGTCATATGGACCTTTCTCGACTTTCACACACACGCCGGTGAAGACGTGGTCAGATCTTTCTCGAAAGTTCTGGAGAAAGTCCCTTTTTATGTACCATTTCATAATTGTTAGTCACCTACGCACAAACAGTCGTACCAGGCAGCCCGACCTTGAAAGCCTTTGCCCGCTTGCCGGGCATGTGGCGTGAAACAACTTAGCCCGTCCGCCCTTTGTTGTGCGCGATACCGGCGTCACAACATTATTTGAAATAGGAAAAAAAACCGTTGTAACCCCGTTGGGCAAACAACGGTGTCACAAAACACGAGGATAGCACAATCGCAAGCGTATGCATAATTAACTGCTTTGCAGGTGTCGAGTGGAACACCATCTTCCATAAGGATTATGTTTTCCATGACGTGATTTTTCAGTCAAGGGATGATGAAGTTCTCTTACATGCTGTGATAGAGCTCTGTATTAACTACAACAGTCTGCCTTATTCCATTATTCTATTCGAGGAAATAGTATCTAATGATTTATTGTGAAGTGAAGTTTTAAATCCTGAAGTCCTTGTTGAATTAAAATCTTATTATTGGCCCAGAATAATGAAATATGACACATATGTCATATTGATCGTGTCAGCAATAGACACTTCTCAATAATGTGGCCTCCATGATCTCTAGATTTCAATGCGGCCGACCTTCGATCGTGGAGTTATCTTAAAACATGAGTTTTACTGATGCGTCCATCAACCCCAGTGCAAATGAAACAAATTGTCAATATTCCAAGGTAGTATCTGCAAAATTGTTGCATGGTTTCGCCGACAAAATGCTGTTCTTAAACAGAACTTCGAACCTTGGGCAACAATGATGTTTCTTTTTCTTTTTTCTTTCTTTCTTTCTTTTTTTTTTCTTTTTTTCTTTCTTTTTTTCTTTTTTTCTTTTTCCTTCTGTTTTTCTAATATTTTGTGAATTGGTTAGTGACACTGTATTTATTAACATTTGCTAATATACTATTTACATCCAAGTGTTTATTTGATAATATATTGCACTCTAAACGAATTAATTTTATCTTTTGTCAGATCCAGAGGATCTTGATTCAGGTTAGAAGTTATATATTCTCGACTGGTCATGGAGTGCCACAGGGTTCCGTATCGGCACCATTGCTTTGTTTTTCTCTGCAAATGATTTAAATCATAGCACGATAATTTTAAAATAGAAGTAAAAAATGAAGTAAACGCGTCTAAAACTGTTGTATTGCAAATAAATTAATTTTGAAAGTTCACAAATTGCCTGCTTATACCTACTTTTGTAATAGAAAGTCTAGGACGTTTCATTTGATGGTACTATTTTAAAGTCTCATGATAAAAGCAAGCTTTTAGATATTCTTTTAGACCAAAACGTTATCTGGCGAGATCAGGGCTAGTATATAAGGCTGATAGGAATAAAGTACAGATAGTTTCATAAATGTATCTTAATATGTATTCCCTTGGTTGTTTTTTCTCCTCGTCTAACAGTTTTTCCATGAACCAATCACAACGCTTTTGCTATGGTTGTAACTGAGCCGCAAAATGAATGCCGCCTGGCGTATAGGCTGTTAGTTTTGCTTCACATATATAAAAAGTTGAGCTATGTAAATAGTCTAACACACTTAATTTTGCAAAGATGAATTAACTTTGGAAAGTAGTGCAATATTAACAGTTGCTTGAGTTTGAGAACGAACCTTTTGACAATTTGTTAACATTCGTTTTGTTATCTTAATGCGGAAAGCATACAACCCTTTAGCCATTTATGTACTGGGATGAACGAACTGAGCACATCATTCCTGCGCAGAATCCTTGTGCGCATCTTACTTCAGTTACTTGTATAGCTTCCGTACAGTAATGTTTTAACAGCAGTGTGACATGTACCACTACACAGCTGCTGAAGTGGCCGACATGAGTTCCAGCACACTTTGATGTAAATGTAGGGAATTTCCTCAACGTAGCATATTCAAATCGATCGATTGGTAGAGGTGGACAGTTCCATGGCCAACATGGTTGCCAGATTTGATACCTCTCGAATATTTTCTGTGGAGTTATATGAAGAGTATAGTTAATGGCACTACTGTGGCGTCAGCGGAGGACCTAATGGCTCGAGACCACGGAGCGATTGAAAATCTTCAAAGATAACCCAATATATTGGATCATTTGCAGGATGCTCACTACCGCCGATGTAGACTCTGCAATATGCAGGAGATACACAGTTCAAAGCCCGTAGACAGTTCGATGTTGGGTTTATTGACGAAATGTGAACGTACACCCATCTTACACTTCGATGGCCACAGCGTCCAAACCGTGCATTTGCGGACAAGGGTTCATATTTGAAAGCCGATCAGTTAGCCATCCCGCACGACATAATAAGCATTGTCGCTATTTTTTTTCGGACATCCTGTATATATATTCACAAACAAAGGCTGATTCAGTTACCTGAAGGAATGGGGTATGCAGTTCTATTTGCCTCGACCAGTACAGCAGAATGGTTTAAACATATTGCCGGTGCACAAGGTGCATTCAAGTATGAAGCGATCCTCACTAACATGATATTGGCAGACTATAAGGTAATTCTGGCGAGGATATGTCTGGAGCTGCGCAGCGCATGTCGCAGTTGGACCAGTTGAGGTTTCCGGCGAGACGACCGTCTGCTTCCTGCCAAATCTCTTCGCCGATGATGCCGATAAGTGACGGGCAATTACAACGATTACAAGGCGGATGTGGCGTAACGGTAATTACCAACTGTAACCGTTTCCTATGTGCACTCAGAAAGTTTTCCCTGCTCTCTGCTATTAGGTTACATTTCGTAGCTGTGACCGATCAGTTTTCAGACTGCTACTTACAGTTTCAACTTGGCTCTGCTCGCAAACCGCAACCGAGATGTTGTCAGAGTTCATCTGTGATCCAAATGGCTTCAATCTCGTTTGCAAACCTTAATGGTCTGTACGGTTTATCACTCCTGTAAAATCGGGGACAAAGAAGGCTTTACTCGTATTCAGTTCTCCGTAACAATGGGACTGTGGTCGTTTAACAATTAGACAAAGCAAATTGCACCACCATTGGGTCCATCTCTACCTGACAAATAGGAAAGGAATAATAATTGTTCTTTCGCCGTGGATATGCTGTCTAAACTGGTAAATTGTCAAGTCTGCCTTTTCCTGACAATGCCTTTTCCTCTGTGGTCTAGGGGTATAGGGAGTAGCATAGATACGGAGGGGGATACCTCGCGAACCGCGACCAACTCGCACTATTGTGGTTACCACCCCCTAGGAGGTAGGGGTAAAGTGAGGGTACCACTGGGTTGCAGCTAGGTAGGCCACAGAGACGCGCGGAAGTCCCTAATAAGTGCTGAGATGTCTTCATCCCGGGGCCAGGCCCCATCGAGCAGTCACCACACACAGCAGGTCTGGTGTCGCAGAGGCGCCCCCTCCCCCTGCCGGAGCTAGCTCTCCGTGGTCCGATGGGTGTCACAACATAGACATTTTTATGACCCGGCATCTATTTTGATCATTTTGATCAGGTCCAAAAGTAGGTTTAAGCGCATTAATATCAATAATAAACAATGAATAAAATGTTAATGCTTGGGGGAAAATCCTATATCTAACTTACGTGAACTCCCACAAAACATTGTTAGTATAACAAATAATTTATAATTTGCACAGTTTTTCATGGAATAAAAACGCCTGTGTCACACAGGCACCCCTACCCCCAACGGAGGACATCGGCCGCCTAAACCCACCTATCGCCGAAAATAGCAGTTACCATGCGCAAGCATCCATGCCATCCATCCGGCACTGTCAACGTGACTTGACTGTAAGGTAAGGAAATGGGATGAAGAGAAATGATAGAAAGCAAACCGTGGTATGAGAGTACGTTAAGTACTTCATAGAGCACTAACCGAAATACTCGGCGTTGCCTCTGATTTGACGATTTATTCATAAAACTTTCGGACTTATTAGTGTGCACGTGCATAATAGCCTTTTGTTTCTTTGGAGCCATTTCAAATAGTACTTAATACACTCAAACAAATAATTAATCCTTTTACTATGCTACAAGAAATAACAAATAAGCTAAATTAATAAATAAAAACACCGGGAAAACACTATACAAAGCACACTTGAACCACGAATACAGGGAGAAAACCGAGTAGAGAAAGCCTGTGAATGTAATATGTTGCGTTTCTATTTCGATGATAGGAATGCATAGGAATGTCTTACTAAAAGAAAAGTGAGTACAGAAAACCGTGTGAATGTAAGACGTTGCATTTGTATTTCAATCACACAAAAAAACTGCATGAATTTTATGTCGAAGACCGAGTAGAGAAGAACATGTGAATGTGTCACATAAAAGAAGAGTAGAAAAAAACCACGTGAATGTAATTTGTATGTATTGCTTGCACAAATAAGAGTAGAGAAAGAAATGTGGTTGTGTTTAATAAAAGAAAAGTGAGTGGAAAAACCGTGTGAAAGTAAAACTTTGCATTTATATTTCAATCATAGTAAATTGTATGAATTGTATGTTGAAGGCCGAGTAGTCAAGGACGTTAGAATGTGTTAAGTAAAAAAAGCGAGTAGAGAAACTCATGTGAATGTAACACGATGCTTAGTAAAATGGATAGCATAAAAACCTCCATGAAAAAACATTTATATCTGCCTATTTTCGTATATGTAACGTAAATGATAGCGGCTAGAGAAGGTAATGTGAACGCAACGCATCAGATTTTCAGATTTTACCAACAATGAATTTTTCGGTTTCAAAACACCAACAGGTGCTTTTTCAGTGGAATCTCGAATACGAATTATTCTTTCTCTACTGGTAAGTAGGGGAAGTATAGTATTTCACCCAGAAATTCGATGTCGAGATTTCACCGGAAATATATGTTGAATCAAAAAATTACAAAAGGGTCCGTGTGTGTGTGTTTGTGTGTCTGTGTGTGTGCCTCTGTGTCTGTCAGTCTGTGGACAGCATAACTCAAAAACGAAAAGTCGGTTAGAAACCAAAGTTGGTATTTAAGTTTAATGTGCTTCAAGGATACGACACAAAGATTTTGGTGAAAATAGCCCCACCCTAAACTACCCTTTACATGGAAAACTGTTCGAAAATGTTTAGTTTCTTGAAAATAGCTCTAATGATTTTTATTAAAATGTCATATGTTTGAGATATTTTGATGACAAATTAAATGTAAATCTTGAATTTTCTGGCTATAGCCCCTGTAGTCGTATTTACTCTGGACGACTTTTGCATAACTGGTAAACCGTTAAGAGATGGACCAAATCATACTCTACAAAAATGTAGATCTTGCTAAAATACACAAGTTATGTCCCATAAATTTTCTTGTAGGGTGAACCATTTCGGAGATATTCCTTGTTATGTGTCCGAGTTTCGGAAAACTTAAAACTTTCGTGAAATGGATCAACGTTGTTCATTTTTGTATATGTTAAGTGTGCAAAGAGAACGGAATCTCAAAGCTTTAAAAGATTTGACTATCGCACAAAGCCTACTGTATTCTAAAATTCCCCTTGCACCTACAAGGAAATAACCAATAAGATAATTTGTACAAATGTTTATCTTAACTAACACGAAGAAGATATAGGAATAAGAGTTTCTAAGAATCGTTAGTACAAGAGTAGAGAAAGTCATGTGAGTGCAACACATCAGATTTTTTGGTTTGTACTTTAAGAGGCCTAAAGTGTAGAGAAAATAATAAACCTTTGTGTGAATATTGTGTAGAATGCTTATCTAATTAATGAAATTATACAATTTATAGGTTACCTTAATCGTAGCGACCCATAAGGAACCTTTGACAGATTTAACAATGTAACTGTTACAAATGACTGATGCCAAGAGGCGTCCCCTCTTGGTCCTTATCTGTATGGTGCTTCTCTGTAGCATGTGTAAAGATATTCCTTGCAATGCAATATTTCAAAAGGGCGAGCCTGCCTCTTGGGACCCTATTGTCACCCTACACTTCAACAACATTTACACAACACACAGTGGAATTCTGTTCCAAAGGCAAATAATCACCGTTAAGATTATGTTGTACCAGAAAAAGTGGGCTGTGATAGTTGTAAATATGTTCCGTTACACGATAATGCCAGACCTAGCATTTCTGTGTGTAAACACAACACAAAAAGTCGCAATGTGTTCTCGTTATTAGTACTTCTTCGTGCAAGTAGAGCTCGAAATTAGCAAAATATCTGCTGTGCTACATTCACATAGCCTTCTCTATTCACTCCGCTACACACAATTTCTTACAAAAGCGTATTATTTTATCTTCTTATTTCTGCAGTAAGAATTTTAAAAAGTGTTGCTATGTGACCTAATTAAAAGTTCATTTTCTTTGCATCACCACGAGAAAAAGACCAACAGCGAATTCTTAGTGGAGAAAAGCATAAGCTGCTAAAATTTCAAATAAATAACAAAGAATATCTCAGAAATTGTTAATGACACAGACTAAGAAGTAAAACAGCATAAATCATAAAAACAAAACAACTTAGAAGCTCAGAACATCCCCTTTTAAAATATATTCGAAACAACAATAAATTTAAATGAAATCTACTTCTCTACTTGTGATCAGGAATTATTTAAACAACTTTGTTTCACGATAGCCGAAAAATTGAAACGACCAGAGCCCAAAACAGCAGGCATTTTCCCTAGAAACTGCCGTACATGTATTTCCAGTGAAATCCCAGTATCCGACTTTGGGTGGAATACAGTTCTCGTTTTTAATCTACTGTGTTCTGTTAAAATATCCTCAGATACTTTTTGTAGAATACGATGTAGGTTAAACATCATTACAGTCGGATCTTTCCTCTATTCACATTTTGGTGACCTGCGGAACCACATCTGTTTGAAAAGAACGAGCTTGCAGCCAAAACTTCCCACTAGAATGGAATCGACCATCTTGTCCATCGGTGAGATAAATGAATCAACAGATATGGAGATTGCCTTTGGGGTAATAAATGTTCATAGGCAATTTTAGGCGTCTGGGTCGTTTTCATTTAACCGCCCTTCATAAAACTGTACTTTCCTTTTATGCTTACCTCAGCACAGAAACAAAATACTCGCTGCAAAACGTTTATTATCCTTTATTACAGCGCGGTCACTCTGAACTGTGAAAATATTACACTCTTGTGGTTGTAATGAAATTGGTGCTAATTCTCTACTGAGATTACACCACGCTTGTTATAGGTTTATTTTTTTAATCATATTTGTTAATTTTAATGGGTTCCCTTTTGTCAAAGGATAATTCGTTTTGAGTTATCCCAATAAAAAGGGGGCCAGGATTTGAATATTACATCCTTTTTAGTCCTAAATTGCGTTGTATAATCAAAACAAATCGATCATAGCAATTAGCGAATAAGTTTGGATTATCCATGTGAAGCTGCAGACCGATTCTGGTCGTTTAATTTAGATGATTGCTTAATTTGTGGAAAATATAAATTCTTTGCATCACTCGGGTTTTGTGTATTCGCTTTGTGTTTGTTGATCAGCGCGAAAAAGAAGGGCAGAATGGGAATTTAGAGATAAAAGCTTCGTAAAAGCTGTGAATGAGAACTCTATATACCGTGAATTGCAAAACTGAAATACAATAATCATAAAAAATAAGTAACCAGTGGTGGCCAGGCAATATCAACAATGATGTAGCTACTGAAATTAGTCTTAAGTGTTAGAGAGTCTGATGCACTGTTACTAACAGTGATTGCAAAAAATTGGATAGAGAGGTTGTACTGCAAATACACGCTTTTAGGTCCCATATATCCAAGAAGAAATTTAAAAAAATAACCATATTATGACAAAATGACAATTTGACAAATCCCACCTCTGACGCCAGTGTGACAAGTCATATGTTTACTTACAGACATACCTGCATGTGGGATTGGTGGTGGACGAAGCGGCGCTGGGGTGGGTTTCCTAGGGGTTCTTCGGTTTCCCCCGCCATCTCATTCCACAAGTGCTCCGCTCCATCTTCATTCTATGTATGATACGTGTCACCGCCTGCGGTGCCGTATGTAGTAAAAGCGGGCGGTAAACACTACAAAAAAAAAACACACAGACGTACACAGATGAATCTTTTCCTAAAAATGCTTTTTTTATTAATTAACTCAAAACGTGTATTTCTCTACCTACTATCCAGGTAGTAGCCAAAGTGGAAAGTGAAGCTAGAACAGAACGTAAAACTGAAAAGTGCAAAGTTCAGTTGTGGAACTGGCTCCTACCATAGTACCTACAATTCCTTCATTCTGTTGCTCATATAGCCCACTTACGAAACTCAGATACAACAAAATCACATCAGTTCTCCGTCCACATTTATATCTCTTACACAATCTGTTCGTATAAAAACCTTAATTTTATACTTACTTCATGCTAATCGAAATAAATGTTTGCAGAAATAGTTTCACACTTTGTTGCCGGGCAAGAGGGATGTAAGAGGGAGGAGGAAAGTGCGACAATCAAATATTTATAAACGGATTGTTATATGCTGGCATTGAAATCTGGAGAAGCAACTTTAAAAACGGACAAGTATTGGAGAACCTAATCCAGTGATATCATTGAGGGACAGTTACTTTTTCCCTTCCTAGTTACCCTTAACTGGTGACGTATGAGGGTAAGGAAGAATGTTGGAAGAATTCCGGTTGAAATTTGTAACGGGATATGTTGACGTCCGATACTGACTTCACGTAGTTAAATTCAAAAGGGTGCAGGCGCACATTTGCCAATGGAGGTTACCTCTACCCGGCATGGCCACGCCTCTAGGCCAAAACGAGTGGAGGGGGGAAAAAGGGGAATCACCCGCAGTGTCACTTTTAGCACCTCTGCTGTAATCAAATAATAACTAATATTTGGGTAATGTTAACGCCAGTTGGACGCTTCAAATGGTCAATCGACTTCAGCTCCTGTGTTAGTTGGATCTTAAAAGGATGCAGACGCAAAGCTTTTGTTAAAATTTGCTGCAAACTGTTGAAAACGGCGGCGAATTGACTTCAGTGGACATCAGGGTTGCCAACCCGTATTATGGGGGCATACGATAATTTTAATGTTGGAACTCATGGTAACCAACCCGTACGATAATTATGGGGGTGTACGATAATTTGAATGTTGATAGTTCGATACCGGCGAAATATCATTTTCACCGGTTTGTCACACCAGCGAAATAAAATTAATTAGAAACAGCGACATCACTTTTCCCTCATGCCCAGTCTCCATCCCTCTAAGACGATTCCATATCCTACTAATCCTTCTACCTTTTAACCTCTAATCGCCAGTGTGCCCAGATCTGGTAATCTCAATGAAGAAGGCACTTAAGAAAATTGATCGTCAATGGAGAAAACTCAGAATACGTGATATTCCGTGTGAAATAAAGAACATACCTGAACCTGACAGTTTCTGGAGTGCTGTTAAACACATTATTACCTTGGTGGAAATACTGATTTAAAAGAACTGGCGGAGTTTGTATGCTCAGTTATTTCGTTGCTCCACAGAAACGCTTCTTGTGGAAAATGTTTTCTAAACTGGACTTAATAAAAGCCAAAATTAGAAACAGATTGGCACTAGATACGGTAAATGGACTTATTCTGTCGTGTCAGCTTATGAAAGAATGTGGTCCGAAAATCTGCAAGTTACCGAGATGTTAAAATTTATCTCAGCAACAGATTTGTATAATGCTGCAACAGTTGAGGAAGATAATGAACTTTCAGATGAATAGTGCGAGAAACACAAGTGCTAAACTCAATAAAATGATGTTCCCGGTTTATTGGCCGTGGTCCAGTCGATGCCTAAACACCTGACGTTTCGCTCGCCATTCCGACGAGCATCTTCAGAGGAAGGTGACCTATTGTGAACATAATTTTATTGGATATATGCCGGCCGTGAAAGCCTTAGTTCACACAAGTTCTAAAGCTGTAATACTGGTTGAAGTCATCAATCTTGTAAGTGGATACCATAAACATCAATAATGATGTACGATAATTTTGAATCCAAATATATAATTTTTAATGGCCGGCACGATAATTTTACTTTTAAAAGTTGGCAACCCTGGTGGACACGCAGCTCAGACAAGAGCGACATTTTGTACCGATCGACGACAGCGGGGATGTCCAGGTGATGTGAAGTTCACTGTCGATCATGTATCTTCAAATGTCCTTACGTTTGCACATTAGGCACATTTCGCCAACCAAAAATTACACGGTCTTCGAAGGGTCTCTGCATAGCATTCGCCGTATTTGAAATAATCCCTAGGGCGTCTCCTCAATGCAGTAGCCACCCTCATCGTCCGGCCGCTGCGTCCTTCAGCCGCCAAGCCCACGGAGGAGTGAAGGTTAGGGGCGACGCCGACTCCCGCGACAATAAGGTGACTGCTTGACCTTTTAGGGACGCTATCTTTCTATCAGAATAGCTACTCAATTGCTCTTTCAAAGTCTGGATGTCTTGATCCTTGCGCATCGCTTCAGCTTAGCTGATAGGAATACTCACAAACAACAAATACCAGACGCCAGACGGAGTTCGAGTCGAACGGAGGTGAGGTGATTGTTCCCCCGGTCGAGTGTCTTTACCGCAGTACCTAGCCGTCATACGGCTTAACCTGGCTTAACCTGCGCGATGGTACAACAAATAACAGTCGGTAATCGCAATATAAACTGTTTAAAAATTGCGTTCTTTTGTAGTATCTTCCACCATGTATTCCGCCCAATCCTAGTACACACAAGGATAATCCCAAGCTAAATTCGCCATTTAGAAGACAGGTGGGTTGACTGCAATCTTACGGGGTCAGAGTTTTTGAACTGTGACTGCCTGGGTCGACATTAAATTTAATTGGGTCACGTCTGTGAAGAACGGCAAGTTCTCAACCTTTGTGTGGGTCTGTGTGTGTGTTTGTGTGTGTGTGTATGCGGGCGCGCGCATGCGTACCCTCTTGCTTCTTGCTAGAAGGCGTTAAGTTTCCCAATTTCAAAAGGGAAGAGCCCATGGCGTGATCACACAGTGGAAAATGTCTTTTCTAGACCCTCTTGCACTCCTTGTCAAAACTTTTCCCTGATATGTAGGAAGGTCTTCCTTCGCACCTGACTGAGACTGAGACTGAGACTGAGAGCGGAACACCTCCTGAAATAATGGAGCTTGGGCACAACTAATTACCTGAAAATGTCAAAGTCATTTTACTTTAGAATTACCTGGAAGTTGGCGCGTTTTGTTAACTTTCACGCACAAATATGCGCTTACTCAAGTTATAAGAGGATTGGCGGAGATAATTCAAGGGAATTCAAAAATTAACGACGCTCGCAACGAAGTTTAATGTGCTCTATAAGAAGTTGATTGTAAGTTTTGACTTCAACGTATTGGAAGCAATTATCAGAAAAAACTAACACCATCAATATTTGCCTCCATGTCCAGTGGTCAGTGAGCTGTCTTTCCGTCGGGAGGTTCCAGGTTCGAATCCCTGTCGAGTGGTGGTAACTTTTGTCTAATTAGAATTATTCTCCATAGATCTGTAACTTTGCATGTGAAAGTGAAGGTGCTTGTAAAACTAAGTTTTAAAAAAAAACTGACGTGAACTTAAATTAAGCTAACCTCAAAGATAAAAATTATCTCACATGTTTAAGGTTGATTTTCACGATGGAAATGGCAATTTTTTCTAAGTACAACTTTTTTATGTTTTATCATATAATAGCCCTGACTTTCTAGTTTTAAAAAATGTACCTATAGTTTGCATACTAATTGCTAGTGAGTTTAATTTAACAATTTGTGCAATCAGCTCAGCCTGGGCACTAACATCATACAAATTTGTCTTCACCATTTCTTCAAATTAAAATTTTCAGCATGTTTTCCTTTTTCAATCTAAAGGAAGTTCCCTTAAAATTGAGCTACATAGCTCATTCATGCATAAATTTGAAGCTTATTAGGCAGGAAATAATGTGAACCAACTACTAACATAAATCATAGAATGTCTGTAGCCATTTAAACAAATATTCGGTTAGTAAAACCAGCAATTTTGAACTTCAAATTCATAAGTTTTTAAAGAGCCAGTTTACTTGATATAATGAGTTTCAAATCATTGCATAGGTTCAGATAAACACATTGGTATATTAAAGTCTGAAATATCTATATCTTATAGAAGCTACAGAGTTTGAAAAAAATAGGACATTTTCAATTCTGAATGTTCTAAATGTTTTCTAGTGTTGGTAGCGTAAATATTTCTAGTTTGTTATGCCAATCATTAACAAAAGTTTATATAATTCTCCCTAAAAGTATAGATTTTGTCGCAAAGTGAATATGTATTTTAAGTCAAAGTCCTCTTTAGAACTATAACATTCAAAGGGAGCTATAAATATGAATAAAAATATTTAACAATATTCAAAAAAATGTCCATATAAAGGGCAGCTTAGGTTGAAGGAATGTTCTTCAAAATCTTCCGTGTTACATCTTTAAAAGATATTAAACTTTGTTTTTTAACCAACGTTTCGTCTGAGTTATGCTTCCCACAGACTGCCCACTGACTGACACGCGTGCAGACCTTACTTTGAAAATGCTTTTTTTGGATTCAGGGGTTTCAAAACATATTATTTCAGCTAAAATCTCATTGAATGTTTGGGTGGAATACAATACTTCCTCTACTTACTATATGTAGTAGAAAAAGTCAAAATAACTATAGATGTGAAAAATCGTATGAAAAATCTGATATACATCTTTTCTTTTTTTCGGTCAACGATCGAGGTGTAAGGCACAAAATTTATATATTGAAAATTACATGCTAGTGAAATATAAAGAGCTGTGCAGCATTTACATGTACCTTTAACAATTACAGACTGTAAAAATCTCATACACAGTGAACAGAAGGGCAGGCTAGAATAATAACTTGCACAACAATACGCACAACAAATTTACACCATTGAAACCTTACGTATGGTTATTAATGTGTGTAATAAATTGCATAAAGTATTTGTAATAGCATTGGTTCTCAAATAGCGTGATTAACTGCTTCAAGTATATCCAGAGAAATAAAAATTAGAACATCTAGCATTTTTCGCTGGAAAGTTTCTTTCATCCAGTTTCTTCTTCTTCTTCTTCTTCTTCTTCTTCTTCTTCTTCTTCTTCTTCTTCTTCTTCTTCTTCACTCCATGGATTAGACAATGCTGGTTTACCACATGAAAAACGTCATCTTCAGTGAATTGTTTATAGCTAAATAAGTTGTGGTATAAATAACACATAAATTATTCTATAGATAAGTAGTTTCCAAGGGGAATTTAGCTGATTACTCTAAACCAATTTGCATGCCAATTGTTTTGAGAAATTGCCTTCTGGATAATCTTCATCGCAGCCAACAATCAGAAAATTCCTGTATAAACCAAGATATCTAGAATTCACAAAGCATTGTCATTTTTTGCCAACAGTCTCGATTACCGGGCTCTTTGTTCCTTAATATTCCGTTTTGCATTTAGTTAAGCTTGTATAGATAAATTACATGTAACTACTGTAATTGGAACCTTGCTCTGTTGTAGCACAAAGGAATAGATAAACAAATAAATAATCTTCCAATATCAGTTCCAAATTGTAGACATTGTGTAACATAAAGTATATTAGCTCACAGAAAAGGTTTCACTGCCGATACTTATTGCCATTTATATTAAATGAATCAAAATAACCTTTGGTGTTAATAAAATTGAAATTCTAACATTTAGAACAGCCTGTGTTTAAATCGTATGCAGATGGTTTCATTAATTCTGTCCGTCTAGACTATAATCCGTTTAAACAAGCCGTAAAGAAGTTTAGGATTGGGGTATTTATCTGGTTGAATTACTTTAACTGGAAGCAAACAGCAAGATAAGCACCTTTTTACCAAAAGTAAATACTCAGAGAGCATGGGTTAGCGTTTGAAGCTGGCACGACTGACGCAAGTATGTTCTGTTTACCTGGGAGACCGAAAAGCTGCCCTGTATCTCTCTTGAGACCTCTGATAAAGTCCAGCGGTTTCCTTTAGCCTTCTTTCCTCGATAACAGGATAAAAGGCACGCAGTGGCAGTTCCCTGCGTAAGTCAGGAGGCCATGCATTAATGATTAAAACGACCCAGCTATTACAGTTTGTCAATGTGATAAGTTGGCCACGGATATTAGACTAAATGTCTACTTTTCAAATGCAGGAGTAAACTAAAACCAGTAAAATATCTTCAAAGTTTCTTATAAAATATCAGGCGAGTCAGCCGCCCCTTATTTTTTGGAAGTTAGGTCACCCATCAAACGGCAACTGCGTTTTAGTCCAGTTTTGTTTTTACTAAAACGTATTGCTGGACGTTCTTAGAGAGAGGAATGCGAAAAGTTCAGAGGAACAGTGGTTTAAGGGACAGAACGTACTCCTCGCTAAAGTACACCTCAAAAACATAGACTCGTTTACAGAGCGAATTCCGGTTTCCAACCGATTTTATAAACTTTATTTGTGTAGGTATACATAGCAACGCAATTAAATAAACGCCTCTGCAAAATGGACCATTCATATGAGTACACTAACATCACCAAATAAAAATACAATGGCGGATTCCTGTGCTTAGAGGCAGCGTTGGCTATAAAAAATTAGGACACGTCTCATCCACCATGGACCCATACAGTCAAAACGCACATAATATTAAATAACTGTCAACTACGTCTCGTTTATCTCAAGTAATATGCATAATAGCTTTCCCTGCAAAGGATTAAAACTGTCTTAAAAGGCTAAATTAAGCACGAAAACTCGCGAAGTGGCAATGACAGAGCGCCTGGCATACAAGTCATACTACTGAACTTGGAATGTACTCTCAGTCAAGTCTCGAAGTAGCTGAAGTGAATTATAACTGTGTCCTGTGCGCTAGCCCGTGGTACATGGGTTCACGTCTCGGCATTGTACAATGTATTATGCTCATCAAAATTTGGAAACCGAATTCACAATAATCTATAAAGCCCCTGAGGGTTTAGGAAATTATAACTTAATAGTTTTGGGCTGTCTTTACTTTGTAATAGAACAGGTATAATGCCATTGTACTGGCATGATGTAGTGTGCTATTATAAATGCCGACTCCATTCTCCACGTGTAAGTTGTTGCATAATATTTTGTGCCATTCCTTCACCATGTATTTGATAGACGAGCACATTGATATGCTTTTGATCTGCGCAGAAGCAAGAGCCAATGCACAAAGCAAGTCAGCAGCTATACCGGAAGAGATATCCTAATGGCAACAACAGTACTATAAAGTGAAAAAAAAAGTTGCAAATTAAAATAATAACAGCTTTCAAGATCATAATAGTTCAGACGATATTATTTGTGAATATTACACGGTTTGAAACATTGTACATGCAGGGGAGTCGAAGCACATCTGTAAGACGGCTTACTTACGAATCGTGCGCTCGTTCCAACTGAGCTACCTAGTAAGGTGAGAGGCAAACATTCCGTTCAACATGCAGTATTCACCGGTCCCAGTGAACATTTGCAGAGGTGCAAACGTCAGCTATCTAATTAGGAGTATATTAAAAGGCGATATTGGTACCTACTAATTTCATCGATGTGTAACCAAGATGTACGTGTTAAATACCTGAGTAGAACCAAGCAAAGGAGCCGATGTGTTCATGTTAGAGTATAAAATGCGGATTACATAAAACTAGAAAGTAAGGGGCAGCTGACATACCAGGTATACATTTATGGAAGATGTTTTGTGATGCCTAAAAATGCCTATCTTCCATTTGTTTTGTTTTCTTCTTCCCTTCATTTTTACTTTTCTACTTCATCTTACAGTAAAGTAGCGGAAGTATTTTACTCTAATAGTTCTATACAAAGATCTGAAATCCTTCTGACCACAAAAGGAGTATTTTTAGAAAAAACGGTTCTGAGTGTGTGTCCCTCAAATCAAAAAACTCAATCGGTTGAATAGCATACTTAATTTTTATTTTCTCCATCTTCCAAGTATGTGACACGTAATTATGAAACGAAATATCCCATTCCAATCATCCCTTTAGATTTTTTCAAAAATGGCTTTAACGATTTTGATTAAATTACTATACGTTTAAGATACATTTCTCATGGAAAATAAAATCCAATCTGTTGAATCTTCTGGAAATAAGTTTTGAAATCCTCTTTATTCTGAACCAGTTTTACACTACTGATAAACCATAAAATATGGAAAACTCCTTATTACACAAAACATGTTATTGTTGTTAGCTAATGCTGGATTTCATTAAAGCACACAATTTGTCAACTGTATATTTTGAGTTAACCATTTCCGAGATGTTTATTGTTATTAGTGTGAAATTTACAATATCATACTCTTCTCAAATGGCAAGCAATTGTTTCTTTTTCTTCTGCCACGCAAAGGGAATTCGAATTTGAAATTAATCACATAATAGCTGTTGAAAGATTTGAACTGTCACTCAAGCCTACCCCATTCCTCTATTGTGTTGTCTTCCTTTGTGCACTATAAATCCCATCCCAAATGAATGTGTGTAGCATTATTTCTCTTTACGTAGTATTCGGGGAAATAAGTGCATAAAGCGGATGAAAAGGTCGTTTTCTTTAAGCGGTCAACATAATTCTGACCGGGATGCTACTTTGTCGTGTGTTCCTGTCTTTTTAATCCTTTTCCTGCGTCCCTTTGTTCCAACTTCCATCCCTGGAGAGGTACATAATTCCTTCGTACGAGGACCGTCTAAATATGCTTCTCATTAAGAGAAAATTCCCTTGCCAATTGTGCTTGTTCTGTACTGTGGTTAATTGCTACAGATATCTCGTAGTGAACTGTACAACTTTCCCCGTAATTACAGTCCTCTGTTAACATGCAAACACGTGAGTGTGCTGGTGCACTGTAACGGTGTTTTAGGCAAGGGACCATGTAATACCTGCTCCCTCCATTTGTAACAAAGGTGCACAAATCTGGGAATTGCCTCACTTCACTTTCTGCCGTCTCGCCTATATCAAGATTTATTGTAATCGAGTGACCTAACTGAGGTTCACCTGTGTAGTCCAAAAACAGGTCAGAATATTTAAGTACCTATAAATAAATTGCCCAGGATCTTGGTTGAACTCTACTCTCCTTTAAACAAATATGTAAAGGGTACAGACACAAAGGGGATACCTCGCTCACTTAGATCTACACAGTTCTATTGTGGCTACCACCCCCACCCCCGCCCCTAGGAGGCACGGATGAAATGAAGGAACCGAAGGTGCTATACAGGATCGCGGTTACACAGGCCACAGAGACGCGCGGAAGTCCCTAACATGTGCTGAGATCTCTTCAATCCCGGCGCCAGGCCCCGCCATTACACCGCAGGTCGCACTGAGTATTCCCCTGGTGCCATGTGGTTGCAAAGGCTTTTTCTACATCCTGAGACAGCTATATCCCATACTCCAATCAACCATGCCCACATACCTGAAACTACGCTTGTACCGTGCGATCGTCCCGCCCCTGATCCTGTGCGGGTGCGAGGTCTGGGGTACGGTGGCTCGTTCCACCATCCGCAGGCTGCAGACCGTGCAGAACAGGGCGCTTAGGATGATCTACGGTACCGACCGTAGGTTTCCATCACACATCCTTCACACTCATTCCGGCATCCCATACATTGTGGACGTAGTGCGGGACAGGACTCGCACAATGTATGACAAACTCATACCTCACCCAAACCAGCTGGTGAACACCCTGGGGCAATATGACCATCGCCTCCCTAGGCGGAGACAGAGCTACCGTCTACCCAAGGACGCCCTTGGCTGGTAGGTACCGCTTTGCCTTCATCATCCTCCACACCTATCACCTATTCCCCTCGGTTTCCTGTCACTGGCACTGCATTGCTTGTCGGCCATGGCTGACGAAGTAATCAGTAGGGAAATGGTCGCTTGGATGGCTAGACATCCAAGATCCGACAGATCCTGCCGCCAGTGACAATACAGGAACCCACCCTGCACCATCAGACATTACAAAGACAAAAAAGCATGCAACATATACCAACCTATACCACCACACGGGTAAATCCGTATTTAAACGGATAGGTACCGTGGCCACCTTACCATCCGCCTGGGTTAACCCAGACGACTAGTACTCACTCCTGGACTCCTCCTGCTGGAGAGGGGTTCTGGATTTTTGTTTTTGTTAACGCTGTTTGCCATATTCTGTTGAGTTTAAGTCCTTCTTCTTTGCGATTGATAGTATTTTTGTGCTTGTGTATTTCACTGTGTTATATAAAAACCCGCATTGAAGAACACAGAAGAAATTGTCGCTTGGGTCAAACTGAAAAATCAGCAATTGCTGAACATGCCATACTCGAAGAAGGGGAACACATCATCCAATATGGTAACACAGATATTCTGGCATCTACATCCCACTACTATTCTCGCTTATTCCGTGAAGCCATTGAAATACACAAGCACAAAAATAATATCAATCGCAAAGAAGAAGGACTTAAACTCAACAGAATATGGCAAACAGCGTTAACAAAAACAAAAATCCAGAACCCCTCTCCAGCTCCAGAGGCTCCAGAGGCAGTTCGAGTCGAGTGGGGAAGCTTATTCCCCCACCCGAAGTGTCTTTACCGCAGTACCTAGCCGTTATACGGCTTTACCTGCGCGATAGTATGCCCTCTCCAGCCAATCAGACGCCAGCTCCTTGTAGTACTCCACTGGTACAAGTCCAGCCCACTGGCCACCCGGACCTATCACAACGTACTTCCCCTCCAGCCGCCGACATAAATACCGCACCTCTGGTGGTGACCAGCACAGTCGGTGCTGAGATCTCTACTAGGAAACTTCGACCTCGCCGCCACTGAAGATGTCTGCCGTAGTCGCAGACGAAACGTTTGGGAAGAAGAAGGAACCCAATAGACCACGGCCCACAAGCCCGGTTAATATTATTGCATCTAGTATTGACACCGGCCGTGAAAGCCTTAGAACTTCGACTGGAGTGAATGTTGCAACTTTTTCAATTTAACATCTATTTGCCTGAAAATTGGCAGAATTAATATGAGTGAACAAAGGAATGACTGTACGAAAGCTCATTGTGCTAGCTCAAACTGTTTATCAGATAATTGCATTAAATATTTTTAATTAGCGAAAGAAAATCATTCTTTTAAAACTGCGTTCACATTTTTCAGAGAAATAGCTATACTAGTGGTATTTTCTGATACTTAAGTAAGCTCAAAATAAATTGAGGTGTTTCGTTGAAGTTAATATTAATACTTGCAGAGAAATACTATTTTTTCGTACGAAGTCAGTGTTAAAATGTCTCTTCTTTTCAGTATAACTTATTTTTTGCGAGCCAATGAATCACACAGTCATCAAATACACATTTGAATCTTCAGATGATATGTTTGAAATAGTGTATACAAACTTACATACATAAGTATGTGTGACTTAAACATGTCGCTGGACTTCTAAAAATAGCGGGCGCCGTGGCCCAGTGGTTAACCGTTTACCTACCACCTAGGCGGCCCGGGTTCGATCCCAGGGATCCACAAGTGATATTTGTGGTGGACAAAGCGGCGTCAGGACGGGTTTTCTCCGGGTTCTCCTGTTTCCCCAGCCACTCATTCCACCAATTGCTCCATCATTATCTTTCCATTCATCGATTTTGCCTGCATTTCATATCATCCTCTTCCTCACTCTCATACTGACCACCCGCTTCCAGGTCTTCACTCTGTTCGGCCCATAGATTCCTCTGCTCCCCGACAGGCGTCTGACCCTAGGTACTGGCTTGTAAGTCCTAGGGGGGTATTTCCTACATAAGGGGAGGACAATCAGATGAAGGAAAAAATGCTTGGCCAACATGATTCACAGACATCTATAAAATAGTTATGGCATTATTCAAAAATCGAAACTGTCATTTTCACCTAAAAATTTAGTCTTAGTGTTCCTAACATACACCATTGCTTGGACGAACAGCAGACAGATTGCCTCACAACCTGCTATATACCTAATACAAGAAACAGCTTGCAATTTATTTACTGGAAGTTTGTACATTGTCGAAACTATGAGCAAGTATGAACTTGTTACTAAGAACAAAATGCATCTATCATAAGTTGCCCAAGGTTTGTCGTTACTGGTGCATTATGGCCGTGTTTCACGACCTCATGTTCCCTGGGAGGAATGCAGCGAGCCAGTACGTCAGTAAAGATTCCAGGTAAACAAGAGACATCTGAATCTGCAGTGATACCTCTAATCACGCATACGATAATGTTGCCAACCTTGAAATGTATATTAACGCTAGATCAAAGCAAAGAAATCGCTCAAATGTTATTTTAAGTTTATACAGTACATTTAGTTTATAAAACAAGCGATGTTTTCAGCTTCTCCGTCTTTCTCCCACTGATTATTTTCTACCTTTTCTATGTTTTCAGAAACCTTGCCTATTTCGGTTACATACTATATGCCCTCGAGTGTTATATCGTGCAATTCCTGTTAGGAAAGTTTACCTTAGCCCAAGCTAGTTCTTATCTATGATCACACGTGTATCGGGGCAAACAAACGACAGTGTGGCCCAATGAAACCCAAAATGCGTCCGCTTTAGAAACCTCTTTAGGTTTTTTGTTTCAATTATCCTGTAAACATGTTTTTTACACATGGAACTGTCACTCTGAACCCCTTTGTTCTGTAACCACAATATCATGACAGATTTCACAGCATTTGTAGGAGGGGTTTATCTACTTCTCCAATCTTACGAGATAACGTTAGTGACTCGTACAATTTTTAACTTAAATTAAGAGACATTGACATATTAGCGAGCAAACAGCGGGAATAACATTGGAGTAAGTTGGCAACCTAACTGGCCACAAATCTACGAAGTTTACAAAACTCGGTTTACACTATCGTGGAATGCCCCTTCATTCCCCTACAGTCCCCTAAGACCATGACCTGGTGAACAGACGGTACCTACTTCCTCAACCTTGTTCCTAGCAAATATTAGTATAAACAAATGTAACATTTCACAACTCCAACATAAATAGTTATAAAACCAACTTCAACTCCTTAACCATTTTAACAAACATACCAAAAGCACAACATTCAATATACTATAATGAATATTTCGCACTATTCGTTACCTTATTCTTTCCTTTTCCTTTACTTCATGCGTAAACTCTGCCCTCAAATAATAAACAGTAACAGTTATGAAACAACTGTAACCAACTCTTTCCATAACACAAACTATTTTATTTTACTAACAAAACTGCTTGACAACTGCCATAGAATAACAAAAGTAATGAACACTTCATTTTACTGTGACTATGTTCTCAGAGTGAGCCTATAGTTTCGGACCTCCCCGTCACATGGCGTTGAGTGTTGCATTGCTCTTCTATGTCAGTGCTACAATATTGTTGTGTACAAGTGTGCTTTAACCAGACTTACATTGTTTTATATTAAGTTTATGCATTATTAAAAGATTATTGTCTAAATAGAGAAGCATACATTGGAGGCTCAAATTACGACATTAGGAAGCAAATTACTAAAGGCTGTCCTCAGGGTTCTATTTTGGGGCCCCTTTTTTGGGATATTTTGTCAGAAAGTCTCTTGGAACAATTGGAAAATGATGGAAATGTTTTAGATATAATTGCGTATGCTGATGATATTGTGATAATGGTGGATGGGCAAAGCAGAAGGGAATTGGAAATTAAAGCGAAGGAAGTTACTGCAAAATTATCAAATTGGTGTGAAATAACCAAATTAAAAATTGCACCAAATAAATCAAATTATTTGCTCTTAAAAGGAAACTTAAAAAGGGATCCAACAATAAAAATTAATAATCAAAATATTCGAAGAGTAAAAGAAGTTAGACATTTGGGGATAATGTTGGATGAAAAATTTAATTTCAGAAAACATACAGATTATATTAGGCAGAAATCTGAGAAAATAATGTTAAAATTGGCAAGAATTACAAAATTAAATTTTGTACTTCCCTTACAGACCATACAAATTTATCACAATACAATCTTTGCCTCAATTATTACTTATGCTGCAGCAGTTTGGGCGGAAAGAATGGATAATGTGCAAATTAAAATGCTGCTAAGAAGAACCCAAAGAAAGATCTTATTAAGGCTAACAGGAGCAGTAAATACAACACCCACAATGGCACTGTTAGTCTCTACAGCAATATGGCCCATTGATCTATTGGTAAAATTAAAGGGAGCAAAATTCTGGCTAAAGAAAGGAAATTTAGAAAAAGTTTATAAAATTAGTGGTGTAAGAACAGATAAAATTTGGGAAGTAAAAAATGCTTTGAAAAATAAATGGCAAAATGAATGGTCGGAATGTGCTGTAGGTAGAAGAGTTTATGGATTTTTCCAGAATATTAGAGAAAGATTAAAATTAAACTTCATTCAACCAACAAAAGGATTCATTCATTATATAACTGGACATGGACCATATAAAACATATTGGAAAAAAATAAAAAAAAACGAATTCTGATATATGTAATATCTGTCAAGTACAAGATAACCCGGAGCATGCGATCTTTGAATGCGAAAGGTATGAAACTATGAATGTAGAAGAAAGGCATCAATTAGGAGGATATTATATAAATGATATAATTAGAAATCCAAATTTAATTGAAAAACTACAGTTTTTAACCAATTATGTTAGTAAAAAAGCTTGGGAAACTGAAAACATCGAGGTAGAATGGATTGAAAATGAACAAATTGAAATAGATGAGATAAGAAGATCTTCTAGATTACGAGACAGGCAGAGAAGAGGAAACGTAGCACTGTTGGAGGAGAAGGAGGAGTCCAGCCAGGGGAAGATGTAAATGAACTTATTTATACAAATGTAAATAAATTTTTAATATAGTGCTGGTTACCGGTATTGGTATTTTGTTTTTTTTTTAACCAGTTGTCCAGTCGCTGGAAACCAGTGGCATAGAGTTATAAGATAGCTGGAAGTTTTTAGGTTTATTTAAATTAATGTTTTCTTTTTTAGAATAGTGTAGATGTCTTAGTTATTTTTTTGTTAGTAGAATTAGATTTATTGTATATCAATAATTTTGGTTAAATAAATAGAAAATTTGAATAAATGCCCCGGTATAGTTGTCAAGGTGCCGGGGTATAATATTCAGATTTTATTTTATTTTATTTTATTTTATTTTATTAAGTTTATGCATATCTCTATGGTTTAACAGCTACACAAAATTATACAGAATTCATTTCGAATGAAAACTTTACAGATACTTCAAGATATAGGTATACTATATTAGTAAATGAAAATTTTAAAACATGACATTTTAATCAAACCCTTTACACCCTCCTTTGCAACTACTAATTTGAGGTTGGAGAACTTCTTTGAAACATTTCTTTGAAAATTTCTTTCGTGGTGTAAGCTAGCTTCACCTTGGACGTCTATTGACGTGTGACCGGATTCACAGTATACTAGATAATGCTTGGGGTGGGCTAGGCGAGCTCAAATTCGTATTTACGGCGAAATTTCAGTTTCTGAGTAGAGTGCAATTCTTCCTCTAACCACTATAAGTAGGTGCTATAAAACTGAGTATATCAATGGATGCCGTAAGCAGAAGAATCACTTTCTACCGTAAGTTATTTTATTTGAATTTATTAAAGTAGAATATTAATAAATGTGGAAAATGCTTCAGTTTTCACATAACAGTGACTATTCTCTCTTCATTGGGAACTCATTTCTCAATTGTCTCTGAGAGTCTATTTCTGTTATTACTTATTCCCTGTTTCGGATGATTAATGTTTCGTATTCTCTCAGGCTGACATCAACGAAGTAATCCATAGGAATTAGCTGGGCTTACAGCGCAGCTGCAAGTTTGATGGTATAAGGTAGCAAACTTAGTTTAGAAATAGGTGAACAGCTGAGCAAAAAATTATCTGATGTGTAACATTCTCTGGCCTTTCTCTACCAATTACAATTTACATTCACAGATTTTCTACTAAGTGTATTAAGTTTCATATCAGTGCGACCTTTTAAAACATGCCACAGAGCAATGTAAATGTCTACCTATAAACTTAAATTCTGTAGCAAAATAATAAGTTTTGCTTATGTATATAAACGAAAGAACATTCAATACAGGTCTAAAGAATCGCAAAAACTAAATTAGTTGTATAGAAGCAGCAAAACATAAACCAGGGTCTGAATATGCACTAATGCATTTTAAGTTACATTAATTTACGTAGAATCTATATTATTTTAGCACAAGTAATGTACATATGACCTAACCGATAAATTATCGAGCGGAACGAAATGATTTATCTGGACTATTTCATAAATAAAATATGAATTTAAAGATTGAGCCAGAAAATCTTAAATTCTATAAAAATAGTTTAAAACATGTTTATTCCATATATTTCGATCTTTTCTAGTTGTTATAACAGAAACACAGTTCACGCATTCAAATAAATATCACTTTACTTTTAACAAATAACTTTAACTTTTGACAAAATACATTAATCATTAAAAGAAAAATTGTTAAAAACAATGTTAAATTGAAATGGAGTGTTATGTTTATTATTAATTGACTGTAACATGTAATAAATTGTTTTTCAGCGATTTATGGGAATACAGTTGGCGACACTAACTAAAAAAAACCTATGATCTAGTGATAAATGGTACAAAACAAAAGAATGACCATGTAGTACAGTCCGGTGCAGGGACATTTTCCGATACTTTTAGTGTCTTTTGGTGTGTTACTTTATTTAATGTTGGCGTAACCTTTTCACCAGTCATGTTCCATACCAGTTATGGCTGTGCCAATCTGTTACTGGTTTGTATCTAAGTGCAGTAACACAAGCAATGAGCGATGAACAAGGGGCGTGGCCGAGGTGCGTAATGCAAGGGGAGGGTTAAGGAAGAATTTAACCGGAATGGAACGATTATCACCATCATCTCGTAGCTGTGTCCGTCGCTCATTGGTTTGATGTCATTACTCTGGGATTCGGTTTTAGGAACCAGGAAGCAGGAGGGGTGGGTCGCACGAAACAGCTTTGTTGAATATATTGTTCTCTATACTATGCATTTCAGCTAAAGTGAGCAAACGATATGGATAACAAGCCGAAAGTAATTGCGCTTCTTGAAAAAGGATATAACGCTGCAAGAGCTGCGGATTAATTACTAGAACATTATTTCTTTTATCTTCCCCTTATGTTTGTCTAGTTGACAACAACATGCTTTTGTATGCTCGGTATATTTTGTGTAGATAGAGCTTAAGTTACAGCTTTAAATTATTTTGTAATGAAATTATATGATTCGAAGTAAATATGCGCAATGTGGAATTCAATTTAATACACATATAGTAAAACAGATAAACTTGCCTCAACCCCCATTCCCTTCTCAAGAAAACTACACAAACCTGAAAAGGTTCATTATTCGAAAAGGATTGGCAATCTGGCATTTGCTCCTATCCTCAACTGAATTATGTTTAAATGTATCTTAAACTGCCTGGGCTTCTGGGTAGCCTTCGCCATCGCGAAACAAAGGGCAGGCGCGCTCCTTCCTATCGCTGACAGGGGTTTGAACTGGGGGCGTGGTGCCAACCTAAACAGCTGTTCCTCATATCGGAAAGTTTCCGCGCACCGGAGTGCACACGATATGTGCTACATTAACGCGTCTATGTATGACATAGTCTTTATAATAATTTAGAGTTGGGGAGCTTTCTTGAAAAGTTTCACCTTGAATCCTAACACTTTAGTGATTTTAAATCTAAATTATTATATTTATAGTGAAATTTCCTGCCGTGTTTAACAGCTCCACCTACATTGATAAATACAGAGGAAATAATTAATTGACTCTAGAAGGCCATGCTTCTTTTCGGAAACTTTCTTACTCGTAAAATAAAGCCCCACTTATAACATGTGTATTATAAATGACTGTTATACGTATGCTAGGATTTTATAAAGACCATTCCTTATATTTCTGTGAAATTCATAACCGGAAACTGAGTTATATTGAAGTCTCTCTCTACTCGTCTTATTTCTCATTCTGAACGAATTGCTTGCCATAGGCAGTCTGGCAACGTTGCTCTGGAGTTTCCTCGCTCTAACGTGGTTTACGCTCTCTTGCTATCTAATGCCCGAAAGCTGATAATGAACACATATTTGCATTTTAGTTTGACTTGCATTATTATTCTGTTACACTAAGTTATGTGCATGCATGAGCAAGTATCTGGAGTTTAGTTAAAGCACTAGAAACAGCATACTGATATGCGTTCAAATAGTCATGGAGAGGGTCGTTAGTCTGTTAAAATTAAACTATCTAGTCACTCAACCAATTACATAGTTCAATCAAAATTAAAAAGCACTGTTGTTACGAACCTACATAGGCTATAAAATATTTCCAAAATATTTGAAACTGAGGGGGAGGGAATTATGACATTTTCATATTCATTTCAGCCAGTTTCAGTGCAATTTTATTCAACTCCGGAGAGGAGGTATAAATATTTTGAAATTCAATTATGGCGGAGAAAATTGTACATCTAGTTCGTGCTACCAAATTTCCCCTTAATTTCGCTGAGCTTCATTATCAAGGAATATTTCTGTGTAATTTTAAGGGCGCATTGCAGTTTCAGAAGTCAAAAATCGATCCCCATCCGGGAAGTTCAGGTTTTCCGAACTACTAAAACATCCCATGAACCTTAAAACTAATGAAGTTGTGAATTTCCTAGGTAGAATAAGACAAGGAGATTCCCCTAGCCCTCTTATATTTAATTTATTAATGCATAAAATTTTTCCAAGATTACCGGAGGGTAATAGAATATAAATACTGTATGTTATCCTGATGAGTAGAAGACTGAGTAGAGAAAAAGACGTGAATGTGTCGAAATACCTAATGTTATTTTGGTCAGTGGACAGACTTAAAACTAAAATATACTTAACATCAAAAATTTCGATTCCTAGAAATTATGAAGGAAAAATGTCACATAATCATATCACTGGCATCATTATAAAGGCTTGTTTTTCTGGAACAAACCTTCAGCTTTAAACGCGAACTTTACGTCTAGTTGCAGTAAAGGTCGAGGACTGAAGAGGGCGCTGAATTAAATTAAAAACTTCTGTTGAAGCACACCAAGGTTTAGAATGGAATAAATATGTCGCCACGTTGAAGTGTTGCACTTTATATTGAAACAACTCTAACAAAGATTAAGACTGAAGAAGTTTGTTTCTATCAACTTTAAAGCCTAGCCTGTTCAGTTAGAAACAGAAATGAAGTTTATTGGTTGGAATTATTTTAACTGCGTAACAGACAAATACATTTCTCCACGAATCCCTCAGAATACTCATAGAAGCATTTTAATTTCCATTATATTTGAGTTTTATACGACTATTTACACACCTTATTGTCACTGGTATAGAACATTTTAATCATGAATTTGATATTCAAAGTATCGATATTTGCGTCTTCAAATGTTATTGTTATGTTGGCCTTGACAGAATCATCACTTCACTTGTGTCCAGCATTTTTAGTTTTTTTCTAAACTCGAACTAGTTGTTATTCGATTGAACATAGTAGAATCGATAGTTTCGCTGTCAACTGCGTCGGAATGTGCGCAGACGGCAAAGTATTGATTTCTACACGCGGATCTTATCATTGCTGGATAGCATTATGAATAGGTGCAATCTTGATTGGTGGATTAGCAGGGTCGGCATGAACTGGTGCACCTTTGATTGGTGAACAGATGTATCGTTATGAAGAGATAGATATAATGACGTGTATTACAGTGTCAAATAAGCACTACATGCTAACATAGTCGAATATGAATATGTTTTTGTCCTCTATGTAAAATTCTTTGTAATACACTGTATTTTCCCGTTTTTCTCTTTATATCTTGCTTTTCCTTTCATAAGTATTTATCTACCTACCTTTAAACCTACATAAACCAAACAAACAAATGTATGTTTATGGATTTACACGAACGTAAAAAACGTGGGACCGAATATATCGTGGTAAAAAAATAAGACCTAAAATGAAAGATATTCTATAACGAAAATAATATTTCTAAATTTCAATCATTTTATCCGCAACTTTACTACCTATATACTCAATATAATTATAGCAAACAAAATTAATTACATTTTCTGTTTGTCTCATTTCCAATAATTTTCAACAAATTTGCGTAAATCCATTCTCACATAAAAGCTTTACCTGATACACATTTGCATAGTTTAAAATGTTGCATTTTGCAAATTATTCATCAAATACAGTTCTTTATAACCAAGCAAGAAATTTTTTAAAGTTAATATTTTATGGACAAATATTAAAATAACTAATACTTTTAATTCTTGAAAAAGTCAATAAAGTTTAAAATTTCTTTAACAAATTTAAAACTACACTCGATGTAGTTTGTTTTGAAATCTTTTTCACTCTTAAAGGAACGTATACTGATATTCTGAAACAAACCTAACAAAAATGAACACTGGAGAGCACTTTAGAGTGACTAAACAGTAAGGAAGAAATTGCGTTAGCTTAAAAGCCGTTTTTCGGCATATAAATTGCCAGAGATGGAAAATCGTAATTGGATTCCCATTCCATATTCCATTTTATCGATGAAAACTTTTAAATAGTTGCAGTTTTGGAAGGTTCTCTAAGTAGCTTAATATTTCACTAAGAATAACGAAAACCAAGCAAGAAGTCTACGCTATAAGGCGTGAGGCTCACATTTTGGAGGTCCTTGGTTCGATTCACCTTGGGTTTACTCTCACCTTGGGTTTATCGGAGATTCCCCGGTAAGTAAGTTGTTGTAGTGTTTAACGCCCGCTTTTACTACTACGGCACCGCAGGCGGTGACACTGATGATACATGAAGATGGAGCACCGGTGGAATGAGATGGCGGGGGAAACCGGAGTACCCGGAGAAAACCCGCCCTGACGCCGCTTCGTCCACCACGAATACCACATGCGGGTCCCTGGGATCGAACCCGGGCCGCCTAGGTGGTAGGCGAATGCGCTAACCGCTCGGCCACAGCGCCGCCACCCGGTAAGTAAGTGATGGGATACTTTACCATATACCACCTACCATCTGCCATTTTTACTCTCATTTCCTCCTGATTCCGTTTCCTGCTAATATTCAAGGTATGCGTTTAGGTTTCGTGGTGTATGGAGGTGCCACCAAGCTGGTGCAAATGCTTGCCCTGGACACCTGATGGCTGTTTAGTCGACGGGTCGTTCATTGTACTTTTTAGGAAACTCGTGCCGTGGGATGGCCTGCGAGCATAGAATTGTTAGTGACTTGCACGCGTCTCTGTGATTTGTCTGTTTGCGGCCTTTAGGCTCTTCTGAGTCCTTTACTCCATCCCTTCACCCTAGGGGGTGGTAGTCACAATGGATCTAAGTGTGTCTAAGAGTACGTGATGTCCCCCTCGGTTGTATAATCAATACAAACTTTTATTAACTAAAAAGTAGGATACGTAAATGTGCTAAATTATGACAACACTCTGATCTAACCCACAAATTCCTGAGCTGCAAAGTTCAGACGTCGAATTATATTTATCTGGACAAATTCATAAATAAAATATTAACTTAAATATTACATCGCAAATATTTGACAACAAAATGTTAAATTCCATAACATAACCTAAAATTGTATATTCGTTCCGATTAGTGTAGTTCAACAGCGCTGCCAACCGAGCAAAACGAACCCAATAATTATATGTAGTTCGGTTTTGTCTCGTTGCTATAACAGAAAACCAGTTTATAATTCCAAATAAATCTCACTTTATTTTTAATGTTGTTTGGTTGCTAATCGATTGTGATGTGTAATAAATTTCAGCGATTTATGAGAATACAGTTGGCAACTCTGACTAAACAAAGAATGATATGGTGATAAATCGCACATAACAAAGGAATGACCAGTAGCAAACTGTATATGATAAATATACGCTTCTGTGTATGAAATAGTATGTAGTAATACCAAATACGAAGACCACAAATGGTATTAGTTTACAGTATTCCGCGAAATAATTAATAATTCATTTATTTAATATTATTCTATATGAATAGTGATTTAAAAGTCAACAACTTACAATATTACAATAACATTTAATCCAACAAAATGAAGAATTAGACATACGCTGAATATAAATGAACGAATTTGCGTTAGTAGGCTATTCACTAAAGGTTTATCTGCTCTATTTTTCTATTGCTGTTTTTTTCGGCCACTGATTGTCATAGTGTATTCCTTACAGTCATTACCATTTGGTTTATTCATGTTCACTCTCATGATGTTGGCAATATGTTCAGTTGCTGTTTCCGCTGTGAATTCGTAACCTCTTTACTTGTAAAACATCAGAAACTGATTCTAAATACATGAGCTGCTCTTTTCTGTATTTTTTGACTTCACAAAATCTTTTGCCTGGCGTTTTTGAATGGCCCGCCAATTGTTTTTATTGCGCATACTTGAGATGTTCAGAAAAATAAGAAAATGTTAAGGTTGGTAGAGCTGCAAGAAACAGGTGACATAACAAAAGCGCTGATTATCACGACTAAAATATAATCCGTTATGGGTGGAATAATCTTTGAAGTTTCCATTTCTTTTAAAGTCCATGCCTGCGCTATAACCCAGTTCATAAGTCAACCTAAAATGTAATATTATCGCAGTTTTAAACTCCATTACTCTTTCTGAATCCAATTCGTTGTTACTGTGGAATTAAATGGGAATTTTTATACGAGTGTTTCAACCACAGATAAGAGAAGATTTATACTTACGGGCTTTTCAATTGCTTTAAAGGAGTTCAATTTTCCACTACACACGGTCAAGAAAACATTTAGTAAGAACAGAAGAGAGTAAAGCAAAAATTAAATAATGTAGCAAGCGAAGGCAAAAGCGAGTGGACTGAGGGGAATTTCGATAATACAAGGGAAAGTTTTTGTCTCGCGCTGATTAGTACTGGCCTGCGTGTGTTTCTCGTGCAACGCCAACTGCAATTAACTTTAATTGAACAAGTTTTCCGATTCAGCCGTGACTTCGGTTGTAGCAGCCGAAACGCTAGTTACTTTTCTATACAGGACTGTGTATTACCAATGTGTGCAGGGGCCTGTGTTCCCATTTTAACTTTACCGGAAGTTTCACGTGCCTAGGTAATTTGCTGCATTTACATAACGCTCTTCTATTGGAATAAAAAGGCACAACAGCAGAGCCCACTACACAGGGTAACAAATCGTATTGTTTACTGTCTTCTGGACCCGTGTAAACCCAGCTCTCATTTTAGCAGCGAATATAATGCCGATTGTGGTTTTTAAAAGTATTTTGATTTTCATACAGCGGCTGCACAATGCATTCTCTCAACCTTAAGACATGAAGAGTGGAAAAATATGTACCAAACAACAAAAGTTTCCCTTTTTATGTTTCCTCACGTAAAGTGGGCTATGGAGCAATCTCAATAACAATATAATATAATATAATGTAACCCAAGCACGGGAAACTGTCGTTAAAAGATCATGCAGGTGCCAAGCTGTTTGTTTTTTACTATCTCTACTAGTAAATAGAGGAAGAATTGTATTCCAACCAAAACTTTTATGTCCAGGTTTCACCGAAAATATGTTTTGAGGTCCCCTGAATCTAAGCAAAAGTATTTTTAGAAAAAAGTACCTGTGTTTGTGTGTCTGTCTGTCGGTCTATGAACACCATAACTCAAAAACGAAAAGTCGGTTAAAAATCAAAGTTAATATATTAAGTTTAATATCTTTTAGGGATGCAACACGCAGATATTGAAGAAAATTGCCCCAGCCTAAACTGTCCTTTACATGGAACATTTTTCGAAAATTTCGATTTTCCTGAAAATGGCTCTAGTGATTTTGATCAAAACGGCGTATGTTTAAGATATTTTTATAACAAATGAAATGTATATTTTGAATTTTCTGGTTATAGCTCCTGTAGTCGTATTTACTCTGGATGACTTTTACATAGCTGGTAAACCGTAAGAGGTAGACCAAATAAATTACTTATTTCCTTGTAGGTGTAAGGGGAATATGGTCATATGCTTCAAGCGTAAGCAAATGTTTTTTAGCTGGTCGCTAAATGAATAATATTTAAAAATATTTAGTATAATAATATGCTAGTTAGCAGAGTCCACTAAACCCGACTGACGTCCCTTTTTCAAGTTTTACCACAGTCAGCTTACGAGTGAAGCATAAAGGTTTTGAAGGATGTGCTTTTGTGTGAATTTACTCAGTGTGTCTACAGGCCATACAGGGAGGGAACAACGATAGGGTTTTGTCGATATCAGCTGGGTCCCATACATATTGGAACCGGCCGGAGTTTGCTGCCAAAACCAACAATTTAGACCAAGTTACGGACTCATAATTCCCCTTTAAGTCTCCCCGAGCGATAGCCAGTTCTCCTCTCTGCGTATAATCGATTTTACAGCTACCCTTAATTGTTCCCTTCATGTTATGCAGGCACATGCCTGTTTTATCTCAGAAAACACACGATGGAGTTTTCACTTCAGAAATCACTTGTGTGTGTGTGTGTGTGTGTGTGTGTGTGTGTGTGTGTGTGTGTGTGTGTGTGTGTGTGTGTGTGTGTATAGGTTAAGGTGATGCAGCGATCATCAAAATGTAAACGACGCCGCGTTTACTGCCTGACTGGGAGACCTGAAATTCTGCTTACGTTATCTAGTTAACTGTTGAGTAGACAGAGGTTTCACATAGCAAAACCTTCGATATTAGGTGCCCATAACACACTTTACTATAGTAAAATTAAATATTCTAGGAACATATAATAATTGGACCGGTTTTGTCGTTTTTTTTGTAAAACTGGTGTCAGGGGTGGGATTCCTTCAGTTGTCAAATTGTTACATTATTTTCCATAACTCACAATGAAAAAAGTGAAATTCCATCTATCTGTATGACCAGAAGGAAACAAGACGAATAACGACTTCCCATTTCTAAAACAATGAGTATTGGAGAATTCAAACCGATAACAAAGAATATCCTGGAAATAGTAACTGCACAAAACAACCACAAAGTGTATGCTTTAACGAGATTTACATTTTTGTTGGTAATATTTTGTCTACCTGTTACGTTTATTAGTTATGAAAAATAATTCAGTATGAGGACTTCGAAGATTACGTTTTTTTTTTATACAGAAATATACATGTGCGCGGGACATATCAGATGTTTATTTTAAAATGTTAAGGAGCATATCTAGTATACAATTGCCTTCAGCTGCAGAAGCTAGAAACTTGGCTACGTACAAAATATTGAACTAGGTCGCGCTCACATATGGAGGAAAACTCTTATATAAAACCGTATATTGAATACTGTCGACTAAGACGGCGGTAAGAGACAGTTTTATATAAATATATTTCCCACTTCGCTTCGAATAGTAGGAGAGAGGTTGTGACAAACCAATTTGGCTTACAGTGGAACTTACGGTTATTGCAGCACTCCAAGTATAGCACCTGTAATTTCACTATCATTTTGATACTTTAGACAAATGAAATGCAGGTGCAAGGTTTGCAGGTATTCTACAGGAGTGATGTAACAATATTCCTTCGGGCTTTGCTTTTGGGCAGTATTTATGTGACCAGTACTACGGATAGAAAAGTAGAAAGGTGCGAGACTTCCCAATGGGGCAAAAGTCACCCTTCGCGGGCCCAGGCTTACCGGTCGGCCGCTGCATCCCACACCTCTGCCCGCTACAGACTGGGTTGCAGTACTGGAGGGTGGATCGTGGTCAGCGCCCCGAGTTCTCCCGGCCGGTATTCCGTCGTTCGCAACTTGAGGTCGCTACTTCTTTATCAATTGGCCCCTCCGAGACCTAACGAGGCTGAGTGCACCTCGTGCCAGACCTCCCAGTGAGGCAAAAATCCCCGCGCCCGTACCGGGGACTGACCCGGTCCTCCGCACGCTACCACTGTGTTACGAGTCAGTCACTACTTAGGCACATGCATCCCTTTACATTACCGATGACAGCATGGCCTCCTGAATTTCCTCATCTATTACTATCAAAGCCAGTGGAAACATCCCACTGAAATGTTTTGGTGATTTAATGCGATACAACTGTGGTTTTCACTGGCTTTGAAGTTGTGAAAAGGCTGTGATCGTGTCTGTGGTCGGCTGGTTAATTTTATAACAAATATCACGCAGGCCTGGGTGGCTGGCTGCCTGTTGGATTTGGTTAAAAATACGGCGTGTTCTGTGTTTGGAATTTAAGGCATCTGGCTTTAATCTAGGACGCTGGCAAAATAGCTATTACCTCGTAGGTTAAATTGTGATGTCAATGGATGACATTCTGGTGGGAATTGAGGCTACAGTCTAATAATTTCAATTGTTATTTAACTATTTCTCCATTATTAAATTTAAGACTTTAATATTCTACAAATTAAGAAATAATTAAGAATCTTCACAAAATAATTAAATTTTGGCATGCTTAAATGAGTAACAAAACACCCTTAAATTCTTCTATTCGTTTTGATACGCTTAGATGGGCTGCCTCCATGAATTTTAATCTTCATAAATTGATCAATAAATGCTTACGTCTAGAAATAAACAAGATTCTTTATTTTTCTGTAATGTTTTAGCCATCGTCTTGTAGTTTTCAAAAAGGTATAATTTTACAATTTATACAAACAGGTTAGCATTGTAGAATTTCTCGAAATTAAAATGTTCAACAGTTTTACCTTTTTCAATCTCAAGAAAGTGCTCTTAAAATAAGGCCACACACCCCATTCATACATCATTTTGAGCCTTATTAGAAAGGCAATAATGTGAACTGACAACATAGATTACATAAACTCTTTAGGTGTCTGAACAATAATTCTTTTAACAGCCAGTTTACTTGAAACATTTGAGGTTCAAATCATTGCACTTCCTCAGAGAAAAAAATGGACGTACGAAAGCCTGGAATATCTATATGTTTGTTAGAAGCTACAGAATTTGAAAAATAGGACATTTTCAATGTTTAATTATTTTATGGATACCCAAAAGTATTATTATGCTGGTGGTGAGAACATTTACAGTTTATTATGCAAATCATTTCCAAAACTTTTTAAAAATCTGGCTAAAAATATAGATTTTCCTTCACAACGTGAACACGTGCCTTAAACCATTATTTATTAACTCAAGATAATTTTGCACATACTCAGGATTTGGTAATTAAGTATTTCTAATGAAACGGCGTTTTTAGCAGATACGCAATATTTAAGGAAAAAGGCACCATTAAAAAAGGAAGTGTTTTCTATAGTGGAAGTGCAACGCGGGATTTTCTTGAAAATCGCCTGCCGTCTTTGCAGATACGCAGGCACACACAATGTTTTCTAAAATATTTTGGGCCCCAGTGGATATCAAAACGTGTATCTAAATATGACTGGAATGAATAAAATATTTTCTCTAGCTATTACTGTAACCAGTAATAACAGAAAGTTGAAGTCATAGAGAATTCAAATGTGACATGTTGAACCCAAGGACCCCAGATGAGAGATTCTGTAATCACCTCCAAACACTCTGTAACAGCCCAACTGTTTTGTTATGTTTGCTGCTGTCACCGTTGCAAGGCGCTGCTGACGGTGACAAATGAAGTGTGATTGAGATTGAGCAGGCCGGATTGACGTGGCAAGTATGAAACTCGCATCTATCCATCACTGGGAATAAACAAAGCAAGAGGCAAGCCTCGTGTGGGAATTCGACGGCCCTTTACAATATTACAATTCGTTTGTTTGCCGCGGTGAAATTAATCACTTTGGACAGCGGGCCAAAAACTTTGAATAAGCAAATCATTAAAAAAAATGCAGGGTGGACTAAAAACTAAAAAAGGGATGATATTTGGAGTGCGTGTGGTTCTCATTTGAAAATAGTTGTTTTCGCTCGCATTTTATGATTAATGTCCAGGCGGTGCCTTTGTGATAAAAGAGAGACGGAAGTGTCCTTAATGTAACGGGACTAAGTTTATTATTTTCATTCAAATTTAAAATTATACTACAAGATAACAAAGTAGTACAAATATAGAGAACAATTTACAGGTCGCGTACTCCTAAAATATACATAAGTATATCAAAGAAAGAGGCAAACGCTAGAATTAAAACAAAGGCCGAAGAAGTAGACAACGCAACGAAAGACTGCCAACGAGAGATACGCGAAACTTTCGTACTGCTCGGATAAAGTTGGGTTAACTACCGAATGTGGAACAGCATTAAATAGAGCATTAAAGTGACTAACACTTTAGGTTCCAAAAAGTCGTATGCAATTTAAGTTTCAAAATCCTTAATTTCAGTGGATCCTTTGAATAGTTTCATTTTCATAAAGAATAACTTTTGTTGTTGACACAATACCATAACCTCCTTATAACATCCCAGTTAAAGGCCATAAGAATAGTGGAAGAAGTATGTGCAAGTTAGAAAACATGTGAACGATACACTCCAGAAACCGCAAGGGAAAAAACTGGACTTTTAATAATGTAGGTTGTGCGAGATGTTTTAATACAAAGAGTAACCGAGCGCTCCAGACAAAAAGGGTATACAAGACAGTGATATAGTGTGTTATGCACATATTATCTCTTGCTATGTCGAAAAGACTTTCCCACGACATAGCTATTGTTTGATAGAGCGCAGGAAAAGTTAAACGTTCGACAGCCTCCGCATTTCCACTACAATGAGCAGACTATATGGTATTCATAGCATTTATACGTAAAAAGTAGTGTCCTATAATGAAATAAAAGCATTAAGTTATGCGCATAATAGTATAAGTATAATTTTCGATACAGGCATACGAGCGCATCAGGCACGCGCCCGTTGTTCACGTCTAGACTCACCCTCTCTCCTTCAACATAAACATTCTGTATAACAGTATGGATAACAGATTCATATGAACTCGTTCATGCTAACATAACAGTAGATCTGGCACTAAAAACGAGATTAAACCAGAAAGTTTCATGTTTCCTTTGATTTTATCCTTAATTTGGTCAAATAAATATTCCCATGTTGCGAATTGATATCATTCTGAAAGAGACAATGATTTTAGGAACATAAGGACGCTTTTACTACAGGAGCCATGTGTTCGAGGTATTCGTGTAGAAGAATTAATGAGCAGTTTCATAGACATAGTTAGAGAATGCGTTTACAGCCGTGGAGTTGACCCAATGGGCTATCACCAGGCGTGCTTGCGGAAAGAAAAGACCACAGAATGGGTCATAACATTAAAACGAACGAGGTAATCCAGGAAGTCGTGAACGTTCGCATCGACTTGTTGAAAGAGGATTGTTCCCAAAGATATTGGCGAGTATACTACTCTATGGAGAAGCATTATATTCCAGAATTATGATTATGCTTAAGCATGTTATTTCACGGCTAGCACCGGGGACGTTGTTCTTCACTTCACTATAGATCTTTCCAGCATAGTCTGTTATCAGCAGGGTTCACATGTATATGACCTCAAAATGTTACAAATTCTCAAGTACTTACGACAGAAAAAAATTAGAAAAATATGACCCATTTTTGGGGTGCATATTCGAAATTTTAAAAAAAAATTAATGCTGTTTAAATCAAAACATTATATTAAAATCGCCTTTAAAATCTAGCACATTCAACAATAAATAAATAATATTCATGTTACTGTTGCATTTTGAATGTATTTAACCCACAGCTAACCCTAAGCTACGTACAGCATGAAATAAATGGCACATTTTGAAGGGCGATCAGAAAAAAAGAATTACAGTAGCAAGTTACATACATTTTAAAGTTTTCAAAAAGGAAAAACCTATTTGCACGCAACATTGTAAAGGGAAAATACCTTATAGTACTACAGACAAGAATTAGGAGATATGAAAAATCACATGTGGGAAATTGTAATAGATATAAGTATGTGACAAAGCGAACATTTAAGAGAAAATATAACTATAATATAAAAATGACAAAAAATGACCAAACGTTAAAAAAGCCAAAATATGACTTTATATGACCCATAAGAATTGCGTAATTTTAATCACCATTGATAACATCGTGATTTGCTTGTGTTTTCCATGAAACAAAAGCCACAAACAAAAACTATGAAAGGTGATAAATACGTGGTTATTAGGAAGCAATTCGTTTAAGTTGATAAAAATACTGTGACACATGGCAATTAGACAAATCCCACTTCCGACACCAATAGGACCAATAGTTACTTTTTCTGCCACTTTATTCTCATTTCAAACTGTTGCACAAATACATAGTTCTCTTTTACTGACATTAACCCAGTCTCTAGACTTTCGTGATATTTCAATTCCCAACTGCTTTCTTCTCGAATCTTAACGTACAGTTTCTTTTAGTTATTTGCAGTAGTTAACTTATTGCTAATGTTCCCCTAGATTCAAGGGAAACATGGGAATACATTACTGTAGGTCTTGATCAATAATCAAATCTGTTAAACCTTTTCGCTATATGAAGGCTTTAGAATTCCAGCAAGAGAAGGCAAGAGAAAAAAATGTGAATAATGGTTTTCCACTTCAGAAATGCTTAAGTATTGCAAACCTCATACGAATAACAAGGAATATGTCTGAAATAGTTCACAAAAAAAGGGTGCATTTGATCATAACTTGTATTTTGTAACCAGATCTACATTTGTTGTATAGTAAGATTTTGTCAATTTCTTGTAGCTTACAGTTATGGAAAAGTCGTCAAGAGTAAACAGGACTCCATAGGTTATAGCGAGAAAATTCTAAATATAGGTACAAACTGAACTGGAAAAGGGAGGTGACCTGCATTTGGTAAGTGGAGAGAGTAAATACTCGATTGCATTCCTATCACCCCTGTTCCCCATGCCCAATTTTGAGGCTCACTGAACCAAAAGACCATTCTTCCAGATAAGTGTCACAGAACCCTCTTATAGATTTCGTTGCAGTTTAGGAGAATACAGCATGTGTAAGTTATAATCAAATCTTCAGCAACAAACAACGGTGGTTCCCATCCTATATTCGACCATGCACGCGCGAATTGTAACAATGACTTATTATTTTTAAAACGGGAAAGATGGAGCAATAATGGCAAAATCTCCCTCCACTTCCACTTTTTCTACCATCCACAAACGTTGGCCGGCTGGCTAAAGCGGGAGGAGGAAAGCATTGAAGGCGTGGGTGCGTGGACCGAAATATTGTAACATTTTTAATTACCTTGACAAGCTATAACTCATGAGGCAGAGAGGGACTGGCGGAGAAATTGTAGAAAAAGACAGGTGTTTCAGCCGCTCCTTAGCTTTTGCTAGGTAGGCCACCCATCAAATGGCATATGTGGTTTACTTCAGTTTTGCGCTTCCCAAGACGTATTATTGACATTGTTAAGTAGACGAATGCGCAAAATTCAGAGAACAGCGGTTTAAGGGACAAAAAATAATAGACAAAATCTTATATAACAAAAATCTAGATCTCCCTAAAACACACAATTTATGTCTAAATAATTTTTTTGTAGAGTGGACCATTTCGGAGATATTCCTTGTTATGTGTGTCAGTTTCGGAAAACTTAAAACTTCGATGAAATGGAACGTCGTTGTTCATTTTTATGTGTTTAAGCGTGCAAAGAAAACGGGATCTCAAAGCTATCCCTCAAAGCCTATTGTATTCCCATATTTCTCTTGCACCTACAAAGAAATAAGTAATAAATGTTTATCTCAACCAACACGAAGAAGATATACGAATAAGAGTTTGTAAGAATGGTTAGTACAAGAGTAGAGAAAGTCATGTGAGTGAAACACATCAGATTTTTATTATAGTGCTAGCTGACCCAAAATACGCCCTTCTCTCGAAAGCTATTGGAATGTGGCAAGTCTCACAAACTTACCCTTTTTGATCAAGTTCTGGTAATCACAAATGTGTAATTGAAACAAAAAATTGAATATACACGTATTTCAGAGAGAATACTACATTTATTTGCTATCAAATATTTACCCTGATCACAACAATATATTTGCACAGTGTTAATACACTTTTCTATGTATTTTTAATGTTATAGACACTGCTAACAAAATTTAGTTTAAGATTTCGTACACTGCAATACTCCAGTAATATTGTTTTAAATGACATTTTCGCTGTAATGGTTTATGGTACATAATATTGTTTGCTTGAATACTTGGCGCGTAAATAAACAAACCTGATGGTTTTCTAACACGGGAACAGTCAGCGTGCGAGAAACGTGGGATTTCAAGATTAATACCGGAAACACTCGACTGCCACTGGGATTTATTTATGGTCATAGCAAAAGCAAGCCGCACTGGAAAATGCAGTCCAAAAGGTGTCATTCGGAATCATTGGGATGCGTGGTATCCTTTATACTTTCCCTTTAGAATGGTTGCTTCGATCACTTCGTTCAGTAATTTTTTCACTGCGCCATGTGTTGTTACAAACACGGGGTTGGTATTTTCCTTATATTATGGTTTGGTACTATTTTGTTTTATCTGCATAAGACGAAACAGTAAGTAAATGAATCGTAAGTCGATTTAGGGTTTCAGAGATCGATTCAGTTAATCGATTAATTGCTCAAATCGATCTTTATTACCCCAAAAAATCCATTCTTTCATTAATCTCTCTCACATCGTCATCCCTAGAATTAACGTCGGGGTTGGATGCCACAAATTACAAACACGCCTTATCTACCATTGATCCGTACAGTCAAAACGCACATATTTTTAAATAACGATTTATTTAAATTTTGGCGTAATGATATGCATTTTCATAAGCTTTTGATATACGGGGAAGGAAGAGCCAATGAACAAGTAGCTCAACATCTATACCTGTAGAGATATCCTCAAATTCCGCAATAATACCATAAAGTTAAATAAACCAGTAACGAATTGAAATAATAACTGCTCTAAACTTAATTATTTTTTCAACCAATGTTGTTTGTGAATATTACAGGATAAAATAAAAAATAATACGCGCAAGGGATTCGAACCACTGTTAGTAAACGCATTCCTTACAAATCGTGTCCTCGCTCCAACTGAGCTATCTAGTAACTTGGGAAATAAACATTCCGTTTAACGTGTATTCCCAGTGTGCTGGCACCAGTGTGCTAATTTCGTCGAGTGCCCATGTTAAATACTTGGATAGAACCTAGCTGATATTTTCATGTTAGATTATATAATGCAGATTTCATAAACTGGAAAATGACCAGTTGACTCACATTGTATATTTAGAGCGAGTGTGGGGATTAGTACGTGACCTTGACTGGACTGGCCAGAATGAAACCGCTTTATTTCATACCGATTTCGGAGAATTTCAAATTTATGGATGAATGATCTGTGAACCGTTGTTTCATTTATATATGGACAATGCAGCACTTGTGCTGTAATGTGACCTCCTAAAAGCTAATTAATTCTAAGGTTTAGTCCACTCTCTTGCTCTATAGTCACTGTTTGGTTTATCATAAGATAAAACGAATGATAACCAATTGTCACAACCCTTCGTTCGCAAACCTAGACGCTCTTCGGCAGCGAAAATTATATTTCACGAGAGGAGATCCTGTTAGAAAACCGAGCAGCTTGCCGCCCCACATATGTGCATTGTCGGTGTGTTTTTGGTTCACCAGTGTAAATTAAGAGCACCATACACTGCATAGTTTACCCTAAGAGACTATGCGATGCAGCATTTTGAGCTTGCATTCACCAGAGGTAATACAGGCAGAAATGATTATTAAGAAAAATATAAATACAGACCGTAAACAAAGAGTTTGCAACTATGAAGTTCATTAAACAGTAGTGGCGTTATCTGTTGTACAAATTGAGGAGGGAGGGAAAAAGTGACGGTTTTTATTCTCATACACGGCGTGAAATGTTAAAATATGCTCGTTAAGATGCAAGTGGCTTTTATACACAAAATTTAACGATACCAACCTGCGTACCTGCCTGCCTGCGTGCCTGCCACATTGTGAAGCGTTGTGCCTGGATGGAGCAGATAAAAGCCATCACTGGAGCGGAACGGAACTTGCCATTATCATATTATAAGAGCTCCCATTGTTCCCAGAGTGTAATTAAATGTATTCTTTGCACTCCATCTGATTGACCTCAATGTTTCACCATTTCCCTTTATCAGCAAACAATGCGAACATTCCTTTGTTTCCTTTCACCAAATATATGTACGCTACTGCTAACGGAAGCGATAAATATTTATTTCAGCAATCTGTTAATGCTCACATAAGTACAATTTCCTGAAATACTCTGTAGCTTTCCTTCTTTCTTCTTTGTTTCTTTGTTGGTTTCTTTCTTTCTTTCTTTCTTTCTTTCTTTCTTTCTTTCTTTCTTTCTCTCTCTTTCTTTCTTTCTCTTTCTTTCTTTCTTTCTTTCTTTCTTTCTTTCTTTCTTTCTCTTTCTTTCTTTCTTTCTTTCTTTCTTTCCTTCTTTCTTTCTCTTTCTTTCTTTCTTTCTTTCTTTCTTTCTTTCTTTCTTTCTTTCTTTCTTTCTTTCTTTCTTTCTTTCTTTCCCCTCCCCTCCCCTCATCTCCCCTCCATCACACAATATTTCCTTCCTTCCCTCCCTCTTTCTCTCTTGATTTCTCTCTTTCTCTCTTGTTTTCTCTCTTTATTACTCTTTTGTTTTCTCTCTTTATTACTCTCTTGTTTTCTCTCTTTGTTACTCTCTTGTTTTCTCTGTTTCTTTCTTGTTTTCTCTCTTTCATTGTTGTTTTCTCTCTTTCTTTCTTTAAGACTTCCTTTAGTCTTTCTTTCTCTTTCTGTCTTTCTTTCTGTCTTTCTCTTTCTTTCTCTTTCCTTCTCTTTCCTTCCTCTCTTTCCTTGTTTCCTTTCTGTTTAGTTTTCCTACTACTACAGTAAATCTCTATACCGAGATTTCACCGGAAAAGCATGTTTTGAGGGCAGCTAAACCCAAAAGATTCCGTTGTGTACATTCACAGGACTCTCTCTACTCACTCTTGAAAAGGTTATTCTTCTATTTACTTCATTTAATCGAGATAAGCGTTTCTTTAAGTGGTTTTACTTTATTATAAGTGCAATTGAAATGGCATGTTACACAGATTTAAGAAAAAGTCAAAGCTTTTAACAACTGCTCGATATGTGATGGTTTTGATATGACCAGAGCCTAGAAAACCAATAACGACTTCCCATTTGTGGAACGTATCTGAAAGCAGTAATGACGAATATCTTGAAAATAGTTAACTCTACTCAAAATGCATTGGATTATGGTGCTCTATGTCATATTGTTTGTGTACAAAGACATCCACAATAAAAATAACATCAGAAGCCTGAAAATAATTTTAACGTTGTTTTCTTATCAAGAATCACTAGAGCCATTTTTGAAAATATCGGAATTTTTTAACATGTTTGCATGAAAGGGCTGTTTGGGATGGGGGTCATGTTTAAATAACCTATTATATATAAATAACTTCTCATCTTTGAATTATGCTACATACATACATACGAGTCGTTTTCTAAAAATGCCATCTTTAAATTTAGGGTGTCCAAAAATGGATTTTCGGTTAAACCTTGATATCGAACACATCGTAAACTTTTTTATGTAAAAGGTAGATGTGGGAATTTTGTTTAAATTCTTCCTGTAAGTTAAAGTTAAGTTGCCAATTTTTATGTTTTCCCAGCATTACCTTATGGATTTGTGGTTTTCACAGATGTAGTTACGTAAACACACAGAAACCCTTTTTTCTTAATCTTATGTGTTACATTGAGTTACTCTCCCTATCTATTCTTAGAAAAGCTTATTCCTGTGTGTATTTAATGTTAATCTGGATAAACATTTGTAAAAGTGGTTTTATTATAAATTTCCTTGTAGGTACAATGGGAATGAGAGAATATAGTATGCTTAAGCGACAGTCAAATATTTTAAGGCTCTGTCGAATACAATGGCTTTTGAAATCCTTATTCTTTGTAGAAGGAAAAAAGTAGAATAACGACTTACTCTTTGTAAAAGTATAAGTATTTTGCAATTCAAACCGAACTACAGTATCTTGTAAATGGTCAAATTCTGAAAAAATTGCATCTGACGTAACTTCTGTGACTGAGAAGATCTACATTTTTTCTGTTGTAGGATTGTGTTTCGGTTTATTAGTTATTCTTATGTCTCTCAGAATAAAGAAGACGTCATTCCCATAAAATTAGAGATCTATATTTAATTTTTCATAAAAATAATCTTAAACGCTTGATATTTTAATCAATACCTTTAGACATATTTGGAAAAAGAACATTTTCGAAAAATATAAAGAGCAGGGGCACAAGTGTCACATTCTTGGAATATGCGGTACTGAAATACAAAGTTTGATAACGGACTTTTGGGCATTAGGCATTTCCGTTCTCAATCTCTCTCTCTCTCTTTCACACACACATATAGAAATACGTGCACACACCGACTCACACAGACACAAAGATGCGCACACACCCAGAAAGTTTACTAAAAATTACTTTACTGGTTTAAAAAGGGCTTCAAAACATATATTTTCGTTGAAACCTTAATATCGAATTCTTGTATGCAGTGCAATATTTCCTCTGCTTATTATGATAACTTACTACACTTAGGTGATTTCGGTACACGTTTGAAAATAAAGGAAACTTGTTTGCAGTAATATCATTTGTCTTCGAAATTCAAACATTTTAAGCAGAATTTTTGAAATTTCAAGTGGTTGAACAGTTGAAGTTCAAGATCTACGGTAGACGAGGTTACCAATTTGTATGTACTGAAAGAGTTGTTTTCCAGATTTACTACGAAAGTTTTAGAAGAATGAGAAGAAGAAGAAAAAAAGTGACGTTGTGCAGGCACGCAGTCGTAAATGTGGGTGACACAGCCGTTAAAGGAACTCAGTCTGATTTACTTGCTAGCTTTATGGTACGACCCCAAACATACAAAGTTAGAACATAAAACATACCTACTCCTTAGATGCAGTAAAGTTGGGAAACGGGATATTTTACTCGCACCTGCCGCTAGCACCTCTCTAATCCTTTAACCTGCATAGTTACTTACTTACATTGCCAAGTGCTGTTCTAGTAGGCAAACTTTGAGTGATGGTCTCCTCTTCCGCTAATTAACCCACATCTTCTGTCTAATGTCATTTTCTTGTGATTAGCTTGTTACAGTAAATGCCAAAGTTAATCGCCGTTGACGGTAATAAAGCTCCCATATTAATGATGCCAACCTGTGAAAACTTCACGTCATGTTTCTTAACCAGTAACCTTCACTTTTATCACATGATAAACTGAACTAACCCCTAGTGCAGGCGGCGCCGTGGCGGAGCGGTTAGCGCGCTCGCCTACCACCTAGGCGGCCCGGGTTTGATCCCAGGGACCCGCATGTGGTATTCGTGGTGGACGAAGCGGCGTCAGGGCGGGTTTTCTCCGGGTGCTCCGGTTTCCCCCACCATCTCATTCCGGTGCTCCAGTAGTAAAAGCGGGCGTTAAACACTACAACAACAATAACCCCTACTGCAACAGCCCTACGTGAGCCAATCGTTACCACCCAAACACTATTTCCTCCACCTCTGCTCGCTATAGGCGTCATGGGTGGGGTGCAGTACTGGAGGGTGGGATGTGGTCAGCGCCCCGAACCCTTCTGGCTAATTATACGACTTTCGTGACCTGGGGTCGCTACTTCTTTACTCAAGTAGCTCCATATTGACCCCACCGGGACCTAACGAGGCTGAGTGCACCCCGTGACAGACCTCCCAGTGGGGGAAGAATCCCCATGCCGGTACCGGGGATCGAACCGAGGCCCTCCGCGCCAGAGGCAGGCACGCTACCATGCCGTTTCCTTTCCTGTGTACTGAACGAGTGTAGTCTAATCAGAATCGTTATCTCTCAAAACATCGCACAACTTTCCGTCGTGTTTGGAATCGACCAACATGCTTACATCCAGAAACCGGATTGCTAGAATCTTCGAGGGGCATCCCGTAGCCGGTGTGTTCATAGAAGTTCCAGAAAGAACCGTATGAGTAGTACGTCGCGTCGAAGTGGAGAAATTTTAACGAGCGTTGAGTGATTGTATCGTTGGAGTTAGTGTTTGAAAGACAGTGAAAGAAGTGAGTCAAGGCCACAAGAAGAAAACATCTGTGAGCTGTAATACCTCAAAAGCCTGTAGACTGTGTTAAGATCAGTAAATGAGAATTGCATTTTCATGCAAAAGTTTAGAAGAAAAATGAAGAAATAGAAAAGTAACTGAACTGGACTTGCGTCACTGTGTTACAATGGTGTCAGAAGTGGGATTCATCGAACTGCCGTTTGGTTATAATATATACATGAACAATTTAACTTGCATAAATATTATGTTAGTCTGTAGAAGCCTAAAAAAAGCTAAACAATGCATCACCAATTATTGAAGTTTAAAAACTGCTTAGCAAGTAAGTTGGCAAAATAGAGGCTGATATATTATTTAATAAAGAAGTATGTTCAGTTTATTTACGAGTGTGTTATGTACTAAAGACACCATTATTGGCAATAACTGTAGTCTTTCATTACGGAATGCCTGCAGCATAGTGTCCAGAGCATTATCATAGAGAAATGACCCAAGGCAGTGAATATCCATTCCAATTACCTCTGTACTTTATGGTCACTATCCCCTGCTTTGCTTTGATGCATTAAATGTCGATACAACAAAGCTACCCTGATGCTGCTCGTATTAGCTACAAAATTTCCACATGGATTTCTTTGACGTTTCGCATAGTTCACGAGTATTGAATGACATTGGTTTATTGGTTACCTATACAACTTCGATGGAATTTAATATGAGGTAATGATGTAACTGGCAAGGTATGAAGGTGCCTGTGATACAAGAGCTTGCCACTAGGTGCAGCAAATTCCCCAAAATAAGCCGTCTGCGTCTAATTAATGTGGTATCTGCTGCAACCTATTGCATTACTGGATAATACATTTCAATCTGTCATCGTTAAACAGAAATATTATACAAACATTGGTTTTATTAAGGCATAAAGCTATCTGAACTATCTCTACTATAACCGGGTAGCTTAGGTGGTTAAGGCACAGACTAGTTAACAAGTGAGCGCTTCAGATGTCGCCACTGTCATCTTCCACGACTGAGCTTTTCTCAGTTCTAATAAGTGGTAAATGCGGGGGATACAGCCATGGAAGAATGATTGAGACCATTAGGAGAGCAGAATATTTGTACAGCAGGCTCCAAAGTTTTCCGATGGAAGAGAGGGTGTAGGGGAAAGAGACGAAAAAGATTCTTATGAATTACTTGCTCCTGGTCCGCCCGGCCCAGCGGTGGCTTCACCTGAGTTACTTTTGTGTGTGTGTTCCTCTGATGTGTGGTTAGCAGGGTGCACACAAGAATCTAAATTATCAGTTTTATTCTATCCAAATTCTAACAAACAAAAAAAACAGCACATTCGTTTTTGCACGTATTTAAACAAGTAACATTGCTTTTTTGTGGTAGCATTAACGGCGTTTAAGAAATAAGTTTAAACAATTCCCTAAACAAAGATAATCCATATAATGTATTCCTCATTAATAATAATAATAGTATTATAATAATAGTATAATAATTGTAGGTTTTTCAAACATGATCTTTTCCAATTTGCAGTAGTTTTATCACTTGTCCGCTAAAGTTTAATTTTCCTTTGAAGTTCTATTTTCCTGCTATTTCTCACAAACAGCCATTCAATGTTTTAAACTTGGATGCGAAACTTTAGGTCAAATACACGATTTCATTTTGGCTGAATAAAACAAACTTGCAAATTTTACAGCGCGGAAGTGTGTGTCTCCATGAATAACCTAAAAATGTAAAAAAGACCTGATATATGAACATTATTTAAATGCTTTAAATTTTAATTTCATTATAAGGTGTTATGACGCCTCTAATGTTCATCCTCGCTGCGAGTTCTTTCTAGATTTATAACGTTAATGTTGTTTTCTTTAGATTGAGATTACTTTCTTACTACCAAGTATACGAGAAATGTTGGAGTGATATTCTCTTTGGACTTATGAACACATTACGCCCCTCATCCTTGTAGACAGCTATGAGCTGGCAAGTCGACCTTTGAGACCACCTGGCATAACTAATAGATAACCCAACCTGGCTTCCCCCCGCGACCAGGAGTATGTGACTCGAAAAAAAATTGAAGTCGACTGTACGAGTAAGTCCCCCGTCGTGTTGCAGCGCGGTATACATAAGTCGACATTTCCATCATGCAGCCTGAGTTTATGGGTAGTCTGTTGCATATGTTATCGTTTGTCAGACACACAAATAGACTGAGATTTGAATCAGCACTGGCATTTGTATTTGTCCCTCATAACGATAACGTACAGAACAGATTATCAATAAACTTAGCTGTATGTTGCAAATATCGACTTGTGTAAACCGCGCTGCAACACTATGTGGGACATAGAAATATTCTGCTCTCCTAGTGCTTTCAATCATTTTCCTTGGCTTACAAAAACACAAGTATCGCATACAGGATAGCAGCTATTCCTTCTACCAGAATAACCTGACTAATAGAGTGCAGATGTAAGAAATATAAAATAATAAGTTTCGTTTCGGAAGGTTTAATAGTTTTACAAAAATGTTCACTTTTGGCACTGCAAATGATAACGCCAGACGCGTTCCCAGTACGCTCGCCCATTGCAATTACCGTACCGCTAAAGAGGTCACTATCTTGGGCAAGTACACACGAATCGAAATATTATGCCTGACAAGTGTGAATGTTACTAAAATATGTATTTGTTTACATAATAATGCAGTTTTTCATGGATAAGGAAACAAAAAAAAAAAAAAAAAAAAAAAAAAAAAAAAAAAACTAAATAATCGAAATCACGTGGTTTAGAGTTAAAACGATATTAACATAAAGGGGTACATATTCTCCTAATAAAGGATAATAATGTTATCATCCATTAGGATATAAATAAATAGTAATTGGTTTTAATACCTTGCACTTCCGTCCCCCCTCACTTTCAGTAACATCAGGAGATACCTTCCTTAACCTCCCCTCCATCCGAATGTACCCTTCGGCAACCATCGATGTGAGAACATGCAACGTTGACAGATTTATCTTAGATATTAAACTTTCATGACATTTTAACACTAATTTGCGGCAAAATACGTTATAAGTAAGGTAAAAAGGCAATACAGCATTGTTCACACAATGTTTGTGCTACAGTTAGTGAGGCGGCGCCGTGGCCGAGCGGTTAGCGCGCTCGCCTACCACCTAGGCGGCCCGGGTTCGATCCCAGGGACCCGCATGTGGTATTCGTGGTGGACGAAGCGGCGTCAGGGCGGGTTTTCTCCGGGTACTCCGGTTTCCCCCGCCATTTCATTCCACCGGTGCTCCATCTTCATGTATCATCAGTGTCACCGCCTGCGGTGCCGTAGTAGTAAAAGCGGGCGTTAAACACTACAACAACAACAACTACAGTTAGTGAAATAAACTATTTATATCAATTCGTCAAGAAAATATCTGACACAAAGTATTCGTTTCGACGATACTACCTTTTATTCACAATAATTGTATTGGACATATTCGTTACACTCATCATGTAGAACAAATAATCTTTACTTGTTGAAACTTAATAACAAACCAATCTCCCTCTCTGTGTCATAGAACATTTCGGGAACGCTTTCGTGAATTGATCGCCCAAATATCACACATTTGAAGGTGAATTGTTATATTAGTTTACGGATAACCTGTATAATATTATTCATTTAATCCAGCATGTCGATGAAGTGGTAAGAAATTGATTGGATACTATTAAGCATTTTAAAATTGACAATGTAAATTTTGTAACTCTTTTATATGTAAACGATCGGGTTACAATTAGCCGCACTGAAAAAGAAATGCAGTTAGCCGTTTATTGAACCAGGTAGCCAAACATTCTGGCTCGAAATTTATCACTTGGGATCCCAACCTAGAGGAACAAAAATAGTACTAAACGGTAAAGTAATACAGAAATAATCCTTGGGTTGTAATGCAAGTTACGTAGAAAATTCTGAGATAGAAAATAAATTAACTCCTTAAACTATTTCTTTGGGATCCTAAGGCAAGCATTATTAAAAAGGTAAGGAAAGAAACTCTTTTAAAATTTTATAAGGTAAAGGTTACCGACACTTTAATATGGCAGCGATACCTGAACACGAAAAAAGAAAGATGGAAGGACAATCGAAGCTGCTGAGATGAAATTTTTAAGGTTCGTCGCAGGTTTGCACTATTTGATTAAAAAGGAATGAAGGAATAAGGAATGAACTAAAAATATCACGTAATTTGGAATTCATAAAAGTGTATCAGAAAGAATGCCTGGAGCACATTCAACGAATACCGGCAGTTAAAGCAGCCCTTACTTACAATCCATGAGGAAAGACATCTATAGGAAGACCCAGGAAACAACAGCAGGATAGGATCAAATGATAATGATGATGATAGTGATGATCCAGTAGTGAAACGTGATGATTCTGTCCCTTTCGAGATAATCTGTGAGCTCCACACCATGAGAATACCAAAACTAGACTGCATATGGACCGCTTTTACTTTCCTTGGTGCATTTTCAGCTTCGCTAACCACTATATGGACTGATCCTTCGTCTCTGGCATGCATTTCTGATTCTCTCTACTATTATAAATGTCAGAGAAATTAATCGGAATTGAGAACTTTACATTTGAATGCGTTTTTGTCCATTGTTAACATACGGCATGCATGAACGGAACCTTTCTGGTACCCCAAACTTGGTGCAAAATGTAATGGACATAGCCTGTCGAGGTCCTTGCAATGCTATCCATAATGGGGACCTTTAACCGGCGATGAGAGTGGTTAATTTTTAACAGAATCTCGTCGGTCGTTGTGGTTTTGGGACGCCCTGAGGGCTCATCAACGTGAATGAATGTATGTATGGCCAAGCTTAAATTTATCAGCCCCCTTTTCAACTGCCGAAGAGGAAGGTAACGGATCTTTTAATGTCAAATTTAACTCTGTTGGGTTAAACATTCACAACGAAGTTCTGTGTCTTATCTTGTATTTCAGTTTCATTAATTTTTACTTCCTCTACTACGTATAGTAAGGGAAGTATTGCATTGGATCCAAAACTTTGACGTCGAGATTTCACCGAAAATATGTTTTAAGGTCCCATGAGTCCAAAAACAATAGTTTTAAAAAAGGTAAGTCTATTTATGCGTGCCTGTAAACAGCATAACTCAAATTTGGTTAAAAACCAAAATTGATATATAAGTCTTTCAGGGATGCCACACTAAGCTTTTGAGGAAAATTTCTCCATCCTAAACAACTTTTTACAAGGAAAGTTTTCGATAACTTTGACTTCATCAAAAATGGCTCTAAGGATTTTGATTAAAATGCCACACGTTTAAAATTCTTTTATGGAAAATGAAATATATATTTGAATTTTCTGGCTATAGCGCATGTATTCCTGTTTACTCTTCATAACTTTTGCATTACGTAAGCCGCACTTGCTATTAAAATGTAGATCTTGTTAAAAAGAATTTGTGTCAAATTATCTTTTTGTGAAGTAAACCATTTCAGAAGCGTTCTTTGTTATTTGTCAGAATTTCCAACACTTATAGATTATTCTCAATTGAAAGTGGTTATTCATTTTTTTATCTCTGGGCCTTGCAAAGAGAACAGCATTTCTTCATATAGAAATAACAAATTTAGCAATAAGATAGTTTCTACAAATGTTTATCTTGATTAACATGAAGTATCTAGAGAAATAAGAATAGTTTGTGTAAGAGTAGAGAAAGTTATGTGAGTGTAACACATCAGATTTTTTCTTAAATAAAACGTTAACACTAATTTAGTGAATATTGCAAATAAGTGACTCCACTTATACACCTAAAACTTCACAGTGCACCATCAAACGAACTATACTTAACAAATATTATAGTAATTTAACAGCTTCACGACATCTGTGAGTCACGACGAGAACTTGGAGAAGAACTTGCAGAACTCACCTTTTATACGCCACAATCAAAACAAGAGATTCAATAGTAATTTAATTTGTGCTTCTTTCTAAGATTATACCCAATGTATTTATTTATCTGAACTCAACTTTTGGCATAGTCAACTTGGTACGCTGAAAATACAACACACGTTTGCAGTGGAAGGAAATAGTATATTACGATATAAAAACGGTAAATGATTTTTATTGGACGAGGAAAAGTTTGGAAAGACCAGGCTCAGTCGAATGTTTTCAATTTCCAAGGATTAGTAAACACTTGGTGTATTGTATACAATTTCGGGAGACAATTACTAATTTAATATGGCTATTAATAGAATATTAAATACTAACTTTGATACATAACACTGATCCTTGCTTGGTGTCCTGATGGTTGAACTTAATTGGCATATATAAACTATAGCATCTTTCCTATTTCTGTTTAGATTTTTCAGGCATGAGAGAAGTATAGCCTATCTCTTGGAACATATATTAAGATTCAGTGACTATCTGCATGATAGATTTAATCGTTGAACGCATTCCAGTGCTTTATTGCATATAACGTATGCGATATAAATGACTAAGAGCATAGAGCTGGTAAAAATCAACAAGTATGTTGATTGTATTTCATATGTATATTAATCAAATTAGTGTTAATTTTAAGGGTGTGAAAATCCCAGCGGTGTCAGCCTTAAAACTACGCAATATAGGTTGGTAGGTTAAGTTGGTAGACGTGAATATGGGATAATTAATTTAACTACAATGTCAACATAACCTCCCAAAAATATTTTTGCTCCGTCTCTTTTGATTCCAACACTTTATCTGAAAGAAACATAGAAAGATAAATAATATTCTTGGCGATGGTGTTATTGTAGAACGAACAAGAAACATTAATGGCCACAGAAGTTGTAACCGCTGGCGAAATCTCCATCTGTTGCAATTTTTATAGCGTATTTGCAGTTATTGCTGCGTCAAGCTTTAATTTAACACTCCAAACAGATGTCTTACTGCTTTATTGTATTAACCATATAGGGTTATTTCTTAGCATGTGGCATTTAATTCTCTTTGAAACTGGGTTTACTCTTTTCTCTTTTATTGCACAGTTTCCATTCACAGTTTAGAACACTTCCATATGGTTTAGGAAAATGCGTTCCGTTTGTAAAACATAAGCTTTATGCTGTTGTACAAGCTGAAGATATTGTCTCTTGGTACCTGAATATTGTCACTTATTCTATTGATTCTTCCTTGCATAACTATTTTCACTTTAAACTGTTCTTTTTCCCAGGCAGCCATAACCTTAGTCAATCGTCTTTATAAACCAATTAGATAAATCTCGATACTTTATCCTATTTTCAAGATACCACGATAACTTATACTGGTTTATTTACGCTTATATTTACCCCATTTCTCTTGTGCATTTAGCTAAAAAATACGTGGGCCGTTTCTCCATACAGTAATGCCTTTTCTTCGAAAAGTTTTCCACAATTTAACACGTGGTCTGGCCAGGCTTTAACACATCTCTATAACTGACTTGTAAAGAAATCCCAAGAGGGGATTGGTGCAAAATGAAGGAAAAGTCAGACAGCTTCTCTTAATGAATTCTGTCACAATTGGTGTAAATAATGGGGAGACCAGAGCAATATAATATAAATTACAGAATTTATTTTAAAAGATTCGAAAGGAATGATTGAGAAATGAGTTATCAGAGGTAGTAAAGTGAACAACAGCCACAATTTATTTCAAAATTTCTTCTAAAATAGACGTACAGTTGAAATATTAAAATATTGTCATCACAGAATAGAACTAAGATGCTACAAGGGTGACATGCCCTCAATGGCCAAATCCTTTTGGTGGAAGAATTTCTAGAAAGCGAATGTCATTTCAATACGATATAACGGTTCTACACTAGCAAACGCAAAAAACAATTCATTAAAAAGGAGAGGAGACACAGAAACTAAGTTAACCTTCACGATTATTCAGGAGTGAATATATCTGATAGCAATTGTTCCAAAGGTAAAATGTCACCAACATGATCTTTTGATACTAAAGAATAAAAATATATCCAAATTTAAAAATCATGGCTAGAGATGGTCCCTTGAATGTAAGGCATCAGTTTATATACAAAGAGTTACGTCACTTTAAGGTTTAAAGAGTGGTGTCCTTGTTCACAGGACCAGACCTAGGTGGGAAACCCTGAACTTCGGAACGGTTTCGTTTTTGTATACATGGCATTATACAGCGAATCTTCAGAAGAAGTCCCCCACGCCAAGGATCTAATTGCAATGACAGTAACAGCGACTAACTAGATTAAAGAAGTAAGAAGTTTGATGTTGCCGTAGCCTCAGGGGAGTTTTCCCCCTTAAATTACTTTCCTGCAACTTTTACCCCCGCTCAGAAACTGGAAGAATGCAATTTACGAGTTTTAGACAGATTCTCATGAATACGACAGGGTCAAAAGACCTTATTAAGGCGCTCCTCTACACTAATGAAATGAACCTATGCCACTAGCTGAGAAATATGAACGCGATTTATCTACTGCTTACCTAGTCTTGTACACAAAAGTTCGAAATTGAGATTTCGACAGTTTACTCAACCAAAAGATGTGTTGTATTCACATGACTTTCTCTACTCTTATTCAAACTACTGTTACAAAACAATTATTCTTCAATCTGCTACATGATAGTTGAGAAAAACATTTGCAGAAATTATCTTGTTGCTAATTTTCATGTAGGTGCAAGGAGAATATGGGAATACAGAAGGCTTTAAGCGATAGTGAAATGTTTTATGGCTGCTCGCTATGTGACTCCTTTGAAATAAAATTCTTCTTTTTGGTGTACATCAATGTCATATCGGACAGTGAATGAATGAAATGGGTGACATGAAGCTCAAATGAGCCAATGGTCCATTGAGCTTAAATTTATCTGACATTCGTCTTCTCAGTATTATTATTATTATTATAATTATTATTATTATTATTATTATTATTATTATTATTATTATTATTATTATTATTATTATTATTATTATTATTATTATTATTATTATTATTATTATTATTATTATTATTATTATTATTATTATTATTATTATTATTATTATTATTATTATTATTATTATTACTACTGTAGATTCTCGAGTCCTCAAATTTGTGTATGCACTGAAGTATTGCATTAATTCGGTGGTATGCCATAACTCCTCCATAGCATAGGTAAGTATGTAGAAGGCAAAAATATACTTCTGATATAAACAGTGGCTGTTGTTACGCGTATGCAACTAAGTCCATGTGGCCTAATTTTAAATCACTTGCGGTAAAGACTTATCACAACTGGTATAATACGTTATTTATTTCAAAACTAAGGTTTGAACTTAAACACTATATCTCATATATTTGACCACAAAGTTTTAAATTATATAAAAATAACCTATATTAATTTCAGTTAGTGTAAATCGACTGACTGAGCACTGCCAAGTGGAGAAAACGAAATGCATGAATTACATAACCTCAAATCAGTGTCACTATCTTTTTTACTGTTAACTAACAACCTTAATCTGGAAAAATACATTGATTATTCAAAGAAAAATTGTTAAAAAGACAGCTGTCAATTTAAAATGATGTGCTATTTTGTTTGTTAATCGATTTTAATGTAGCATAATTTTTTTTCAGCAATTTACGTGTTAGAGCTGGTAACACTGATTAAACAAGAAGTAACCAAGTGATAATTTGTAGAAAACAAAATATCTATGAGATAATTGTAATTAATGGCAGTTAGATAGAACAGTTAAAGAGATAGATTGTTCATATAAATAGTAAATTGGTATAACGGACATGTAAGGTTTTAATATGTAGACAACGCTTTTAATTGTTACGCATTAAACTTTCTTCTTTTTCCCCACACTCTCCCTGTGAACTGCTGCAAATGCTGATACGAATCTACTGGAATGCAGACAACTAATTTTACTGTGCATTTTATTACCAAAATAATTAATTTATTCGCCAGGTTTTATTTAAGCCATACGCTTTTTCCACGTGAATGAATCTGATGTGCTTTTTCCTGATCTCTGCCAATAACGAAATTAAAGAGAACTTTTTACCCCTGTGTTTCTGACGGAGCTTTGCCTCACGTTCAAAAGAATTATTTAATTATTTTAGACTCGCCAACATAATTGAAAAACACAAAGCACGAACGCCATAGGTATTTAATCGGCGAATGGCAAACAGAGCAAATTTAATTTTTAATTTGGTGTTCGAAATGTGACCTCAATTATCTGAAACAATGTGTACCAGCGTCCCTCAAGGGTTTCAGGAGTGGTGCTCGTTTGATCACAGATAATCCGACGTCTGTATAATGCAATGTGCAAATCATTACTTTTCCCGATTTACAGGCCAAAAGCTGGATTTTAAACGAAACATAATCACGCACTCATCAATGAATGCCTGGCCACAGATGGGAATTAATTTCTGACTGCAAGCATGCATAAGATAAATATAGTACATATAGTTAAATTGCAGTATAGAATACCTATTCTAATGTTGTGGACAAGAAAGAAAGAAAGAAAGCCCTTTAGTTAACATTTTCTATTATTTATATACTAATCCAATTGCCGTAATGCTTGCTGAAGAGTATGTTTCGAACAACAACAATCTGCTATGAATTACTATTGTTAGCGTGTCACGCCGAGCATTGAAACAGCAGCTAGTGATTGTGCTTGCCTCACGCCAGTCACATCAAACGAGGTGCGCGCGCAGTGGATGTGACGCAGAAAAGTGCATCTCCCTTGTTGACGTTAGTGAGGTTTAAAGATAAGTTCTTCAATATTTTGTTTGCCAGTGAAGGTTGATTTCATATTTTTAACTTTTTCTCTACAGCAAGCAGCGTTTTAACAGAAATGTGTGTGAACGTATAAGAGAAAAAAACGCCAGGAAACCAAAGGCAGGGTATGCACACTGCTCATGTGCTTCTGCGTGGTGAAGAGATAACGCTGGAAACCTACTGCTCCAACTGGATTGATTATTCTGTAACTTCAATATTTACATTGTTATATCCAATAATATGCGATGAATGTCTGGCTATAGCCAATCAGAGATAGTATACGTGAAGTATAGTATCCACGTGGAGTGCACTCAGTCTGATAAGATAATTGCCAAAACAGTTGAAGTTGCTGCCACTCATCCCTTGTAACAGCTCAGAGTAATGTTCTAATTCGTTTTTCTTTCTGTTGTGTGGTGTGTGTGTGTGTGTGTGTGTGTGTGTGTGTGTGTGTGTGTGTGTGTGTGTGTGTGTGTGTGTGTGTGTGTGTGTTTCAGCTAGTATTGCACCTATTAGCCAGTTTGTTCTGACCGAAGCAGTACTTTCCACCCTGTATACTACGTTACCAACTCTCGCAACAGCTATTGCAATATTACGTAATTGTTTGCTACACGGATATAAGCTGGAAATTTGCTGTGATAAAATAGTCTGTGCCTCTCTGTCCCTCTCTCCTGTAAATCTATTTTGGTACAAATCAATACATAAAAACTACGTGTAACTTGGATAAATAACGCAGCGAAATGTAAAATATAAACAAGGGTAATACAATTTATCTCCTGCTACCAACATATCTCCTAATTGGCGGTTTTTAGTTTGGACAAGATAATAAATTTCATGGTTCTAAACTCCATTATAACATTTTTTCTTTCTTTTTTGCAGGTGAGTGCTGTTAAAATTATCGGCGCTTGACGTAACCCAGGTAATGAACACAATACATTCCTATTGAATTAAGCGGTATTCTGATTGACGTCATTACTGAAGGTTTGTTACTGTGGTTGTAAATGCCCTCAGCTCAGATTCACAAAAAGGTTTACATTACTGTTAATTAAATTCTATTGTGTTAAGTGCTAGTGTACGTGAATTCGTGAAAACATCTCTTTGATTAAAAAGGGAGATATGGATATGCAAACGAGACCCGAATTTTCGATATGAATGAATACCCTTAGTGTAAGAAGACTTGATTCTAAATCTTAATTTTGCAACATAGGAAGATGTTAAACGTAAATACGTACAATTTCTGTCCGTAAGAAATGCTTGAGTTATTGATTTAAAAAGAGTATTTTTGTTTAATAGTGAATTTCAGCTTTTTCAGGAATTGTCGTAACCATTTGCCTTTATTTATTTTGACATTTTCCAGTTACACTTACAGGCTACCAAAAAGACAAAGAATACTAATTTAAAAGTAACAAAACAGTTAACAAAACATAACGAATATAAAAGCTAAAAATTGAAAATCGTAAGGGAAGTGTAACCTCTAAAAAGAGTAAAAAATAAATAAAATTAAAAAGAATCATGTTCCATATGCATGATTTCTAAAAATAGCTAGAGAGTCTTTGAACGTCAATATAACGATATTGTACAGTAAATGTTAGCAAATTTTAGTTATAACTTCGCTGGCTCTGGTTTAAACTGCAATATAAACAACAGAAGGTGTTTGATTAATACTTCATTGGTTGATCGAACCGCACAACTTCTATGTCAGCAGGCGCGAATGAAAATATAGTCCGTTAACTAACATGTAAAATTGCATTAAATATGATATAACTACAAAAATTATTTTTAAAAACAGATTCAAAATTATACCAGGTGAGTCAGCTGCCCCTTATTCTGAGTTTTATGCAATCCGCATTTTATACCCCAACATGAAAACATCGACCCCATTACTAGGATATACCCGCGTATTTAACATGGATGTTAAACACTCGATGAAATTAGTACTAATATAGATGTTATCACATCGCTTTTTAATATATTCGTAATTAGACAGCTGACGTTTGAACTTCTGCAAATGTTCACTGGAACCAGCAAATATTACATCTTACACGGAATGTTTAGCTCACACGTTACTAGGTAGCTCAGTTGGAACGGGCGCAAGACTCCGAAGTAATCTGTCTGCTGTGAAGGTGGTTCGAATCACCTGCATGTACCAATTTTTTTTACCGTGCAATCCTCACAATTTAAAAACTATTATTCTGAAAACTGTTATTATATTCATTTGTATTGTTTTATTTATGTTTTATGACATTGTCTGATGTTCCTTTATTGGTGAACTACAATTATGTAGTTGTTTAAACACACCTATAGGTAGGTGCAATTGAAGTAAGGATCATTCATACACATTTGAACACAGAAAGCAAGGAAATTACATTGTCAGAGTTTAACATGGAAGTTAAACTCAATTTTGCACACAATGAATTATTGTGCTATTAAAAATGCAGACAAACAAAAACGATTTAAATTATAATGTCCTAAACCCTCAGGGACTTCATAATTAGATTATTGTAAATTCGGTTTCCAAGTTTTGATGAACATAAAAAAAATATTTACAATGCTGAGACTCGAACCTGTGTCATTGGGGGTTAAGTGGAGAGGACCCGTCACAATCCTATTCAGCTATTTCGAGACTTCCTGAAAGCACGTACCACGTCCAATAGTAGGACTTGTATGCCTGGCGCTATGCCATTGCCACCTCACAAGTTTTCGGGCTTGATTTAGCCTTTTAAGACAGTTTTAATCACTTACTGGGCGTTTTAATATTATTACTTAAATGGCAAGAGCTGTTATGCATATTAATTGAGGTGCACGAGGCGTAGTTCACGCAAAAATGCAAATAAACTGTTATTTAATAATATGTCCGTTTTGACTGTACGGGTCCATGATGGATGAGGCGTGTCTAAATTTTTCCTAATTTTTGGCAGCCAATCCCTGCTCTGAGCACAAGAATCCACCATTTTCTTTTTAGCTGACGTTGTTAGTGTACTCATATGATAGGTCAATTTTTTCCGGGGCGTTTACTGAATTACGTTGCTATGTATACTCTAATAAACATTTTGTAAAATCGGCTGGGAACCAGAATTCGCTCTCAGTAAACGAGTCGTATGTTTTTGAGGTGTACTTTAGCGAGGAGTACGTTCTGTCCCTTAAAGCACTGTTGTTCTCAATTTTGCGCATTCCTCTCTTTAAGAACGTACATTTTAGTAAGCGCAAAACTGAAATAAGGTGCACATGGCGTTAGATCGGTGGCCTACCTTCCATAAAATAAGGCGCGGCTGACTCACCTGGTATAGGAAGAATAAATGGAATTCATTAATATGCAAATGCAGTATTATTAACTGCAATACAAAACGCATGCGCACGCAGCCGCAGAATGAAGTTAAGCCATTCTACAGTTTGTTTTGTTTATTTAACGTTGCTTTAAACAATTCCCAAAGCATAAACTACGTTTTATTTGAGGGATGGTTTAGTCATTTAAATTACACTGCATGTGATACATTTTTTGTGTTATTCTTCCTTCTGTGTCTGTAAATAAAAGTTGCTAGATTGGCATTGGCACATATATAATGAAAGTTTATATATTTCTCCTCTATGCACTCTTAAACCACTTGTCCGATCACTTCAAAATTCATCACGTATAAGTATTTTTTCATAGAGAAGGTTTGTATGTTATCCATTTTACTATACAATATAACATTCACATGGCATATAATTTTCTATGACAAATAGCAATACCACATTACATTCACACGGTTTTCTCTACACACTTTTCTTTTATACATCACAATCATACCTCTTTCTCTACTCACTCTTCTACAAACAATTTATACAATTTTCCATGTGTTTGAAGTTGAAATGCAAAACATTACATTCACATGATTATTTGTGTTTCTTTTAAGGAACACAATCACATTTCTTTCTGTACTACCTCTTCTACAAGAAGTCATACAGCTTTCTACATGACTTTTATAGAAACGCAATGTCTTACATTCACACACCTTTCTCAACTTGATTTTCATCCTGTGCTATTTTGGGTTGTTCAACAGTGTTTTTATTTACTTTGTTTACCTTGGGTTCTTTATAGTATCGGACGTTAACTGTAAAAGTTATAGGGGGGCGATACTGGTGAAGAAATTTGTATTTTACTTTAATAATACATGGATATAATAAATTGAAGAACCTACATATATTGTGATTTTTTATTATTCTCAATCTTCATCTTAAGCAACAATATTAGTGGGGGGGGGGGTTACTAGTCTGTCTGAGAATTTTCGGATGTGTCGAACTAAAAGCTGCACAGGAATTTTCTTTCTCCCGAACGATTCTTCGCTTTCTAAGACGAACTTCGTTCCGCTTCGTTCTTAACGATCCACTTCCTGTACAGACTTTGCTCCAGCTTCTTCCGTCTGTCTTCCTGCCTTGTAATTGCTCATGTAATGCTAACCCCCAATCGTTAATTTGCCCTCCTTTTTTCGTATATGAGTGGATGTCTCTGTTCCTTCACGCTTCATTTGTCATTTCCAGTTTATTGGTGACCGGTATAGGGGCAACCTGCCTTATCGACCGACTAAATCATGGCAGCAAAGGCCAATTACCGCTAACGTTGGGAAAGGGTGGGATGGAACGCTGAAAAAGGGTTTGAAGCGTTTTTTGCTTTCTACTTTGAGTGACGTGTACACGAAATACTCAGCTGCCCGTTTCTGTTTTATTTCTCGTGGAGCGGAGTACACACGTTTGCTCTGCAATTGATTTCCTTTCATTGAAAAAGAAAAACATTAGTTGCAAAACGTTCTGTTTAACTAACAGGTACTTTAAACAAACAGCGAATATACATAAACTTACTAAAATGTGACAGAATGCGATGACTCTGAGCTAATGTTGAGGTTCGCAATTTGGAGGTCTCCAATTCAATTCCCGTCCTCGCTTTCCTTGTGGTTGTCGTGTTTCTTTTTTTCCTCTCTCTTGGTCGTTAAAGAAAATTTTGGGGTTATTTCATGCATGGAGGCTTATCATATACGGATTATCACCTGGTCGTTCTTTTATTTTGGACAAATAATCACTAGGTCATTCTTTTGTTTAAAGTTGCCAACTGTATCGCATAAATCGCTGGAAAAAATGTATTACACATTAAAATCGATTCACAATCAAATTTGCACTCCATTTCAATTTTCCAACTGTTTTTTAATATTTTAATAAAAAAGGATTGGAATGGAATTAATGCAACCGAAATGAGATACCTAAGGCCAATTAAGGAATGTAGAATTATGGACAAAAAAGAAAAAAGACGACACAAGAAACGAATTTAATATTGTGCCTATAAATGAAAAAAATAGAGGCATATAGAACCTCATGGAAACGCTTATGAGTTATGAGTACCAGTTGATTGGAAGAAGAAGAGGAAGAAGAAGTGTTGGAAGACCCACGAGGAGAATGAGAGAATCGTGAGGCCGGAGCAGGAGAAGTGCCTAATGCTTGAGGAGATGATGATGTATTTTAAATTATAAACTACGAAGAGAAGATCGAAATAATGTAATTCTTGGGTTTCGTTTTCCTCGGTTGGCAGTGCTGAGTAACTCGAAGTGCACTAATCCAGATGAATATAGTCATATTTTGGGTTATTTTTAAATAATTTAATATTTTCTGGTAAAATCTTTGCGATATAGTGTCTAAATTCATATTTTATTTATGAAATAGTCCAGATTCATATCATTCGACGGTCTTGTGATAATTTTTCATCTACCGAGATATTCTTTCTATTATATCCCTTTCGTTCTGTTTACTTCTGAAACTTTCAGGTGTGCTTGTAGGTTTCGCGGTGACGGACAGATGGCGCGGATGCTTGATCAAAGAAATAGTACTCCTTGAGCAATGGAAGGCCGCTTGGTCGACAGGTCGTTCATAGCCCTATCTAGGCTACTCCAGCAGTGGAGCGGGTCTTCCAAACTGTTAGAGACTTCCACGCGTCTTTGCGGCCTGTATATATGTTCACTTGGAGTCTCGTGTGATTCTTTCAGTTCACTCGATTTATAGAAATAAAGTTGGTGACACTAACTAAACAAAAGAATGACAGTGCGTCTCTAAGTATGAAATAATCATAGTTAATTAATAGAAAACGCCTCTTTACGAATATTCGCAAATCAGAAAGAAAACTTTAATGGGAAGAGTAATTCTAACACAACCAGACTTTTTTTTCCATTTACTAAAGTGGACAAGAGAATGAACAAAACAGTTTAATGCGCGCTCAACAGAAGCGAAGTTTTAAAAGCACGTTTTCGAGTTTTCCCCATTCACGGGTATTACCCGGTTACGCCCATGCGTCATTAAGTAGACTGAGAGAGAGTTTAGTGTCCTACTAGGGTATACAGAAAGCCACAAAATAACAGGGCCGCTCACTAATTTGCTCTCGAGCACCATCCAAACGAGCATCAAGCACGTGACTTAAACATTTTAAGTACCTATTATATCCTGTATAACCCTGCTGCTCTTAAATAATTCAGATAACGCACTAAAATATTTTTCTCTCTTCCGTTGGATATAGATGCAGACTTTTTAGTTATTTATATACTTAAGTAGCTGAAATACTCGGCGTTTCCCGTGGTTTCACGATTTTAACACTACAGTCTTAAGTCAGTTAAGGGAACACTGAAGTGATACCTTAGCCTATTTGGTCGAAAAAAATCGAGTTTTTCATTTTCAAACGCAGCATACCTTAAAGAGTATGTCTGAGATGTTTTAATCCCCTAGAGAGGGGGAAACACATATTTTTGACGTCATTTTTAAAGGGTTGCAGCTCTGCCTTTTAAATGGATATGCCCGCACTTTCCATTTAAACTTTAAACTCATTTTTCTTGGAAACTCATTCAAAATCTACTTTCTCCCCAAAAATCTAACCACCGATCTAAAACTGTTTTGCATATAGTTCAGAATATTGATAATAAGATACCTTTTTAAAAAAATAATATATGTTTTTATGACATTTTTACACTTTGCAGTGTTAACGTATTTTTAAGAAAAAGTATATCAATTTCCTTCCTTGAACTTTTTGCAAATGTAATAATAGATAGAATTTTAAAAACTCAGCTGTGTTCAGCATCTGTTGGAAGAAATATATTTTGATTACAGCTAATAAAATTGACATAAGGGTGAGTAGAGGATATATAAATGTGTTACGTAGAAGAGGAGTAGAAAAGACTATGTGAATGTGATGCGTTGAATAATAAAATGGATAGCATAGAAAACTCCGCGAAAAAACAGATCTGCCAATTATCATAGTGATAAGGTTAGTAGGGGAAGTATCGTATTGCACCCAAAATTTCTGATGTCGAGATTTCACCGGAGATATATGTTTTGAGGCCCCCTGAATCCAAAAGGAAAACAGTTTTAGAAAATGTCATGTGTGTGTGTGTGTGTGTGTGTGTGTGTGTGTGTGTGTGTGTGTGTGTGTGTGTGTGTGTGTGTGTGTGAACGGCATATCTCAAAAACGAAAACTGGTATTTAAGTTTAATATCTTTCAAGGATCCTTCACAAGGATTTTGAAGTAACTTCATCTACCGTAAACTATTTTTCACAAGGAGAATGGCTCTAGCGATTTTGATTAAAATGCGATATATTTCAGATATTTTTATGGCCAACGAAATATATATTTTGAATTTTCTAGCTACAGCGTGTTTACTCCTGATAACTTTTGCATAACTGATAAACCGTAAGACATAGACCAAATCTTACTGTACAAAAACTGTAGATCGTGTTAAAACACACAAGTTATGTCTAAATGCATTTTTGTAGAGTGAACCATTTCACAGATATTTCTTGCTATTTCTGTGAATTTTGCAATAATTAAACGCTTCTCAAATGGAAGGTTCTTGTTCACCTTTTTATGCCTTGGTTATGCAAAGAGAATGGAATTTCAGAGCAATATAAAATCTTACTATCAAACTCTACTGTATTTTCATACTCCCTCCTAGCTACAAGAAAATCAATAAATGTTTATCAAATGTTTATCTTGACTAAGGATTTGTAAGAACGCTACTGAAAAAATTATGTGAGTGCAACACATCAGATCTTTTTAAACCGATTCTATATTTCTACACAGAATAGGCGTGTTAAAAATTTATTGGACGAGTATTTAAATGAAATACGCTCAGAAATAATTTATCTGTTGGCACTGAACGAAAGTGTTTTTCCTTGGATTTGTATAGATGGAGCTTTTAAAACGAACTGTCAGTGATAAAACCTTTGTTAAGTTTCTGAAAAAAGGGAACTTTTATAAATATTCCGAAAATGCTACGATTGAGCCCATGCAATCAAGCTAATGGTTTCGTTGAGTGCTGGATGCGTCAAGTTTTATAAAAGCCTTAGGATATACCTGGTGAGTTGTTTGATATTAACACAAGCAGGACATGCAATACACATGAGACGAGGTATTGTTAAACATTTGGTCTATGTTGTAAACGTGTCAAATAAATTTTAATGGCACTTCGTATAGTTCACCTAAATCATCACTTCATAATTTCTTCACTACACCTGGGATGCAGTATGATTTAAAATCAAGGTTTTGGGTCCAAAGCAAGAAACGTGACATCTATGATAATTAATACACAGAAAATATAATTTTGGTGTGTCTGTTTTCGCTTATTTGAAAAACTCTATTGTTGTAACGAGTTTAAAGTTATGGTGAACCCAGAAAACAGTATTTCTGGCAAAATGAGTGGTTGAGGATTTCAAAATACTAACATTTGAGGCGATATTGTTTTGCATAAGCCCTCTGAAGTGATTGAATGCAAAATTATAGGGGCAGCGGAAAGTTTTCAATAGCTATTATAGTCGGCAAAGACTGATTATTCAATTGTCTGCTTATTCAACAGCTTGGATTGGTGTCACGTGCAAATGGCGAAGTCCGTGTTCGGGTAGTGTGAACCCCGCAGCGCATGAGATAAAAGACGTCAATCCAGAATATTTGTGTTCTTATTTGTGATATAAAGGAACAATAAATAAGTTTTTTAAAGAGGAAACGGAATTTAATCATCCTAGATCTGTACAGCGCCCTGACAATTGATAAAAATTACTTCGAGTCTCATAGCTACAAAATAGTGTTTCGGCGGGGCGAATGAAACAATATTTACGGACTCGTGTTAGGATATAGTGGAACTCTCTCCCACCAGTCCCTGCTCCCGCATATAAATAATACAAATTTCCGTTCCACATTATAGTAAATGTTGCTATTTATAAATAATATTAAAAAAATGTTTCAATTTTTGTAATACATAACATAATAAATTCTACTCGCAGATGCATATATTTATTTATCTGTAGTGAACTATAAGTAAATGTTTATGAGTCATCTTTGAAAACACTTTATTCTTTTTTTTTTTTTTTTTTTTCTTTCTTTCTTTCTGAACAAGAACTGATCTGCGATTTTGAGGTTATGTGCATACATCCAAGTTTATATTGTGTAGTTTGGAAGCAACATGTAGATATGAAATACTTTGTTTGTATGTATGTATCTGTATACTATAATATATAATGGATATGTGACTTCGTAATTACCAGGGAAAGTTATGTGAGTGGGTTTTTTGTTATTTCCTAGAATATCCATAATAATAAATTTTACGAGCTCTTCGGCAAAACAGCCGCAACTGAAATTAAACCCCATACATACATTGGCGTTCAGAAGTGGCTGATATTGAAATGCGGTGATTTACATTGGTTTTGAAATCCCTCTCTGAATGTCACCCTCCTTTCCCCTCTTGCATAATGATGGTAACTTGACTGACGAATTACTTACCTCGCTCCAAAAGATAGATGTACGGAGCGTCTCCTTTGAATATATGCCTAGTTGAAGTAAGTAAATATACTAATTAATCGCTTAGCAGAACATTTATTATTATTATCATTATGATGATTTTTAATTCCACTGCATCGCTGTCTTGTATGGTCATAACTAAACTTAACCCATTTTGGCAGCATATGCGGAAAAAAGAAAAGCTTTTACCGTAGTTATTTTTGGCTTAAAACCAATTTCCAATCAATAACAAGAAATATGTTGAAAATGGTTAGCATCACAACAGGAGGTTCCTCTTTTTTATCTGTTTACCCTCCCCTTATGTAGGAGTTACACGCCCTAAGACTCACAAGCCAGTGTCTAAGGGCAGACCCTGTCGGGGAGCACAGGACCCTAGTGAAGACCTGGAAGCGGGTAATCAGCCAAGCACCAGGTATGATAGTGAGGAAGAGGATGATATGAAATGCAGGGGAAATGGTTGAAGGAAATGATGATGGAGCAATGGTGAAATGAGTGGCGGGGGAAAGCGGAGAACCCGGAGAACACCCGACTAGATGCCGCTTCGTCCACCACGAATACCAGTTGTTTTTCCGAAAAAGTTTCTTTACTTTCTTTACTGAAATTTTGAATAAAATAACCCCACCGTAAACTGCCTTTTACATACAAAAGTTTTCGAAAATTCTGATTTTGTTGCAAAGAGAGAGACAAATTTTCTAAAGAAACGATGCATTTTGTTATTGCTCAACAAGTTTCATAAAAGTGAACATACCAACATATTTAATTTATCTGTGCCTGCAGTAATTTAATCTGGAGCCTGTTTGGTTATGCAACAAGCAATGAAGCAAATGCACAAAGTGTTGCCTATGGCGGTAGGCGTATGTTAAACTGTAACTGTTGCTGTCTGTGTTTGACTTGCGGCAATCTTCTTGGAACCAATGCAAAACTCTGCCTTTTAGCACTGAAGCAAACTGAATTCAAAACTAGCTTAATGCGACGAAATTACACATTATAATTTATGTGAGGGGAAGGAAAATAGTTTCATTTTGAAAGGAGGGTTGTATTCATTCGTCGCCGTCTCTTGTTAGGTCGTTCGCTGTAGAGTATGAATAATGGGATACGAGCTGGTGTTCACGAGCCAGTTTCACTTGAATAAGCCATGTTTTCTGCCTCACTGCCGAGCTGAGTAGGGTAAAACAAACAGTTGTGGTTTAGAGGGACTTTACACATCGGTTTACAGCAATAAAATATCTTAATCTGACTTCAAATACCACCCAATCGCACAGCGACTGTATAATGTGTGTGTGTGTTGTGTGTGTGTGTGTGTGTGTGTGTGTGTGTGTGTGTGTGTGTGTGTGTGTGTGTGTGTGTGTGTGCTGTATGTGCTGCATGTGCTGGGTGCTTCAGAGCTGCCCAGACTTGTTATCAAATCATCCTCGCAAACCACTTCCAAAAGTTGCGAGTATAAAACAGGCAAATACTATTGTTATCCGAAGAAAACAATAGATGCATACACAGTGTTATATGTCTTCAGGTTCGTATTAGGACGCAAGCAAAATATGTATTTATCTAAAACTCCAAGCCCTGCTTGGCATAACAACATATCTGAATCTGGGTTGTTTTGTTTATAACTTTAAACGCATCGCTTGCTTTGTCAGAAGTTGGGAAGCGTGTATCAAAAAGGAAGATGCTGCACGTTCTACATGTCTAGATAATTAGCTATTGTAATAACCAGTCTCATAATTTATTCTCAATTGAATTTTCTTGCTCGTCTTTTTGCCGCAGCTTCATTAAAGTATTTAATTATAGAGCAGAAATTTCTCGCTTCATTTCAGACTTCGTACGTTTCTCTCTCAACCTTAATTGTTAATCATCTTTCTGCTTCAGGTAAGGTTCTTCAGAGCAGTTATCCTCCTTTGATGTTGGAATATCTTTCCTAGGAACTCTCGGCTGCGTGCATTGAATTTCTGCCACCGCTTTAAATACCCGGAATTTTGGTTCGATTTTAGTGCTCAGTATTTCTAGCTGATACCTGAATCATTGACTGTTAAAATTAAAACGACCTCTCATTTGGGAACAACATAAGTATTAGAAACTTCAAATCGGTAGTAAGGATATTTCAGAAATGGTTAATGTCACTGTCTGCCGGCTGCTTATGCTCTGAATCGACATCGAAGGTCAGTTCTTTTTTTACTGTGAGGGAGATTGCGGTAGGTTGTGTACGTATACTAGTGAAAATTTACCTAAACTATGCCGTATTGCAGATTATAGAAATTATTACACTCAATTTTAAGAATAAAAATATTTAAAAAATAAAATAAAAGGGGTTGTCTAGATGCACGTTAAGTTATTGCGATTCTACTGTACTATTTTAAGTTAAACGGCCAATTTTAAAATACTTCACCATCGCACCAGACCCTTGTATCTCTCTATTACCTATAACTATATGTGAAGGTATAAAAACAATGGTCAGTGACATAACGGAAGCTGTAATAATGTAATACACTGCATTTTATTAACGATATATGTGTTTTAAATGAGAAGTAAGTTTTAAAAAACACTTCCTTGTAGCTCATTTCTTGTGGAGTGGAGTTGAATTTGGAATTCAGCTCAGGCAGTTCTTGGTTATTTACGTGCAACCATACGAGACACTGTGTGATGAAATTCCCTTGGCTAATATGAAGGCGGAAAATGCCACATACATGCTACGTGGCGCTGCACTCACTTGGCAACTTCGTCACTGCATACAAATGCACGAGGGGTGGGTGGGTGGGAAAGCACTCGTTTTTCCAGTGGCGTGGTCGTTAGCTTAATGTCGAGTGATTAAGACATCACAAAGTTCGGCTCCAGCCCAGTCGTTAAAAGGACACCCCGAGCTAGCTCCTTGCACCACTTAATTAAAAATCTTTTGAGTTTCCTTATCCCGCTCTGATTAAGACGTGGTGGATATATGCTGATAAACACTGATACTTCATTTGTTTCAGAGGGTCGGTAATGCAAAAATTACTGAATACATTGATCCTTGTGTGTGCTGTTAAAATAGTTTATAATTTATGCAACCAAACGAAGGTTTTAGCTTTAAATGGACCAAATAGCATAAAAGCCAAAATCGTATTAGAAGGAAAAGCTGTTGAATTAGTCCATTGCTTTTATTATCTTGGTTACAATACCTCTTATTTTATAAATAATTACATTTTAAATGGAATTGATGAAATCAATAAATTTAACACTGTATGTGGCATCATAAAGATATCTTTAAAATTACGATAAGAGAAACTGAATTAAAGTTTTATAAAGTAATGTCAGTCATATTATTATACGGCAGCAAATTTTGAACCTGCGCTAAAATTAAAAAAAAATTGAAACAGCTGAAATCAACTTTCAAGCAATGTTGCAGAGTGTAATGTTCTAGGTGAAAAAGTGAAAACATTCAAAATGAACAGAATGCCTTTAACTAATCAAACAAAATAAAACAATAGTATACAGAATGTTCCAAGAATAGATTGAGAAACTCTGGAAGCTGATAGATTACATTATTTTAAACACTTTTTGTTAAAGAAAGTTTTTTGCTGAGGTGCTTTGTTTAAGCGCTAGACGAGTTAATATTATAGATCACTGTCTTCCACACAGTTCAAGTGTTTACGGCAAAATTAACAATACAAATTAGTATTGCACTTGTCTATTAAGGCATACCAAGAAAAAACAAAGAACACATAAACAAAATATAAACATCTAATTGTTTAGACTTAATCACAGCTTTACTATTCAGAGTAAATGTTGGCACGCACGCCCATTGCGATTAACACAAAGAGTGCATCGGCGTGCCCTATTCTGACGTACTCTCGCAAAGATAACAGTCACATATATCTGGAAAGAACTGACCATAGAATGAATGGTAGCCGCATCCGAAAATTAGTTTTATATTACAAACCATTAGGTAAAAGAAATATTGGTAGACGAATAAATATTTGGGTAAACACTTTTAATTAAATTCTATTAGATCGGAATCAGCCTTGATGGCTTAAACAATGAAAAGTTGTTGATGATGATTGATGATTACTTTATATAATCTGCTACACTAAGACCTATTATGGCCACCAACAGATATTGAACGAAAGAAGGAGGCGAAAGTCATAGAGGTCGCAGAGACGCACGGAAGTCTAGATATTTATTGCGGTTTAGATATGTGATTTTCCGATAGCATACGTGCAAGCCATTTTCTGAAGCTCCTTTTGCGCGAACACTCATCAACCTAATCAGCTACTGTTTTACATTGAAGGGCCCCGAAGTTTGACTTAGCGGAGTCAAGGAGAAATGGTGCAACACTTTGATCTTCAATTGTCTCTGTGACTATCTTTGAAGATAGAACTTGGGACACAAGAAATCTCACCAAGGTAAAGCCAAGAGCTTTCTATAATTGACTGTCCTTTCCTCTTCTCTCGTTCTAACGTAGTTTAATAATTTTATGTATGTTAAACGCTTTTTTATATATGAGAGTTACATATCTCTTTAAGGCGGCCACCTACCTAGCTCACCCGGGTTCGATCCCAGGAACCCACATGTGGTAGTCATGTTGGACGAAGTGGTGTCTGGGTGGGTTTTCTCCGGGTTCTCCGGTTTCGCCTGTATTTCATATCATCCTCTTCCTCACTCCCCGACAGGCGTCTGACCCTAAACACTGACTTGTAAGTCCTAGGGGGTGTAAGTGCTACATAAGGGGAGAGTAAGTAAAACTCTGTCATCACTGACTTAAAATCTTGACGACATGAAATGCCATTATTTTAACTTTAACTGGCGTTGGTTTTTGCTAAACGAAGATAAACGGAGATGAATAACTCTGTAGTTTACGACCCTCCTTATCATTTATCAAGGTAGTGGCACAGTACTCAGCGTATTTGACTTACACAAAATATGCAACACGTATCTACCACAAAATAACAAATGGAGAATCACGTGGCAATACCATAACGTGAAAAAGAAGCTATGTTGCCGCAACATGGACGATAACCGCAGTGTCATAACAATAAAGGTTAATAATACAGTTGCTTCTCACTGTAGCATCGGACATAAATACCGCTTTATGTGCTGTAGTCGCGGCATCTGCAGAACGATTAATATTTCAACTGGGAAATCGGAACTGCTTGCTTTCCCAAGAAATTCACTGGGGACAAGTGAGTAGCTATATTATTGTCTCTTAAGTTTGTGGTGTGGATATTCGCCTACTGACAGCGCACAGCATATCAGGGGTGTTCAAAGTGTAGACTGCCTTTGTTTATTCACTCTCGATTTTGAGTCCAATGTTATAACGAATAAACAGAGCGGGATGGTCAGGAGGTAACGTCTGTGGCCTGTACTCGGGAGGTCGCAAATTCGATCCCCGTGTCCGGCCTTCCCTACCCATTTGCTGTCTCTCAATTTCCTGACATTCACACTATTAGGTTGGAAGCGTCGGCAAGAGCACCACGGCAGGGGAAAAGGCTGCTCTACAAATCTTGTCCCTCGAATTGGAGGTGAGCCTACTAGTTTGTGGGCCTCCCATGGGAGCTACAAGCCCGGGAGGGAAAGGGATTCAATTTCCGAGTCCCGCGCCCCTCTAGGGAGTACGAACCCAAAGGAGTAACAGAGGAACAGGGCCGAGCACCGCCAGGGACCATGACCTGTGCTGTGTTGTTGCAATGTTCCGGCGGTCCTTGGGATCCACCCATCCTTCCATCACAAAAGATCGTCTTTCCGTCGAGGTGCTAAGTCCCCCTCCGCGGGTCATACGAACAGCAAGTGTTCCTTCACATGAGCACTCTATATAGTACGGTTTTTATCTCTTATGCTTTACCACTTACGGAAAAGTAATTTAAAATGAGCGGCACTCAGAGTCTATTTGCAGAGAATTCAATACAAACGTTTCATAAAATACCTTCAAGATACAATGTTTTAATAAAAATTGCTAATGTATCAGACCGAATATTAATAATTGTTTCAACACATACTATAAATGGTATAAGAACCCCTGGAGTTTCTTATAACATACAATAACAGTTAATATAATTCAGAATTCACCTCATCCATGTGCAAGAAAATCGAAAATTTTGAAAAATATTCTATGTAAAGCTTAATTGGGTTGGGAGATTTTCTTGACAGATCCTTGGAAGTCTAAATTTAAAATATAAGTCTGTATTTAATCGAGTTTTCGTTTTTAGTTACGTTGTTTACAGATATACTCGTCTAGGCGGGTTTTCTCCGGGTTCTCCTGTTTGCCCTACCTCTCGTTCCACCAACAGCCCCATCGCCACCTTCAGAATCATCCATTTCGCCTGCATTTCATATCACCTTCTTCGTCACGGTGTTGTAGGGTGGGGAAACTTTCTTGAAAAATCTTCTTATCTTCTTAATATTTCTGAATATCCAATATATATACTTGGCGATCCGCTACAGTTTATCTAACCACCCTTCGCGCGCTAGACCAAAATTTATGTAACCGCAGTCGTTTATACGTTATAAAAATTTAAACAGCAGTAGCACTAAACTTTCAGCGCTTAGCTCCATTTTCTTCTAAACAGTTTGCAGTCTATTACCGAGACAAACACCAAGAATGTATTAATAAAATTACTCTGGCACGTAGTATCTTCATTTTAGCTGTTATTCACCAACACACTGTTGCACACAATTTATCAGGGCGCACATTATTTCCCGCTGTTTCAAAGTGTCGTTGCTTACGTTATATGAATTCAAAAATAAGATATTTTATTTAGTAGCACAATACGCAGTGATGCTTTAGTTTGTATTTACAGACAACAAAAGCTATTTAGTATGATTCTTGGAAGTTAATATTTTTAGACTCATGACTACACATAAAATATGTTTTTACTCCGTGCCACTACTCCAGAGGTCACCTATCATCTTCAGGCTTATTGATGACTGCAAGCTATCGATGTCGAAAGCAGCTGGGCCTTCTTCTGCCCTCTGGTGGTAAAAATTGGAACTTCATTGAAGTGGAATTGGCGACATCTCTCGGGTGGGCCTCGGAATCAAGTACTTTAGACCAGGACCTCCTAAATACCGGACCTGACACTGTGATTCAAGATGGCGGCCTATGTGGTGGGAACTACTTGTAAACAACTCGTCTACAGGCTACGATTTCAACGCAGTAAAATAAAAATGTGGTGTAATAACACGCCTATTTTGTGAATATGGGCTGTGTTAAACACAAAAACACTGTCTTAAACATAAACTCAAGTAAACAAAAAAGAATGACATTTAATATTAAACGATAACCCATGGGCAATGAAATATATAACCTCAAATATCATTCATGCAATCTACAGGTTTACATGCCATTATGTAACTGCATTACACACTCAAATTACAAAGAAGATAGACAAAACTGCAAGCAGCATGTTACTTAAATAAAACAGAAGTGTTGACAGTGAGTTGACTCAGAATTATTAATCATTGTTTACACTGTTTTTCACATTTGTACAATGTGCATAATGTTATATACCTACACAAAACATACTATACTGGATGGCTGATATACAAATGCTGCTATTTAGAATGACCTAAAGCTTCCTACTGAATTCAAAACCTTTAGGGTGAAATTTTGCTTTTACTATTACTGAGAACTTGATTACTCAGTTTGCAACAACATATTACTCAGCACTTCAGGACACTTTATTTTACAGGGGGAATCCACAAAAGCAGATGAAATATTAAAAATAATAACCGTAAAACAGCACTGTAAATGAAATACGTAATCTTAAATCAGTATTGTAAAGCAACATTGTGTTAGCTTAGGTTAGGTTAGTTTTGCATATGAGTGGGGTGACAGGGTCCTGTGTTATCGAAATATTTACAATTTGGGTAGTGTTTATGCAATCATTTCAACGTAAATGCATTAATCAATCATTGTAGCATATATTACACTCGTTTATGCACATTTATTAGCTAAATATCCGCCGCATAAGCGAAATAAAACCACTTCATCGACCGTACGAAATTTTCTCATAAATAAAACACGACGCTTGAGCGCACAATAAAACTTACAAGATCGTAATCAGCAATAAAAACTGCATCCATTGCACTATGTTTCATTCGTTTTCTCGAGCGGACGATTTTGTAAATATTTACCAAACTTTGCTATAGTCTACAGTTTTACATGCAGCAACATAACACATTTCTTCTAAACTACAGCTACACATTTAAATTACAAAGACAAAAGATAATGTACAAATATGAGCAGCATACTACTTACATGAAACAAACTGTTGGTGTTGCAGATGCCACTAATTGAATTCACTCGAAATTATTGTCTTTCACTATTCACACTATTCACCATGTTATATACACACCGGCAACTAATACACATAACGCTGCAATTTATTGTAATTAAGTACTGAATTTAGAAGCTTTATGTTGTAATTTACCTTTTGTTTTAACTGAAAGTTTCTGATTTTTAATTTGCATCCGGGAATGCAACAGTTACGGTGCATTGTCGTGTTTGAGGTTAGGTTGTAGTATGGCAACATTAATATACACTACTGGAACAGTTTTTCTTGAACAACCTCTCACCACTGTAATCGTGACACAAATTGTACTTGCAAACAGATAAATTAACCACACTATACGGCTAATGTAGCCGTAGTCCTAGATGGAACACAATAAACATGAACACGTGGATAGCACACGGCACAGTCAAAACGTTATTACATTTATTCCTGTTCCTATACTGCCCAAATAAAACTTTTGAAACACTCGCTTTGCTAATATGAAGACAAACTTACATAGGAATTATTATAAGAAACAATAACTCGAAGACATAGAAAATAATACGAAAAACAGCGTGTGGAAACACCTCAGAAATCACTCCCACCAGCCGACGCCATTTTTGTACAACTGGGATGCCAGGGTCAGGTCCGTTAATCTAGAAGGTCCTGTTTAGACAATACTTTAGAAAATTAGGATGGGTAACTCGCAGATCCCTCCGTTCGTGTTCCAAATTGAGCCACTCATTATTAAACCTCTACTTTTGTAACTAAAGGGTGAGCAAAACGTTTCTGAACGGCCTGCGCGTCCCTGACGCTCGTTGCCGTGTGCCGCTGTCATAGAAAGGTGCGGATGAAACTATTCAGTATTTTTGAAAGTACTTTTAAGTTACCCCAGAGTTAGAAATAGCTTATTTGAGCTCTAACTACCCTTCTCCTTTAATGGTGCACCAAATAGCAATGATTTTTTCGTCAAGAAGAGGTACTTCATGAACAATATTAGGTTCTGAGTTATAGGGACAATTTTTTCGAGTTAGAAGTTTATGCCTCTACATAAGGAATACAATTTTGCTCCTTTTTATAGAGAATTAACAAACTGTAAGCGTGATTTTGCCTTTTTAATTTCTCTACTGTAAGTAGACAATTATTGTATTACACCGAAAAATTCGATGTCGAGATTTCACCGGAAATATGTTTTGAGGCCCCCTGTATCTACAGATTTGTAGTCTCCGACCAGGTACCCACTACCCAGCCAATTCGGAAGTTTTTTTTTCTCTCCCGTTAGTAGCCTAAATATATATTATTTTCCTTTGAATAGTGCAAGCAAAACTTTTAAAAATCTAATCTTTTTGCTGTTGCTAAATTGAAAATCGTTCCGAGTTGTAATTTTTGAACTGTCGGAAAATGTTTAATATTTTCCCCACTGTTTATGGAGACTCGTGTATGTATTTTCCTTTTAATTTTGCTTTGGAGAGAATAATTATGAAACGGTGGTCCAAGTTTTCCATTAAACTTTAAAAAACTAAAGTACTTTTTTCTCCTAATACTCCCCTTCTTCACTGTATCTGGGTTTCAGACCATCCCTAAAGCTTTAGAGATTTTTCTTCTTCCTTCTTTTTGTAGAAATGCGCTGAAAAACCATCCGTTTTCCATATTTTTCTCTGTGTTTTAATTAGCCACTTGAATTGCCCCGTCCCAAATTAGATATTCATTCTCCATCTCTATCACAGCTGTGCAATGCGGGAAATATCTTTTTAAAAGGGAATTATGAAAAACGCCGCGAACCATTCGACGGCAATAAGCCCTGATATATCATGTCACAAAAACGTCAACAAATGAATAACCCTCGCCGTTCCTAATTAAGCCAGAACAGCTTCGGGCTGCAAATGCTCGTTAGAGATGCCAATCGTCGAGGTCGACTTAAGTGCTTCTTGCTCAGAAAGGGTCGGTAATATTCCCCAAAGGCTCTGAACTAGTTAGTTTTGGATCATTAACGTTTTAATTTATTACGCCTGTGATGTAGAATGCCCCAGATTTCCAGATTCATAGTTCAATATACAAATATCACATTTACTGATGCTATTAAATTATACTCATTTAAATTATTAAAATAATATTTGTTATTTACTAGATGACTCGGTGAACTTCGTACCTCCTAAAAGTGATCTTATTGTAGCTATTCATAACTGTTTATCAATTCTAATCAACCTTCAACTCCAATTAATCGAGATTGATAATATTAGACGCATTGTTGTTTGGTTATCTGAGTTTATTTCTAAGCCTGCAAAGTAAAGTTACCTTAATGAAATGGCTCATCAAAGTGAGTGGTCGCAAAATGTAATTAAATTCGATTTAACCTAATCTATTAATGTAATAGATGCAGATCTAAAACGATAGGTTCGCCACAAACGCCATATATTGGAAGTAACATTTCAGCTCGTCCTCTCCTTGGCATTGTAACGAGAGCTGTAAAACGGCACGGAGTTGTTTTCACAATCACTCAAATTTGTTGAACTTACCTTAAGAACCTGACAGTATTAAAACCCTCAAACTAAATCCTCGAGTTTGTTAAAACAAAAGTAAATGAATATTTTGAGTATTGATAGGCCTGCAAAGTGAATTTACCTTAATAAAACGGCAAATAAAAATGAATTTTCACAAAATGTAATTAAATTCAATTTAACTAAATCTTTTCTTAAAATACTACCTTTTTTTTCTTTTTTTGCGAAAAATAATACTAAATTTAATATATGCAGCTTTCAAAGGATAAGTTCACCACAAACACCATATATTGAAAATAATCCGAAGTGGTAATTCTGATGGAAAATTACCATGTCTTTTTTTCGATTTTTTACTTGAATTGGTCGAGCCATTTTCGAGCTTTTGCAAGACTATCACACGGTGATTGATTTATATATAAAGACTTAATTGTAATACTACAAACAAAAGTCGAATATACCTATTACATTCATATGATGTTCTCTACTCATTCTTCTACAAATATTCTTACAAAATTCTGATTTTCTACCTACTTCACGTTCATATAGACAGGCATGGGCGAAATTGGTTCAAAAGGGCCACTCCAGTAAACCACGTTCTCGCCTCACTTCACCAGCCCTCCCTCCCCTTCCCCGCTGTTCATCTTTTGACACGCCTCATTCAGTGGCGAGTATGGTTCATCGGGACGTCTGTTTCATGAAGAGTGGCAGAGGGAATTTGTTGTAAGTTAGAAAAACGCTACCACCATTACCACCACCATTACCACTTACTGCTACCAGCACTACCAACAATACTGTCACTACCACCATCACCATGGCTACACTACCGCTAACGGTCTAAGTTCTAGAACTCTTACTGTGGAACTCAAACGCACCTATGGTACTTTTTTGCTGCCTCTAATTACACTGAAGTCTCGATACAGAGTTTTTGGACCGTATTGACTACTTCCTCTGATCTAGCTACAGGCAACAGCAAATAAAATCACATTAAAGTCTCGGCGGGTTTTTTTCTCCGCTACGTATGTTAAACATGAAGAGGTCTATAATTCGATCTGGAATGAGAATGAAGCGCGTTTGGGAGTCGTTTACAGGAGATTAGTTAGGGACCTGTATCCGTAACTCAATTATTTGAACTGTAATTGATGATGACTGGCCGATATCAAACATTGACCCACTTCCTTTACCTAACAACAAATGTTCCGATTATGTGATCTCGTGCGCGACCAATCAAATCATATAATGCAAATTTTGTAATTTATCGAAGTCCATCGGGAATGCAGTGATGTTTGTTATCTGGTACAGTTAGTTGCAGCTGCACTCCCATTATTAATATCACCTACGTAGGATGAGGCAAGGATGAACAAAATGTTAAAATAATCCTTCTGGCAAAATAATAAAACAGCCTTCCAACGGGCTGCGCGGTGTTTTGTCTCTCCGCGTCCTTTGCCGTCTGCCGTTAACATAGAAAGGCGTGGACGAAACCATACAACATTTTTAAAACTAGTTTTAAAGCCTTAAGTTACCAACTCTGTGAATGGAGGTGTTGAAACTCCACCGCCGTTGTCTATACTTTTTTTGAAAATATCATCCATGCCTTTTTCACTGCTATTAAGAGTGCACTCACAAAATGAGCACCTAATTACAGGATCACCTGGTTGAAGAATATATGTCTCAGATATTTAATATGATTTTAACTTCAGCAACTCAATAATTGTTCTCACAGAGCCATAAGAAATGCCTGCCTGTGTGAAAGTGCCACTTATGCGAATGCTGAAGTGCTTAAGTCCATTCAAAGGCTTCCTTTACTCCCTTCCTCATTTTCCAGCTACAATTGTCTGAATGGTGATTTTGGGCGGCTGTGGACAGATGGTGCAGTAGCTTACGCTTAGAAAACCTTTCTCCGCTTGCCCCACTTGAGGTGAATGGTGAATTCTTTGATTATTTTCGAACTCAGATTTTACTTGCATATGAATATTTCAAATATTCAACACATTTTGAAATAACTTTCATAGAGGTGCACTAACTTTAAGCAACTCAAAATTAATATTAGAAATAACGCTACGTACAGATTTTATACATTTTCATATGGTTTAACTGCAATTTTTTTATGACAAATGAAATGTATATCTTGAATTTCCTGGCTATAGCCCCTGTAGCCGTACTTACACTGGGTGACTGTTGCATAATTGGTAAACCCTTAGAGATAGACCAAATCCTAATATACAAAAATGTAGATCTTGCTAAAATACACAATTAATGTCTGAATAAATTATCTGTGTGAGTTTCAGAAAACTTAAAACTTTCGTCAAATGGAACAACGTTGTTCATTTTTTTATATGTTAACTGTGCAAAGAGAATGGAAGCTCAAAGCTTTAAAAGATTTGACTATCGCACCAAGCCTATTCTATCCTAATATTCCCCTTGCACCTACAAGGAAATAAACAATAAGATAATTTGTACAAATGTTTATCTCAACTAACACGAAGAAGATATAGGAATAAGAGTTTGTAAGAATGGTTAGTACAAGAGTAGAGAAAGTCATGTGAATGCAACACATCAAATTTTTTTCTTTTTAGTTCCAAGGCAAACTGTTTCTAAAATGTTGTTATGGAGTATTTGCGTGGTTGCATTTTCTGTCCCTATTACAGATAAGTGGTGGAGAAAGTTCAAAGTATCATTCTCAGGTAAAATAGCTTTACAGCGTTAATTATACAACGTGACATTTCAGGCAAGGCCTCTTGGTTTATTTATGCAAACGTCAGAATGTAAATTAGCTGAGTAGTCGATTTTGTATCATATTAACTACTTGTGTGTCTACTGGTAGTGATACGTTAACCTAACATGCCGATATTTCCATAATACATGTTTGCCAACCGCTGCAGCACGTAGCACAACGTGCTTCACAGCTCGTCTTATCTTTATACCAATGCATAATTCCTAAATACAGGGGAAACTGCGCAGAAATGCAGACTTCAGGATTATGTCTCTGCATCGAATAATATAATTATAATACACTGTTGAAACAGGAACCTCTACTCATTTTGGCTTCCCAAACATACGCATATGGAATTTTCAATTTTTCGTAAAATATCTGAAGTTACATTCACATGACACTCTCTACTTTTACTAACTATTCCTACAAACGCCTATTCTTCTATTTTCTTCATGTCGGTTGAGATGAACATTTGCGGATATTATTGCTGTTATTGCAAGGGGAATATGAGAGAAAATCCATTAGTTGTATCTTAGGACTGTTGTAAAGACACGCTTGCTAATAGATCTAGAAAAAACAATTTTAAATATAAATGATAAAGGATAAAAATTTGTATAATGTAAAAATATTTGATAGAGTAGGTGTAACAATGTACAAAATTATTATAAAATTTGGAAATATGACAGCTAACCGTTTTACAAATATTAGTTTAATCAACTTAGCGTAGTATACAATATTCTAAAGCACTCAATTGCAATTCAAAATGTCGGAACAAATTAACTGTAAATTTATTAATTACTCCATGATCGCCAAAAGGTAGATCAATCACTTCCCAGTTTTAAATTTTGTAAGTATTTATCTGTTCAATAAGAAATCAAAGCTCATAATGTAGATTTTTGTTCTTGTAGGGTTAACAATTACTCCGCTATTTTGTTTCTTGCAATGTCAATTACGCCTATTCTTTTATAAAAATAAGGTTAGAAAATCTTGTCAACGCAACTACCGCCATATTGAAACCAGCACAATATATGGGTATGTTTCAATAAATCGTAATAAATTGTTCCTAGATATAAATATACTCTTACTGATATTTCCACAAAGTAATATGTATCTTCTAAAGTTAAACAGACAAAAATACGTATATATGTCACCATATACTATACAATTGCCAATTCCTTATAGCAGTAACGTGGAAATCAGATGCTTTGTCATGGCCTACAGTAGGCTTTGAGCGATAGTCAACTCATTTAAAACTGGTCGTTATATGAAGGCTTTGAAATTCTGTTCTCTTTGCAGAGCTAGGATATAAAAACTGAATTATGACCTTCCATTTCAGAAAAGTATAAGTACTGCAAAGCTCCCACAAATAACAAGAAATATCTCTGAAATGGTTCACTCTACAAAAACGTTTATGCGGACACAAATTGTGTGTTTTAACGAGATATACAGATTTTTTATAGTAAGATTTACTCTTTCTCTTACGGTTTACCAGTTATTGAAAAGTCATTAAGAGTAACTGATTTGTCATTTTTGAGTTATGGTGGTCATAGACAGTCACACGCGCGCGCTTGCGCGCACACGGACCTTTTTCTAAACATGCCTTTTTTGGATTCAGGGGACCTCAAAACATACATTTTCTGTGAAATTTCGACATCGAAATTTTGTGTGGAATACAATATTTCCTCTACTTATAGGTAGTAGAGAAAGCAAAAAGTCGGTCAAACGCTAAACTTGGAGTTTAAGTTCAGGAGTTTTTTTCAGATTTTTATTAGGGTGCTATTATACATTTATAAATTGAACTTTATTTCTATTTCTTTTTGATCAGCAAATTTGTTTTACATATCAGTAATAAATCAACTATCAACTACTTTACATATAATATGTGCGATAAATAAGAAAATAACGTTCACAAATGAGTAATTATCAGAAGTATATGATTGTTAAATTTTGTTTGAATAGCCTCTGAAATTCTCTTTGCATAGCTGATAAACCAAAAGTTATAGATATCGCAATTTTTGTGTATTCAATTTCTGTGTATCCATTTCCTGTTATTTTAAAGCCATAACACAACGACCACAAAATAGAATAGAGAAAATTTCCCCCCTTAGTCTACATCAGAAAGAATTTAGAAGATTTTTGCTACAAGAAGACTGGTGTGCAGGGCTTTTATGTGCTGATATAAGAGCCGTTGAAAAAGTTGTGCCCTTCATTAACATATACAATTAATTTCTGAGGAACCTAACTATTAAAGCAAGCCGACAGGGTTGAATTGGATACAAGATAAATAGCAGAGATTTGATTAACTGATCTGTGGGTTTAGCTGCGTTCACCTGCACTGAATTTTAATTTGAGCCATCTGTATGTATCTCTCTGAACGTATGTCCTCTCCCAAAAAAAGGATAAAGTAGCACATGTCAAATAGCAGATCTGTTTGAGAGCCGGAGGCGGTACAATATGACATGAAAATTATCTCTGTGTCCTCAATGAAATCAGTGTATCCAAACGTCACTAGCCGCATCATTAGCGAAGCTAATCCGATAATAATCATCACAAAAACATTTTGTCGTGATACTGCCAGTCGCAGGTGACTGTGCATGCGTTTGTTCATTTCACCTGGCTGAGGAATGGAGAACCCTGGAAAAAACGCAGATACAGCTGTATGCCCAGATCATAATGCAACCCACGTTAGCTCGAATCATAACCTAAAAACTACACAGTCAGTGTCAGCCGTGAACATTTAAACAGCTAATATAAGCAACATGCTTATACAAAGGGTTTGTGTGATGGCCGTAATTATTTGTGGGTAGAGTTTTCGCAAGTAGCCCTCAATAATTATGAAAGTTTTCTATACAAGGACGGCGTTGAATGCGGACCTCCAGCAGGCCTTGGGATTATTTCGAACAGGGCACATTTATAAGCTCCAGCTAACAGCTGTCAAGGACCCTATGCGCAATATGCTGGAAATTAATAATCCTTTAATCCTATAAACATGGAGCAGGGACCAGTATCCTGAAATTCATCAATTAGGTCCTACTATTGCATCTCTTGGCTCTGGGTTTTGTTTGGCTAATGGCTTGCGATTGTTTAGGGCCAGAGTACTCTGTAATATCAACTTCTGCGGGAAATAGCTTTTTCAGTTAGAATCTGCGTACATTAGAGCATAGCTCTTGCGGATATTAATTTCATGATGCACTAGTATTATTACCAGACAGAAGTCGTCGTGGCTTTGAGTGTAATTTCAGAGAATATTCAACAGATCTGAACCACACTTCTACCACTCGTACAACTATTTTGTTTTTGTTTGCCACATTCTGTGATAAGTATAGAAGCGCCCAGTTACCGAGAGAGGCGGCGCTGCATTGTGGTTCGCTTTTGGAAAATCACACGTTCGACCACTTTGACTTGGGTATTTTTCGTTGTTTCCCCTTGACGCTGGGAAATTGTTGGGTTGCATAGCTTATTCTAGGGGAAGACAACTTCGCGCCGTGTGACGTATTTAAACTTAGAGCCAGCTTGTACAGTCGTGTGACGTCAGTCGAGAGCGGTGTATTGCTATGCTGCATAGATCATCGGCGCTACTTGCACGAAACTGAATGAATATGAAAAATGTCATTTGGGCATGTTTAGGGAGAGCCCCCTTCAGCCTAGTCTGAGGTTTTTTATTTGTAAGAATTTTCCTTAAACCAGATTTCTGAGGTTGTATGCCCTTGTTGCACGGATATTATGTATGTTTGGTTCTATGTATGTGTTCGAACAATTCTTTCTGTTATGAACCTAAGTCAAAATCCCGAAGCATATTGTCAGATCACAATCTAACATGCAGTCTTCGGTTACAAATGTGCCGTACATTACGCCCAAACATTGACAAACTAGTTAAAGAAAAGCGAAACGGCAAACGTCGGAAATGTCTACCTAATAGTTCTGTATAGCTCTCCTCTAGTTCAGGAAAAATAGTTATAATTTCTGTTCTATTTGCGTTATATGACTGTTCACATAAACTAGAATATATATGGCATAAAGCCCAAATGTAATTATTTATAATCTGTGTCTATTCCGTAATTGAAACAGTCAGCATTAAAATTACGATGTACCCTATGCCATTTCCTCTTTCCCGCTGTGGCGTCACACGTTCAACTGGCCATGGATGGGGGCATGCGAGCTCAGTGAGCTGACGTCACAGCAGTCATACCTGTCTTCCCCTGGCTTATTCCTTCCTTTCTCTTACCTTTCTTTTTGCTCTTCCTTCCTTTCCTCTCCTGTCCTTTCCCTTCCCAAATTCATCCACTTCCCTTTGGTTTCCTTTCCTCTCCTTTACTTTCCCTTTCCTTTCTCTCTCCTTTCTGTTTCCTATCCTCTGCCATCCTTTTCTTTCCACTCCTTATTATACTATATTGTGTTGTGTTATATTATTATATAATATGATATGAGAAAATGTGCGCATGATCCCCAATAATATGAAATAGAAGAATAATCGTTTTTAAGGGCAGCAAAAGTCATCAATTTTATAGATATATTTTCTGATTTGTGCAAAACTTACTTATTAACCCATAGTGGCACATCCAGTTGTATCTAATTTCCGCACCTATGCAATAGGGCATTGACTTGAAAAGAGATGCTTCGCTATGCGTTTAATAAGTCGACCTCGTTCATCTGTTTTGGTGTGTAATCTGGCATTCCTGTTGGCAGGTAACCGGGAAATAACAGCACGGAATGTAGGTAACTTTGTTACAAACTATGTACAGTTATTGGAGTGAAAACTATTTCCTGTTTGTCAGAACTTGTTAGCGCGTCTGTCTGTATGTGTCGACAGGCTTGCGTATACATACATATATCCATCCCCCTTTAACCGCCAATCAGATAATTACAAGGCCTTATGTATATATTTTCGTTTGTTTAATTGTTTACGTTTGTGATCTGTGATGCTATCGATACTGCAGTTCAAGCTTTTGTGTGGAAATACCAATTTATGTGACTTTGGAAACCATTTGTTGTATTGGTAGACCTTCCTATTAACTAAACAAACTTGCAGATCCTTCGTTAATAAATCTCTTTGCTTCTACAGCTTTTAAAAATAGTGCAAAAACTTTTGGATATTTTAATCCATTTTTTACTGTTCCTCCTAGTAAGTAGGGAAATTGTATCCGACTCTGAAGTTCGATGTTGGGATTTCACGGAAAATATATTTTGAGGTTCCCTGAAAAAAAAAATTTGAAAAAGGACTCTGTGTGTGTGTGTGTGTGCGTGTGTGTGTGTGTATGCGCGCGCGCGGGTCTATGAACAGCATAACAAAAGGAAAAGTCGCCTAAAACCAAAATTGGTATTTTACATAGAAACTCTTTCGAAAATTTGAATTTGTTCAAAATTGACTCAAACAATTTTGTTTAAAGTGCCACATTTTTAGTCTGTTTACTTGTAGCTGCTGTGTGATGGCTTTAAAATTCAGTTTTCCTTGCATCATCATATGACAAATAACCAATTTCTCTTAGGAGAAACGCAAATTCAAACTAATAACATTATTGGGAATACTTTGTAAAATTTAGATACAACAAAGATAATGGATAGGGAGAACCCTGTGAATGCAACGGCTCATTTTTTGAGTAGGTCCTGAAAATTAAACTTGGATTTAGGGATAAATGAGCACAGATACGAGGAAGATTTTATAGTTCTCAATTTCACAGGTCATCATAATCATTTAAAACAATTCTCCCAGGAGTTGATTTTAAATTCCATTTTTAATTAAATGTGTCGAGTGACTAGTGACCCTTGTTCGCAAGACAGTAATCCAGTCGTAGCAGTTACGAAGCTACGTTAAATGCGGTCAGGAAGACCCGGTGTCGCTTAATTGCGCTGCACAATAGAGGAAATGAGCGGGAAGTGACGTCACGACAGGCGTCCATCATCGCGCGAGATCCGGTCCTGTTTCCTTCCTGTATTTCGACGGGCGCAACCCAGGGTTATACAAACTTCAACTGTTACACTTGCCTAATAATACAGTAATAATAACAAATCTGGTGTGATGTATCATTTATTCATTATATCCCACTAAACAATTCACATAAGATTATTCCTCTATCCGCTGTTACGCGTATTTATAATGTACATTCGTGATATCTTTTTACGTTTAGTTAGTTAAAAATGTTTCCTTCAACAGGTAAGGTTTCGTCTGACTTTTATTACTATTACTATTTACTCAGTTGACCTAAAAATTTGATTTACATTGAGATATTAGTATCGAATTTTTGAGTGAAACATCAGCCTGCTGGCTGCTAGCTCTATTACAACTCGCAATCGTTGCGTAATGGTCCGGTCCCCTCGTACAAGATACCGGTGGCGCTCTATAGTTTATTAAGCTCAACTATTATACATTAGTGCTGCCATGGCGCGCGCTTGAACTATTTACATAACTTATTTTTTTGTAGTGGGGTTGCCAATACTTTTAGTTTCAGGATGGCCCTGAAGAGAACTAAAAGTCAAAACTGACTACCGCCGATTAAAATAAAAGTTGTCGTTGTAACTATTACTGTAATGTCCTAACGTTACAATAGTCTTATTATAACAATATAATTATATTTTTGTATACAAGGACACCCATTGATATTTTGAAATCTTCTCTTCGAAGAACACACAACTTTATATATCATTGTAAATTCATAACACATTGCTTCAAACATACATTACAGATAATTTTATACTTTATTGTGCCTTTTTTTGGCTTTCAAACATAGTAAATTTAAATATCCCTTAACTGTTGCGTGGCAGTATTATTCCAAGATTCGGATTATGCCTCTTGCATTTTTTCGGCCTGGGTGCAGGTACTCCTTTACCTTCCTATCTCATATTTATATAACTGTCTTACTCTATCCTTCTAGGGCGATACAACTCTTGGCCCTCCACTTCACTCCAGTTCTGAAAATTTGCCGCTTTTCCTATACTGTTATTGTCTGTGCCAAGCACGTGTTTGTTATCCCCAGTTGAATTGCAATATCTCTGAATAACTTGCTGCACTCATAGAAGCCAATTACTAGCCATTTGATATCCCCCTTCACGCTTTTTAACCATTTTTACTTAAATTCTTTTCGCGGCAGAAAAATTTGAATGAAAATTGTTGATTAAAATGTCATATTTATAAATATTGTTCACATATGTCCCTTTGCCTTTAGAGAAAGATAAAATTGACATCCCATTTAAAAACGTGATTTTTTTTCGGTTATTTAAACCAGAGAAAAATGTCTAACTCCTTAAAAAATAAAACTGTATATATAAACTTTTTTCCTTTAAATTTACCCTTTAGTAAGATCATTTTCTGACGAAACATAAGACCGCTGGACAAAATAGTTCAAGGACTGAGTGTATTTCAATGAAATATGCAGATGTCCTTATAATTTGGGTAGGTGCGGTATATATTTTGATGTAAACGAAAATAAATATTTTAGCCACTTGAAGTAGGGTCAGGTAAGTGCTATAAAAACATGCTACGTAAAGAACAACCAATCGTGGGCTAAAATGTATCACACAGCAGCAGTTGTTTTAGGAAGTGTTCAGTGCTCGTTGGAGGAGGTAAAAAGCTTGCTTGTCGTCTTGGAATACAAACAGAAATTCTCCTAATGGCCCCGCTGAGCTGATGGTAATCGCTCTGTGGCGCAAAACAAGAAAAAAGGGAAGAAAGAAATAGCGTAAACGTGACTAAGGGAACACAACGAGCATTAGTGGGCTCTTTTTTATTTTAAAGGAGAGCTAACACTTGTAATGGCGTAATCGAATGCTTGATCAGGCTGCACAGGATGTTCCTGAAGCACTGTTTACGGCTTTCTTTATAAGGTCTTCTGATTTAGAATGAAAGTAGTTTTTGCAAATTTATTGAGCGCATTAGGAGAGTAGAATATTTCTAAATTTCACGCCACGTGGCACCGCGGGTTATTGATAGCCTCGGTTCGACAAATTATGTTCTATCGGATACGTAAATGGGCTCTCCTAATGCGCTAATCGTTTTTTCCATTGCTGTACAGGAGTAGAGAAAGCCATATGAATGCAGCAGCTCAGATTTTTGAGCTTATTTACTCAATTGTTGACTACTCTGTACGTTTATTTCATTCTCTACACATGCTGATACAAATTGAAAGCAAGAGCTCAGAGTTTGATGTGACGTAATCAAGGAAAACAAATGCTCTCGTGAGGTCTAGATGGCCGTGTCGCGTGCAGATGTGAGTCAGACGATACTACCCACAAAATGGAGAACGCTGTTCTACATGTCTGGCAGTTGCTTGGCAACGAAACGTGCTCTTCCTTGCTTCCTTCCATTCTTGCCATTCCACATTTTGTTTAAATCAATAACTCCATTTGGGACTAGCGAAGTCACGTGCTATTGAGAAATAAAAGAATACCCACTTCGCATTCAAAGCGTAATACATGATGAAATTGTGACTCTCGGGGAAGTAATTAATTCTAAAAAATAAAAGAACTCAATAAATTCAATAATTTAAACTGGATGTGTCTAGTACCAAAGTACCAAAGTACCAACGTTGGTATTTAAGCTTAATATCTTTCAAGGATGCACCACAAAGATTTTGATAAAAATTGCTCCACCCTAAACTACCATTTATATGCAGAATTCTTCGAAAAAAAATTGATTTTCTCAAACGATTTTGATTAAAAAGCCATATGTTTAAGATATTTTTATGGCAAATGAAAAGTCTCTCAGAGTTCACAGTGAAGTACAAAGGGGCGGATGGTCTATGCGCGGTTCTGTGCCCAATCTGTAACAGCTCTTCCCTTAGTATTCATCTTTCCTTTCCCTGTTGTAAGTATATACCTATTAGAAATGCGCGCAACGGCGTTTGTTCTGAGCCGCCCATTGTCTTGTTTGCAAGACGGCGTTTACAAAACAGTGCTGTCATTGAATCCTTCTCCGAGGAGACAGTCACCTCGAGAATACGTTAAATTATTAACATAGAATAGAAATGAGAGCAGATATATATCTATTGTAATAATAAAGAAGGATATTTAAAATAAAATTCTCTTTGGGATCCTTTCAGCTTGACCTTTCAAGAAATTATAAGCTATTAAATAAAGTTAAATGAGTACACATAAATATTTACTCACAACCTTTAATAATCTAGAACTATTCTTTTATCTTCAAACATTTGCTCTACAACAAATGGGAAAACATAGAAAACACATGTATGTTCACGTAATACTTGAAATTATGGCGAAAATGTATTTCTAACCAAGGGAGGAAAAATAGTAGTCAGATATTTTCAGATTTAAGTTTCTTATTACACTTCATTGTTTAAAATGTTACAAATTTCTTTTTAGGCGTCTGTATTTCTCAAAAAAATTCGATGATGAGGTTTCACCGGCAATGGAAGTTTTCAGGCCTCCTGAACCCAAAAAGTTTTTCTAGAAAAATACCCCGTGTGTGTGGTGTGTGTGTGTGGTGTGTGTGTGTGGTGTTGTGTGTGTGTGTGTGTGGTGTGTGTGTGTGGTGGTGTTGTGTGTGTGTGTGTGGTGTTGTGTGTGTGTGTGCGTGTGTGTGTGGTGTGTGTGGTGTGTGTGTCTCTGTAAACAGCATAGCTCCAAAGTGAAAAATCTATGAACTACCTTAAGTTTGTACTTCAGTTCAGAATCTTCCAAAATTACGTCACAAAGATTTTAAAGAAAATCCCACTACATGAAACTAGCCTTCACCTAGAAGACTTCAAAAATGTTTATGTCCTCAAAAATCCAGCTTTTGGTACATAAGACCTGGGTTTAGTTCCCAGTAGCAGCGTGGGGATTTTTTCCCTGTTGGGAGGTGTGGCACGGGGTGCACTCAGCCTCGTTATGTCGCTAAGGGGTCAATTGAGGAGATACTTGTTAAAGAAGTAGTGACCCCAGATCACGAAGGCCCTTATGAGGCGTGTAGTGGGCAGAGGCGGGCCTCGCAGCGGACGGGCAGTAAGCCTTGTCTCGCGAAGGGTTGTTGCGCTAGGAATTATTATTGTTATTCTTGTTATTATTATTGTTAATGTTTTCATTATTATTAAAATGAATTTTTGAATTTTGAATGCTCATTCTGAACGAATTTTATATTTCTGGAATCCCTAAAGCAGATTTTCTTAAAATAGACGGGTTATTTGGAGTAGTTTGTATTAGTTATATCAGAATAAGATCATACTAGGTAGAATAAATCATGGGAAAGTAACATAATATTTTTAAACTAGAAAGAATTGATTCTGGAACCATTGCGTGACAGCTGAGAATCTTATTTGCCCATAGAAGATACTATTTACAGCTAATCCAACATTAACTATGAAAATGCATCATTTTGATGTAAATGTATTCGGTGATTAGCAAGCAGACGTCATTTCCTGTCTGTCGCGCAGTCTGCCCTACAATATGGATAGGTGACTGACTACATATATACATATCCCATATGTTTATCGTGCAGAAGCTGCCGTGCTCGAAGCGAGGACATTTGGTTCAATACCCACTATTACGTGCTTTTATAGCAGCGCTTTTTACTGCGGAAGTAATTTATTAATGGAAAAAAGAAAATAAATATTGTAAGGAAAAATTAGGTCACTATACGGTTGCTCAAATCTAGCTAGTGATTTATCAGCAATTTTTATAATCCATATTACTTATAAACATTGAGATAGAGCTATCATTGAAGCGCCCGTATTTATTCGACACGGTCAAAGCGTCCGAATGAACTGATTACCATTTAGTCATCCCTGGCATCTTACAGTACATTGATTTCGTATGACAACGCCACACAAAGCACCCGCATTGCGCTACAGGTAGGAGAAATTACTGTGCTGCAGTTGCACCAACCTAAATCATGCTGATACCATTCTGTCTCTTCTCGACAATCACAGAATATGAGCTAGAAGGATCATAATGATAAGATGCTCTGTGCAGTTGAACCTCTCCCTCTCAGCTCTGCAGAAACAACACATGTACAATAAGGGACATGAATTGTCCCACTAGAATATACAAGGTGGGTCTCTCAGGTTAGAGTATTTACTTTTATCTAACATTTATGTTCGGAGATCCCTATCTGTGAACAGAACAGCTAAAAAATAAAATATTATATTACATATCAAAGTAAATTCGTATCTTGGAAGAATATTATACGAAGACTTTGAAGGGCGATCAACTTTGTGGTTCTGAGGACAAAGTTAAAATTTTTCTTATAACACAGAATCCTTTAACTAGGTAAATACATGTTTTGAGGCCCCCTGAATCCAGAAAAAGCATTTTTAGAAAAAGGTCCGTGTGTGTGTGTGTGTCTGTGTGTCAGTCTGTGGACAGCATAACTCAAAAACGAAAAGTCTATTAAAAACCAAAGCTGGTATTTAAGTTTAATGTCTTTCAAGGATGTGACACGAAGATTTTGAAGAAAATAGCCCAACCTTAAACTACCCTTTACATGGAAAAATTTTCGAAAATTTTAATTTTCTTAAAAATTGCTCTAACGATTTTGATTAAAATGTTATATGTTTGAGATATTTTTATGGCAAATGAAATGTATATCTTGAATTTTCTAGCTATAGCCCCTGTAGTCATATTTACTCTGGACGACTTTTGCATAACTGGTAAACCCTTAGAGATAGACCAAATCATACTACACAAAAAAGGTAGATCTTGCTAAAATACACAATTTATGTCTAAATAAATTTTCTTGTAGGGTGAACCATTTCGGAAATATTCTTTGTTATGTGTGTGAGTTTCGGGAAACTTAGAACTTTCGTGAAATGGATCATCGTTGTTTTTTTATATGTTAAGTGTGCAAAGACAACAGAATCTCAAACATTTGACTATCGCACAAAGCCTGCTGTATTCCACCATTCCCCTTGCACCTACAAGGAAGTAAGCAATAAGATAAATTGTACAAATGTTTATCTTAACTAACACGAATAAGATATAGGAATAAGAATTTGTAAGAATGGTTAGTACAAGAGTAGAGAAAGTCATGTGAGTGCAACACATCAGATTTTGTTCATTAGAGTGCCACGCATTGGTTCGTTGGTCAGTAGTTATAAGACCGAGTAAGACGATAATATGCTCCCAAACAGTAAATTTTATTAAATTGGACTTCTGTACAGGAATAAAAAATATCACATGAATTTAACATTCATGTAGATCTATTCATCGATAGATGTTTTATAGGTATGTCTATGTAATAGATTTTACAATTCATTTATTTATTCAATTAAACAAAAGCATCACACTTAATGAAAAAAAAAAATTATATAATTCTATGTATTTTTCTGGGATAGATATGTTAAATATAATGGTTCTAACAATATACATCTATGCATTGTCTGTGTTATACGAGCATAGGTTTCCAACAGTTAAAGTCGATTATTTAAGAAAATAAACTCCAACTCCGCTGGAGTGAAGTGAAGGAGGCTGGTGTTAACAAACTCTCAGAGTAAGATATTGTATTTCAAGTGACCTAGATAGCGAAGTTTTACTGCCTTTCAATATGTAAATCCAATTAGGGTCGAGACTTGTGAGAAAGCTTTCCATTAGTCATGTATATCAGATATTAAATTTTAATAACTTTATAATACCAGCGCGTTTGAGAAGAACCTACGTGACAGTTTAATCAATGAACTTGGGCTCATGCAAAACCTTTTGTGTCAGAAAGGTTCAACCATCCTATCAATAGATAAATGTTAGCTAAATGTTTTATATGAAGGTAGAATAAATACTATGTTTTGAAAAAGGTGACATAAAATGTCAGTTTGGACGTCTATGTTAAGATTATGTTTTATGAATAGGAGTTCTAGTGTATAATTTAATAGATGAGAAATAGATAGCTGAATTAATATTACTAATGGAAAATGCTATAGCAAGTAAAGAAGTACGTATTCTGTTCATAAATCCAAAAACAAAATATTGAGACTTAAGAATCACCTCTGTCGTAATAACCCCCCCCCCCCCCCGTGGTCTTAGGGAGTAACTTCACTCCAAAAACGAAAATTGATACATTTCTGAGATGGAGATATCCAGAGGGCAAGTTGTTACCTCCGATGGCAGGGTCATGATGACAATGGCGATTGAATGAGAGGACCTGCAGCCTTTACGGTGGCCTGCAAAGCATGTTGAACTTCGGGAACATTTGTTCTACTCGTTTTATTTACTTCTTCCACAGATGGCACTTTGGTAGACGCTCCAACAAATTCCCTATCAATCTATACTAATATGAGCACAGGATATGCAGTATTCTTTATATTAATGCGTTAGAACTTCAAAGGCCGCGTATTTTCCATTAATAAGATCATTAAGAAGCCTCTGGTAAACCAGGCGGGTTCCTCGCTGATCAGATTCACGGCAGATCTCTTTCAGTTTTTATCGTGGTTCCTTTTTGTCAAGAAGATAATGGTTAATGACGTCCATCATCAGTTTGCAGGCTTTATCTTTGAAGCTCTAATGGTGAGTCTGTTTTATCAGGCCGCACTCTCTCTTTTTTCGCCTCATTGTTTTCCTCGACTATATTTGCAAGCGGATATATTCCTCTACTTACGTTTTAGAAGAGAAGAGAGTGACAAAAATATTACTGTACTGGACGTTTATAATTTTGTCACAGTGGTGACAGGAGTGGGATTCTCGAATTGTAAATTGTTAAAGTAAATCTGCAATTTAATTTCGGAATCGAATTTTTGGGTAGAATGTAATATCTTCTCCTGCTGTATATGTGGTAGAGAAAGCAATTCTAGTTCTGTTTAATGCATATTAACACACTCCTTTGAAGGCCTGCTTACCACTGAACTGGAAGCAATACTGCACCAAATATATGAGTTTCTAATTCAGTTTGCTGACCTTTCAGGACGTTCATATACATCGACTTGGTGTTTCTTCATGTCATTCATGCCATTATTTCCGAATTCCAACTGGTGAATGTGAAGAGGTCTTTACGCTGAGAAATATCAACATTGAGTTGTGTGACTGGGTGTATTATGTAAATGAATTTCCACGTGGCATGTTTTTGACTCCAAACTGTCTAGTCTGCACCTGTGTAATCCCTGCAGATGAAGTCCAGCCATGCTGGCCCTTTGAAAAGGTCATAAACCGCTGCATTAATTAGCAGACATGGGCAATATCTGGCTTCGAATCGATATGAGACCGAGAGACAAACTGCTGACTTGGTGTGTTTGTATTGCTCCGTGGTAACGACCACATGCAGAGCTTCTTCTTCAAACACTGCACTCTCTTCCAACAAATATTTCATTGAAGAAAAAAGATACTCTTCGGGAAACAGCCTACCAGTTGCCACCGTACAGCTGTTGCTTGCGCTTCGAGCCTTTATGTAACAAATGTTCAAGCTTTAGTTGATGTTAAAATGTCACGCAAAGTTTAATTTGTAAGAGAGATTTGGCAACGTCACGTCACAAAATGTTAAAAGCTATAACCTAAAATATATTAGTGTAGTTTGAGTTACTCAGCACTGCCAACTGAGGAAAGCGAAACCCAAGATATACATGAATTTCCAGCCTCTTGTTTATACCAGTTTATAATTTCAAATAAATATTTCTTTTTAACTTTAATAAATAACCTTTCTGCTGAAAAAAATACTTGTGGAATGAGATGATAGGGTAAACCAGAAAACCCGCCCCTGCGCCGCTTCGTCCACCATGCGGTTGTCGGGGATCGAACCCGGGCTGTTTTGGTGAGAAGCGAATGGTCTAACCACTTGGCTACGGCGTGGCCGAATGACAATGTCACATAGGAGACAAAAGAGAATACATTTACTTTGTTGTACAAGTAATGTTTTGAAGCATTTAGGAATATTTTGATCCTGGTTTTAAAAGTGAATAATGTGTTTTAAAATAATGACAAACTACCACAATCAAATTGTATAAAAGTCCCTTGGGAGAGCTGTGGCTGTCACCTGGGGCTTAGCCCGAGGGGACTGCACTGCCTCCGGTGAGAATACACGTCATTTCCATACTGAGTAAAATAACAGAGTGGGCATGTGTCGTTTATGTAAAGATGAAAACGCGTGCAGTTGGGACTATGGGCGACTTGAACCCTGTGTTAGGCTCGCGCAATAGCCCATCAATCTATTTTTACTTTCTCTACTAGTAAGTAGGGGAAGTATTGTATTCCACCCAAAAATTCGATGTCGAAATTTCACCAGAAGCATATGTTTTCAGACCCCTGAATAAAAAAACCAGTTTTATAAAAAGGTCCGTGTGTGTGTGTGTGTGTGTGTGTGTGTGTGTGTGTGTGTGTGTGTGTGTGTGTGTGTGTGTGTGTGTGTGTGTGTGTGTGTGGACAGCATAACTCAAAAAGGAAAAGTCGGTTAAAAACCAAAGTTGGTATTTAAGTTTAATGTCTTTCAAGGATACGACACGAAGACTTTCAAGAAAATTATCCCATCCTAAACTACCCTTTACATGGAAGATTTTTCGACAATTTTGATTTTCTCGAAAATGGCTGTAATGATTTTGATTAAAATGTCATATGTTTCACATATTTTGATGACAAATGAAATGCATATCTTGAATTTTCTGGCTATAGTTGCTGTAGTCGTATTTACTCTGGATGACTTTTGTATATCTGGTAAACCGTTAGAGATAGACCAAATCATACTATACAAAAACTGTAGATCTTACTAAAATACACAATTTATGTCTCAATAAATTTTCTTGTAGAGTGAACCATTTCGGAGATATTCCTTGTTATGTGTGTGAGTTTCGGAAAACTTAGAACTTTCGTGAAATGGGTCATAGTTATTCATTTTTTTATATGTTACGTGTGCAAAGAGAACGGAATCTCAAGGCTTTAAAAGATTTGACTATTGCACAAAGCCTACTGTATTCTAATGTTCCCCTTGCACCTACAAGGAAATAAGCAATAAGATAATTTGTACAAATGTTTATCTTAACTAACACGAAGAAGATATAGGAATAAGAGTTTGTAGGAATGGTTAGTACAAGAGTAGAGAAAGTCATGTGAGTGCAACACATCAGATTTTTTTATATGTTAATCGTGCAAGGAGAACGGAATTTGAAGGTTATAAAATATCTGACTATCGCTCAAAGTCTACTGTATTCCCTTGCATGTACAAGAAAATAGGCAATAAGATAAATTCTGCAAATGTTTATTTCGACTAACGTAAATAAGATAGAGTGATCATATAATTTATGATCATCTTCGAAAGGTATAATTTTTAAATAATCCTAGGGGTTTCTGAGGCCTTTAACAACCAACGTAGGGTTAAAAAAGTTTCTCATTGTAATTTTAAACTTTTTACTTACAAAATGTATTCGTGTGCGGGAGCTATCGTTTTATAATCCGCGATTTTTCTTTTGTATTACACTGTGCTACATATCCAATGGTCGCACTTCATTTTTCGGGCTCCAGAGTCGCCTAAAGTCATTTCTCTTGTCTTTCAAAGCCATGTGTGTAAAAGACTGTGCAGGATCTTAGGGTGAGAAATGGGACAAGCCAATGGGGTGATAAAAGCGCGTACCTATGGACACTGCGACTGTTTCACAGCGTGTCTTTGTAAAACTGGGCATTATTGGCGACTGGTCCAGCTCATATTAAATGAAAGACGCAGCCAAGGAAATTGAACATAGCGTGCAAAATTTATGTTTTTAATTAAATTTTTTGAAACGAAGCGAAACGCGACGTACGGCACCGACGTTCTAATTAGACCAGAAAAGTAACAGAAAAAAAATAAAATTGAGGGTTGCGGGAAGCGTTAACAGTTGGACCGGACCCATAAGTCAAATATAGGAGCATCAGCGCATCTAGCCAAATAACTTTTGGGGAGTTTCAGATGAGAGAGCAAATAAAATGTAATGGCTCTGTAAACATCTGTGAAGAAAACTTAACTTTTGAAAAACAAATGAAAAAGGAAACGTTGCAAGTTTGTGGTCCTCTATCAACAATGGGAAGGCACAAACAGGCGCAAAGGGAAAAAGAAATTCATGATTCAAGTTGAATTGATACAATTCCTCATGTATTTTTTCTTGACTCGCTCTAACCTCTTTCCTCAGTTTTTAAGTATCTACATTACAAGTCATAATTACTTCTACCTCATTTCGGTCAAGAAATTCAAATGGTTACATTTTACAGGCTGAAACAAAAATTAAATCGCTAAGAACTCCGCTGCTTTGAAATTCCAACCTTTTATGATATTCCGAAACTCCAAAGAATGGTAAGTTAGCACTTAAATTTGTAATCTACAGATAATTCCGTAACAAAACCAATAACAAGGAATATCTTGGGAATAGTTAATACCACACAAAATTATTTGATCTTCTTCAAGACCAGATTGAGCTGTTCCGGCTGAATGGTGTCGATGAGTTTATATTGCATTGCCTGTTTTGATGGTCTATTATTCTGCTTTCTGGCCGTGCCACTTTCGTTTTTAATTCATAATTTTGTCATTCAAGTTACTACTTTTGTTTGATGTAATTCTATTTAGCAGTTAAACAGAAGTATGCAAAATTCTTTCACGAGAACAGGACTTCATATTTACAGAGACTTCAAGACATACATTTCTATTAATCGTGCAAAAAGATCAAATATAGGGATTTTTTAATCCAAATAATCACTGCAAATTTGATAAAATCAAATATAGCCCAACATTTTTCACGCAGCAGGTATTTTGAGAAAGCATTCTTGTGTGCCATTCTTGAAAAATATCGAACTTCAAAATCAAGTTTGTTATTTGTCCAACAGCCCATTTTTAATCCACCCCCTAACATATACATCTGAGGTTTATTCTCCCTTTAAGTTGGTCGTTTTAGCATTAATTGCCGAAGTAGCACAGTAGTTTCGTGGGCGGTTCTCATGGTAAAGGTGCGTGGTTCGATTCCGAGCTCTAGGGTTGCGATTTCAATTTGACTCTCTTGAAATCTTCACCTCGAATTAGGTGGTGTAATAAACGCCAAACCCCAATGTGATTCGGAGTCCACGGTAAATGCTGTAGGTCCTCTCGTTGTACCATGGGAAGTAACGGATTGCATCTTCTGGACACTTCCACCTCAGAAATGGTGGAATGAGGGTCATAATTCATATACATTAATTTATATGTAGATTTGTGTACATTGACGTTCTATAAGGAAAATTTTGAAGTTAACAGTGGATGACTTTGTTGGTATAGAGTTAATTTAGATATCTAAATTTTTCTGTTTGTCACAAAGACCTTAAAACGTGTATTTAGAGTGAAACCTCTGCCTGGTGTCTTTGGACCTTACATATACAGAGGCTGTTAAGCGTATAAAGGCAAATATTTTGATAATGTATTTTCTTCTTTGCCTGCACACCTTAGTACTTGACCTGCTAGCCTAGGAAGCGCGAGGTCATTGCCTTGCAGAAAGCACTGGAATTGTACCGACACACCATTCGTTATTACGAGACCACCCACGCTGTGTCACGCCTGTACTTATACCCTTAACATCCTCTATATACGATAAAGCAATTAACAAAAGCAGACATGTGTAATGCTGGCAAATTCTAATGCTGGTAAAACTTAGTAAATCTTAGTTTATACATAAAAATTTCACAAAACGTGTTTTACGATTCAAAATGCTTCATGCGTCGCAATTTAATTTAGATCTCCTAGCTAATGTGTGTGTGTGTGTGTGTGTGTGTGTGTGTGTGTGTGTGTGTGTGTGTGTGTGCGTGTGTGCGCGCGCGCGCGCAAGTTTTTATATATTTGTAATTTTTTATTAAAAGGGTTTCAGATAAATTATTTATAAATTTTGATACAGAGGGGTTTTAAAATATGAAAATTTAATTTACTAAATTATTAAAACTCTTCGAATAAATTCAAATTTAGTAGACATCTTAATTTTGAGCCCCCTTATAAAGCTTGAAAATGTGGTGCTATTGTAGTGGAAAACAAAGAATTTTCAAACATGGGGTGGGGTCCTCCTTAAAGCACTTATATCTGCGAGGGTGAGACTTCTTTTGTCATAAAGCGTTTCTCAGTTCCTCTAAGAAGCGTATTAATTTTTCCTCCTCCCTCTTGAAAGACTTATCCCTCCTTAAGCTGCTACTTCTAGGAATTTTAAAATTACCTCTGCACTCCCATACTAGGCGGTAGCATAAAATCGGAATTTGCATCTCCAGTTTCGTGTTTCGGAACTCGGATTATGGAGCACCTTGTAACTCACGCGTGGCACGCAATGTTAATCACGTGACTGTAATTGTTTCACTGCGGCAGAATAGCTACTGCCAGATCCCGTGATTTCCATGGGCTGGTCGCCTTGCATTAGGAAATGCTTGCCAAAAGCAGTCGCGTAAATCTTGGCCCTTAAGATTCCCTAAGGGAACGGTTATCAGAAAAGAGAGGAAACAGGCGAGTCAAGCTACCTACCTGTGTGTGTGCCTTTGGGACCAACAGCTCGAATAAATAAACCAACCAACAAATCTAATTCACACAACTTTAGCTATTCAAGCTATTCCTTTAAAAAGTTATTGTTCTATTTACTTGTTAATTGAAACAACAAAATTTTATTGGTGCTTATTTACAGATATACTTTTAGGTAAAAGAGGTATAAAGTAGGTTAAATCGATCGTCTGGCTTTTAAAAAACAAATCGTTAGCTGGTTGATGGCTTGGAAATTACAAACTCAGTCAGGTGGTGCAGCAAGTAAAATAAACTCAATAATAGTAGTGGTGGAGGTGGCGGCGGCGGTGCTGGTGGCGGTGGCGGTGCTGGTGGCGGTGGCGGTGGTGGCGGCGGCAGTGGTAGTGGTGGCGGTGGCGGTGGCGGTGGCGGCGGCGGTGCTGGTGCTGGTGGCGGTGGCGGTGCTGGTGGCGGTGGCGGTAGCGGTGTCAGTGTCTAAGGAAGTGAATCACCCAGGGTGCTTCGCCGGGACTCGAATCACTGATATTCTATACCTACACAGTTCGGTTACCAGGCACCTCTTGATGTCATATGTATGACCTATCAAAAGGAAAGGAAGGTAGAAAACTATTGACCTTATATTGACGAGCTAAGTTAGAGAAACTGAGCAGGTTCTAATATAAATATGATAACGTCACCAGAATGTTTTCCTGCAACTTCGGTAAACGAGAGGTTGGCGGGGAATGCAGAACCAGTCCACCTCTTTCCCCCGCCCCCACTTTTTCTTCTTTTTTTGCGTCCCAGCGGAATGTAACGTTTTTCCTCCGTTTCTAGAACTAATTTATTTCCTTCCTCATCCACAAAAGCGCCTGCAGCGCCAAGTATAACCGCGTAAATATCTGGAAAAACAAAGCGGGATATGACAGTAACACAATGAATACAGAAGGCCGTGACCATTACGCATGCATGTTTATTTTATTGCACACAAATGACCATTAAATATTCAAAATGTTGTTTCGCAAATGATTTAATAGATTATTCGTTTAAATGTTTTATTGAACCTTTACGAATTTAAATGTAACCACATCTGTCCTCTTCCAAATAGCTGTTAACAATTTGCATTTAATGATAACTGTAATATTCCATAAGTACACAGCTTTGAAAATACGATGCATTCATATCACTTTAACCATTAATATTTAATTATGTTTAATGGAATGTCTGCAAAACAGTTTGTTTTTGTATCATTTTATACTTAACCACATATATATTGAACTGAAATTATAGAGTACGAAAGGAACTTTGGGTCCTCGCCTCTATGATTGTTCAAATTTTCATTTCTTTGTGTTGTTTATTATTTTTTCTGGTGTTTATAATTTTCTTCAATTTGTGTTTTATCATTAGTTTTAATATATTACTTATAATATTCATGTCGCTAGGTTCCATACGTTAAGAATTTCTACATTCACACACATGGTGGAAAATAATGGGTAAAGAAAAATCCCCATCCACGAGGTTAGAGTGAATTTAAAGAATGGATTTGTGGCAAATATTTGTAGTTATTTACGAAGTTATGCAGAAAGAAAGCTTCTGATTCAAGTTTATTTAGAAAGGAAAGTCACGTGAGAGTCTGTTTCTCATTATGAGTACCTCTTTAGTGAATGTAATTAAGACGCACATAACCTTTTATTTATTGTAGGTTATGGTTACGTTTACACGCCACAGTCTGAGTTGAAACAAAGCAATGTCGTTTGATGTTTGAACATCCGCAGGAAGTGCACGATTTTGATTGCAAGGATCGATCTGCTTTGTCACCCGTATATGTAGGTGAACCATAGCGTCACGTCATTGTACATGGCCGATAATTCCCCGGATACATCGCCACAACGGCACGGTTTTTAATCCCATTTCGTAGCTAATTTTAACAACTGCACTCCCTTCCTGTGGGCATATTGAAGAGCTTACCAAAATGTTATTAGGACGTACTGATGAATGACGAATCAAACGTTCGTCGCAGCGATTCGAATAAACGAGGTTATCATGGCAAAAGTAGCACCCCGTCCTTGCAGTTCATCAGATTAATGCAGTGCGTTCCTACCCCAATTCGTCCTATTCCATACATCAAATCCCAGCACGTCAATTCCATCCATCCCTTCGCCATTCCACCCATCCATCCATCCTTCCTTCCCATTCAATTTATCGCGAACGCCCCCAATCCATCAGCCTTCATTAGCTGAGAGAGCAGGAACACGTGGGTCCTGACCGCATGTTCGACCGCATGCTCAATAAATGAGCTCCCTTTGTAATAATATTTACTAATTATTATGATAAAACAATAATACATTTTATTCAGCTCCGCGGTAACTGCGCGGCTCGAAATCGGGTGGTTCCGAGACAAAATCCCACGAGCTGACAATCTGATTGTGTCTTTTTTTGTAATTTCCCTCATCGCCAAGGTGAACACTAATACCACGAGCTAAAGTCTAGAACAAAATGACAATTCGATAAATCCCACCCCTGACACCAATGTGACGATAATCCATTCCACTTACTGTCACTATACCAGGTGAGTCAGCTGCCCCTTATTCTCGAGTTTTATGCAATCCGCATGTTATAGTCCAACGTGAAAACATCGACCCCATTACCAGGTTCTACCCGCGTATTTAACATGGATGTTAAACACTGGATGAAATTAGTACTAGTATAGATGTTATCACATCGCTTTTTAATATATTCGTAATTAGACAGCTGACGTTTGCACTTCTGCAAATGTTCACTAGAACCAGCGAATATTACATCTTAAACGGAATGTTTAGCTCACACGTTACTAGGTAGCTCAGTTGGAACGAGCGCAAGACTCCGAAGTAATCTGTCTGCTGTGAAGGTGGTTCGAATTACCTGCATGTACTATTTTTTTTAACCGTGCAATCCTCACAATTTACAAACTATTATTCTGAAAACTGTTATTATAATCATTTTTATTGTTTTATTTATGTTTTATGACATTGTTGGATGTTTCTTTATTGGTGAACTACAATTATGTAGTTGTTTAAACACACCTATAGGTAGGTGCAATTGAAATAAGGATCATTCATACACATTTGAACACAGAAAGCAAGGGAAATATATTGTCAGGGTTTAACATGGAAGTTAAATGAATTATTGTGCTATTAAAAATGCAGACAACCAAAAACGATTTAAATTATAATGTCCTAAACCCTCAGGGACTTCATAATTAGATTATTTTGAATTTGGTTTCCAAGTTTTGATGAACATAAAAAAAAAATATATTTACAATGCTGAGACTCGAACCTGTGTCATTGGGGGTTAAGCGCAAAGAACCCGCCACAATCTTATTCAGCTATTTCGAGACTTCCTGAAAGCACGTACCACGTCCAATAGTAGGACTTGTATGCCTGGCGCTATGCCACTGCCACCTCGCAAGTTTGCGTGCTTGATTTAGCCTTTTAAGACAGTTTTAATCATTTACTTGGCGTTTTAATATTATTACTTAAATAGCAAAAGCTGTTATGCATATTAATTGAGATGCACGAGGCGTAGTTGACGCAAAAATGCAAATAAACTGTTATTTAATAATATGTCCGTTTTGACTGTACGGGTCCATGGTGGATGAGGCGTGTCTAAATTTTTCTTAATGTTTGGCAACCAACCCCTGCTCTAAGTACAAGAATCCACCATTTTCTTTTTAGCTGACGTTAGTGTACTCATATGATAGGTCCATTTTTTCCGAAGCGTTTACTGAATTACGTTGCTATGTATACTCTAATAAAAAGTTTGTAAAATCGGCTGGAAACCGGAATTCGCTCTCAGTAAATGAGTCGTATGTTTTTGAGGTGTACTTCAGCGAGGAGTACGTTCTGGGACAGAACTGTTGCTCTCAATTTTGCGCATTCCTCTCTTTAAGAACGTCAAGTAATACATTTTAGTAAGCGCAAAACTGGACTAAGGCGCACATTCCGTTAGATGGGTGGCCTACCTTCCAAAAAAATAAGGCGCGGCTGACTCACCTGGTATTTTCTTCCAACTGAATGAAGATAACACAGTTCCTTTTTACTGAGGTTAATACAGTCTGAAGATTTTGGTGATGTTTTAAATCACAGCTGTTGGCTTCAATTTTTTGTCTTCCAGCTCTCTCTCTTTGTCTCACAAAACTGACTCTGACGATACGATCACCCAACTCCAATTAAACTGCTTCACTATCTTACTCTCCATGTGAGCAACACACTTAGCTCACTAACTAAACAGCTGACAAAAAGGGCCTTTCTACGTAAAATTTACATATTTGAAAAAACTTGTTTGAAATTTGGTTATGTTCTGCAGATACAACATGGCAACTCTGAATTAAAATGACGGCACCTAATTAGAAGAATAGTAATGATTCTCAAAATATTTATTTTTTTTTCGGTGTTTCGTTAAAGCGCTAGACGAGTTAACAGTTCAAGTGTTTAAGGCAAAATCAACAATGCAAATTAGTATTCCATTTATCTTAGTAATCCACACAATCTTAATTCAAGAGACACAGAACACAAAAACAAAACACAAACAACTCATTGTTTACAGTTAATCACAGCTTTACTATTCAAAGTGAATGATGGAACGCACGCCCATTACGATTAACACAAAGAGTGTATCGGCGTGCCCTATTCTGCCGTACTCTCGCAGACACCAGCCACTTCCCTGGTGTCTCAGACATATGCAGCAGTGTTTTGTTTGCGAACGCTCTCTTTATAGAAGAAGACGGAGGAGGTTGTGGTCTGTCTCTGTCAAGAAATGAGTAGACTGGTAAGCCGGTTTTACTAGTGAAGTAAGTTTCATTTGGTGTGACGTTCATTCCTTCCTGTGACAGATGAAAGTCGCCGTGTCGCTCCTGGCAGCCTGTCTGCCTACCTATTTGTATACATACATACATATACATACTAACACTGCGACACTGCTAATATTCCAGCGCTAGCTAGCGAGACGTTTTTGATAGAATATCAAGAAAGTTTTGCCTTAAACTTGCGGCAACTCGCCTCGCTTTTGTCAGTGTATAACTTGTACGTTAGTAACGAGGTGGGCAAAAACTGATTCACAAAATAATAACCTCCTACACAAAGTCTTCCCTTGTTTCCCCACGTAATTGCCTTGTAACGTCAAGAAAACTTGGTGCATTCGACGGTAAATTACTTTCACTACCTTATATAAATGTATGTGTATAGCCTACATCAAAGCACTTTGATTGACGTTTTAAATACCTTCAACACACAACTTCCTCTCAAGTTATATTGAATAATTAATGCAAATGCTTGCTTTGCTATATATTTGCTGTTTAATCATTTGAAATGTTTCCTAGTAGTAGTACTTTTGTTCATTACTGGAAGTATATTCTTTTATATGTCAAGTAAAATAAGTAGATTAAAAACCTTTTTTCACCCGCAGAATAAGTAAATAAATCCATACTCACCCTCAAGCAAAACTATCTAAGGTAGATTTTTTGTGAAAATGTTACGCTTTAAAAATATGTATGACCCTTCGCCGGGTTTGAACCTACGAACCATGTTACCTCTAGACTACGGAGAGCCGACGCACGTTGGGGAAAAAAGTGCAAAAGCAATGTTAAAAGTTTACCAATCTTTGTACTCGTTCTGCCGTGGTGAATTCTAAGTTTAATATGTAGCAATATTTGGGGAAGAATTTGTTTAATATCAAGTGGTAATCAAATAAGCCTCTGTGACATACTACATAACTTTGGTAGATTGAATTTTAATGAAATTATTTGCCGGCATCCCAAATGAGCAGCAGTCAGCGGCAGGAATGTGCATCAGATAACGCGCGCGGCTATGACGTGTTTTGTTTCAGCTGTTTACTATAATATAGAAGTGAGAAAAATAAAAGAATTGCATTCGATTATTGGCAACACCCAATATATGAATTGGGAGCAGGCAGATTGACCCATACAGGAACGACGGGATCTAAGCCACGATTAATTTGCCTAAATAATCCCAAAAAAATCTGATGTGTTGCACTCACATGACTTTCTCTACTCTTGTACTAACCATTCTTACAAGTTCTTATTCCTATATCTTCTTCGTGTTAGTTATTTATCAGGTCGAGAATGCATTTTCGAAATGCGAGGCTCGCAGGGGCGTCTCCTACGTCCATCTTGACTGGTTCATCCTGACTGCGTGTCCCCCCAGCTCCATTTGGTTTTCCTCACTGTTGTGACTGTCTTCCATGAGATTCTTTTCCTCAACACTTCAATCTAGACCATGTTTTTGCAAATTATACCCATTAATATCTCCATCTTTGTTTATATAATTATATCCTCTTTATTTTATCTCTCTTAGCACTAATAAATGAAATATTTGCCATCACGGATGTAATTCGTGGAAATAAAGAAAGAATTGAAAGATGATGGAGTAATTTTGCCACAGTATGTATTGTATCTAATGCCTTTGAACAACAGGGTGTGTGATATCACTCAGCCCTATGTGTTTCAGGGCTGTTACATAAATCGCCCGTTTACGACCTTAACATAAATAACTGCTATGATCGTAAAGGTGCCTTCCTGTGCGTTTTTGTTTTAAAACAGTATTATTTTAGTATAATGGCTGCGTAGTTGTTCAGCAGTTAGGAAATGTTGTGAAATTAAAAAGTTTGACCCCTCTACATATTTATTTACACGCACCGACGAAAATAAAATGACACATTCCCCATTCTGCATGTTGACAAACATAATAATGTAAACTGGTGATTTATATTTTAAATTATGAATGAGACAAAACGGAAATGATAGGACACATACAACGGATTTGCATGGGCTTTGTGACAATGGCTGTAATAATTGCAAATGATAGAGCAGGAATGTCATCGCCCACTTGTCAGTTTTGTTTTGACACCGGCAATCCCCTGAATGTTGATATGCTGCACAGTAAACATCAGACCACTTATTGCGCGCCTCCTGTCAGCGCCCTGAACACTAGTTCAGTTGTTTTTATCATACAGGTATACAGAAAATGTCACAACGTCTACGTCACATCGTTTATCGTTTAACGAAGCCTTGGCCATTTCATTGCTCGCTTTAGGTCAGCATACAAGAAAGTGCCACTTCTTTTGCTAAATAATCTTAACCAATAACCACAAAAAAGGTTACAAAATGGCGTAGAAGTGAAATATATGTTTGCGTTTTCGATCTTATTGACTAAAAGAGAAAAAGGTGGTGAGTGCATTCAGTTTGTCATACATACATCGTATGATTGGGACCATGTGTTATAGCCTATAAGGGAAAACCCAGAATAGCGACATGTATAATGTTGACGTGTGTGAATAATTTCAGGTGTGCAAATTATGTCGGCACAATTCTTGCACTCAATTTACAAGACAGATATAGAAAACAGGAACGATGATATGATAAATACACAAAGAGCAAGTCGCTAAATTTGTCCTGACGTAGACTTTGCGACTGAATAGAACCAGCAGTCCAGAACATGAAATTATAAAAAATAGTTCTTTATTTTTGTTTACTACTTATCCAAAATAGAATAATACTCGTATTCATTCAGAATGAAGCGAATATTATTATCAGAAGCTATTCACAGAAAATTTAATATAACCTTTATTAATCATATATCTTAAACAGTAGCTATTTTATGCAAAATCATGTGGTTAAATTATAAGCTGTTTGAGAAAACAACAAATAAACCAAAATGTTTCCATGTAAGGGGTACTTTGTTGTAGGGGACATTTTATTGAAATTATTGTAGCGCATACAGGGATGTTTAACACCCCCCCCCCCCCTCTTACTCTATCTTTTCCACACGCTAACCTTACTCCACAACTGTTATATTGGGTTTCTTTAGCATTTTTTAAAAAAATTCCAAGAGTAATTTATGGTACATAGAATTTTACAAACATACTTCTTATGTTAAAGGAAAATGGCCCAGAATTAGTTTCTCCGAGGTTTTGCCTTATCCTGAGAAGATGAATGTGGACCGATGATTTGTTATATTCAAATGACATTCTCTACCCATTCTCTGGGGGAATAGCACGCTTAAGCAATACTCCAAAACTTCATACAGGAAACAAAAATTTTTGAAGTCCTTGATGACTTTTGCAACACTGATAAACATAAGAGATAGACCAAATCTTACTATACGAAATATTTAAATCTCATTAAAGCACAATTTATATCCAATGTCGTGTGAGTTACACATTACCATTTTAATAACCTCAAACATGAAGCCGCCACTTGCTCTGATAGAACGCGCACTGACTGAAGCAAACTTTTGTGAACGTACAAATGTCATTGAGCGCTCCTCTCTGGCGGAATGCACTTCGGTGACGGTGATTATATTAGCTCTAATTGGGTTAATGACTGTCATCAAACTGATGACGATAATGATGCGTCTGGAATCGATACATCATGGCCTTTGTGCGTGGCGTGCCGGCGCTTTGTCGTATTTGTCTCCCTCTTTCGAGTTCGCTCAAATGATTTTCAGCTTACAGAATCATCTGTAACGAGCAAATTAATTTGTAGGAACAGCACACAAATGTAACTTTTGTTTATCTGGTCAAATGAGCTCTAGAAAATACACATTTTGAGGACCACTTCACAAAGAAACCACTATAGAAAAATAATCACATGACTTTATCTACCCTTGCACAAACTGCTCTTACAAACTTGAAATTCCGTTCTTCTAAGAGACAAAAAGTGAATAAAGGTTTGAGAAAACTATAAGTATTGCAAAAATAACAATGAATATCTCCAAAATGGTACACTCCACAAAAAGTCGTTTGCAGATAACTCGCGTGTTTTGACGAGATGTATTGTAAGATGTTGTCCAACTCTTACGGTTTGACATTTATGTAAAAGTCCTCAAGAATAAACAAAACTAGATAGGGTATAGCGAGAGAATTCAAAATCTATATTTCATTTACCTGAAATATCATAAACATATGGCATTTTAACCAAAATTGCTAGAGCCATTTTTAAGAAAATCAAAATTTTCGTAACATTTTCCATCTAAACGAAGTTTAAGGTACAGAAATTTCTTCAAAATAATTTCACACCCTTGAAAGATATTAACTCTAAATACCAACTTTGGTTTTTAACCGAATTTTCCTTTTTGAGTTATGCTGTTCATTAGAAACACAAACACACACACACACACACACACGCACACGCGCGCGCGCGCGCGCGCGCGCGCGGACCTTTTTTATTTTCTCTACTACGTATAACAAAGTAGAGGAAGTATTGTATTCCACCCAAAAATACGATGTCGAAATTTCATCGGAAATATGTTTTGAGGCCCCCTGAATGGAAAAATCCATTTTTAGAAAAAGGTCTGTGTGTATGTGTGTAGATAAACACCAAAGTTGGTATTTAAGTGTATTGTCTCTCAAAGAGGCGCCGCGAAGATTTTCAAGAAAGTTCCTCCACCGTAAACTACCCTTCACATGAAACATTTTTCGAAAATTTTGATTTTCTTGAAAATGGCTCTAACGATTTTGATTAAAATATAATATGTTTGAGATATTTTTATCACAAATGAAATGTATATCTTGAATTTTCTGACTATAGCCCCTGTAGTCGAATTTACTCTGGACGACTTTTGCATAACTGGTAAACCGTTAGAGATAGACCAAATTATACTGCACAAAAAATGTAGATCTTGCTAAAATATACAATTTATGTCTCAATAAATTTTCTTGCAGGTTGAACCATTTCGGAGATATTCCTTGTTATTCGTGTTAGTTTCGGAAAACAAACTTTCGTGAAATGGAACATCGTTGTTCATTTTTTTATATATTAAGTGTGCAAAGAGAATGGAATCTCAAATATTTACAACGAAACATTGTTTCCCTTTTCATATTGATTTCATATCTTTGCCAACCCATCCTATTTCACACTTTCTTAAATACTCTGAAGGTGTCATTGCTTTCACATAAGACTCGTTTTCAACGTTACACACATAGGAATACTCGCTGCCGATGCGCCTGGCACACGAAACACAAGAACGTTCTGATTTCACCTGCATGGACATATACTTTAACACACATTTTTGCACAGTTTAAAATAGCTAAATAAATAGGTAGTGATAAACTTAAATAGCCATATAGGTCCAATACGAAGCAGAAATATATTTCTACTTGAAATAATAAACGGAAAGGCAATAAGAGCTGTCCACAGAAAGAAATACTGCAGCCTCGATATTTCTCGTGGTCTCGAGGGAATTTTGCTCTTCCATCCACAAGAAAGAGGCATGCTGTTCTATCTTTCAACACATCCCGAACGAACGAACGCAATAAGACGACAGAAAGTCTCAGATACGTTTCGAGTGATCAATATCTACAAGTAAGGGTGTTAGTCCAAAGGAAAGTGCTTTTCTCCCACCAGTTCAACTCTTGGTGTAACCTTTACTGTAGGAAAACAGTGCGGCAGCGTTGTTTCCATAGCAACTATGGGCAGCTCCGTGATCACTTTTGACGTCAGGGTGCTGGATACTAAAATTATTAATTTCTACACTTCAACCAATTTTGTTGTAATTTTTATGCTCAAACATACCATTTACGCCAATGTAAGGGACTTCATTATATTCATCTCTTCATAACGATACTGCTATCCACCAATCAAAGGTGCTCCAATGAAAATATCCTCTTGTGCCTTCTGCGCACATTTCCGCGCACCTGAAAACAAAACATTGATTTCCGTACATAAAATCAACTACTCTTATTTATTAATTTGTGTTAATATTGTAAATAACATTCCAGTAAATTCAGCCCCGTCTACATCTTCGAAGGTAAACATTTTTACCTTTTCTACATTCCACCATTTTTAGAAAAAGTTCCGTGTGTGTCTCCTGGTGTGTATGTGTGTGTGTCAGTCTGTGGACAGCATAACTCACAAACGAAAAGTAGGTTAAAAACCAAAGTTGGTATTTAAGTTTAATGTCTTTAAAGAATGCGACACGAAGATTTTGAAGAAAACAGCCCCACCCTAAACTACTCTTTACATGGAAAATTTTTCGAAAATTCTGATTTTCTTGAAAATAGTTCTAACGATTTTGATTAAAATGTCATATGTTTGAGATATTTCTATGACATATGAAATGTATATCTTGAATTTTCTGGTTATAGCCCCTGTAGTCGTATTTACTCTGGACGACTTTTGCATAATCGTTAAAGCGTTAGGGATAGACCAAATCTTACTATATAAAATGTATATCTTGCTAAAATGGACAATTTATGTCTAAAATAATTTTTTTAGAGTGAACCATTTCGGAGATGTTCCTTATTATTTCTGTCAGTTTCGAAAAACTTAAAACTTTCGTGAAATGGAACATTGTTACTCATTCTTTTATATTTTAAGCGTGCAAAGAGAACGGGATCTTAAAGCATTAAAAGATTTCACTATCGCTCAAAGCCTACTGTATTCTAGTATTCCCCTTTCACCTATAAGATATAGGAATAAGAGATTGGAAGAATGGTTAATATAAGAGTAGAGAAAGTCATGTGACTGCAACACATCAGATTTTTTAAACTTGACTCATGGTCGAGAATAGTTTTATGAACTAATTCGCTACCGTTCATTTCATATATTTCATCTTAATTCCTGGCTTTATGCATTAACATAAAATACTTTATAACAATTCATCCTCTGCAGAAGGAAATACTAGAAAGAAGTAACGTAAAGGCTTAAAGAATTATTTGCGTGAACTTTATATGAAAGCTTTCATCAGTGTATGGAGAGAAAGACAAAAACTTTGTTGTGTTGCCTTTCTATTATGTTTTATTTTACTTCTTCCTAATTTCAAGGAAGCGTTACCTTAACGGCACTCCGCTGGTGGGAATATGTAACGTGTAATGTTAGTATTTGGCAATTACCAGGGGGTGAAACTGCCCTACAAATCTTATGACTAGAATTTATGTTTGAGGGACAGAACAGGTTACACTTACAGAGGGTATGGCTACGACTGTCAGTACTGTATTACTCCCAAGCCATTTCTCTCTAATCAATTTTCTCCTCCATCAATTCTTCTTTCCATCAAAATGTGGATCCATCTTTATTACCCACAGAGATTTGAAGGTTGCTTGGAATAAATTACCTCAAAAACCTCTATAGTCCTGACCACTGTCTTTGTTCTTATATACGTCATATAGATTCTAATTCAGTGTAAAGCCTATATTCTTACTTGCGGCCACTTATGTAATGGCGGATCTGTGGAAAGAGTTTCTGCTGAGCGGAATTCATTGCTCGCAAATCTGTTTCTCCGAGTGTTTGTTTTAAGGATTCGGGTCAAAACATAAATATCCATATATCCTCGTTTAACTATAAGTTGCGTTCTTAACTATATAATATTTTCAATCAGTATTTGGTTTTGGACTAAATTGATACATCTACTATTCAGATATTGATTATGAAGGATAGTTTTGCAATGATCTCATTTTGGGATGGGAAACCTTTGCTTTAGCAAAGGGGTAAGCAAAGATACTGAATAACTAAAGCCATATTTTAAAGTATTATCTACTGACATGTAACTAATGTAGATGTTTCACTTATCTCCATCACCAGTTTATTGTTCTGTAAAATACGTATAGCGATGGGAATTTAACATGCTTGAGAAAATTAATGAATAAATAACCGTTGCTAACTTCAGTGTTTACGACAAAATCACGGGGTAAAAAGCGATTATGTTTATCAGTGATAAGTTCCCCTGAGTGCCCCGCTGCGCGTTCCAGCTTGAACCTACTAAGCGCAGGATTAAATCTACGTTAAAGCACAATTCTCGGAAAACTCGATACAATCTCAGACTTTATTGGAAATTGAATTTTCCCAATAATTAATCTTATTTCGTCTCTCTCTCTCTAAACTGATGCTCAAACTCCTTGAAACTTTAACGTGTTTTCTTTGTATAACGCTATAACAACTTCATATTTTGCTTTCTCAAACACCTGCTTATAACGGGTGGAAAGTACTTCTTCGGCCAGTCATATTCTCTACTCTTGTACTAACTCTTATTCCTCTTTCTTCATGTTAGTCGAGATAAACTCTGCAGAAATTATCGTATTGCTTATTTCCTTATAGATGCAAGGGCAATAATTCTCTTTGTACGGCTAAAAGATAAAAATGGAATAAAGGTCTTGCATTTGAGAAAAGTTTAAGTATTGCAGAAATAACAAGAATAAATATTAAGAATGCCCATACTATAATACAACATTGAATTCCTGAAATCTCTTACACTTTTACAAGACACAAAACGTATTCACATACTTAAACATTTTGGATACATGGAGTGAGCTGGGTTATGCCTGTTGCGGTAATGTTGTTGATAGCTGGCGAATCTCTCTTACATTTCCTCTGCCTTTCTCGGAGATGAGAAAGTTCACGGTGTACTTCGCATTCCTATACAAGGCCACATTCCCTCTTGACCAAATGAATACCGTAAAGTGTGAAATACCATAAAAGCTACCGCTGTTGTATGTATGATAAAAAATTGCTGCACATCGACTATATCTGATGCAGTATCTTTGGTAAATAACTCGCTCTAATGAACTCTGTGTATTTATTTGCACGGTTTGTTTACCTAGTCGTCCCACCTTCTATCTCGGAGACTAGCGCGTATTTATTTAAACAATAATAAGTCCTCGTATTTACCGCTGCCAAAAAGGACAGAATAAAACAGACAAACAACAAACGAATTCTGTACAGAAAATCACACTAAACGGTACTGTAAAGAATAACCAGACAATGTCAACGGTTTAGTATTTTTCAGTTAATATGGTAGTCAAAAAGGAAGCTAAAAGGTGTGACAAGATTTCTAAAGCTGATGACAGAAAAGTATACGCCACATTTCCTATTACAGGTATCATGAATGAGGAAAATAGTTGAAGTAAGAAAAACGCTAAAAATGGTTATTACACCAATAATTTCGGAGAAGCACCATTGATCCTATTATTGCAGATATAAGTTTATTTTATACTTATTCAGTGTAAACTATATCCAAATAGGGAGATAGGTTGTCCACGCTCCAAGCATCAGGAAGATTATTTCGAGGTTGTTGAGATCATAATTTGTATCGAATTATGTGATTGTGGGTGCATAAATATACATTTATATTGTGGTTGTCCTTTAAACGTTTCAAAACTGGCATACACATTCACATGAACTGCTCTACCCATTCTTCAACAACTTATTCTGATGTAAGCGAATACTTATATATATACATTTATCGTAAATTGAAGGAGAATATCGGAATGCTGTAGGTTTATGGTTTAGTCATTTCTTTTAATAACGAGTCTCTATGTGAGGACTTTAAAACTCCGTTTTCTTTACATAGCCAGCAGCATTATACGGTGCTTGACAATTTGAAGCAATAATAAAGAATGTGTTGGAGATGTTCAATGCTATAAATATTTTATACATATATTTTTTTTAAAAAGATGACTGTTTTTACAGGCTGCTCCTTGTGTAGGTAGACGCTACCTCAGTGAGGTATTCTGCAGAAGAAAAGTGACGACGTGGGTTGATGACCTATGTAATGAAACCGTGGAGGGTAATGGCAAAACATGCGTCGGCCTCCGCCGCGCCGCGCGGTGAAGGCAACCCGCGATGCACAGGCTAACACAATTACACTGCAGGTCCTGTTTCACGTTCATCATCTCAGCGGGATGCTGCACGATAGCGGCCTTTGAAAGACAACAAGATATGTGCGTCTTCATCAAGGTGTGCTACGAGATTAATACGGTGTTGTAACCTCGGCGCTAAAATGACCTTTACAGCATTACACCACTTTCACCGTCCTTTTCATAACAATTCTACTCTCCAACACGACATTCAGCACAAAAATGTCGAAAAAAATCTCTCTCCATACACTTTTCAGCAATTTACTTCATATTATTCGACATAAACATTTGTAGAAACAGTATTATTACATATTTCCTTGTAAATACCACGCCAATATGGGAATACGTCTAAGGGACAGTCAAATATATTAACGACTGGTTCCTTTTAATGACTGAAACTGCGTTCTCTTTGCATGAGTACGACATAAAATACGAATAACGACTTTCCATGTGAGAAAAATTAAAGTATTGCAAAATTCAACACAATAATAAGAAATACCCCGAAATTATTGACACTACAAAAATATATTTTAGGTAAATATTGAGTTTTATCGAGCTAAACTTTTCATGTATAAAATGTGTGTATATTCCGACAAAATAAATCCATTATCACGTTATATCTTTTCTTTCGCTGTCCTCTTTTTGTATCCTTGACTCTCTCCTTTCACTGTCTCACAAATATTAACTCCGACTATAATATCACTCAACACTCGTTAAAACTTCTTCAATTGGACATGAACTGTCTTTCACAAATGTCTTGCACGCACTGACGCACCGTTCGACTCAAAAAGCTGCCTGCTTCTACGCACTCCGCAAGCTTTTATATACGCGATGACGTAGCCACATCTTTCCAGAACACCTACAAACAAGTCGGCTGCCTGGCACTGCTCGAATTCTCTGGAAAACCCTTAGTTAAACAAACGTCAGTCACAGTGAAAAGAGCTTCAGAATCTGTTTCCATAAAATGCTACACATGCATTTCATTTGTCGTCAGAATATCTTAAATATTGTATTTTAATCAAAAGCATCAAAGTTTCCGAGAAAACAAAAAATGAAGAATATTTTGGAAAATGCTGGAAATAAACATCAAGATAGGCTTATTTTTGTATTCAAAGGCACACACGTGCTTGATTTATTCTTTAAGGAACCTCAAAACGTTATTGATTTATGTAAAATTTCAGAATGGATATTTCGGGAGGGATTGTTTAAAATATTTTTAGTAATAATCTTTAGGGCTTCTGTCCTATGCAGAGTGGTACCTTTATCACCCGGCCGAGGAGTGTTCCAGCCGCAGCTAAGGCCATGGAGGGTAGCATCGGCTCCCCCGTCTTCATCCAGCCTTGGCATCGTAAGGCTGAGTTTACCCCGGAGGAGAAAATACGCAAGTCAGTCCCGAGGATCGACCCCAGGCCCCGTGCCAGAGTCAGGCGCGCTACCACTGCGCTACGGGGACGGTCATGAAGTAGAAATAAAGAATATAAACATGTGATAGTGGCAGTTGGTATGATATATGACGTCACTTATTGGCCGGAGATATGTCTATGAACACGGCCCTGCTGAAAGATGTGTGGAATCCGTGCCAGGAGAATACCAAACGCTCAGTTGGCAATAAGGGGGCAAGCATTGTAATCCAATATCCAGTAAAACAATTTAATGCCCTCTTAACGCGAGATTCGAGCACTGAGCTTGCCAGCTGGGACCTCCACCAGACTGCTCCATCGATTTCATTGCAGAGGTTCCGAGTTCGAATTTATTCCCCTCCAACTTATTTTACTCTGCTTGAAATAGACTAGCAGCATAGCGATCATGGAGTGTGCTTCAGAAATCCAATTAGAGAAAGCAAATATGTCAGCATTAGAGTGCAAAATAGAATGCCAGAAAGGAATATTTAAAAGTACAGAGAGAAAGAGAGAAATACCGGATTTTATTGAACGCACCCTTTCATGGCTAACGTCCGATATAACGGTTACAAGAACGCTGCGTTCTGTGTGCTAGCGTTTGACAAGGTCTCTCGCGAGGATTTTGTGTCCTGATTGCTGCTGAATGATTTATCGGTCGCTAATGACAAATATACCAGCATATATTGTAACCAGACTTGCTAACGATACATATACCGATTGTGAATTGTTCATTTATATCGATATATCGGCCTCAGTGTCTTTTCTTATAGACGGGAATTCGGAAATGATTTACAATTGTGCTTTTCGTGGTAAGACGATGAACTAGTACTATTAGACCAGATTGACACCAAATGATAGCCCTAAACAGAGTGTACAGCGAAAGAACAGGTTCGGTTTTTAAGTAGAGGAAGCCATGTACAACATGTAAGGTAACTATCGTAGACAAAGGAAGGAGGCAAAACAGTCATTCACAGTTCATTCCTTTGGGATGACGTAAGCAACTTAACGGAACCCAGGCCAGGATATATGATTTTCTACAATTTTTTCAATCTTTTTGAACTTTTGTATGTTAGTTATCCGCATTCTAAATAAAATACTTGTAAACTTCAGCAAAACTAATGACTTGGCTGGCCCCGTGGCGCAGTTGGTAAAGCACCTGCCTGCTGTGCTAGGGGTCCCGGGTTCGATTCCCGGCAGGGGGGTAGGAATTTTTCTCCAGCCAGGATTATTCCTCATCCTTCCCTGAGTCTAGAAGTATGAATGAAAGTGTGAATGTGTGTGTGAATTCAACGTATAAAACCCCCAAAGATTGAAAAACCCAAAGTAAACGTGTAACATCATTTTTCAATAGGCAAGTCCGCCGATATGACCTGTGCAGTTAAAGGCGGGATATAAAAATGGAACAAAAAAAAAAAAAAAAAAAAATAATGACCTACTTTTTCAAGTATGATATACTTACTGCGATATTTGAAATATATGAAACACTCCTTGCGGTAAAATATATATATTTTTTCATCCGTATCATTTTATCATATTTGAATCCCTAAGAAGTGATTCTACAATTTTTTTTAATTTTCAATTTTAAATAATAAAATATAAATTATAATCAATAATGCAGATATTTCAGCCTAAAAAGTAAAACCACCACTGTTCATGTTTTACACTGTAGCCTGCAACCCCCTTAAATACTACTGTAGAACAATTGTGCCAACTTTTGCCAAAAAGTATAGAAAACTATAGTCCATGAGTTATTTCTCACAAAGAAAAATGAGAAAACTTAACACTAATACAAACTAATGCACCTACCTGGGGTAAAGGGATATAATTTTCCAGCTCTTAGAAATGTTTGAAGCACATAAAACGCAGATATATAATTTTAGTAACATTATGAGGAGTTTATTATTGATTCTGAAATCCAAAAATGGAAAATATTAGGCACTTTAGCTAAAAAGTCGGTCCTAGATCTGAAGTTGCTGAAATTGTACAAGAGGCGAAATAGAAGGGGAAGTTTCGAGAGGGTGCAACTAAACATCTTGTTACTCTATAAGCTAGTTTTCTACCAAGTGAGAGCTGTATTATTGTTATTGTTATTGTTATTATTATTATTATTATTATTATTATTATTATTATTATTATTATTATTATTATTATTATTATTATTATTATTATTATTATTATTATTATTATTATTATTATTATTATTATTATTATTATTATTATTATTATTATTATTATTATTATTATTATTATTATTATTATTATTATTATCGTCATCATCATTATTATTGGAAATCTTATTTGTCAAAGCAAACAATAGACATTCCATATTTTCATTAGGTTAAGCAAATAGGCTGAGTCGCTCACATACTTTATGACGTAAGCCTGTTGGAAGACTTGGAGCATACAAAATCCAGACGCACAGGATTTGGAGTTACAAACAGGGAAAGCCAGGAAGATTGCAGAAAGATAGGAGAAGAATAATTCTGCCCATCTTAAACCTCCATTTGCGCTCCAAACACTCGAGGCAATTTAAAACGCTTCCTAAACGTCAGGCCTATGTTATCTTGTGTCGAGGAGAGGAGACGGGATAAAAAAGGAAGTAAGCCAGTGCGACACTGAGCCATCTGTCTCCACTGTGACATTCCTTGTTATCGGCCTACAACACGGCAATCACAACTAAATGCAATTAGAGGAAGATTCGCTCGTCTTTAATAATACATAGTAGTTGTCTTGTCTTGGCGGGGCTGTGCGCTGTGCTGCCGGTTGCCTAGGAGACAGGAGGGAGCTAGGTTTTTGTTGAATGGATTGCTTCCTTCTGTTTGATTGATGGCGTGTCCCCGGCAAGCGAGGGAAACACACCGATATATCATGGCACAAGAACACTAGCGTGTTTTAAAACATTAAACAACACAAGTGTCAGCTTTCTTTCCAACTTTTCGTCATTTTGCATCGTGCTATATTTCTTCAAGACGCCTGCACAAAAGTGCCTGCATCTTTTTCACTTTCACTTCAAGTGCTGTTCCAAGAAAACATTCTGCAGATCTCATTTCCTAGTAACGTTTTCTTTTCCTTGCGTATCTAACAGGGCTATTCCAGTGTAAACAAAGGAATGTGCTGAATCCAGTGAAGTATTGAAAGCTTTTGCAGACGACAGCATCTTCAGAAGATGTTCAGTATTTAATTTTAACAAAATTGGACTAAATATGACGTTAAAATCAATAAAACTATGGCTTTCTGTGGAGAATACCCTGTTCAAAGAGTAAGTTGTTTCCACATCTCGGATACATTATACTTTTCCGATGAAATAAACACTTCCCAGAAAATTACAAAGCACAACGAAACAGTGGGAATAATTAATAGCATTATAAGGTCGTGTATCATAAGATAATTCGCTTTGCTTTACATTTCAATCGCTAAGAACGTCTGGGAACACACCACACCAGCAGCACAGCTACAACAAAGTAGTTGTCAAACCTTCTGTAGCAAGGAGAAATTCTCAGCACAGATTTTCTGAAGGGATTGTGAGCTGGTTCTGCCCTTACGACAGTAAAACAGCATAAGATGTTCGAAATATTCTACTTACTATACGCAGTAGAGTAAGAGCCTGTAATTAACTACATAAAAATTATCAAAAGAACTGGTTAAATAATGTACTGCATAGAAATAGAATCCGAAAAGTCGTCGTCCAAGTGGAAAGAAACGCTAGGCTGAAAATTCAAGTATGACGTCACAACAGGCCTAATGGAAAATTATTTTGCTTCATTAAGCATGCGTTAGTAATTTAGATATTAGTATTATAAATCTAATAGATGTTAATTTTATACTAATTGTATTTTATTGCATATAATATGGGGTTCGTTAATATAAACGTTTATATTTAAAACATGTTCGTAGTTGTAACCTCTTCCAAAATATTCGAAATATAAAAGCAGGCAGTTGTTTGCTTTTGTGAACCTACTGTAAAGCAAGTATGGACCGCCTCTGTGGTCAAGTAGTGTGATGAAGCTTTTCAACCCAGGGGTCAAGCGTTCGATTCCCCGCTGTGGTGTGGAAATTATTCTCTGATTAGAATGATTCACCATGAATGCGGAAGTGAATGTGTTTCCAAACGAAAATGACCGAAAATCCGACAGTTACAAACAGTTTCAGTTGTTCTAAATTTGGTGCCCCTGGTGCAGCGATTTATGTTGCATATCCTATCTTTGAAATACCAAGTGATGAGTTGTTTAGTGCTTTAATTCTTCACGTAAACCGCGCATGCGCATCTCATACCTAGTGCATAGACGAAGTAGTGTATCCTTGCTGAAATTACCAAATGACATTTCAAAGAAAATACCTGTTTTGAGGGCCTTGAATCTAAAACAGCCTTTTATACAGATATCTATGGTCACTTTTGTGTCAACAGCATAACTAAGAAATAAAAGGTCATTTAAATACCAATGTTAGTATTTAAGTTCACTTTTTAAGGTTTAGAAAATGGATCCCAAAAAGTTTTAGATCATATTTATCGTAATATTTTCTTGTTTGTCTAACATTTTTAGTTCATAAATATCCGAGTTCTGGTAATGTGTATTCTAAACTTTTTTGTGGTTATTGGATGTTAAATATATCTTAAAACATATATTTGGAGTGAAATTTTAATTTAGTTTAATTATGTGTACAGTAAAAGGCATAACAAATTCCAGTTAAATCGCTCCAGCAAAACTTTGAATTATAGTTATAGTAATTTTATAAAATATACTTTTTCTTAGTAGTTGAATGTAAACTAAAAGGTTCTTTTTTCTGTTTGTTTCAGGTAAGCGCTAAACGTTTAGTAACAGACCCACAACCGGAGAGAAGCGGTGAGTTAAATGTATTGTTCTTGAATAATTCCTCAACCTAGAGCAAGAGCCCATAAAATTCCTGCACACTCCTTTACGTGAAGAGGGAAACATTAAAGTGGCGCAGGGAAAGTCTTTAAGATGTACTTAAGTAAATAAACACAAGTGCAAGGAGCGCCATTTCCAAGTGATTGAGTTCAGATCTTCTTTTGTTTCCATGGCAACGTGGCTGTGCGCGCAGTTTCTTGCGAGATAAAAAGTGAAACATTTATTTAATGCTTTGATATTTATGAGAAAGGAGATGCGTGCTCTGTGCTCATTTATCATTTTGGGACTAATATATTGTTTTCATTAAGTTGAGGGTAAAAACGTATTACGGCCTTAATATTTCACCTTCTCTTTTAGCACCAGGAGATTTGCGACTTGGAATGTCGCATTCTGATATTAATGGAGGTGTAAAAACGAATGCCCTCATTAGCATGGTAGCTAGGAAAATAAATGTAGCATAGTCATAGCCGTGAATATTTCACGTCGCGTGAGAGGCTTAAACGCTATGTTTTCTGGACCGCGACGTTTGCAATCTATGGGCTTTTTATTATGATGAAATAAAACTAATGGCAATTTTTAACTATGGTATGAATATAAAACAACCATTTATACAAACCATTAACTGCCTTATTGGGCATTAGAAGAAACCACAGCCTCTCTCACAACCTCACGCAACACCCCTTCCCACAATTTTTCTTTTTTCTTCCTTCTTTTATTCTTTTTAACAATATAACTCCTTTTCTTGTATTGAGTTTTGTGCCGTGAAATGAATCATCGTTGTTCATTTTTTTATATGTTAATCGTGCAAAGAGAACGGAATCTAATAGCTTTAAAATATTTGACAATCGCACAACACTAACACGAAGAAGATATAGGAATAACAGTTTGTAAGAATGGTTAGTACAAGAGTAGAGAAAGTCATGTGAAAGCGGAAGTGGGGAAAGGAAGCTAATTATGTAAACGTCTCTAAAGAGAGAAGGTTGGACATCGCTGTTCTAGAAACTCTACTCGGCCGCCCTCATTGTTAGGTGTTTATTTACCGCCTAGTGGTGTGAGGTAGCTTGACCTTGTACGGCTTTTGATGTGCGCCGGACTTTCGAGTGGTGTGACAATACATATCATATAACTGTACGAAATGATATCTTCCCTCCCTTCTGTATGAGAGAGGGAAACTATTACAATCGCTAAGTCACTTTCTAAACAGTAACTTAAAATAATTCTTAGAACCTCGCTCTTAATGACGTCATTTATTGAAACTGCTTCGCCAAAGAAGTTTATAAAGCTTGATCATAATGTATTTCCGTATCGATGGAAGTCTTATAGTACACAGATTGTGGAGCGCACGCAGATTTTGAGTCTTAGGGGCCACAACAAAGTGTGGAAGAAATTCCTGATCGCCATCGTATTACTTCAGCCAGACCATATAGATCAGAAGCTTTACAAGTAATTGAATTTTTCTCAAGATGGAGGCTATTTATGAATATAAAAGCTGCTCGTCTTTGAAGTTTGGCCCGTTTTGTTGACTGCACGCCTGACTGGTAATTGTTAGTCGAAGCGAAATAATGGAATTTAGAGCCAGTAGCTGCCTTCGGGCAGGGTTTAGTGTAAATAATTCACGTTCCAAAACGGACGGCCGAGAGAATGAGAAAAAACAAAACACAAACGAGGTAAAGAGCTTGCAGCAGTGGTGGATTACAGCGCTAAAAAATATAAATGCCACATAAAGAATAACATGAATTTGTTTGGTTAAGTATTACAAACAATTTATTTTAGCTTTGTGAAAGATGAGTTAAAACCGACAGGAATTAATTTGTGATGCTGTATGACGTCACAAGGCTGTCTGTGTGAGCACACTGCTGGAGGTATTGCCTGAAAGCTTCTTGGGAGAGGATACCGAAATTTCAGTGCAAATTCACGTTACGAGGTCCTGTTAATTTCAACAAAGCACTTTTAGAAAAAGGTCCCTGTAATTCAAAAATGAAAATTTGCTTAAATACAGTGGAATCCCTATAACTCGATTTTCGATAACTCGACATTCCGTATAACTCGACACCCTTTTTCTATTTGTTATCCTTAAGCCTGAGCAACAATTTCTATAATCCACTATGCGATATAAACAGTATAGGTAAATTTTAATTAATGTACATATACAACCTACCGCATTCTCCCTCACAGTAATCGTTGAAGAACAATTTATTATATATTACATTAGATTAGCAATCAAAACAGTAGTCCATTTCAATTTGACAACCATGTTTCTAACAATTGTTCTTTTAATAATTAATGTATTTTTTCAGAATAAAGGTTACTTTTTAGTGTTAAAAATAAAGGGAGATTTATTTGAAATTATAAACTGGTTTTCTGGTATAAAAACAAGAGAAGATCGAAATGCACGTAATTCTTGAGTTTCGATTTCCTCAGTTGGCAGTGCTGCGTAAGTCAAACTACACTAATTGCAATGAATATATTTTAGGTATTCTATAGGTATAATTTAATATTCCGTGGACAAATCCTTGCGATATAGTATTTAAATTCCTATTTTACTTATGAAATAGTCCAGATAAATATAATTCATCAGTCTGTCATTCCCAGATAAACTTTATTATTCCGTTCGAGAATTTATCGTTTAGGTTAGACGCCTGTTGATGTTAATTATGACGATCAATAGCGGATACTGTTGGGGCGTAAAGGAATTGGCTGCGATAATCCGTATAGTGATTTCTTTATTAAAATCGAAGTTGTTTCATAAACAGACAGAAAGAAAGCGAGTAGGGCACTGTATTTAAGAACAAAATATTAAGTTGTGGTTTAATTAATCAAAAAGTAGACTGAACTTAACAACTTTTTTTTTTCATAAAATATTTTTACTAAATCCAATATAAGATAAAAAGTTTACAATTTAGAAGCCATTGGAGGTTTAAGGACCAATTATCGTTGCCAAATCTCCTGCGATCATAGAAACACTGTTGTAAATCATATTATTTAAATTATTAAGTCTTTCAAGAAATGTCAATCATTATGACGTTATTTAATTCATTTGTATTCAATTTTAGACTGCTGAGTTTCAAGTTTTGAAATATCTAGATCATTAGGAAGTTACCTAGTTTAAAATCGATTGCAAAGTGTGTATCGAACAAACAGAAAAGAAACCGAGTTAATAAAAACGTGGTAAAAACAGCAAATATAATAAATTTTCCAAGAAATACCGAGGTGTATATAATTAGTGATGGAAAACTCAAATGAAACGTCTACATAATGCATTAAAAGGAATAAATAAGAAAATTATGACTCCTTTTGGTGAAGGCAATTTCTTATTTTTGAAGTGAGCTCTAAGGAGGTGGAGGAGAAGGTAATAAAAGCACGATACGAACAAAGAAACACGCTGCATCTCTTCCGTAGAGACATCAATACGCCCTGACTCTCGACTTCCTTAAGAAATATTGGAGAGGATGTTTGTTGAATTATGAATGAGATGCCCGTGAAGGTAAGTATCGACCTGCAGGTTCACTAATGGAAAAACGGCTGAAAATTAAATTATTAAACCCTTATTAAATTAGTTCTGTGGCGAACTCCAGCCCCAGTGCTTTCTAATACCTTTATGTAGACGGCCCCAAGTAAATTATCCCACGGAACAAATGAGAAGATATGCGCGAGCCGAAACTATGCGACCAGTGTATTAAATATTGTTGTAACATACCTTCACATGTTCCATGACCTATCATCATTATTATATATAATTATAGTTTTTTCTACTACGTATTTAGACAATGTAGGGAAAGTATCGTATTGTAACAAAATATCTAAATCAGTCCGGTTAGTTTTCTATCATTTTATTGTCTTCTAAGATTTTACAACTTTTACTTCTCATACCCTTGTTCAGTCCTTTTAATACCTCTGTTCACTTCCGCTGTCTCTCATACGGTAATTACGACGATGTGATCACCTGCGACACTCGTTGAACCTTTTTACGGCAACACACACGCACAGCTTTCTGACACTCACTGAGCAATCCATAATTCAACACTAAAACGCTCTCACTCTTTTTCTCCATACATACTGCAGACATCACACGAACCACTCTCGACTTCCACATACACGCAGCGGAAATGACTCGGGTGCAAGTCTCGCGAAAGCTCTCGACACCCCTTTTGTTTCTGCCGCCTCCATTGTTGATAGACACGTACCACAGCAGTTCCACAAGGCAGTCCTCTTCATTCTGATTGACTTTTCCATAACTGGCAAATGTAAGCGACAGACAAAATCTTACTATAGAAAGAATGAAGATGTCGTTAAAACTCATACTTAGTCTGTATCAAATACAATTTTTTGTGTAGCACACCATTTCCGAAATATGTTTGTGGTTCAAGTCATCGCATAGCGACCATCCTTTAAATCATTTGACTATCCCTTAAACCTAGTGTATTGTACTATTTACATTGTACCTATAATAATACAAATTTAAAGAAGCAATCGATATAAAATTGAAGATACATGTTTTATTTGCCATCGCAGTACTTTAAATATGCAACGTTTTAATAAACATGGCTGCGGCCGGAATAACAATGTGGCATTTTTTCCTCTAAGAATTCTCTGGAGATTAGCCATGCCAATGAAACGAAATTGAACATTTCGGGCAGAGGGCTGATTGTAACCGAAAGCTTGAAAACATTATTCCTTCTCCGAGAACAGGCAAAACAAACGTTATTATATCTCAAGTTGTTGACTGAAGTATGAAATATTGTATTTATTCCTGGTATTTCTGTTTGAGCAATACTGTTTAGGCACACCAATAAATGAACATTTTCTGTAGTGGCGTCTCAATGAAAAATAAATTTAAAAAATGGTACGTAAAACCTCGGCAAAATACTAAAAAATGGTCAACCAATTTAAGTAGGATTGGACTGGAGGCCTCTCCTCGCATCAAAGTTAAAATTTTTGCACAAAATTCAATTTAAACTTTTCCTCATTGGTTTATTTCACTCAGCAACACGGTTAGCGAGAGAAATATTCCGAGGCTGCCGAATTGTCCAGAATTCCTATCAATTAATCTCATCCAAAGATCAGCTGTTGTTGAAAAAAGACAAATTCACACTCCCTCTCTGTTAATTCTCTAAAATAAGGTGCAAAATTATGTACACCTATGTACGGGCGTGAATTGTTGACTTGAAAAAAAAATAATGGCCCTATTACTCAGAACAAAATATTGTTCCTGAAGAACGTTTCATGACGAAAATATTGGTGTATCGTGCGCCATTAGAGAAGGAAGGTTCAAAACCACACATATGATTTATTGAGCATAATATCTTACGTGTATTTATCGGGAAATAAAGTAATGTCATGTTTACTGAACAACTCTATGGAATCCCTATAAAGTGGTAGAAAATGGCTTCCCTCTTTAGCTACAAATGCACACTGCTTCGTAAAAAGGAATACCTAATGTCCTTTTTCAGGATTGTGGTGTTGTAAATAAAGAAAGGAAACAAACTCACTGCAACATGGTCATATTAACTTCACATTATTGATATGCCTGTGGCAGTACGTTTTTTCTCCAGTGTTAATTCCATCCCTCGTTCTAACAAAAAATGGATGTAGAGAACAGAATGCAAACGTTAAAGAATACAATTTGCTCTCCTCACCTCTGTAGGGGATGTTTCGAATTTAATTTAAAATTTTGTGTATGTGTGTCCAAGGCTTTGTGACGGAAGAGGAGGGGGTGCCCTTTTGAAGTTTTCATTGTCAGTGTCACGGGGTATCTCTCCCTTGTCGTGGCAATTTACATGCAGCTCTTGTTGTTATACACTGGACCACATAAAAGTGGCGGTACACGCGTTTACGCACCCCCCCCCTCCCCGCTCCCTTGTGTCATGTGTCTTTTTTTCACAACTTCTGTAATTATCAAACTTGGCCTAAGGGAATCTCTTCTCGTTTCGGCTTAACCTGTGAACTGGACACACAAGCCTCAAATAGGACTTTGGAGAGCTACAAAAGTAGCCATTTTTACCTTTTTCAACTGTTCCTTCTAGTACATATCCAGCGTTAAGTAACTCTTCGTAGACCACGGGATTTTACTTATTTAACTTGTAGACCATATACAGTACAGCATTTAAAAGTAAGAGATGGTTAATCTATTTGGTACATAGAGATGCCAAATTATAATATACTTACGAATTATCCCATGGACATTCTTTTGTTTTGCACGAATGATCACTAGGTTGTTCCTTTGTTTAGTCAGTGTCGCCAACTGTGTCCCACAAATCGTTGAAAAATAATGTTCTGCATATTAAAATCAATTAAAAATCAAAACACAACTCTATTTCAATTTTGCAGCAATTTGTATTTTTCCAGGAGAACGATTACTTGTTAATGTTAAAAGTAAGGCGATATTTGTTTGAGATTATAAACTGGTTTTCTGTCATAATAAAAGAAGATAAAAATACATATAATTCTTTGATTTCGTTTTCCTTAGTTGGCAGTGTTGAGTAACTTTAGCTACAGTAATCTAAATTAATATATTTTAGATTGTTTCTTTATAGAGTTTAACAGTTTGTGATCAAATCTTTGTGATAAAGTATTTAAGTTAATATTTTATGGTTGAAATGGTCCAGATAGATACCATAAAACGTTTGATCTTCCATAGAAGTAGCCGGTTAGGTCAGATGCTTCATGATAATGAGCCAAGAGCCAAGAGCCAAATCAGGTCGCTCGGGTTTACCCGAGCGGGATATATGCCCACGGTACCTATCCATTTAGTATGGATTTACCCGTGAGGTATGATTCATGATAATGTTTCAAATTGCGAGATATTCAAATCAAAATGACAGCCTTAAGAACATTCGTGCATTTAATTATTCTTTTATGTGATGTACATTTTATATCCTCTAACCTTCTCTACTTACTATCCTTTACTTTTACATAAAGAGTGGAGAAATACAATGGGCCAAGTGGCAAAACAAAGATTTGGAGAAAACGTAGGATTTTTCAGGAAAAAAAAATAAGCATAGCTTAGCACGAGCACCATCTTTTGAGGTGTAATTCAACAACTTCCAGTGCTGGTGTTACGTGCCCCGTCATATACTGTTATTGGGATTGCTCCATATGACAAAATAAAAAACGGAATATTTGTCACTTCGCCCGTTATATTTTTCCACTCTTCAATTCTGCATAACTTAATAGCGGCAGCACCTTAATAGGAGATGCGTTAACGAAAAATTCAAATAAATCATATTGGATATTCCTAATGGCAGATAAAGTGTTATTTGGAATTAATACTATTTATATAAACTAAGCTGCATATTGGAAATATCGACTTGTGTAAACTGGGCTGCAACACACCGTGGGAATTAAAAATATTCTCTCTCCTAATTCGCTTAATCATTTTGCCATGGTTGTACATATTAATGCGATATGGTCATATGTTTTAGGCTAGCTTTTTAGAGCTTCCATACAGAAAAAGTCATGTGCATTGCAGAGACTTTGTCTTATATATTTAAGTGCCCAAATGCGACGTACAGAGATAGATGGGTACAAATAGCATCTAAAACTGTAAAACTTGCCTTTATAATATTCTGTTTACTCATTCTTCTTTTACTTATTTTGCGCTTGCTTAGAAATGGTATCATTAGCGTGCTGCAGATGTTTCTTTTTTATTTTTTTTTTCAAAGCGAACTTTTGCTATTTATAACTTTTATGCAGCTCGTAGTAATAATAGGCTCACCTACTAGCTACATAAATAGTGAAGCTATTCTCATATTCTTTGAAGCAGCAGCAGTGCGTTTGACAGAGCAAGGTAATTAGCAATTTTGAAATGTCGGCTGAAGCTACATATATGGGGAGGGAAATAATGAACTGTACAGGATTGTGTTTACACACCTGTTCACGTGCAGCACTGCAATAAAATTCAAACACTACTCCACACTGGAATTAAAATCCAGGTTAATATTAATAGACTGGTTCTCCGCTATTTTAGAGGCGTTCGTCTATAATAAAAAACTATACAATGTCTTTATCTATCACCATTATATCGTTATATAGTGTAAAAACTCTAACACCAGTTGACGGATCGCCATGAAAATTTCCACATCTGTTTTTCCATGGAGAAGTTTTTTACTTTCTCTAGTGCTAAGCAGGGGAGTACTGTATTCCGCCTAAAAATTCGATGTCGAGATTTCACCAGCAATATATGTTTTGAGACCCCCTGAATCCAAAAAAAGCATTTTAAGAAAAAGGTCCGTGTGTGTGTGTGTGTGTGTGTGTGTGTGTGTGTGTGTGTGTGTCAGTCTGTGGACAGCATAACTCAAAAACGAAAAGTCGCTTAAAAACCAAAGTTGGTATTTAAGTTTAATGTCTTTCAAGGATGCAACACGAAGATTTTGAAGAAAATAGCCCCACCCTACACTACCCTTTACATGGAACATTTTTAGAAAATTTTGATTTTCTTGAAAATGGCTCTAACGATTTTGATTAAAATGTCATATATTTGAGATATTTTGATGACAAATGAAATGTATATTTTGAATTATCTGGCTATAGCCCCTGTTGTCGTATTTACTCTGGACGACTTTTGCATAACTGGTAAACCGTTAGAGATAGACCAAATTACACTATACAAAAAATGTAGATCTTGCTAAAATACACAATTTATGCCTAAATAAATTTTCTTGTAGGTGAACCATTTCAGAGATATTCCTTGTTATGTGTGTGGGTTTCGGAAAACTTAGAACTTTAAAACATTTGACTATCGCACAAAGTCTATTGTATTCTAATATTCCCCTTGCACCTACAAGGAAATAAGCAATAAACTAATTTGTACAATGTTTATTTCTTCTAACACGCAGATATACGAAGATGATTTGTAAGAACGGTTAGTACAAGAGTAGAGAAGGTCATTTGAGTACAACACATCAGATTTTTTAATGAGCTTTCGTCTGCCTTTTACTGTTTATCATTTATGCAAAAATCATCCAGAATGAAGAGGTCATGAAATCGCTGGTATAGAGGAATCTAGTACAACATGATCAGATAACATAAATAGCGCGAACGATATATGACAACGCCCGATAGGTATGCAACACACCTAACTTGCAGGTAACGCGGGTAAGTTTTTAGTTGACCAGTTCTACTAGGAAAACTGGTGTAGTCTACAGTTACTTATGGCTTACAGTATTTTTACAACTTTAGTCTTGCCTAATTAGTCATTTGTGTGAAAGTATCACATCCGTTTTACTGCAACAGAAATCCAACTTCTGGCATCCTTTTGAGCATTCCTTTGGGAAGTCGCAGCAGCAATACTGTTCGTTTTTATTCAGCCTGGCTTTATCTTCAAAATTGAATTTTCCAATTTGCTTCCTCACGTTGTTCTTAATTAGAGGAACATTAAGGTTTTGTATATCTGCTGTTTTCTTGAACCCAATATTTTCTTTTCTTTTACCTTAGGGATGATCTTCCAGAAAAGACTAACGCGAGCACACCCCTCCCTCGGGCTGCTCTTTTTTTATTTCCTCCCTCCCTCCCTTCCCCTCCCGCTCTCAACTTTTCTTTTCGTCATACTGCCTGAACTAATTTCTCTCTTGAAACGCTCTCGGAATATTTGTCTCGTACAACTCCTTTTTAGTTCTTCGCTTCTTTTCTTCAAGTTATTTTTTCTCTCTCTCTTTTTAATACCCCCTTTCATGCTTTTTCTCTGTCAGTTCATCAAGTTGGTTCTTCTCTATGAATCTGACATTCGCTAACCGAGAAAGAAAAGAAAGAGAAATTAAAGTTAATTAGGTTCGCTTTTGCATTCTCACAGGTCACGAGAATGGGCTACTGCGCCTGGCGTTTCAGCTTTAGCGAGTTGTCACCCTGCGGCATGAGAATCTTTTGTTTTTTTGTTTTAATTTCTTTATTTTCTGCATTATTATTTAGCGGCATCTGTATCCCTTCCATTGCGGTTCGTCTCAAAGCTTTTAAACCGCGGTGAGACACCTGTAGAAGCAAAAGACAAACATATTAAAAGAGCAAAACGATTACAAACTGAAGTTGGTTTAACTGTGTATTGTGGCCTCGAAGGCTCGAAAAGTATGAAATAATACACAATTCCAAGTTTTAAGCAACAAATTCTCAAAACATATGTTCCCAACAACATATTCGATTTGTTATATGTTTAATATTTACCTCAGGTACCCAGAGACGTTATATGTCCGTTTGTGAGATGCTTTTGACCTCGCACCCCTGATCAGGTCTCTCAGCAGGAGTAGTCAATCTCCAGGAATCGAACCCGGACTAAGGAGACAACTAATTTAAAAATCAAAGGCTACTTTCATATAAACTTCTTTAGTGACTGTCATTTATTTTATACCAATTGTACTAATTATTATCATTATTAGTTTCTGTCTATTTATGTTTAGTCTGATGTTACGAAAATACATACTTGAGTCTCCAACAAAGCACTTTTAAGAAAATATCTGATTGCAAGTGCAAGTGTGTGGCCTTTTCACGAAATGATGTCCCAGCAAATGGTTATAGTTTGTTTATACTTAGGAGTAATTGCAAACGTACTTTCTATATCCTAAGAAAATAACCTATTTTCAGGCCCCGGTTTATAGCTTGCTTCTTCAGCTTTTTGCGAAATTTTATCGGATATTAAATTAATATTTATTCGCTCATAATAGAGAACTCAAAATTTTCCTAGATTTGCCAAGCTCGCTAGAACTCACTGGTACTTCCGTGTTCACGTGATAATTTCTATACAACGCTGTTACTGGTTACGGTATATTATATCTGTCATCTGGATACAGTGCTTGGGTTGGTAACATCAAAGTAACATCATGTTGGTATGGCCACGCGCGTGCAGGGAACACAAACACACACACACACACACACACACACACACAAACACACAAAGTGCGTTTTTAGGGTCCCAGAACATATATTTCCGGTAAAGTCTCATATGGAATGTTTGGGCTGGAATGCAGTACTTACAGTACGGAAGGTAATAGGCAAGCAAGGGCTGCAGTAGACAATAGCTAAGTGTTTTGTGCAGCCCTGGCAGAGAACTCCATTAAAACGCTGACTGCTATCGTCTTTTTTCCCGTTCTTTTCCACGTTGAATGATGTGAGAAGGGTCCAGGGCAGGAGTGGGAGGAAATTGCCCTCTTAAAACCGTCCAGAGTCTTTTCAAAGGGGTCGTACGTGGAGGGAGCTAGCCTTTGTGCCACCCGGGGCCTTTTCCTGCGTAACACATCTTGACCTTACATCGTCCTCCAGATTAGGTTCAAACATGTAACAGTGTGTTTCAGTTACAGGTTTCTGTAGCAACACATCTGGCGTTTAACCAAAACCACAGTACAGCTACGTGCAAAAAATGTTGCGCATATGAGAGCAACCTAGTTTCAGCCCACACTGAAAAGTTCAGCTAGGGGCAAAACCCTTTTCAATCATCACACCTGAAGCCATTGAAACATCATGCAACATCTAGTTGTACTATACCAAATGTTCCCACAATATCTGGAGTTACTTAGGTCAAATTGCCTAGATTTGCTTTTAGTCTGCTATAAAAATGTAATATTAAGCGACTTTACTAATCCATCATTGTTTTAACATCATCTCTCCAAGATATTATGAAAAAGTTTATTTTTAATCGAAATAAAGGTTTTCAGAAATAGTTTCCTTATCCATTCTGTTGAAGTGGGACATAGGAGGTTGAAACTATAGTAAAACTGGCGTCGTTATTTGCTGACTTTTAAAACTCCATGATCTTTACATGGCATCACGAAAAATAGAAGACAAGTTAATATTTTAAAAATCTGATGTGTTGCACTCACATGACTTTCTCTACTCTTGTACTAACCATTCTTACAAACTCTTATTCCTATATTTCCATGTTAGTTAAGATGAACATTCGTACAAATTATCTTATTGCTTATTTCCTTGTAGGCACAAGGGAGATATTAGAATACAGAAGGCTTTGTGCGACAGTCAAATCTTTTTGAGATTCCGTTCTCTTTGCACGATTAACATATAAAAAAATGAACAATTTTGTTGCATTTCGCTGAAGTTCTAAGTTTTCCGAAACTCACATATATAACAAGGAATATCTCCGAAATGGTTCACCCTACAAGAAAATTTATTGAGACATAAATTGTGTATTTTAGCAAGATCTACATTTCTTATATAGTATAATTTGGTCTATCTCTAACGGTTTACCAGTTATGCAAAAGTCGTCCAGAGTAAATACGACTACAGGGGCTATAACCAGAAAATTCAAGATATACGTTTCATTTGTCATAAAAATATCTCAAACATATGACATTTTAATCAAAATCGTTAGAGCCATTTTCAAGAAAATCAAAATTTTCTAAAAATGTTCCATGTAAAGGGTAGTTTTGGGCGGGGCTATTTTCTTCAAAATCTTCGTGTCGCATCCTTGAAAGACATTAAACTTAAATACCAACTTTGGTTTTTAACCGACTTTTCGTTTTTGAGTTATGCTGTCCACAGACTGACAGACTGACACACAGACACACAGACACACACACACACGGACCTTTTTCTAGAAATTCTTTTTTTGGATTCAAGGGGCCTCAAAACATGTATTTCCGGTGAAATCTCGAATTCAAATTTTTGGGTGGAATACAATACTTCCCCTACTTACCAGTAGAGAAAGTAAAAAATGCTTGATAAGGCATGTGCTGTGTTTTTCATGTAAAAAAGTTCTAAATGTACATTTCATTTGCCATAAAAATATCGCAAAGATGTGGCATTTTAATCAAAATCGTTAGAGCCGTTTTTCAGAAAATCAAAAATTAAACAAAAAAAAAGTTCATGTAAGGAGTAGTTTAGGGTGTAGGAATTTTCTTCAAAATCTTCTTATCTACATTTTGAAGGATATTAAACTTAAATCCCAACTTTGGTTTTTGACCGACTGTTTATTTTTGAGTTATGGATTTCGAATTTTTGGGTGGAATACATACAACTTCTCCTATTTACTATTCGTAGTAGGGAAAGTAATAATTGGACTGGACTTTCTCATCGTAGTCGCACTAGGCTAGTATCTGCAGCAAACACTCTCGTACGATAATGGCGCCATTAGTTCGTCGCTCTGCCGCTTCCATATCTCTGGCATATTGGGCCCATACGCACAGGCTGTTTGAGCTCGTTTTCCTTGCTGCAAGAACGGTTTTAATAAGAATCTCGCCCTTAAAATATCTGTCGTGATAAAGTAAGCCAAGATGAAGATAAAGTGGACTCGGCCTCGTCCTCATTTGTAGAGATTGGGACAGTTCATCGTGTCGCCCTTATTCTATTACTGTGCGGCATTTGTCTACATCAAGAGCAAGCCTGCCTGGGACTTCATTTATTCCCCAGCCTCGTTACACAAATGTGTATAAATATCTCACAGCATCGGGTTAACACTAACTTCTTTTGTTTATAATGCGTGGTTTTTCTGTTCCCTAGAGGCAGCCAGTGATTAGCAAGATTAAATCAAATGCTGGAAGTTTTATCAAACAAGAGTCACAATTTCTCTATCCAGTTCATACCAGTGATGAAAATGGACACTTATAAACCAGTTTTAGTTAGGTAAATAATAGTTTTCCACTGCTCGTGTAATAGCTTATAAAAATATAACTCTTTTTCCAGGTTAAATTACAATTAAAGCATTCTTTAAAAATTACACATGGAAATTTCAGTCAAAATGCACATTTTGAGGTCATACGAAACACACAAAAAATAATCTTTAGAAAAATTCTATTTTTGTATACTTGTGTTCCAGTTAACTCAAAAGTTCGAATAAATACCAACATCCATTCTTCTGTCAGAGTTAGCTTATGAGTATTGAAGGAATAAGCCCTCTGAAATTATTTTGACTGTGAAAATAGAGGCAACGTTGGCCCAATTCACATGTTTGAATAATCAACAACCATGAAGAAATAGGACCACTGATATATATTGTGGCTTGAAATAGATGGAGATTTAAATGTAATGTTTATACAGATGTAGTTAATTTGAATCAACTATTTGCTGTGATTGGAAAGGGTAGACTGAGACGTTATAAGATGGTTAGTTGCGTTTGGCCATTACTCATTTACGACGAATTCCACCATTGTTTATTTCCACCACCACCACCGTCGCCGCCACCACAACCGCCGCCGCCGCCACCGCCACCACCAACATCACCACCACCATTATTGTTCTTATTATTGTTATTATTGTTCTTATATTATTGTTATTATTACTACTATCATAAAAGAAACCGTTACACTTAACACATTATGTGACACAAAATTATTATAAAACGTACTTTAAAGGCTTCCTTTAAATATGTTCTTATCTTCCTTTGAGAAGAGAAAGCAAGAGATAACACGATTCATTAAAGCAAGTAGGGAAGTGTTGGCAACTGAACAAATCTTTATTCTTGGTTTACCGTAAACCCAGACGTACCAACCACATTGGCGGTTAGTGTTCCCTTAAAATATTTTACCGCCGCGTGGAGAAGCTTCAGGCCTCACTTACCAGAGATTATACATTTGTCTCCATAAAAAAGACACTCGAAATGTTGGCAGGGTTCGCTAATAATTTCCCACAAATGCATCGTCCAGGACGGCAAATCTAATTTCCTAGGTTCTAAATTACTTCACTTGTGAGGAAACGGAGGCTGTAAGCAAGAAATTACATCTACAAATCTTTGGATAACCCATCTACAATTTATTTCCCTTTCACAGACTCTCATAATTGCGTTGTAATGCGAATAATGGGGTTAAACAAATCTCTACCTTGTATAGAAAAGTAGAGAAATTATTGTATTCCACCCAAAAATTTCATTTTTTTTTTTAAATTAACGTCCTCCAACATTGTGTCATATCGGACGAATGAATGAAATGAAATGGGTGAAATGATGCTCAAATGAGCCCGAGGTCCATGGAGCTTTAAGTTACCCGACATTCGTCTTCTCAGGGTAGGGAAAACCTCGGAAAAAAACCTTACCCGGATAACTTACCCTGAGCGAGATTCGAACTCGCGACCTCTTGAACGTGAGGCAGACACGCTAACCATCCGGCTACAGAGGCGGGCCAAAAATTTGATGTCGAGATTTCAACGAAAATATGTTTTAAGACCCCCTGAATAAAAAAAAAAGCAATTTTAGAAAACGCGCGCGCCCGCGCGCGCGTGTGTGTGTGTGTGTGTGTGTGTGTGTGTGTGTGTGTCTGTTGACAGCATAACTCGAGAACGAAAAGTCGGTTAAAAACCAGAGTTGGTATTTAAATTTAATGTCTTTGACTGATGCGACACGAAGATTTTGAACAAAATTCCTTCACCCTAAACTACCCTTTACATTTACAATTTTTTCGAAAATGCCGATTTTTTTTTTAAATGGCTCTAACGATTTTGATTAAAATGCCACATGTTTGAGATATTTTTATGACAAATGAAATGTATGTATTGAATTTTCTCGTTGTAGCCCATGAAGTCCTGTTTACTCTGCAAAACGTTTCCTGGGGGGGGGGGGGGGGAGGGGGTTGCAGAGCGCATGCGTCTGTGTCATCTATGTGCATCCGCTCGAACCAACCAAGAGGCTGAAATGAGAAAGCGAGAAGAGAGTCTTTCCCAACATTCAATCGAACCTGCGACATCCCAAATGCGAGTCGCGCAGTTATCGTGGCACTATCTCCCTGGGTGTTCTGCAGTCTTATTCCGTATATTAAAACTGAAAACAGTAGGAGGTTGATGAAATGATGATGTAGGATGGGAAGAAAAACGAGAAGGCGGAGTTAATGACGTGGCAGTGAACGCGGAAATTAACACATTAAGAAGCAGGCGTGAGAAAAGTGCTCAGTGACGGTAAAGAATATGTGTGTATGTGTGTGTGCATTACCCTTGACCCAGTTTATTATCTCCTCACCAAGCACTGTGTTTTAAAGAGTACCTTGTTGCAGTGTCCATCTCGTTTTTATTTCTCTACCGTGGACCTGGTAGATACAGGAAGTATCACATTCCACCCAAAAGTTCGATACTATTCTGAGGTATCCTGAATAAGCAAACTATTTTTTAGAATAAGTAGGTATCTGCTTTTGCCTCTGAACAACGTAACACTAAAAGGAAATGTTCAATAAATACCATATTATTATTTTAAGTTCAGTATTTTCCAAAACCTTAGCACCACATATTCAAGAAAGTCCTCCAACCCAACTATATGGAAATATATTTGACATTATTATTTTCATAAAAATCGCCCAACAATTTTGATTAAAATAATACACCATAAACATGTTTAAATCACCAAAAAGTCTGGATCTTCAGAACAAAATCAAATCCTTTTCATTCGTAAGGAATTTTATGTAATAACATGTATATCCTTTTTGAAACAGATAATTTATTTTAAAAAATTGTGTGGCATCAGCCATTTCCAAGTATTCCATTGTAATTGGTCTGAAGTTTTCACTAGTTTTGTTGTTGCTATTCAGTTGTTTCTCGCGACTTTAAGGAAAGAGTATGGAAATTCTGTTTCCTCTATCCACAAATAATACATAGTTCGTAGAATATTGTATAAAATAACCGATAGTGGATGGAAAAGTTATTTTGAAGTTAACTTATGACTTTTTTACTGGTTTGGCTTGCACACTTTCTCCCTCTCTCCCTGTCCCTCCCTCTCTCTCCCTCTCTTTCCCTCTCTCTCCGTCTCTCTCTTTCTCTCTCCTTTCTGTACAAGGTACCTGTCACGTGACTTTTGGAAGAAAGGTTACAGGTTTTGAGCGAATATAAAACTAACATATTCCTTCTATTTGACTGAAATTTCGTTGTCTTCTGTAGTTCTCTATTATTTGACACTATCAATACGTTCTGACAATTTTATTTTACTATCATTTATCTGGTTATTAGTTGAAATTATGTTCAAATCTGATACTTATAGTTCCGTTTGTTTTTATAAACTGTAGTATACCCTCTTATTTACCTTACTAAGAGAACTGGTGTCTTGGTAACGTGGGAGGCTCGCATTCAGAAAGTCCGAGGTTCAAGTCCGGCCGGACCTTCGAAGTTTTCCCTTATCAGTATGCGAATGGCTCCAACAGTTCGACGAGTCTTCCGCGGATTTCTGTGGAGGAGAATAATCTTATGTTACAGAAAATAAAGACACTTCGAAAAACGGCCAAAGAGTATAATATAAAAGAAACCTTCGGGGAAAAAAGTAAATTATATCAAGACTGCTATAAATAATTGCAAATCACAATAAAGAAGTTAGAAAAGGCCACTGAGACATAAATATTATGTTTTGACATTACACTGTAGATAGTTTTCATCTAAATATTGACTGAGTTAGAATTGGGAACAACAAGCAACAAAAAGGTAACGAACTGAGATCCTGCCTTAGATACAAAGACAAAAAGTAGTATCATATCATACATATTTTCAACACCACAGATGGTAAACCCCGCCCTTATCACTCCAAGATGCATTTCAATTTCACCTACATTTTAAAATTTATACTGATAACTATTTTTGTATTTGCATGTATGTTCTGAAATATCTTCGATCTGAATCCTATTGGCTGTTCCCATGGATAGTTTTCTTATTGGCGTATACGTAAGCTATTATTTGCTTTGTCAGTCTTGAGTCTCTCATTGTTTGTAGAATACGTTTTTATTTTTGGTTATCTCTCAATTTACTATTAACTTTAAGCTCAATTGTTGAGGTTTGCCTTCATTCCTGAATTTAATTTACGAACTCTGAATTTTATTTTCTTATTACTCATCGCTATTAATTCAAATTTTATAATAAATTTTAAACGTAGACATAGGTTTATCATTAATAAGGTAATAGGTATTTTTTCTCACTGTTTTTGATAGGTCCTGAAATTAAAAATACATTAAAGTCCTGACGACTTAGATGCCCATTGGCATCCAGTGGAACTATTTGACGGTAAATAGAGTTTATAATGAAATCAAAGATATATGAAGGAAAGTTTTATTTTGGGCCTGAAGCAATGCAATATCTGGCAGAGAGACAGTCAGGGAGGCAGGGAGTGGGGTATAAACGTCGATGGCGATAGATTGCGTTCGGAGACCTGGGGAACACAGACTGATGCTCGCCAAAGTGAAGTGTTTATGATACCCAGTGCTCTGGGACCCCTTAAAACCATACCGCAGTCACCACTGATCGTATTTTACAACCACGTTCTAGTGCGAGGTGCAGGGAATATTTAATAAAGCGATTCGCCAATAAAATGTTTTATATCGCAGACAACCGTGCTCAGTCAAAATTATGTTCCCTAACAGGTTTCTTTTTGGTTATGGTGTAAAAATGAGTTACTTTGACACTCTGAGGCGGACACCGTTACTTGCTGTCTTCATGAAATGCATTTTAACTATCTCAGATAAAAGAAATGTATTAAACATAGAAATTAAGACACAAATAAGCGTTCTAAATAAATACTCTATGTAGTATTGGTGTGTAAGTTAAGGAAACTCGTGAGTGAGTGAGTGAGTGAGTGAGTGAGTGAGTGAGTGAGTGAGTGAGTGAGTGAGTGAGTGAGTGAGTGAGTGACCAACATAAAAGCTTGAATTATTTATGCGTGAGCCTTCCGTCTCCAAATCGATCTCTTCCCAGATAGAATTCAACATGGAAACACAGATCGTATTGAGAATGGGGTTGGACTCAAATAGATTTCAATTCCCCATGGAAACGTAGTGTTTTATAGTAATCTTCTTTAGTCATTTAACTATTCATCATTCTATATACTAAACCTGCTGACAAAAATGACATGGAAATATTGAAAGAAAGAACAAGGAATATCTCGGAAAGTGTTCACTTCGCGAAAAAAGATATTTGATATGAATTGTGTATTTTGTCTACCTGTTACAGTTGAACCCTTATGCAAAAGTAACCCAGAATGAAAAGGGCCTTTGAGGTCACTCCAGGAGAATTGGGACACTGGGAGTGAAATTTTGATCAAAATTGTCAAAAAGTCGATTTTTTTTTTTTTTTTTTTTTAAACCTTAAAGTGTTCCTGGAACACCTGTGCATTTGGATCAGCTAACATTTTTCATATCCCCCACTCCATGTGGTCATTACGGCCCTTCCAAATAGCGTTCTTCCCTTAACGTACACAGGATACTCCTATATAAAAGCCTGTTTTTCTCAAAACTACATTTCTGCATATTCCAAAAGAAAGTCGCGCCTGAGTTTTGCTTCAAATTCAATGAAAAATTCCAAAAGTATTCATAAATAGTAGCTAAACAAAACTATGATTCAATATTGATGTTATCATTAACATGAACTCCAAAAACGTTTTTTTGTATGAAAAAAAATCAATAATTTTTAAGATTAAATTTTCTTTGTTATTAAAAAAATATGTACAGCATAATCAGCAAACGTATTTGAAATATCTATTCATACAATTGTTACCTATGTTTTAGAGTACCAGTTCTGCCAATATAAATGAATTTTGAAAAGTCAATAGACGCGAGCTCTATTTTGAAAATGTGCCTATGAAATTCATAAAATAATTTATATATCCTAAACGAATTATCCAATTTTAATGAAATTTGGTGTACCGCCTATTCTCATATAAATACAAACACAGTAAACATTTCAGAAAAATCTATCAAGAAATGTGGAACTTTCAAATTTCACTCCCAGTGTCCCTTAAACACCTGGTATTTTAATAACAGCCGTTGAGTCATCCTAGGAGAATGTTCGATTTAAATACCTACTTTGGTATTTAACCGACTTTTCGTTTTTTAGTTATCCTGTTCATAGGCTCATAGGCCATTTTCTAAAAATATATGTCTTTTTTCAGATACAGAGGGCATTGAATCATACAGAAAAGTCTGTAGAAAGTTTTTGGGTATAGTGCAATTACCTCCTGTACTACTGTGTGTGCGAAAGGGAAACTAAAAAAGTAGTTTTCCTTTCTTTGCTTTGTTCAGCAGGATGTGTATATTTACCCGGTGCTATCTCATCACGAAAATCTATGTGCATTTTTTAAAAAGCCACCAGAAATGAATTTTACTGTCAGTGCACTCACACACACACACACACACACACACACACACACACACACACACACACACACACACACACACACACACTGCGTCCGTCATGGTAGTCTAGGGAAGTTATTTTAAAAAAAGGGGTGTTGTTCTCCAGTCTATTTACAGTTGACAGCAATGTTTCTCATTAAGCCTGTGATTTACCGACCTAACCGGGTTCGTAGTATACCAACAAACGCTCAACTACCAGGAGACCATGTGAAACGCAAATGAGAAAATATGCACAAGATTTTCAACTGCGTCACAGATGTAACACGTTCGTCTTTTTTATTTTGTGATGCTGTAGCTCCTTGTTAATTAACAGATTTTCAAGCATAAAGAGTAATTAAATTTGCTGAAAAATAAAGTTACAACGCTATTTTGCTAATTTATCTAGGCTCATCTATATACATAAAGCTTACTTCTTTGTTATAACGCTAGGCAGTAAAATCAATGTGTCCGGATTTTACAAAAACGTTTATTGGTGGGCATACGGAAATATTGCTTTCATTTTAATAGAGAGAAACTTTTGCAGGGATAGGTACATTGCATGTTTGCTTATAGGTACAAAAGGAGTTGTGAGTCAAACTTTTTAGAACTAAATAGTATATACAACTCGATTCAATTCAAAACGTTTATTTCCAGTGAAATCCCGATATCAAATATTTGGATGGAACTCGATACCTTCTATCTACTACGACATGTGGTGAAGAAAATAAAACGTTCTTCTGGAAATTACTTTTTTCTGTTTTGTATTTTGTCACTATCCCTTTAAACACTTTAAGGCATAAAGTTTCGTCATCATTTTCGAAAGCGATACTATTTCATTGGAAGATGCGAAGGGGAACTCCGGAAATGATTCTTTAAAGGACCTCCAGGGCCAGGCGAGACAAACCGAGTAGAAATGCCTTTAGTCACACTGATGACCTCTTCACAATTCTAATGGAAATGCACACATACACGAAATTCTTATCGGGCCCCAGCTCATTAGCAGCAACTTCTGTCGCTGTAAAATGAGTCTCCCAATTATTTCGGTTCCCCAGGGCAGAAAAAATACACAAGTTCCCTGGTAATATGACGTCCACATGCACAGGTCCTTCTGGCGAAACAGAACACTGCCATTAGTTACATTTGACTGTGCCCAACTGTTATAGATTGCGTCCTGAATTGCATTTCGTTTAACAAGCGAGCCAGAAGTTGCACCTTTCTAAAGGACATCCTTAGAAATACTCTGCCCTCTGTTACAAAGCACTTCAGTAACAAAACTCTGATCTCTCACTCGCAAACCTTTTCTGGTCATTATAAATTCACGTTATATAACTACTAACCTGTTAATGCAAAATTTTGTTTTTTAATCACGTGACATATTTCACGTTGGCCATCCCCATAGCACAGTGGTGGCGCTCCTATCTCTGGGGCAGGAACCTGGCTTCCATCCACGGTGCTGGCGTTTGGATTTTCCCCAAAAATTGACCGAGCTTTTAATGTTCCACTTACCAAAATTACGACGGCACTGAAGTATTTAAAAATAAATGAAAGAATAGTAAAAGTAATTCCAGAAAAGAAAAACGATATCCAACATAAAAATTGGATTGTAATATCCAAAGGTAATTTTGAAGCATTGAAAATTTGGAGAACAAAGTGTTCTCAAATTTGAATTAGGATTGTAAATAATCTTGCTATAGCAAGATTTACACCCTCCACTTTGCTGATGACCAAATTCGTTTGACGGAGATCAAGAAGATATGGAATATATGATTAGAAAATAACTGGAAGAATGCAATAAATGGGCAGTAAATGTTAACACGTCTAAATCCAAATATTTGGTGATTACAGACACAAAAGGGGATTTAGAAGTGAAAGAGGGAAATAAAATTCAATGCTGCAGCGTAGTAGAATACATAGAGGTTAAAATAATGGAAAATAAATGATGAAGAGATCAAAGACAGAGTTACCCAAGCGCAACAGCCCATGAAGAAGGTTATGGGTGGGGTGCAGTACTGGAGGGTGGGACGTGGTCAGCGTCTCGAGCCCTCCCGATCTTCATGTGGCCTTTACGACGTGGGGTCGCTACTTCTCCATCAATTAGCTCCTCAATTGCCCTCTCCAATACCTAATGAGGCTGAGTGCACCCCGTTCCAGGCCTCCCAGTGGAAGAAAATCCCAAAGCCGGCACCGAAGATCGAACCTGGGTCCTCCGCTGGGTTCAATCACAGCATTAATAAGGGGAAAGATGCAATTTCAACACTAAATAGAATTCTATAGGCAAAAAATATTTATCATCAGTGTTGACATGTTGACTTTTACCAAACCACAACATTCTGCATAAGGGAGGCACTGGAACTAATATAACAATGAAATGTATACAACGGAAATTTAATTAACTCATAGATTACACGCTTTTCTAAACTCTTTTGAGGAAACTGAAATGCTTATTGTAAAAGTATTACAGTTTGAAGTAGTTATTCCTTGGACGAAGGAAGTGGGAATTGAATTATTGGTTATATGATTTACGTAAGGGCCATTGTTTAAATTTGAAACAGTTGACAATGTAGCGAGAGATTGAGCTGTAATGTTCAGCGCAGTTCATATTCACATTCAAATGACCCTCCATTTTATACAAACATTGTATGACTAAGATTCGTGACGTACTTGCATGAGGCACATGGGCACATTCTCCAAGACACCAACTTGACATTACCGCAGTGCTAAAAGCTTTCGATCACTCAGTGGAAGAATTTTATACCTTTAACGCTATCATGAACAGATAAAAGGCCGACTTTTACTATCAACTGGATATTTAACTACATCATATAAATATAGATATTTATAATATTAAAAGTCGGAACATGTTTTGAATTTATTGCTGCTAATTCTTTTTAAATTCAGGATAGTTTTCGTGGAATGTAAACTAATTTTCAAGGGTGCATCGCTTAAACCTTCTGTTCTCCTTAAAAATAGTACACACTCTTGGTCCTTCGGTGAAGAAAATTGTAACAATTAGTGTTGACAAAATATTTTATGATATTAAGCTTAAGTTTATATTCTTATTCTTTGAAATGTAAGATACAACTGTGGTATATTTTGTGAAACAGAATTTTGAACTGTGGAACTCTTCTTTGCTTGCTGAATTAAGAAGCTGTGTTTCAGAGGTAGAATTGGAACTGAAAAAGTCAATGCCACAGCTGGGATTTGAACCACAGACCCTCCGCTAGCCAGGTGGGTGCTCTACCGGGAGTGTGTTTAAAAACACCAACAGTAAGTGTGTTGGCATAAATTTATAATAGGGGTTCTATCTTATTTTCTTATCGTTGTCCCCAAAAGCGAAATTTTCCTTTTAAGAAGTGATTGATCCAAAATATACGATGTAAACAGATGCCTATCCTGTAGCTCATATGTCAGATCCATACCCTGGTTTTTTTCACGTTGTGTGCTTGGTGGTTTCACTGTGTAAATTTGTGCTTTTAGAGCACATGAAAGGGTAATGTCACACAGTGTTCATATCTTTTATCCATATTTGGGAGGTTTACTTGGAGTATATTGTTTGAAGGGACAGCGACCTGTGAAACCTAGCATTTGCCTATCAAGCAGAGGTTTTAAAGTTGGCTAGATACATTGAGAATTGCACGACCGTGGTTTGGAATATGTAGCGAGCTTTTAACAACTGAATAATTAACAGTAGGTGGTTGCCGCGTATAAAAACATCTGTTGCACTGCAGTAGAAGCAGTTCGCTAGCTGGTTCCTTCCTTCCTTCCAGCACCCAATTATCTCACCCAATTGACTTTGCATGGCGCTGTTTGCCGGCAGTACACTGTATGCCATTAACATGGACGTTAAATGGAGACGATGTGAATGTTAAATTTCCTTTGCGTGAGGAGACAGACAGACAGAGAGACAGCGAGGACGTGATGGGTCGAGCTGACAGTTCCCAAGGGAAGCCATGACTGATGCTACTCTCCGGGAACTGCTCCTGGAACAAAGACGTCACGTCACGCCTTTCTTACACTGGCGCTGATAACGATGATAACACGGTAAATAAAAATGAGCAAGTGTTCGTTTTCTTTCACCAAACACTTTAACTGCAACTGTTGTTGCAAGTGATGAGTTAGGGCTATCTACTGTGCTTTTCAAATGTTCTTGAGCGCCTCCAGGCCGGTAACCAATCGGAGTTCTACTGTCACATTGCTCTCCCCTTGAGTGGGGCTCGACGCGCGCCAAGAAATATGCGAAGAGGGGATAAAGAGCTTGCAACGCCGTGCACGTAAACGTATATCATTGGCTACAGATTAGAACTCTTCCCATTTGCAAAAGCACAATAGGTTATACGTTTCAATTTTAGTGCAAATCAACTCTTTCTGCCAATCATCTCATCAAACTACTTTGTGATATGCACTGTTTGGGATCTCATTCCTCTAATACGTATGCAATAAACCGTCTTTCTTGGGTGGCAGTAAAACATAATTACCAGAGACCGGAACTTAGGCAGAATGCCTTTTTAAATGTGTCAAATCTGTCTTCAATTTGAAAGTGATTCTGCACGAAAATGTGTTTAAAATGCCATAGTTTTATGTTGACTTTTTCTGCCTTTTTAAATATAAATACATATTTTGCGAAATAAATACGTTTTGTTACCTTTGTTTCATTATTTATCTGGATAACCTTAGGAAAATTTCAAAACTTCCATAAGGTGACAGTTCTGTTGCAGTTTAACTGGATCTTACACTGATGCTATATTTTATATTTGGTCCAATAAGCTCTGTCGATCTTGAGAGGTCACTTTGCAATATACAAAATCTGATGTGCTACACTCACATGATTTTCTCTACTCTTGTACTAACCATTCTTACAAACTCTTATTCCTACATCTTCTTCGTGTCAGTAAAGATAAACATTTGTACAAATTATCTTATTGCTTATTTCTTTGTAGGTGCAAGGGGAATATTAGAATACAATAGGCTTTATGCGATAGTCAAATCTATTAAAGGTTTCAGATTTCGTTCTCTCTGCACACTTAACATACAAAAAAATGAACAACTTTTCCGAAACTCATACACATAACAAGGAATATCTCCGAAATGGTTCACCTTGCAAAAAAAATTATTCAGACATAAATTGTGTATTTTGGCAAGATCTACATTTTTGTATAGTATGATTTGGTCTATTTCTAACAGTTTACCAGTTATGCAAAAGTCGTCCAATTGCATTAAGGTGCAATAGCTGAGTCTTTTAAAAAGATTCCCCTCTTACGGGAGGCATCTGCCCTCTGCAGGTTACTTTAGGCTTCATCCATGCAGTCATTAGTTACTGCCAGGTAAAGTCCTGTAAAGGTTATGAACAAACAGTTAATTTTATTCGAAGCGTAACCGTCTTCCAGTGTCAAGCCTTGCTAAGATGGAGAATTGAGACCTGAGTTAGAGACGTCGTTGTGGCTGCAGTTAAATTCTTGTTAGTGTCGAAGCACAAGATGGTGCGGGAAACCTTTCCAACATAATGAAGACGCCTGGTCCAAGTTAACGCTTTGTTTAGCGAAACTGCAATGTGGTAGAAAGCTTCAAGTCGGAAATCAGGACAATGCGATGCACAGCGGTTTGTGGAGAACTTGGCCTGTGGCTTACAACCAATGTGACTAATTCTGTATATTACAGCGGTCTGCAAATGCCTTGCCTCGGTGGAACATAAGCTACCCACACAACACGGTCCAAAACGCGTTTCAGAAACCAGAGTGGGATTGTGAAGACTATTCTCTAACAAAGGGTCAGTATTTGAGGTTATGTAACAAGTGCTTTAAGTAAAAAAAATCATTTAAAATGGCATATGTATCTTTGTTTTTCATCATAGGTCCTATAAATTTCCAATCAAAAGTTAATATTGAGATTTCACTATAAATACACGTTTTGAAGCTCCAACAAATGAAAAAATTGCTTTTAGACAAAACTCCCGCGAAGCCTGAGTGTATGTGTTTAAACAGTATAACTAAAAATCTAATGTGTTGCACTCACATGACTTTTTCTACTCTTGTACTAACCATTCTTAGAAACTCTTATTCCTAATCTTCTTCGTGTTAGTTAAAATAAACATTTGTACAAATTATCTTATTGGTTATTTCCTTGTAGGTGCAAGGAGAATATTAGAATTCAGTAAGCTTTGTGCGATAGTCAGATCTTTAAAAGCTTTGAGATTCCGTTCTCTTTGCACACGTAACATTAAAAAAAATGAACAACGATGTTCCATTTCATGAAAGTTCCAAGTTTTCCGAAACTCACACACATAACAAGGTATATCTCCGAAATGGTTCAACCTACAAGAAAATTTATTGAGACATAAATTGTGTATTTTAGTAAGATCTACATTTTTTTTACAGTGTGATTTGGTGCATCTCTAACGGTTTACCAGTTACGCAAAACTCCTCCAGATTAAATACGACTACAGGGGCTATAGCCAGAAAATTCAAGATATACATTTCATTTGTCATAAAAATATCTCAAACATATGGCATTTTAATCAAAATCGTTAGAACCATTTTCAAGAAAATCAAAATTTTTGAAAAATCTTCCATGTAAAGGATGGTTTAGGGTGAAGCTATTTTCTTCAAAATCTTCGTGTTGCATCCTTGAAAGATATTAAACTTAAATACCAAGTTTGGTTTTTAACCGACTTTTCGTTTTTGAGTTATGCTGCCCACAGTATGACACACAGACACACACACGGACCTTTTTCTAAAAATGCTTTTTTGGATTCAGGAGGTCTCAAAATATATATTTCCGGTGAAGTCTCGACATCGAATTTTTGGGTGGAACACAATACTTCCCCTACTTACCAGTAGAGAAAGTAAAAATGAATAGTCGGAAGCGATTTCTTGAACTGAGTGTTAAAATAACAGGTTAATTCTCTTGTTTGTAACAGCTGCTGCATTATTTATTTGTTACAATCAATGGTCCAGTTGTAAAGTTTGTGACGCAGAAAACGAAGAAATTTCCCAATAATGGAACTGGTTTACTATTTGTGTTGGGGAAATGGCAGGGGTATTGGACTTGATAAACACACTCGCAAGTGTGACAGTTACAAATCGATTTCCGTTTTGTCAACTGTTTGCTCATAGCAACACCTGCTATCTCATACCGGTAGCCGTTAGTCCAGCCACAGGGGTTGCAAGTCTCCAAAAGAAAAAAGCACTTGCAATTCTGCATTGTAATAGCTAACGCTTTCAGTACCTGGCAGTGGATACAAACTGATGAAAAAGAAAACACTAGATTTCTATAGCTTTACTTCCCCTGCTTTTACTTTTTGCTCTTGTCACAAACAATTCAATTTTCCGGGTCACTAGATGTAAAACATTTGAGGCCACACGAATAAAACACATCTGATGTGTCATATTCACATGACTTTTTCTAGTCGTTGTCGTTTATTTTTATATATCTACAAAAGGTATTTTTCTATTTTACGTTAACAAAATGATAATGTGTTACATTCACAAGACTTTCTCTATTCACTCTTCTGCAAACCCTACTTACAAACGCTTCTTCCGCTATCTGCTTTTAATTATATTTCTCATGCCACTCTTTTAACCAAAATCGTTACAGAATTTTTCAGCAAATAAAAGATATCTGTATGTAAGGCAGTATGCAATGGGGTATTTTTTCAACTCTTCGTGTGCTATCTTGAAAGTTACTAAACTTAAATACCAAAAGAAACAAAATAGTTGTGATCAAGCACTTCAAAAATTGAATTATTTAAACCAACAGTAGCGAATATCTCGGGAAATGCTAAAGATATAACAAGTTAAACTTAGTGTCTTAACTGAGACCTGTCCTTCAGTGCAGTAAGTTTTTATTTATTTCTTGTTGTTAGCGGTTACACAATTTAGTTCAAAATTCAATAAAAATGAAGGGGACATCCCAGAAAATTCAAGATATACATTTTCTTTTTCACATATGTTTAATATGACAGTTTAGTCAAAATCGTGTGAGTCATTTTTATAATTTGAAATATAACGAAACATGTTTAGTGTGAAGGGTAGTTTTGGGTGATTTTTTGATTATTTGAAGGACACTGAAGTGAATACCAAGTTGATATCTAACCGAAATAATGATGTTGGCCACAAACACACACACACAAACACGCACGCACAGGAGCTTTACCAGTTACTCTCTCTGATGGCTGCCGCACGATTCATAAGACGCCCAAGGTGAAGCTACCTCACACCATCAAGCAATGTGCAGCCGGTAGACTAGTAAAATAGACTGGGACAAAGACCGATTCTAGACGATTTGAGAAGTTTTCGACTGCTGGCTTGTTAGAAGTTTCGATGAAAACGTGTATTTTCATAAACATTGGCGGCAACTATTTGTCGGCTATAGAAGCGACTCGGACGAACAGAGAAGCCAGCTTTTAAGTGAGTCTTGAGACGGTCATTGTTGACTGAGGGAGTAACGGAGTGAGTGGAGGAGTGAGTGAGCCTGTGAGAGCGGTGTGCGGGCAGTGAGCAGTATTTGTGCCAAGGTTACCATAGGGGGGGGGAACAGCTGCGAATTCCTAGTTGTAACTTGTGTTAACGATAAAACAAACAACGTGTTTTTTACTGTCTTAGTAGAAATAAAGTGACATTAAAAGAAACTGGGCTTGTAATTTTTCACAATATATGCTCATTAGAGCTAAATATTTATGTAAATCAAAATACCAAAAATCTTTTACATGTAAAGTGTAGTTCGGATGGAGAGATTTTCAAAGGGTTCTAAATTCACAGAGTAAGTTCGGAAGTATCCGAAATTACGCTTGTAGGCTATAGTATTCATGGACCCTGAGACAGCTTCTTTTCTAAGCCCTTATAATAAAATAAAAAACAGAGGCAGTGGGAAGTGTTTCAATCTTTTTAACAACAGAGACGAAAAATCATCAAATGAACAAAGTGGTGATACTTTTACGTGAATATTGAATTGAAAAAGCCACTATAAGTTAATAAAATATATTGACAAATTGATTAATAAAGTTCACTTGGCCCTTTGAAGATCAAATAGGAGCAAGATCGAGTTAAGGCAATTTCAGACTACGAATTGTCCCTCTACGCGGGATTACACAAAATAACCTGTTTGAAAAAATGTGATTTATGTGAAATATAAAAATCGAATTTTTGGAGGACTTTGATACTACCTCTACATAGTATGAATGTGTTATGAAAATAAACCATAGAGGGTTCATAAACAACACATTTTTATGCACTGAAGATTCTATATAAGTGTTAGTTATCTTATTAACGTCTTGGAATGTCATCCAATTACTTATCTTGATTTTAAGATGTTCCCTTGACGAATTAGGAGAGATGGAGTTTTTACCATGATTGGCACGGGTGCTCCGATATTTTTGTTGGCAGTGTTTATTTTTCGAAAACTTGAGCCTCCATTCCTTCTAATTGAACACAACCCACTGGGCAAATTAAAACTGTCTCTGAGGGCGGAATTATTGATTGGCTGCTCCGGGAAGTGAATCCAATCTCCAGACTGCTGTGTTTACACTGTCAAGTGCCTAGTCCCGGCCGTTCGTTTTAGGGCTCCTGTCTCCTGGGAAGCTGTTGCCCTTCTTCTTCTTCTTCAAGTCCTAAAGACCTTAAAAAGGCTCCTAGGTAAACTGCGAGGCAGTATCGTAGCTTATGTCACTTGTACCCGTCTTGTCATTTGAGGACACTATAACGAACAACATTACAGCGGGATGCCTCCGACAGCAAGACACTTACCTCAGTCGCCAGGCTAAATACTGCAATGGACGTCTAATACCACGATTTAGGCTTACAACTCACGAGGAGGCATGGGTGAAAATGACTAAAGTCCATTATTTTTGTCACAATTATGTGAAAACTTGTATGCATGTGTGCCAAAACATATCTAGTAAATAAGTATACCAAATTTCGTTTTTCTATGTAAAATATTTTTCCAAAAAAATAAATAAAATAGGTATTTTTTAGGCTTTTCGCTGCAATTTTAGTGCAGATTAAGAAACGCTTCATATAAAATATTGTTCTAAATAAAGTAAACTCTGGCTATGTGTTTCTTTTCATTATACACACAAAACCTGCTATTTGTATTCCATTGTATTGGATCCCCGGTACCAGCATGGGATTTTTCCCGCTGGAAGATCTGGTCCGGGGTGCACTCGGCCTCGTTAGGTCCCTGAGGGGCCAATTCAGAAGCTACTTGAATAAAGTAGCGGCAGCAGGCTGTGAAGATCACATAACCGGCCAAAAGGGATCGAAATGTTGACCACGTACCACCCTCCAGTATTGCATCCCGATCATAATGCCTATATTGGGCAGAGGTGGCGGAAGTAGAGGCTGGGCGGTAGGCCTTGGCTCAAATAGGACTGTTGCGCCGAAGGGTTAGTTATTTTTTTCTTTTAAGATCTTACAGTTTACCACTTACGCAAAGGTCATCAAGTGTAAACAAGGGCTGTAGCCAGGAAATTCAAAATATACATTTCAGTTACCATAAAAAAATCTAAAGTATATGGCATTTGAATTAACATCGTTACAGCCATTTTCAAGAAAATCAAATTTTCGAAAAATTGTCCATGTGAAGCGTAGTTTAGGATGGAGGAATCTTTAAAATCTTCGTTTTATGTCGCATCCTTGAAAGATACTTAAATACCAACTTTGGTTTTTAAGCGACTGTACGTTTTTTAGTTACAGTTCACGTTTTTTAGTTCACAAACAGACACACGCGCGCTCGCGTGGAACTTTTTCTAGAAATGTTTTTTTTTATACAGAGGCCCCAAAAATATATTTATTTCTGGTGAAATCTCGACATGACAATGTGAGTGGAATATAATACTTCCTCTAGTTTAGTATACGTAGTAGAGAAAGTAAAAATTTAACATGGGCCTACTAGGCCCTACGCAAATGGGTATACTAGGTCCCACGCGAACGGGCCTACTAGGCCCCATGTGAAAGGGGCCTACTAGGCCCCATGTGAAAGGGGTCTACTAGGCCCCACGTGAACGGGTCTACTAGGCCCCATGTGAAAGGGGTCTACTAGGCCCCACGTGAACGGGCCTACTAGGCCCCATGTGAAAGGGGTATACTAGGCCGCACGTGAACGGGCCTACAAGGCCACACATGACTAACCGTGTTCTACCAGGGCACGCGCCTAATGGAGGTTTAAGTTGCTATAGGGAGGTAGTAAAAAGTTGAACTGTTGACTACTTTGTTTTTCGCGTTGCCACAAAAATAGCAGCAGTAGCAGTAGCAGCGGCAGGTCGAGATCGGAAAGCCGGCGAGGAGGAGAGGAGTCTAGGTAGCCACAAGATCGATGTTGGCCTGAGGGAGAGCCTGAATATTGTACCAGCAGAGAATTCTTGTTGCTGCACCTCGTTTTAAAATGCAAGCTCCAGCGAACACAATACGTACCACTTCCCCATGGGCCGCTAACCTGCCACAAAGACCAAGCTACTTTTGTGTGGCCGCGAGCGAGCGAAGGTTATGGAAAAAACTTTTCGAGAGTTATCGATCTTTTCGAGACAATGGACGTCATCGAGGGGCGAGCATCGACCGGGCGAAGAGCAGCAATTAATTATGCAACTGTGTGTAAGTGTTAAGAGTCAAGCTTCTCTTTGCTGCCGAAAGGGGGAGAATATCGTCATTAATCTACTTAGATCTGCTTCACTTCTTTAAACTGATTTAATATCTGCTAGGGCAGAAACTTTAATTTGCCTTCAGAGTTACACAGATCAGTAAACTAATGACCTTCTCTCCTCACTTTGTCGCTTGTTTAACAGCAGGCTTTCTGGGTCACAAACATCGTACTTGGAGCTTTAACACGTGTAACTTGTGACAAAATTACTCCTTCGCTTGAAAAAATTAATAAATCCAGTGAATCCTTGTAGAGCAAGGGTCTTCTACCATTGTAGAGATTGCCTCAAATGCTGCCTCAGGGTGAGCTAGTCCCTGGGAGCGCCAGCACCTCTAAGCTCTTCATGTTGACACTCATTTTGCATGTCCACTGTGCTCCTACTTCTACTTTATGTCAGTTGTCCTATAATTTGCTTCCATTTCGCTCTATCACACGCTTCTCTTGTCAACTATAACTATTCTGAAGTCTTGGTCGTCTAGGTCTTCCTACGTTTCTCTTCCCTTGTCTCTGATCCCACACTGTCGTCTCGTATGTCCTTCTTGACTGGTTCATCCTGGCTACGTGTCCCCCAGCTCCATTGGTTTTCCTAGCTTTTGTAGCTGCGTCTTCCATCACTAATTCTGGATCCTATCTGTACAAGTTATGTCCATTTTTCGTTGACATAGTTTTATCTTCTTCACTTGATCTCTCGTAAATGTCCATCCATATAAGAGAACTGAAATGACGCACATCTGCTGTATTTTAAATCTTTGTTTCATTTCAATTTTTCTGCCTAAAAGAATGAATGCCCCCTGTCCCCTTTAAGCTGACGGTTTGACCCAGCTAGATATATTCATTACATTCTTTCTTCTAATAATACAAATCATCTGCAAATATGAGATTTTTAAGTTTTTTTCCACTTATGTTAATGCCATAACCTTTCCTGTTCCATCCTAGTTTCCTGTCATTTCTAGAACACAAGTAACACTCATTCGATTATCTTTTAATTGTTCCTTATTTATTAATTTCCACATCAGGTATGGCCTCAATCATGCAAATTCACATAACCACTGTCACGCCGGCCGAGGCACCCAACAAAGGACGGTTGGGGTCGGACTGCCTCACACTACAGGTGGTACGCGTATCAAAGCTGACCCGCGAGCAAACACATGACAATGAGTGGGGTACGTGAAACGGGTTTTCAAGATTGTTCACAAAGCGGTTGGCGTATTTGTAGAAGTTCGAGAAAAATACCAGCAACGTATTGATTGGTTGATGAATTGTTTTATAATCTACATTGGTTGGCAGTGTTTCATTAAAGATGCGTTGTCACCACAATTAGTGTGAACCTTTCCAAACAAAATCCAGGTACACCTCTGCTCGACTGGCGCCAGACTTGTCCAGAGGAATTCGATGCATTGTCAGGTGGCGTGAGGCATTATTGTTTCTAATGGCTTCAACAACAAGGAGCACATTGTTGCTTCAAACTATCTTCCAAAACGCATAATCGGCTTCAAAATTGTCGCATGAACGTGTGGCAAATACGGCTGTGAATATTGACATACCTCACTCCTCAACTATATTAAAAACAAAATATTGCAAGCTTCGGCTCAGACAACAACAACGGACGTACGGGGCCGGCCTGCTTCACACTACATGCCGGATCTGCGAGAAGAACAGGCATTCAGTGTCAGGTTGCCTCGCGCAATCGTTTGTGCCTACGGGATTGTAACAATGCAAGTGGCAGAAACAAAATTGATTTTTCTAGTTCCTTCTCGAAACTTCTAGCTGATTCATTGTGGTGTGTGCACAAAACAAAATAATGACCAGTAATTCTTGGATTTCGTTTACTCAGATGTAAGTGCTGATTAAGTCGAACTATACTCATAGAAATGAATATATTTAGGTTTTTTTATAGAATTTAACATTTTCTGCTGAAATGTTTGCGATATAGTGTTTAAATTCATATTTTATTTACAAAATACTGCAGGTAAATATGATTTGACGACCTGAGCTGAAATATATTGTCTCACTCCACTCAGAGAATTTATCGGTTAGGTCAGAGTTCATTATAATTACTTGCGATGAATTAACACCTATGTGTGAAATAATCATAACATTAATACAGGTTAACTATTATACCCGAAGTTTAAAAGCATTTGGTATATTTTCAGTTAATTTTGAGATAAGATATGTATTTTGATCCATGGATGACGAAGTCCCGCTAAGGCATTGCATATTTGTAAACTAAATACATTTATAGTTTAAAGTTTAAGTGGCAAAACACGAGCTTTACCCAAGGCCTCGAATACTGCAATAAATAAAACAAATAGCATTTTTCAGTTTGAGTGAAACTTTAATTCCAACGAGAGCAAAACAAACTTTGCTCAGTAATGGTAAAGGTTATACCTTAGGCCGCAGAAGAGAGAATCAGCAGATTCTGGGCATTGTTATAAGAACATACAACCTAAGGCCAAGACGGATTTCTATCGGGATACTCGATATGAAGTCCGGCTTGGGGCAGTTGCAGAAGCAGTTTCAATATATTGCGTCCGACTGAGAAAATATTCCAAGAGTGTCTGTCTGTCTCTCTTCCCTGGTACCGCAATATTTATAATAAAATACTTTCTATTGATTGTTCAACTATGTCAGATATCGAGGTATTTATTCAAGATAAGTTCAATTGTTAACTGCATGCTTATGTCTGAAAATAAGGCGCGGGAGGGGGGGTTGGATGTGCTGCACTCACGTGACTTTCTCTACTCACATTTATATAAATGACTCTTATAGCTACAATGGAAATACGAGAATAGAGAAGACTAAAATATAGTCAAAATTTTTAAGAGTTGTTTGCCATGTAATGCCTTAGAAATCCAGTTTTCTTTACATGACCAGAAGAACAAACTTAAAAAAAAAAAAAAACAGGAATAACGACTTCGTATTTAAGAAAATTTATAAGTATTTTAAAGCACTATTAAGAAATAAGTGATTAACTTAGTATATCCTATTTGACATACTCCTCGTGCTTTAAGGAGATGTTTGTTTGTGTAACTAACAGATAACACTTTAAATGAAGAATCAAATTGGAAAAAGTTTTGAATGACCGATTAATAGTTTCTCATTTACCAAGAAAATCATGTTTGCAGGACATGGTTATCCCTCAATTGTGCTACACACACACACACACACACACACACACACACACACACACACACACACACACACACACACACACACACACACACACACACACACACACACACACACACACACACACACAGACACACACACACACACACAAACAAACACGCACACAACATGCATTTTATTTGTGAAGAATATATCTTAAACATATGGTAATTTTATCAAAATAATTTTAGTTGTTTTTGAGAAAATCAAAATGTTCCTTGGGAGACTGAAATTAAATACCAATTGTAGTATTTATCTCTCTTCTTGAGACTTCACAGACAAAAGATTTTCACACAAAAACTATTTTCTGAAAATGTTATTTTTTTTTATTCCGGGGACCTCAAATCGTGCATTTCCGGTGAAATCTTCATATGGAATACGACCGGCAGCCCGTCTGTCAACGAGAAGCTTGGTATTAGCTACCTTACACCACTGTTTGTAAACACGCGGCCCGACGACAATGGAGCGATCATAACAAAGGCCCGATCGAATGAAATGTCATGTGAGTGTAATCATCACATTTCTTTTTTGGCACGCAAATTTACACATATGCAGAATTCGATATGTTGAAGAAGCATGGATGTTATGATTCATAAACAGCATTTTTACTTTTTACATTCTCTACTGGTATTATATTACACCCAAAACTTCGATGCCCAGATTGCACCGCAAATTCATGTTTTGAGGCCCCCTGAATCCCCCCCCAAAAAAAGCATTTTTAGAAAAAGGTCCGTGTGTGTCTGTGTGTCAGTTTGTCAGTCTCAGTCTGTGGACAGCATAACTCAAAAACGAAAAGTCGGTTAAAAACCAAAGTTGGTATTTAAGTTTAATGTCTTTCAAGGATGTGAAACGAAGATTTTGAAGAAAATAGCCCCACCCTACACTACCCTTTACATGGAAGATTTTTCGAAAATTTTGATTTTCTTGAGAAAATGACTAACGATTTTGATTAAAATGTGATATGTTTGAGATATTTTGATCACAAATGAAGTGTATATCTTGAATTTTCTGGCTATAGCCCCTGTAGTCGTATTTACTCTGGACGACTTTTGCATAACTGGTAAATCGTTAGAGATAGACCAAATTATACTATACAAAAAATGTAGATCTTGCTAAAATACACAATTTATGTCTCAATAAATTTTCTTGTAGGGTGAACCATTTCGGAGATATTCCTTGTTATGTGTGTGAGTTTCGGAAAACTTGGAACTTTAGGGAAATGCAACAACGTTCATTTTTCATATGTTAATCGTGCAAAGAGAACGGAATCTCAAGGGTCAAAAAGATTTGACTGTCGCACAAAGCCTTCTGTATTCTAATATTCCCCTTGTACCTACAAGGACATAAGCAGTAAGATAATTTGTACGAATGTTTATCTTAACTAACATGGAGATATAGGAATAAGAGTTTGTAAGAATGGTTAGTACAAGAGTAGAGAAAGTCATGTGAGTGCAACACATCAGATTTTTATAATTTATGTTCACGCTGTATCGCCTAGCCTAGATTATGGCATTTATTCGAAGTGCGAAAATCGTTTCATGCAATTGACACCTTAATGGTCTTAGCGGACGGTTTCATTAAGATGGCCTGCTAATTTTGATAAGGCAACCTTATTACTAACATTACACAGTAAATTTCCTGAACTAGACTTTAATGGGCGAATGTTAATAATATAGAAATGTCCTTGGCAGACAACAACTAGTAAAGTATAAGTAAACTTTACCAAACACAATCCCGTATTAATATAAAATTGCCATATGATTAAACTAGGTAAAACTCGGCGGGCATAATGAACCTCTCTCTCTCCTTAGCCAGGAAAAGCAACAAAATACAGCATTTTTGGCACCCTTAAAACCCGTCTGAGCTGCACACAAAACAAATTATCGCCCCATATGAACTGCACCCAAATCCCAACATGAAAAAGTGCAGCACAGGTATGTTAAAGCTCAGATTCAACAAGGTTACCCAAATTAAATTAGACCCAAACATGAAACTCACTCCGAACTCGATGTCCGCCCTATCCAGAGGTCAAGCAGTCACTCCTCTGTGACAGGACCGGACCAGGCCCTGCTGCCGTCTTTACCCGAGCGCTACCAGCGGCAGTTGCAGGTATTAATTGCAACAAGGTCCCAGCGTAGCGTAGAACTTTTTACTATACGGAAATAAAAGAACTCTTATGTTTAAGAAGTCTATCAATATTTGGCACGGCCTCGGAAGATACACCAAAGATCGTCGCGATACAGACTTTTAATATAGTTCAACTCTGTTCGTAAATATATGTAGAGCTATACTCACTCTTATACACACTATTCTTGCAAATGCATATTTCTCTATCTGCTTCATTTTAATCGTCATAAGCATTTTCAGAAATTATCTTATTGCTAATTTTCTTTTAGGTGCAAGGGGAATATAGCAATACAGTAGACCTTAAGCGATAATGCAATGTTTTAAGAGCTGGTTGCTATGCGATGCGTTTCAAATTCCGTTGTCTGTGCAAGGCCAAGAGATAAAAAAACGAATAACATATTTCTATTAGAATAAGAAAGTATTGGCAAATTCACACAAATAATAGACAAGGAATTGGAAGCTTTCAAGGCGATGATTATTAATAAGAGTACCTCGGAAATGGTTCACTCAAAAAAAAAATTTACATATATTTTGTGTTTTAACCAGATCCGCATTCTTTATTTAGTAAGACTTTGTCTCTTACTGTTTACTATTTATGCAAAGTCATTCAGAATGACGAGGTCTTCAGAGAACATTCCGAGAAAAATGAGATTATGACATAGAAACTGCCATGGAATCGCTTGTTTTTGTCCGTCACTGGATACGACTGTCTGGTTGTGTTTTAATACGTGACAGACGCAAAAGACAAAGATGCAAACGTACTGCATATAGAGAACGCAAGCTATCAACAAAAGCCAACTGTGACACATTTACTCTATTATAGTGTCCTCTGGTTACTTTTGGTGACATTCAGTTGGCATCAATACCAGCAACTGTTCCTAGAAGATACCCAAGTAAAGATTTGGCCGTAATTGGTGTTAATTGTAGTTCTTAAGTTGGCAATACAAGACTTGTGGGTAGCTAAACTGTTTTAAATGGTTGTGAAGATGCCATTGTATTTAAATTACAGATATGGATCTAAATAAGTGTTTCGCACTTCCTCACTGTCGGTTTTACAACACATTAAGTAAATGAAGAAGATATATTTAATCTGAAAAGTTTTGTTTGAAAACAAGATTTCCAAAGTAGGCTTTGTGGAGCAGTTTTGACACCACTGTAAGGTTGGCAGTACTTTGATTTAGTGTAATCTCGGCCACGTTAAACTTTTGGCAGCTGCCATTAAACCGTTTCCACTATACAAGTTAACACCGTTGCCTATAGGCAATATGTTCCAAAAGAAAGGGCCGCAATATGGCCATTGAAGTTAAAGGCGACGTAAGATGGAACAATTTAAAAAATATCATGACAAGGTGATTCTTCTCTGAATTTTACTTTCGTATCTTTCTTAAAAATATTGTTAACTCCAGCTCCATACACTAATAAGAATCGAATACTGTATTCATTTGTTTGTAACACAAATAATTTTATTCCCAATGACCTTAAAAAGAAAAGGTAATGTCAATTTTTCCAAGTTATAAATAGCTCCCCGATAACTTTTGTGGTTTAAACATATCAATAGGGACAGTGGCCTAGCTATAGCTATCCGGTATCGGAAACGTTAGGGACCCCGTTCTTGCTGACGCACGTGCTTGCTGTGTTCCCAAATAGGAAGTCTGAGAGAAATATTTATTCATCAACCCTGAGAAGTTGTTATAAATTATTGTGAATTTATTCAAAGAAAAGAAGCAAATGCATTATTGTATTTAAATACAGGATAATGAAAATAATTTATAACATATGTTAATTTATTTAAACAATAAGCATTAATAATGATATTGAAATGTTAACTTTCGCAACAGATAGCGAACGTAAAAGTGTTATTAGGAGGCGCTGAAAAACTTCAGTTAAAAAAGAACACAAGATTGCTAAAGATTGCATAGAAAATGAATGCATTTAAAGATATAGTTAAAAGCTTCGTGCAATAAAAAGTTTCAGTTGCTCCTAAACTTCAACGCTTTTTCAAAAGTACATTTTCCAGTTTCAATGCCATCGCTCCGTGTAGAAAAGAATCTCAGTGCGACGATTAAGGTAAAAAGAGACAACGAAAAAAGGAAAAACTGCATCTACTTCGCATCTAATGTAAAAATATGTTAACACGGCTCCCAAACAAATGAAAAGCTAAATAGTGCAAGAACCGTCCCAAGTCTTTATTATTTTCTTTTGTAAGTCCTTGTCACGTGAAGAAGATATTTCCAAGCCCTCACATAGCCACCAGCTCTTAAAATGTTGAGTATCTCTGCTGCGCCGCAAAGTTAGTGAGATAGAGGATTGAGATTTTGTAAGACTAATATGTTAAATAATAGCTGGAGAAAGTACGAAGTTTGTTAACTCGTTGGTAGTTCGTTCGTTATTCTGATGGTTAGTAATTTCGTTCGTTCGTTCGTTCGTTCGTTCGTTCGTTATTCTGATGGTTAGTAATTTCGTTCGTTCGTTCGTTCGTTATTTGGATGGTTAGTAATTTCGTTCGTTCGTTCGTTCGTTCGTTAGTTGGTTCCTTAGTGCGTTCGCTCCTTAATTCGTTTCTTACTTCGCTGGTTAGTTATTATGTTCGTTTCGTATCTTCATTTCTTAGATTCGTTGGTTCGTTTATCTCTTTCGTTAGTTAGCATTTAATGCACTTCTAATGTAAAATTTGTATGATAAAATGTATGACACAGTTCAGAGCAAAACAGTGGTACATTCCCCTAAATAGCAACTGTGTTTACAACGCTGTAATATTTCTGTATTTATCTAACATTAGTTTGTACCAAAGCTTTTATCACCTGTTTCTAAAACCAGCTTGAAACAAATGTTATACAATAAACGTTCGATGTTAAAATGAAAATCAGAAATAACCGCTTTTACTGAATTCTTCTCACAGATATTTATCCAAACATTCACTGAAAACAAATAAAGTAACATAGCAGTATTTTATATAAAAGAAGGTAAACAATAAAACGAACGAGACTTTTTATATAAACATAAAATCACAAACTATGCTTCTTGTTGTTTAAACATTTTATAAAATGAAATAATATTGGTAACAAAGTTTATATCCAAAATAAAAGTTAAACCCGTGGCATAATAACACAATTCGTCACCTTTTATTATTTATTTTCCTTTATATGATCTAAATTGGCGTCAAATATCTAACAAGCAATATAAAACACATTTTATAATCGTTTCTTTATACATAAAAGTAACACGAACTGCTTCCTAGAACGCATTTAAGCCATAGAGCAGAGTACTTCTAGTATTCCCTGTCGCACAGCATTGAGCGTTGCATCGCTCTTCTAAGCCGGCACCACACTTAACATTACGAACAAGTGAATGAGCGAGAGGCGAGATAATCACAAGCTTTTGTGTTTATGGTTAGTTGTTCAGTGGCTGTTGCGCTGTCGTACAAAGCAAAAGTGTTGAATTATGGCAAAACGAGGTTATTAAGGTAAACAGATTGTGTTACATCCACACAATGTGTGAGTGGGGGTGAATGAGTGAGTGGGTGTTAAGGGCCCGTCGATAACTAGTCATTTGGACCCGAAGTCTAAAGATAAAAATCGGGAAAAAGAACTCAAACTTACAGCTATAATCGTTAAAAAGGTACAGAATAAAAGGGGTAAAGAGTGAAAGTGAGTCTTAAAACAGCAAATAGTTGCAACGCTAAAAAAAGGCGAAACAATAGAAATAAGACGAAAAACAAAAGTCAAGGTCCTAGTGAGCATTCGACGGGAATCAAACCAAGAACCTCCCCAATTTCAGCCTCACTGGCTTTCGTGGAGGAATTTTGTTAGATTACTACTAAATATATAATGTAATTAAAAAATAAAATATGCATATGCGATATGGATTTTTGTGTATCTCAGAATATTTTACCACAAGCACACTAAAGGCATTGGGATACAAAAAAATGGAATCACCATAAAGTTAACCCGTTCGGACCGCGCTTTTAACAGACAGTGTGGACCCGAGCTTGTCTCTCCTGCTGACACTAGAAGTTCACGTTCAGACGCTAGATGGCAGCCGCGTAGTTCATTTTCCGAGCTGCGTCGCTCCGATTAGCGGATTACACAGTGCATATGATAATGAGAGGAGGTATGAGGTATGAGGGAAGCTAACACATTCCGAGAAAGCTCTTCCACCTACCATACAGCCCATAATGGGCGCAGCTCCAGTTCAAACGTATTGAAGCATTTAGAACAAGTATTGTTCATTACAGAGTAACACCACGCACTAAATACATGATATTGTTAAACATTTGTTGAATTTTGCTGATTCTTGAACTAAGAAACACTATGGCAAATACTAACGCTTTAGCAGCTGTTCCACATTATATATATTTACAACGGTGTTTTACAATTTGTAGAAAATTTGTTCATGAAAAATACTCCCAAATGATTAGGGTTTAAAACAATAGATGCAAGCTTATAACTTTAGCAGATTTTTCGAAGAATCCGAACTCTGATAGTTGATATCTAAAACATTTTAATCATTGTTATTGAATGCTAGATGACATTGATATAATGAATATTTAGTTCAATTGTTGATTGATCAATGAAGCAAATACCGCCACACTCCTTCTACAGGATAAATATTGAAATCAGTTATACGAGACGTAACTTCGTTCTTAAATGAATGTTGGTACACTCTAGTCATACCTGATAAAATATTTTTCTTTTACGTGTATGCACCCACATAGATACCTAATCATGAAAAAGCATCCGTACACAGCATTGATGTATGCCCAATTCTACCCAAAAATTGTGTGTCACTATTAGACTGAAAATGCACCTTTTGTGACCCCCCTGTATCCATAAAAAGATTTTTTTAAAGTGTCTGTGTGTATGTGTATGTGTGGCGGGGGGGGGGGTCTCTCTCTTGTGTGTTTTAACATCATAACTCAAAAGCGAACATTCTAGTTACTACAAAACTTAATAATTATGTTTAGCATCTTCTAAAAATGCTACATGAATATTTACAATAAAATTCTACTACTCTAAATTACTGTTGATTTGGGAGATGTTCAATAAGTTTTGATTTTATCAACAAAAATGGATTTTATGAGATAATTCCGAATGAAATTTGTGTAATTGGTTGCACACCATAACAGATAAAACAAGGCTATACTACTTAAAAAGTATTAAAGGGCACAATTACTTCTGCGAAATAAAATAGTTTGTAGCGTTCACCAATTCCGACTTATACTTTATCATTGGGTTAAATTTTAAATAAGCGTTTTCTTTTCTCATGCTCATGCAAAGAGAACTGAACTTTAAAGCAATGATAAAGTGACGCACTCTTAAAACATTTCACTATGACCTTACGTATTTTCCTATTCCTATTGTACCACGGAAATATGTAAGAAAACCATTTCGGAAAATTTTTATTTTTGTTAACATGAAGTACATAGACCAATAACCCTTTGTGATACTAGTTCAATGAAAATGATTATTGAAAAGTAATATGAATGTAACACATCAAACATGTGAAGAAACAGCTATTTCAAGAATTAATAATTTGGCTATGGTGGTAAAAGATAATCAAATTAAAGTGACTATTTCATAATTGAGGCATTTGTTTGTTTTGTTTTGATCACTAAATCATTCTTTTGTTTAGTCAGTGTTGCCAACTTATTCTAATAAATCTCTGAACGATCAAAACTCAAAATGGAGGGCAGTTCAAGCTTGGTGATGCATCAAATGATATTCAAAATTAGGTACTACGTGTGCAATAAAAAATAGAACGAGTGTGTGAAATCAATTCAGTGATTTCTGTAATGAACGAGGATATTAAGTGTTACAAGATACTTCAATTGACGATATTGTTTCTAATCTAAAAGACTAGGTGATCAAAACTAGAAAAAGTAATACAGAATAATCCAAAGAGTACACCTTGAAATCGAATTTATAACAAGAGAAAATCGAAATACCTGCAATTCCTGGATTTCCGTTTCCTCAGTTGGCAGTACTGAATAAATCGAACTGTTTAATCGTAATGAATATATTTTATGTTATCTTTTTATAGAATTTAACATGTTCTGCTATAATATTTGCCATATAGTATTTAAATTCATATTTTAGTTATGAAATAGTCCAGAAAAAGAAGTGATGCGTTACGCTCATATGTCTTTCTCTACTCTTGTACTAACCATTCTTACAAACTGTATGTCTTCTTGAGAAAAACATTTGCAAAAGTTAGCTTATTGCATATTTCCCTGTAGGTGCAAGGGGAATATGGGAATACAGTAGGCTTAGGTCCGACGTCTTATGATGTTTCTTATAAAAATCGTTTTTGCTTAAGAGGAGGAGGCATCGGTGAAATTTGGACAAAAATGACGAAAAATGCGATTTTTCTTTTTTTGCCTTAAAATTATGTCTGTATCTTGTACTTTCAGAATCTGCCGTCGTTTACTCCTCATCGCCATTTAAAAGGCCGTTACGCCATGATTTAAATGCCCATGGCGTATGTATGTTGTCATATACTTAAAACTTTAAAGTCATTTTTCTCTGCTTTCTATTTTTTCACATTTTTCAATCTTCAAAATGCATCTTCTCATGCAGTTCTTAATAGATTTATTCTAAATTTTGCACACATGTTTTTAGATAGTTGCTTCATAAAACTTGGTATTTTAAATGCTCTAGATGGAGTAGTTTAATTGTTATCGAATTTTTATTTTGAAAATTATTAATAATTTGAAAAAAATGGACATTGAGGTATTCAATATTTTTTTTCTCCAAAAGTGTTTGATATAGCCAAATAAAAATACCAGGTTTTGTAGACATAATCCAGGGGAACATATGGCCCGAGTTTAGTTTACTTAGAACAAATAATATTTTATAAGAAGCGTTTGCTATACTATCCTAAAATTGCAGCAAATTTTTTTAACTATCTTACATAGAAAAGTGAAATTTGTAAAACCATCTAGTTATGCTTTGGCACACATACATACAAATTTTCACATCATTGTGACAAAAATTTTGGATTTTTGTCATTTTCACAGATGCCTCCACTTAAAATAAAATATAAGGGCAGTAAATAAGAGGCAAGGCTTTGAACAGTGGGTGTGTTTTGTTTCAGAACCATGTGAGAAGACGTTCTGTGCGTATGGAGCGAGTTGTGTGCAGACGCCCGAAGGCCGAGCGGAGTGCCAGTGTCCCGCCGAATGCCCCACCCTGTACACCCCTGTATGTGGTACAGATGGTGTCACTTACACTAACCACTGCATGATGAGGATGAAGGCATGTCACCAGGAGCAGAATACTCGCGTCCTGCACGCCGGAGAATGTGGTCAGTACAAATTAATTACTTCATTGTCAGCGAAATATTCAGCAATTCTAATTAACCCACTATCAAGGCTGATGTGTTAATTTATTACCAAATAGTCACAACTTGTGTTAATTTAAGTAATTAAACATAGGAAAAAGGGCCTATACACCAAATTTTGTTTTGAAAGAAGTGAATCCACAGATTTGATTTCACATTGCCCATTATGATTTAGTTGCCAAATACTAAACGCTTTCTATTTACAACTAATGTTAAGAGGCGACTAAAATAAATTGAAGTTTTAAAGACATTTATAATTGTGGAAAAGTTGGAGTAGATGGTGCTGCACTGGAAAGAATTCCAAGAAAATGGCTACCTCGCATTGCATTTTTTTTGGAGGGGCGGGGGGGGGGGGGGGAGTTAGTCACCGACCTACTCATGTGTTCATTTCCCCTAACTGCGTATAACCGTTGTTATTTTTAAGTCCAACTTACAAATGATTAGTTTCAAGTTTCTTAATATTGATATTTATCATTTGAAAGACTGATGTTTTGCATTCACTGGCTACGCAATGCTCTACTTTTCATACAAAATATTTTCTATTTTTCGTTAATCGAATTTAACTTTTATTACAGATAGCTTATTTATAAATTGGAATCAATAACAAGGAATGTTTCGAAAATACAAAAAGAATTTATTTGACATTTAAGGAGATCTAAATTTTTTGTGTAATGACTAAATGCTGTCTGGTATTTATTAATAATTACTCTAAAGTCATTCGGAAAGGAAATTAATTCACAAGGTATTGGCAGAAAATTCACATACACTTCAGGTGTCATGTAGAAATCTTAAACTTAGGTCAAGAATAAAAATTATTACAGATATTTGTGGGAAATGTGCATTTAAAGGAAAACGCTTGGAATTTGGTACTTGACCAAGCTATCGTTTTTGCATTTAGTATCCGGTCACAAATACTCTTTTAATTCAAGGGATCTCAAACATGTGTTTACAAAAGATTTAGTTCTTCTTCTTCCTTCACGGGTTAGGCTTAAGCCTGTTCCGGTCTCACATTTCCTGAAGAAGATTTAGTTCACCAAATAAAAATCTTATTCTTCTTACTGAACATATATAATAATTGCACATATATAATAAACTCCTTTATAATCATAATTTAAAAAATTTTCAACAGAAGGTACATGGAAACCACTTTTCAAGATTCAAATTTGTTTCTTTCTAAACTTAAGAGATAGTAACATAAATCTCTAAACGGAATGGCTCAAGTGGCAACGCCAGTGGACCGCATTCGGAAAGTCTCGGGTTCAAATCCGTGGAGCGACTAATCTGACCGCTGGATATCGCGTTGGACATTTAATACCACGAACCAAAGTTCCACATTAAGCCCTAAAGAAATACTAAAAATGAAAACTAGATGGTAATAGTGAGTTCTATGCCATCTATCCACAGGTAATGAAAGTAAATAGATTGGATGGCACCCTAATGCCATCTACCCGTGACAGTGGTGAAGGTACAGTTGACTGCTCCCTCTGTGGACTTGCGACGAAGTAAGATGGTATGGTATAGGATGGGACCTTGAAGGTCAACTGCCCGACACACACCGTCCTATGAGCATCTCCTTACAAATCTGTCGTAGTTAAAGTGATGTAAAAGAAATAGAAGCAAAAAGCAACAAATAATTACATCTATTACCACTACACCTTCATTGGTGATATTTGTAATTACATATTACAATGAAATCCCTGGAAATAATAATGTTTTCTTGAGCCTCAATTCCGTTTAGCAAAATTTGGCTGTTTACAAACAAATGAGCATTCTAGCGCCATGTTTAATACATCGAGTTGTTATGAGCAAAGGAAATTAAATCTGGAAAGCTTGAGATGCAAATTACAAACCAGAATGTGACAGTTTTAATCAACCACATTAAAGTTGTCCAGAACTTATTTGTTTAAAAATTGTTTCAAGGCTCCAAGGAAAAAAGAGCAACAACAATTTAAGGAAAGCTCCAGGTGTATGTCGTCTGTGAACAGCACACTTCAAAAACGAAAATTCGGTTAAATACTAAACTTCTACAACAAGGATGATACAAACAAATTCCAAGAAAAAGATTGCAACCACAAATTACTTTTTGCATAGGAAACTATTGCTTACACCTGCTTTATTCAAAAATGGTTTTAATGAGTTTGATTAAGTACCACTTGTAATGAGAATATTTTGCAGAAGAATGGGCAGAGAAAGCTATGTGAATATAACACATCAGATCTTTAATGGTATGACGTCATGTCTAATGCATGATAGCCTATATTACATTTCGAAGCTATTGTGAAATAGTCTTTGTAATGCGATGGTATTTTTAACGGCCAAACGTATTATTAAACATATTTGGATACACTTTTCAACAGTAACTATGACACTCGGTAGAGTGGACCCATTTTCCTTATACTGCCTAAGTTACTTTGGATTATGGCTCACGTACTTTGGGGAAAAAACTTAGTTAATAAAAAAACGCAATTAACGATGGCTTTAGCACAAAATTACGATGAAATAGGTCAAATAAAATGCAATTTTATGCCCTTACATCTAAATGTACATGATGATGATGAGCTTATTTCAATCTTTCATGCTCATATTTTTCTTTAACCCTAAAGCTTTTGAAGAACATGCTTTTCTTCAGGTTTAGTCCGCAGGGATAGTTTTGAAGTCTTATTCGCTCATTTATGATACATATTTAATATGAGAAAAATCGAAATTATTCTGTGTTGTTTTATGTCTTCATAAAACCTGAAGCAATACCTGTAAACTTCATCCAAACTGGTTATACTATGTAATTAAGTTTCTGTGTCTTGATTTAAAAAGGTTTGCACAATTTAATCGTTTAGTAAATACACATTATAGAACTGGAGTTTTGGGGAAATATTTCTCTTAGTAACTAGAATTCACACAAAATATGGTTCACTTTAAAACTGTCCCCTGGTTATCTGTGCGCCATAACCCAATCAATATATAAGATTTTACAGAAGAGTATCTCCTAAACGAACAGAAAAAAAAAATAAGTGCCAAGAATTCCAAACCTTATAGGAGCAAAGGACTTTCCAAATTTTGATATGGAGCATATTTTCATGGGACCGTTTATGGATCCCACGGGCCCAAACTCTCAATTTTCAATCAAACCATGGTAAGGTTTGTATATTTTGATTTCCCACAATAAACTAAGCAACTTTTATAAAAACATTTTTGTTTTCTAAAATAAATTATTGACCTGAAAATATCCAAAACATCTCCCGCATGAAACTCGGAGAGAAAATGAAGTATCAACTGAAAGAACATGGGTATTGACATGATATGCATTATTGGGCATCTAAAAGCCCCACATGGATGAGAACTGTGCCTTTTCAGCATCGATGGTCGCTAAATAATTGGTGTGGAATTCTTGATAACCTTGTCATCGGTCCTTACTTCTTTGAAGGCAGAGTTACTAGTGAATCATATTGCCATTTTTTTTAAACATGGGTTATCTCCCTTATTGGAAAGTGTCCTTCAGTGTGGGAAGAGAAATGTGGCATCAGCAGGATGGTGCACCATCACATTGTAGAAAATGATATGTCAACTTCTAAATGAGAAATGTGATGATAGGTGGATTGGACGGGCTGGACTTATCAACTGGCCTCCTCGTTCACCCGACTAAAAACCTTTGGACTATTTTTATGGGATACATAAAACAATGTCATGATTAAGACGCTTGCAACCAAAGAGAAATTTCGAAGACGTGTTGTTAACAGTTAGAGAAAACATTTCCAAAAGAATTGTCAAATAATTAGATTTTAATGGAGGCAACTTAATATAGTGATTTAAAGTAATTAGTTGAATAATTATTGACTTATTTCTTTTGCACTATTTTCTACTAATTTATAGGTACTTCAAATAAAACATCCTATAACAGCTCAACAATTCATTTTAGAAAAAAAATGTTTTAATAAAGGTCGCTTAGTTTATTGTGAGGAACCAGAATATAAAATAATTAACATGGTTCCATTTAAAATTCTGAGGTTGGGTCCCATGAAAATATTTTCCATGTCACAATTTGGAATGCCTGTTGCTCCTATAAGATTTGGAACTTTTGGCATTTTTTTCGCTTAAGATATATTCAATTGTAACACATTATATGGTGTACCCTGTAAATAAATGTTTTGTAAAATATCAGTCACTCCATCACCATTTAGAATGACATCACATTAAGCTATTACTCGAAGTTATTTATTCGTGTTATTTTCCTTCCGTCTGGTTCTGCATGATAAATAATTAAAGAAGCATTTTAATTATAGCTGTGCTGAAACACGAGAACAAAAGGGATTCAACAATGTAATATCAGCAGAAGCATCGCACTAAATACTCGTAAAGTATTTAAATGGCCTTTCCTGAAGAATTAATAGTAGCAACTGTATATGAACACAACAGCAGTTATTTTAAAGATAAAATCAAATTAACTACCATAAGTCAAAGTGCGCAATAATTTTACACTCGCATTTCAGTTCAAAGTTTAATCGGTCGATGTGCAATGAAATAATTATCTGGTAAAATGTTACGTAGTTGGAATGTACAACTGGTTATTTTTTCTGTAAAACTGTGGTTTTATCGATTTTTTCTAGACATACCACAATTGTATTCACTCCCAATTCTCGTTTATATTCAGGGATATGTGAAGAGTTTTGTGTTCAAAAGGTGACGTATGCTATGGCTGACATAAAATTTAATGGCGGGTGGCAGAGGAAACTGGTGAACACAACATCCAATCAGGGACTTGCCTGGCCTTGGGGTGGTGTCATAGGTAGTAATTGTAGCTACATAGTCAACATAGAATTAACAAATTATTTACTTGACTCCATTAGTAACTCCTTCCTTATCACTCAGATGATTATGATGACTAAGGGGCGAATCAGCGTGACCGGTTTCTGTGAGATTACTTTAGGTTGTACATGTTGAAGGAGAGAGGGTGAGTCCACATGTAAACAACGGGTGCGTGCCTGCAGTGTTCTGCAGTTGTATCAAAATAATGCTTATTCTATGCTATACGTGATGGCTGTTAATGTTTTTATTTCGTTATAGAACACTACCTTTTGCGTTGATGTAAAGTGAGTACTCAATAGTCTGTTTATATAATAGAATTATATAAATGTGTGTGAATTAACTGCTGGGTCGTAAAATATGAAAGAAATTCAACCTACTTTTAATTTGAATAACTTGTTTAATTAACTGCGCATTTTAAAGTTTTACATTCCTTCTGAGGATATATTATATTGTTCAGCATAGTATTAAAGGGGAAACAGGACAGTTACTTTTCCCCCTTCCTATTTACCCTTCGCTGGTGATGTAATAGATGCGAAAGTAAGGAAGAATGTTACGAGAACTCCTATTGTGATGGGACGTGGCGACGCCCGACACTGAATTTGTTATTTTGTTCCGCATTACCAATACAAGTCACCTTTAACCTGCACGGCCATCCTACTAAACCAAAGGGAGTGGAGGGAAAAATAGCAGAATGACCCGCTGTGTCACTTTTTAACACCTCTGGTGTGATACAAGTAACTCATTTGCTCACCTTTGTGGTGCGGATAGCAAGACTGCCTCACATTCAAAAAGTCGGGAGTTTAAATCTCGGTTAGAGTGACTTGCCCTATTAAGAATTCCTTTATTTTCTCACTCAAACCTCAGCACATGATCGAGTCAACAATAACGTTAACGCTGGTATAGCCCAACTCTAATATTTACACCGATTAGGGCATTATTCTTTGAGAAATTATTTCTCACACAATGGCTCGATTTAACCAAACATAACCTCAATCAGTGGTTCACTTTGTGTTTCATAGAATTTGTTTCACACCAACGTATTAGGGCTGGGTGTAATATGAAAATAACCTAGTAAACATTCTGAAGTAATGCTTAACATTTGCTAAATTAAAAATAATGAACAATTTACGATATTATCAGAATGTTAAACCATCCTGGGGGCTAATTTCGCACCAAAAACTGATGTTCACATTTGAACACTTTGTTACATCTATAGCAACTCTAAACTAGACATTCGCACTCCGTGCCGATGCTGTCACGTTGAGCTACCGTGACACGACACTCGAACTCATATCAACTTATATTCACCTGATTCAGGTCTCAAAATATGTTTACATTTTTCGAGCTTAAATTTAATCACATCATTTACGAGTCCTTTGGCACTCAATTGCATTTAGGGCACAATAACACAGGGTTACTGAAAACAGCTTAAAGGTATTGCTAGACATGAGAATGAGATGAAATATATTTGATACAAGTTCGGTTGTCCCGACACGGTAGCTCAGCGGTAGACCATCTGGACGGAAAACCAAGAGATTTGGTTCAAGTTCCAAAACTGTAATAGATTTTTTTTTAATGTAATAGTAATAGGCATTATTAATTTGAATACAAATATGACTTTTCGCTAAAATAAACGTAAAATAGATGGTACCATAAGATTTTCTAAAGAAAACTAGTATTTTGAAATGTTTAGAGTGATATTAGACACTTTTTTCTTATTTAATAGGAACTCTACACACTCAAGGCCAAACCAGTATGTTTTTAAGTTAATTTTTGTTTTGTTTTTATTTTTTGTTTCACAGATTCGCGTCAACGCACTCCAAAAAGACGTCATCACGGCTGAAAGGAGTCACAAAGCCGCTGATTCAGGACTACCAACCTTGTTTCACAATGAACCCTCAAGTTTATTATAAGTGCTTTGATTTACTAACAAATTAAGAATTTCTAACTTTTGCAACATTTAAGAGATATTATTACTCATAGCGTGCGAACATAAAATGTTAACAATGCTTACTGGTTTGGTCTTGCTTGATTTTTGTGTATGTTATTTAACGCAAAATATATGTGGATATAAATTTGGATATAAATTTTGTTTTATTTCTTTTAACGCCCCTCCTGTGTTTTAGATTACACTGCGTATTTGTAACTAACAAAACATTCCTCAGATACTAACACATATAGGGCCCTTATTTTAGTGTCACAATCCCCCGTAGTAAGATTATCATATTAGCAATTTTGATTCCTCAATGTTGATAAATACAGGATGCATTTTCTCTCTCTGTTCCGATATTAATTCAGATTACCCACTAAATCATCTAAATTCCAGTGATTGTTGATATTATTCTGGAGCAAGAAGTTTTATGGCTGACACAAAATTTTATGGCGGGTGGTTGAAAAGAACATCTCATCAGATACTTGCTACGCCTTGTGCTGTTGTATAGTTAAATACCTGTGAAATCACGCTGTAAAGCTGGTGATATAAATGTCATTTGCACCCACAAAATGTCTTTGCAGAACAGAAAAGAGAACAGTCAGCTGTCAGTCGCCTTTAAATTTTGTGTTAGAGTAGAATGGAATGTGCAAAGCCTAGTTGAAATCATAGGCCTTCCTTTATCTGCTGTAGTTCTCAGCGTTCCACTCTATATTGGGCGCGAAAGATCACTAAATTTTGCTCATAGGTCTCTCTGTCAGACCTGAGGTTATTTTACGTACGGTATATCTACGACACGGGACCACCGGCTTTACTTCCCTTTAGAAGGAAATCATACTAAGGATTTTTCTGTCCGAAAAAGGTTATCACCTGCATAATAATAATAATAATAATAATAATAATAATAATAATAATAATAATAATAATAATAATAATAATAATAATAATAATAATAATAATAATAATAATAATAATAATAATAATAATAATAATAATAATAATAATAATAATAATAATAATAATAATAATAATAATAATAATAATAATAATAATAATAATAATAATAATAATAATAATTAATAATATAGGTAATAATTACTTTCAGGTTACCAAAATTCCTGTTTTGCTACTATCCAAGGTTTGAAGGATACAGGTAGACCCTTTTCCAGATACCAAGCACGAGTTTGAATAGCTTGAGGACGGGAGATGTAGATTTAACGGCTCTCAACTACTTGGTCATCAGCGCCCTTAAAAAGCAGTTCATGACAAAAGCAATGATATAAGATAAACATATAAACTTTAATATAAAGTTACGAGTAAAAACGAATATAAATGTACAGAAATATACAAAACAGGGAGGTAAAAGCCAGTTTTAAATGTTCAAGTTTATGTCTACCTTCCCTAAAAACTTAAACAAGCCTTTCGAACGCTTGCTTATCGCCGGCCAAGAGCTCTGCAAGTCTGGCAGACAGTTGCAGAAAGTCTTGAAGGTGCGCTAGGGTAACACACTCTAGCAGAACGTGACGGAGGGATAAAATAGTATTGCACAGCGGAAAAAGAGCAGCAGAGTGCCGTTTAAAAAGGTAATTATGAGAAAAATTGCGGTGGCCAGTTTGGAACCGTGGCAATATGATTTCCTCGCGACGAGATATTCGAGAGTTGAACAGCTTGAGAAGGGATAATGACCCATCATTATCATCATCATGATTATTAGTATTTTGAATTATTATTGTTATTATTTGTTCAAGAGGTGCTATTTTTGTCCGCACCTCCGCTTCCGCGCCAGTCATAGAGAATAATATTTAGTTTATTTGGTTTTTTCTCCGTTTTTGTGCAGCGTTTTGATGATTCTATTAGCCATAATGAAGCACAAACTATCGACAAGCACTTGTAAACTCTGTTTTGCAAAATGATACGAGTGGAGGTAGAGGAAAAACCGCGAACATAACTTTTATTTCATTGTAGTGGAAGCTTTACCTAATTTGGTTCGTATTACTTGTTCCGCAGGCAATAAAGCGTTTGGTGCAATGAAGTGGTAAACCGTTATGGTAGTTCTATAAGTGGATATGCAAACTATGAAAAAGAAAAACAGAAAATAAAAATAATCCTATGTTGCATGTTCCTATACCATAATGCATGTTAGTGCATACAGCTTACATTGTTGTACTGGGAGTAGCAAAACTATGTGATCTGAAATGTGCAAATGTGTCAATTTCTCGAACTGAAGCTTTGTTGAAAATGCTGCGTACACCTACATACCAAACTGTTAAGCGAAAATAAGTACTGAATGGATACTTACAAAAAGTGGTAACCCTTAATGCCTAAAAGACGTATATCTGGTGGGTTATATTTAAGGCACTCCGGCACGTTCCTATCTTACTAAATTAAATTCCTGATTCAAGGCAATGTATCTATGAAAATTAAAAATCTACAGTTTTCTTTTGATTACTTTGAATTTTTTTTTTCCGTACTCTCAGAACATAAAATATAGTGTACACAAAATATCAATGTCCTATGCCAAACTATGTTTAAATTATTAATATATTTATTCATGATAAATCACTTTTTGATATGCTAATATGATATGACCCTTGGACCCTACAGTTTATTGTATCTCTCCTAAATTTTTAATTTGAGCTCAGTATACAGATATAAAGATATTGCCATACCTCCATTTCTTAGATTTAATTATTAATTTCAACTCAATTATTTCATTTTTTAACAAGTGCATGGCAAATGTTAATACTTTAATCTCTGAATCTCTCCTGAAAATTTCAAGCTTATAAGTTATAAACTAGGGTCCAAGGAGCATTTTGAATGGTGAAAGATGCTGGAAAAAAAGGGAATTGAGAAAAATAGATTTTAAAGTTTAACAATACACTTTTGTGCTTTAACTAACTCCAATCGACCTAAAACTCCCCAGAAACATACGTGGGACCCCTACAGCTTTCTTTATGGCGTCAGTAACAGTGTTTGAGAATTTTAAGTTTGCTTGGTTGTTTCTTATATTTCCTTTCGCCTTCGCATTCTTCACAAAATTTAGTAATTTATTGTTCTTACCTAACCTCTACTCTATGGACTTTCGCTAATTTATACACCAAATAATAATAACAAATAATAAAAGTGCAAAAAGTAAAAATGAAAATTTCGGCAATTTTCACCAAATTCCATAGGTACATTCCCTTAAAGTGTACTTTTCCTCATAATTTACTTAGAATAGAAGTATGAAATGTTATAAACTTGTTCTTAGGACACTTGCGAGCGGTTTAGCATGGCCTTTTCAAAATAAGTTAGATAGTATAATAATTAATAATCTTTTCTTCGGGTCGCATATGAATAACATTTTCAATAAATCTTTGTGATCATGTTTCACATTTTTAAATTTTTTGTGCCAATAATTCACACACAAAACGCGGTGCGTAGAGGCTGCTCCCTGGCGAGAGGTCACGCAGTTGCCAGTGGTCTAGTATTAGAGTATTAGCTTCATCCATCGGTGTGAATCATTGTTTTTATTTAGACCTACAAGTTTGACCTATCAGTACTACAACACTTACGGTTTTTGGTTTCCCCACATTGTTCTCTGTTTGAAAGTTCTATAGTCAGTCTTCGTATATTTAGGAACACAAATAGTGATCACACACAACTGGCATTTCACAATTATATTTACAACAGATGCCTCTAAACAATGAAAACAACATAGCAACATAAAATGAAGTCAGTAGAGACATCTACAAGCAGACTCGCTACCAGGTTAGCCACAATACGCTTCCTTTTCATGAATGGGCTAAACAAATATCTGTGGGTATCAAAATATAGATAGCCACGCCTACATAGTGATTTGTCATTAAACCCTATTAAATCCATTTAAAATGAGAAAACAAACATGGTGGCATACCATTGTAAAGACAAGATTTAAAAAAATAAGAATCCGCCAAAAGCAAACAAATGAAACTGTGAGTTTCATCCTTCCGGAGTGTGTTAAACAATAGACAAATTTTTAAAGAAATGGTGGCTATGTTATGCTTTTAAATTCCGTCCTCTTTGCATGGCCAACAGAAAAAAAAAAACTATCTGGTGTATTACATTCACACTATCGTTTACTTTAATATAGTTTCTGCAAGCTATTCTGATACAAAACTATTTTTCCCCTAACCACATACTTCATGTTAATTGAGATTGCACTTCACACAAATAATTTCATCACACTTTTCGTTAAAGTTACATGCGGGTTAGAGGAAACCGAATCGAGTCAGACGTTAAATCATATCGGTAGAAACAACTGAATAGCGACAGCGCTTAATAGAAATCTAATGAGTTGCATTCACATGTCTTGCTCTGCCCTCTTTTCTATAAACTGTAGTTATAAAAGAGGAAGAATCGGAAATGAAAAATCCAATGCTACATCCGGCATTTGAACCACAGGCCTTCCTGTTACCAGGCGGATGTCTCACCATGCGACTTGTGTTTTAAAAACACCAACAGTATGTTTGTTGGCATAAATAAATAATAATTGCTCTTATTATTCTAGCTACTTTTAGTTTATCCAGATAACTTTTAATTAGTATTTACATATTTCGTTGCAGGTTGCAGAAGAGTAAAGCAATAATCAGATTTTTGGAAAAGTGGATGTCTTTGCATAACCACAACAAGAAAATTTGCTTACACTCACATGACTTTACTACCCATCCTTAAACAATATGTGCTTACTCCTTTATCTATTCATGCTAATCAAGATAAAGTTTTGTTACATCTCGTAAAATGAGGGCACGGGAGCACAGTAGCCTTAAGCGATACTCAAATGTGTTAAGACTTGGTTGCTATGTGATGGCATTGACATTCAATTTTCTTTGCATGCCTTCCCACTTCAAAAAAGTATGACATGCAATGTTTAACTCGGGGGAGGGGGATGTTTTTTGACATAAACTGTGTGATTTAAGCTACACTTTTCGTGCATAACGTCTTAATAGTTATACAAAAGTTATTCAGAATGTTTATTGAGGATACTTTATCTTAGACTTACAGGATAATTAAAGTTTTAAAAATAAATTAAGCCAAACTGTTGAAAAATTGCAAAACAATTTTATTTGTATAAAAGGCTAGTCTAGTAACATGCATAAATAAAAACTAACGATAAAGAAAATAAAACAAGTGATAAAAGTCTAATAAAACATGACAATCATAGAACTATATATTGTTGCAAGTCAACTGAAAAATGAAATTCATTAAAATTTTACTAATTAAATAATATTTTCTATAACTTATAAATTCAGGTTAACATGCCTGTATATCTTGATGGGCTGTTAAGCGGACATAATCAATGTACGTATGCAAGATTAATATCCAACACAAAAGTTTAGCAATGAAGCCATTTTTGATGCACGAAAATGTCGCTAAAGCCAGTAAAATGGAAGAAAGCGCTCAAAAAATAATCTCTTGTTTTTACAAGCGTCTAGCTAGTGGATCTGGCTGACACAGGGTGGCGCTATCAGTGGGGCTCCTTGGAGGGGAAGTGAGTTACAGCTAGCGATAAGCTAATAGTTGGAAATATTTCATTGTGAGTGGGGGAGGAGAGGGTAATTTTCTTGCTGCTGCAACTAAGAGAGGGATTTTAAACGTTCATATTCAGAATCTGAAAACACCATCGTTAAGTCGTCACTATCGCGGTGTTACTGCCTCCTGGAAGGAAACTATTTCAGCAAATACACAGTTGAAGATGTTAAGGTGGTCCCGGGGACCCCGGTTCTATTCCCACCTAAGTAGGAAAGGTTTTCTTTGGCTAGAATCATTCCTTGCACATGATAAGTCGCGACATATTTCTGCTAATCATAAGAGACTGCGCAGGAATACAATTTCGCACTGTTTTCATTGGAACCTGAAGTAAGGCCGGGGAAGGTAGGTATAATGTTACTCTCTCTGCTACTTGTAACACTTTGGCTCGTTCCTAGATTCCACAATTACCTACCGCATCTAAATTACCCGTTATTAAGTCAACACAAGCCTCTTGGATAATTATATTCACATTTGCTAAGACTTCAAACTTCTGGAGAGATCATTTTATACCACTTTGGTATAATTTTCTCCTTTTAATTATTATAATATACCGTTAAAACCGCTCCTATTACCTTTTGTAAAATGTTTACTAAGAAATACACCTTTAAATGAACACATTTTTTTAAAAAATTGATGTGTTGTACTCACATGACTTTCTCTACTCCTATACTAACCATTCTTACGAACTCTTATTCCTTTATCTCCTTCGTGTTATTTGAGATAAACTTTCGCACTTATTTTCTTGTAGGTACAAGGGAAATACGGGAATACAGTAGGCTTTGAGGATAGTGAAATCTCTTAAAGCTTTCAAATTCCATTCTCTTTGCGCGATTAAGATGTAAAAAAATGAATCACAATCTTCTATTTGACGAAACCTTAAGTTTTCTAACTCACACAAATAACAATATCTCCGAAATGGTTCACTCTGCAAAAACATTTATTGGAACATAAATTGTGTGCTTTAGCAAGATCTACAATTTTTGTATAGTAAGATTTGGTCTTTCTCTTACGACTTACCAGTTATGAAAAAGCCATCCAGAGTAAACGGACTACATGGGCTATAGCCACAAAATTCAAAATAGGTATTTAATTTGTCACAAAAATGCCTCAACCAAAAGGCATTTTAATCAAAATTATTAATGCCGTTTTCGAAAAATTTTCAATGTAAAGGGTAGTTTAGGGTGAAGGAATTTTCTTTAAAATCTTCGTGTCATATCCTTAAAAGATCTTAAAATTTAATATTAACTTTGGTTTTAATCGACTTTTCGTTTTTGAGTTACGCTATACACAGACAGACACACACACATCTTTTTCTAAAAATGCTTTTTTTGTATTCAGAGGGTCTCGAAGCATATATTTCCGGTGAAATCTGGACATAGAATTTTTGTACTTCCGCTACCTACTTACTATATGCAGTACAGGAAGTAAAAATAACTGTTTTATTATTTGAAGAAAAAGTTTATTTTTTGAGCTAGCTGGCGTAATTTCTCTCTTACGTTAAAGGCTGCACCGCAAATTTTCGTTGGCGTATTACGGGCAAACTATATCCGAAATTTGACTCTGCTAAGGAAATTCATTTTAAGTAGCATTTTAATAGCTGAATAACGCCTAAGCTATTGAGAGACCATTCATTGGTAAAGTAAAATAAACATTTTAGAACAGTAAAATTTCTGCAACTGTAATTAAAGCATTTCAAATAAAATCATTATTTGCTTTGCTTTGTATAGCATGTTGCTATGAAGTTTATTCCTTTTAAACGTAACACTGTCGTGATTCGAAAGCCGCAAATTATAAATATACATGCAAATGGTCCTTTTAATTAAACAGCTGAATGACGGGTTGCAATTTCTCGTGTAGCACGCACGTAATTACTAGAAACAAAACCATTTTTGTTCCGTTTTCTGTTCTCGAGAGCATAGCTTTGCAGAAGCTGAACGGATTCTAATAAAATTTAATGCGCAGGCGCACAAGCCACGCACTGTGAATAATAAACCAGTGTCGCAGCATGGTAAATGCATTTATCCTTTAATATTTTACTTGCCTCATAGCGGGATATGTAGTGGACATTAATATTTACATTACGACGTGACACAATTCCGTTCTTCCGCTGTTTTTTCTGCTACTGTTCGTGGTTCAGATCCGGAGATGTTGACGTAGATATTAATTATGTGCTATCGCCACTTGAATCTGCCCACAACGGTACATAAATTATGAATATGCGCTACCGATTGAACCCCATTAGGTAGTACTATAAACCAGGACCCGACCCATATATTATGTGTATGTATGTATACACACCCGGAACACCTGGATTTTACTCCGATACAGCTTTGTTTAGGATGGGCAATAACTCAGGCGATAAGCACTAAAACATAAATCGGCAATAACTATCAACACCTGTAATTAATCTCACCTCTATGCACTGGTGTGTTTAGCTTAGCCTATGTTTATCTCAGCACTCCATCTTGTTTAAACAAACCAAAGAGTTGGTACTCTTGCTTTAAAAGAGATCAATGTGCTGAATGTTCACCAGCTGATGGTCTTAGGGGACAAAGGAGAGAGGAAGAGATTCCACGATAGTGTAACCCGAGTCTTGTAAACTTTCTAGATAACGCTGTTTAGCTGCTGTTTAGGCTGCCAGCTTACCTCCAATGTTATTTCCGCTGTTTGCTTACTAATATGCTAATATCCCTTAACTTCAGTTAAAAATTGGACGAGTTACTAGCATTATTTCGGAAGTAAAGGATAAAGGAGTGTAAAAGTAGATAAATCCCCACCTAGGAGTGTTGTAAAATCGTGTAAAACATATTTTTACAGGCTGATTGATACAACAAACCTGAAATGTTTCTAAAATGGACGCATTTTGGGTTTTATTGGGCCAAACTGTCGTTTGTTTGCCCCCATACACATGTGATTTCAACCCCACAGAACTAGCTTGGGCCAAGGTAAAAGAATAGTTAAAGAAATGTAAAAGGAATTGCTGGATGGATATCACTTGTGACGTAACAGGCTGCCAGGGTATTTGAAAAATATAGAAAAGGTAGAAAATGATCAGTGGGAGAAGGACGGAATAGTCGAAAATACTCCATGAGACCGTTTCCGTGGCGCAGTTGGTAGCGGGCTTCCTTCTGGCGCGGAGGACCTGCGTTCGATCCCCGGGATTTTTCCCCCGCTGACACGGGGTGCACTCAGCCTCGTTAGGTCTAATTGATGGAGAAGTAGTGCCTCCAGGTCTCGAAGGCCGCATAACTGGCCGGGAGGGCTCGGGGCACTGACCACGCCCCACCCTCCAATACTGCACTCCACCAATGACGCATGTAGTAGGCAGAGGTGGGGGACGCAGCGGCTGAGTGTTTTGATCTAGCGTGAATACACATTCCAAGGTTGGTACTACTATAGTAATCGCGACCAAAATTAGGTGGCCAGCTCCAGTTCGTACCAAAACCACGAATTTCAAATTCGTTACATAGTGAACGTCTCTTAGATGATTTGACTGTCGCTTGAACCTACTGCTCGTCTCTGTAGCGTAATGGTTAGCGTGTCTGTCACACATTCAAGAGATCGCGAGTTCGAATCTTGCTTAGGGTAAGTTATCCGGATAAGGCTTTTTACCGAAGTTTCCCCTTATCTTGAGAATCACAGTATCTACACGGAAGTATGCAACAAAATAATTTCTGTTACTGTCTATCTCAATTAATATGAAAGAGATCATTGTTTTATCTATATATGTATTCCTTTCACAAAAAGGTGATAGGTTTATTGATTGGTTTCCAGTAATCTAGAGTTATTTCATCGTCAGAAATAGGACAGACCGATGTCAATAGTTCTCACGCGAAAATCTAGGCTTTAGTAACGAATTATGAAGGACTTAGTCTTACTGATTGAAATATGTAAAGATATTGGGATTCATTTGAATATTAAGGAAGGCATATAGAGGACTAGAAAAGCGCTGGAGTAAGCAATTCAGATGACGTGGAGAATGAAGTTCAATCTCCGTGAATGACGACGAAGAGAAAAAGGAGTTGTTTGATGTTGAGGGATGGATGGATGGATGATAATATCAGTTTAGCTGTCAGAAAGGGCGTCAAAATGAAGGCGAGACCTCGAATTTGCCAGGCTCACGTCAGCAGTTTTCTCTCGCGGATGGATATATTTGCTGAAGGGGAACACGGCATTATAAATCATGCTGCACGTTCGGAATGGAGAAAGAAAGTCCCTCAGGTGTGTTGGGGATTTCCCTGCCACACAAACGTTTTCCCTTCCGCACCCTTGACCAAGATTTCACGGGCTTTTACCGTCCCAATACTACATCTTCTTTTTCTTCATAAAGCTTTCTGCTACATTTTCCTTCAAAAGGAAATGTGTATGATATAAGAAAAGACTCCTGTGGTATAAATGAAGGTTTCAGGACGTGCTGGGAAATTCAAATCGGGCTGCTTGTTGTTGAAAGGGAAACCCCTACATAACACGATAGCATCGTCCTGCCAACCTTCCGTCGCAAAAGATCCCTGAGATAACCAGCCGGCCGAGCTGAATAGAAGGTGGTAGTTGGCGGGATATCTGTCCTATATAGGGATTGTCACAAGTAGGGTCATGGGTATAAATTTGTTGTCCTGCGCCGGGGTAAAGTATCACGGAAATGCTCTCAAGTTTGAGATAAACCGTACTAAATATCTTTCAGTAGACTAGCAAGCAGCTTCATACCCAAATGTTGTGTGTGAAAGATCAGTATAGGCTTGTGGTCGAGCGGTCAGTCTGAACTTAAGGGATATTTCATAGATTCAAACCTTTTAGACTGCAATGCTAGCTGAAGTTCGCGGGAACTAACCATCGCTTTATAACTTTACTAGTTTGTTAGATATAACCCTTTAGTGTAAGTTTAAGAACCTATTGGTGTTTTATCTTCATTAATAACATGCCTCAAGCTATAGAAGCTAGTAAGTGCTGTGGTTTATGCCAACATTGAATAATTATTAAACTGTTTAACATTTTTACTTTCTCTACTGGTAAGTGTGTGTGTGTGTGTGTGTGTCCGTCTGTCAGTCTGTGGACAGCATAACTCAAAAACGAAACGTCGGTTAAAAGCCAAACTTGGTATTTAAGCTTAATGTCTTTCAAGGATGCGACATGAAGATTTTGAAGAAAATAGTCCCACCCTACACTACCCTTTACATGGAAGATTTTTCGAAAATTTTGATTTTCTTGAAAATGGCTCTAACGATTTTGATTAAAATGTCATATGTTTGAGATATTTTGATGACAAATGAAATGTATATCTTGAATTTTCTGGCTATAGCTCCTGTAGTCGTATTTACCTTGGACGACTTTTGCATAACTGGTAAACCGTTAGAGATAGACCAAATTATACTCTACAAAAAATGTAGATCTTGCTGAAATACACAATTTATGTCTCAATAAATTTTCTTGTAGGGTGAACCATTTCGGAGATATTCCTTGTTATGTGTGTGAGTTTCGGAAAACTTAGAACCTTAGCGAAATGTATAGTATTTTTAACCCCTTCCACTCTGCTACGTACCGCTTAGCTACCAGGCCACGCCTGCGCTGTTATCTATCTGTAAGGTAAAAAAATACGTCAAAGCCGTGGAAACAAGCACTTTTGAGTTTCTAGTAAAAAATAAAGCTTTGTGTTTGCTCTATACCAAAATAAATAGTACATAAATTAACCACAAAACCAGTTCGCCATGTTTATATTCGGTTCATAAATGTTAAAAAATAACCGTAAAAGACAGGTGACCTGCATTTGGTGATGTGGTGTGTGGAGAGAATAAATACTCGATTGCATTCCTGTCACCCCTCTTCCCCATGCCTGCGACAGACGTTCGCTCAGCAGGAATTTCGGGAGAAATTGTGTATAAAATGAACAAATAAATTATACATTCTGTAGAAACCTGGTACTTTTATTTCGCAATTACCATTTTCCGCTTAAATCACTTATTGACTGAGATATTAAACGTTGAAGTGTAGAGTATACGGTCAGGATAGACTGCAGCCATACTTCATTCTTAGTGGGCTACAACTCCGAAAAAAATAGGAGCTGGTGATTGATCTGGTGAACGTATCGGAATGTTTTTATTTTAGAATTCAATCATTACGAATATAACAGCTGCAAAACTTGAAATTTGGGCATTTTGACTGTTGGAGAAACTGCACTGGAAATAATGACAATGGGAATAATTGGGAAATATGTCCCCCAGCGATAGGCTGGGTGTTTACAAAAGCACGCAGATGTTTTCACAGACACAGACCAAGTATTCAGTTAGTAACAATGGTATCATGGTTAGAATGCAACCCATGTAGGCAGGGTAATGGGTATCCGCATTTGCTCCAAACAATCTGTCTTCAATGTAGGTCACACGAACAGACGCTATCGATAGCCCTTGTATCGTTCCAAAGAGTAGAAAAGGAAAATTGAAACAGGTGCATCAATCACGGCTTCACGGGAGGGGGAAGGGCGCCGAGAGATCGACTTGCAACACCCCACCCATTTAAACCACTTTGTGTAGTGCTGCCATAGGAATACTAATGTCCCGTACTGTACAGCGTGACTGGAATCCGCTATACTATAAAGTACCGGCCCGTTTCATCACACGAGCGGCGCCTGTGCGGAATATGTTACGATTATGTTCACTAGTTCCTTTATGTCGGTCATCAGCCCCGCCATTCAGAACAACGTCCTTGCAATTAAGAACCGTGAACATGCACGAACAAGGTACTAACTGTACCCATACAACTGAAATTCAGGTAGCTACGTTCCTGCGATGACGGAAACAAGACTGAGGAACAGTTCAATTCAACATCTCTATTTATATTTAGAAATCGAATTTGGAGTTTAATGTGAAGGATCTGTAATATTCAATATTCTCCCCTCTCAAACTTTCTCCTTAGAAGTTGCCTGTTGTTACTTTCCCATAGCCATTTTCATTAAAATATAATATGTTTCGATGTTCTCTTCTCTATGAATATATTATCTATTTGTATAATTTACACACATAAGTAATACAAAAACTTCACTATGCTCACGCTTTATTAAGTAACATGCTTTTGACATTAACCATTTCCAACATATTCGATATTATTTGTTGGAATTGTGCAATACGAATGTTCTTAAGAGTTTCTATAATTAAACAGTGACAAACAGATAAAAGTAGATTACTGACAGCGGAAGTGAGATTTCTAAGTACAGATTTAGGAGTCACTATAAGAAACAGAATAAAACATTTGAAGGGGTTAAAATCTAAGGGGAAAACTTGATGAGCGTCCACTAACAAAATGCATAATGTCTATGTCTGAGAAGCTTTAATGGTATAATAGACAGAACATCATAATAAAAAGGTAAACACAACAACTAAATAAATAAGTTAGCATGTTTTCCATCTAATTCAAACTATAATTTCTTATTTTACTTTTATTAACAGGAATATAGAGAAAAGTCTGACACAGTTTTAACTCTATAATGCGTATTGTTATATTCATCTCTAGCTACTAAACCTCAATAAAGAATAATTTATTTAGTCTGTGTGTGTGTCTAAATTTGTATCACTGGATCGTTTTCAGAAAAAAAACAAAAGCCTGTACTACCCCTCTTTTCCCCTTATTGCTGTGTCACCAAGCAACCACGCTCTGTAATAATTAAGGTGAAGAGCACGCCAAAAAATCCCAACAAAGGATACAAAATTCATTGAAGATTATCTTTAGCGTTCTTGTACAACATTGTCTGTCAGCTGACTACTTGTAAGTGATAAGCAACCTGAAAACATACTACTTTTAATAAATGAAAGTGTAAGTTCGCAAATGAAGCAAATATTGATGTAATATTGTTCGTTACAATGTCCTCAATTATGAATCAAAACATTTGCAGTTACATCCCTAACGGCCTGTAGAGGAAGAAGGGGCGTATTTGTGTTACTTCCTATAGTGGACACGTGTTTCATGAGGGAAGTATAGCACGCACTGCAGAGAGACAGATAGACAGACAGACTGCGGTAGAGTTATACAAGTTCTGCTGGTAGTTATGGTTATAACCTCAGCAGAATTCCAGTGACCCACTAGCCAGTATTATATCACATTCCTGCAGCAAATGAACGAGCTGTCAAGTCCCAGTATGCCTACTAAACCTTCATCGTATCTCACTTTGTCTTGTGTTCTAGAACATCATCTACTATATCAAACTTTTTCATTTGTAGACAGAGGCGCATTGATCACCCAACTCAAATACCTATGTCTTTGGAAAGTATCTGTCCGCAGTTGTTGGAGCAATTACAATCTGAATTATGACTTCAGCGGAGATAAAACAATGAACATTGGCAAAACATTATAACTACTGGAATGTCCTCTAATACGCCATACAAGGTGTAAAATGTGCGCTGACTTTTAGGGCAACTTCTTCACGTTAAACTGAAAGATAACTTCCTTTACTATTTGCTAAGTTATAAGAATTATAAACAAAGGTAAAATGTTTTTATGGTACAAATACTGTTACAAGTTGATCTCAAAAGAAGCCGGATTGTCGGATACGTAACAATTAAATATGAATTCCTTTATTGTTATTAAAACAAAACACCAGTGAGAATGACTCAATGAATAAAACATGTGAAATCTGCACATTCTGCCAACTCTCTCGTTTGGCAATGGTATTACCCATTTCTACGTGGACATTTGTTGTAGTTGGGGAAATCCGAGTGACTGTTACACATGATATTTTTATTTTGCATATAAACATGATGCATGGAACGGTAGCGTGGCACACAAAGCAGGTGCATTACCCGTTATTCAAACGTAACAGGTGCAGTGACGTACACAATGGCGTCATCACTTTTCAAAAATTACCTACCCTAGGTATATGTAACACAGCTGTAACGAGATGCAAATGTTCACTGTTTCTTTTTACAACAATGTGGTATAATTACCAAAGTAAATTAAGGTTTAAAACATAAAACTGCGCTTCTATGTATATCTATTGAGCTTTCTAGCGACAACCTAGAACAAAAGAAAGGATAATACTATTTCACATAATTATGTGCTATTTTCTCTACTGCATAAACCAAAGTGCTTATTTAAAAAAAAAATCTTATGTGTTGTACTTCCATACTCTTGTTAAAACCACTCTTACAAAGTCATATTCCTATATTTTGTTGTCATTTATATAGGCAAAGCAATATAAGCACCTACACAATTTTCTTTATGGAAATAATAAGAATATGTTTAACTAAAACTCAACAGTGGAACTTTGTAATATCTGTTCTACCCGACTCGCTTAAAGACGGTGACGTTCTGATCGTTTTTCTTCCCCTTCGCATCTCTGACATTGTAGTTCCTTTACCAGTTCCATTTTCGATCACTGTCTCCCATCCCTTCTGCTCTAAAAAGGATATCTATTCATATTCCTTCTCAACCAAGGAGAAGTAAAAGAAAGGGGGAACTTGGCGTCTCATTTTTAAAATCTTTTTATCTTAATTTTCCTGAGTGCTTTCAAAGATTTCAGTGCAAGCTTCCTCCATCCTCAATTTTTTTTGCTCGCTTCGTTTTTGTCGACTTTACTGATTTGTTCCAGTGCAAAGATTTTCGTAAATCTTCAACAAGGGCAAAAGAAGAAACATTCTATTTCTAGTATATCTTCCCTTTATTTAATTCTTTTTGGTTTTATTTTGGTATTGATTGACAGAGATGAACAGATATTACATAAAAAGCAAATAGGGGAATCACTGCTAATTGTATAAAATGAAACATTTCTAGTCTTTCCGGTTGTATAATAAAATACCTGAAATAGGAATAGTTTGTTGGAGAATGGGTAGAAAAAATCACATGAATGTGATGTATCACATTTGTGTAGGCTTTCATCGTGGTTAGAACGGTGTGACTTTTTACGTGCTTGGTAATGAAATATGTGACTGTTAAACATGGAATTTTCCATTGATTCTTTATCCTCTACCTAGAATTATATTGAGGAAACAATGGTTCACAGCCGCCTATGTGGGCTGAATTTGAAATGAAGCCCATTATTATACAGTCCAAACACAGTACCGGATGGTGGTTCCGTTATCGAAGGCTGGACCGCTGGGTGCTGCCACATATCGATCGATCGATCGATTGACAGCAGCGCTAAACGTCACTGCCTTACGTTCCATCAATCACGTCAACAGAACCATCCCTCGGAACGATTAAGTCCACAGTCTCCTGCATCTTAAACTGTTTATAAGTGCCCAGTTGTGAAAAAAACTCTGATGTCACACAGAAGTCTTGAGATAAAACTCACTACTAGGGATTCAAAAGATCTTGGTGTTTCTTTTTACTTTCTCTATTAGTAAGTAGAAGTAATGTATTCCACCCAAGAATTCGATGTCTATTTTTCACCGGAAATTTATGCTTTGAGGCGTCCTGAATCCAAAAGAAACATTTGTAGAAAAAGGTCCGTGCGCGCGCGCGCGCGCGCGTGTGTGTGTGTGTGTGTGTGTGTGTGTCAATCTATGGACAGCATAACTCAAAAACGAAAACTCGGTTAAAAACCAAACTTGTCTTTCAAAGATGCGACACTTAAGATTTTGAAGACAATTGACCCACCCTAAACTACCCTTTACATGGACAATTTTCATTGTCTGGAAAATGGGTCTAACGATTTTAATTAAAATACCATATGTTTAGGATATTTTTATGACAAATGAAATGTATATTTTGAATTTTTGGCTATAGCCCATGAAGTCCTGTTTACTCTGGATGACTTTTGCATAACTGGTGACGGAAACGTTCCTCTCCATCGAAGACGTCATCTTTAAGACCTATAAGATCTCGTGTTTGGTGTCCGGACTAGCTCTAGCAAGAGGTCCTAATCTACAGGGTATGCGTGAGTTATGGTAGGAATGGAACCAAACGAAGAATTAACCAACATTTAACTTTATTTGCAAATTTCCAGATTTGTAGAGAACTGCCGACGATATTTAAATAGAATGTAACTTTGCAACTTCAACTACAACATTATAACACTTTAACTTTGTCAACCTTTAGCAACCGCCGAATTATGTATACGCGCTAGCTTACGTATAAATCAGAAACTGCACAACTGCACGTGTACTCTCGGCTCGATTGAAGACGAGTGTGTGTTGCGTTGCATTTGTTTTGCGTGAGCAACACGAAGGAAGCGATTTTCATTGGCTAACTTTAGAGCATGTCATGGTAAGATAGGAATCAGCCCGCGGAATCACTATGGCTTCGTACAAACATCAATTGTAACCTTATCACTCATTTAAATCTGCCTAGGCTTCCATTCTTGAGACTAACATATTCAGCTTTATTACGTCTTCCCCTTAACTATTGACTAGAATCTCCTTTTGTTTCTTTCTATCATCAAATATATATCACTGGTAAACCGTAAGAGATAGACAAAATCTTACTATATAAAAAATTTAGATCTCGCTAAAACACACAATTTATGTCAGATAATCTTTTTTGTAGACTGTACCACTTAGGAGATATTCATTGTTGTATGTGTCACTTTCAGAAAACTTAAAACTTTCGCCAAATGCAACATCGTTATCCATTTTGTATATGTTAGCCGTGCAAAGACAACGGAGTTTAAAAACTTTAAAAGATTTAACTATCGCTCAAAGCCTAGTGTATTCTCTTATTTCCCTTGCATCTTCAAGGAAATACACAGTAATATTATTCCTGCAGATGTTTATCTCAACTTAAGAATGGTTAGTACAAGAGTAGAGAAATTCATGTGACTGTAAGACATCAGATTTTTTGTATTTAGGAGGCCTCAAAACATATATTTTCGACATGGTAATTTTGGGTCCAATACAGTATTTCCCCCAGTAGTAGAGTAAGTAACAAGCAATGTGGTAAGGCTAGATGGTATTCGTGCAAATTCTGGTAAGTACAGCTCTTACCCGTTGGTCAGAAGCGCCTCTTAAAAGGCTCTTGCACGTTGCTTCATTAAGATTCAACGTGCTGGTGTATCCACACATCATCAGCTCTACAATATGGCAACCATCTCTTCTGCATACTTATTCCTCTTTACACACACAGCAAAATAATAAAAACGTACCTGCAGCTTTCCTCCACAAACTTGAATATTAATGAACCAACTCTCCAAATGGAAAAATACTTGAGGTGTCTTTTTATCCACTTCTTGTCCATACTGTCATGGTAAAAAGTTGAATTTCTTGCATTCACTGCTTGTAAACTAACTTAAGCTAACCTAACCTAACTCCATGTTTTGTCCATTGCACTGCGACGCCGAGCTGCATGACTTTGTATTTGGAAGCAGTAAGAGGAGTAAATCGACCTTTGCATTGTTAAACGGCTTTATTTCAAGTTATAACTACACTGCTATGCATCCACAAAGAAATTTAAGACGTATAAACAAAATATAAACTGTAATAAACAATAAAGTAAGCATCAGATGGATTCTAGAACATTCCAAAGTACAACTGTGACATTTCCATTCTTAATTTAATTCCTGTACGTATGCTACATCATTGGAAGCCATAAAAGCTTCCAAATTCCGTATAATATCTGCTATGGGTGTTTTAAACTATTAAAAAGACATAGAAACCTGATATTTTAGTTTTATTTCTACATTTTATTTGCTTCTTTCGAGAAAACAGTTGCTTTAAAATGTATGTTGAAGCCACATTGCCAATATACGAGTACTAAATGCCCTAGGGTGAGCATATTTGTTTCTAGGAGCAATGTCAAGGTTCTTGTAAAATAAAATTTAAAAAATATAAAAAGATGTCATTTGCGAAGCTTTTAAAATCCGTAAATTCATACAGTAACATTTCTATTAGTTCAACAAAAAGATTCGTCCATAGTTTGATACAAATACGATGGCATTCACGACAAGTGAAGGGGTGTGTCGGTAGGTACAAAGTCAGTGACGCGCAGGGAGAGCGTGTTGGCTCAGGAGCCGACATTTGGACATGCCTGACTTAAATCTTAACTAGATCTTTACTTTTATTTATTGATTCCATGATCTGCACGTTATTGAGTTTGAATTTTGACGTCAAAAGTCGCTAACAACGTGGATTTGCGAGTTTGGTGGCGAACTGGGGTTCTAGGTGAGCCTATAATGGACCTGCCATGCTCAATATCTAATCCCTTTGTGTTTTGAAACTTTTCCTCATCCTCCAATAATGTTCTTCTTCTTCAATATGCTATGCCGGTGCCCCACGAGTGTAGAAAAAAGTACATACCAATTTAGGAAGTGATCAACAAAATCTTTTTAAAAAATCTAATGTGTTGCACTCACATTCTACCCGTTCTTCAAGAAATATTCTTAGGAAAACCTACTCTTCTATCTATTTCGTGTTAATCTAGCTAAACATTATTAGTATTTCCTGGCAAGTACTCGCACAATGAAATATGGGAATACAGTAGGCTTAAGTGATAGTCACATATTAAAGCAGGTCGTTGTAATGGTTTTGAAATTATGTTATCTTTTGGAGGAAAAAATAGCTTCCCATTTAAGAAAAGTATTAAAAAATTGCTTCCCATTTAATAAAAGTATTAAAAAATTCACGCTAATAACAACAATATCTCGTAAATAGTCAACTACACAAAAAGAAAAAAATATTGGAAATAAATTGTGTGCATTAACGACCATTTTTTATGCAGTAAGATGTGGTCTATCTCTTACGTTTTACGGTTATACAAGACTCGTGCAAAACGTAGACGACTTTAGAAGCTGTTCCCAGGAAATTCAATACATACATTGCATTAGTCATGAAAAATCTTAAGATATAGTGATTTAATAAAAATCTTGCATCTTTGGGAAACACTGTATGTAATTTACTTTTATTTTTTAATTACGTTGTTCGGAGAAAGACACACACACACACACACACACACACACACACACACACACACACACACACACACACACACACACACACACACAGCTACTATCTCTTATATTTGGGGAGTTTCAAACAATGTATTTCTGGTGAAATGTCGATATCGAATTTTTGGTGACTACAACACGTTTTTACGTTTGAGAAATAGTTTTACAAAGTTTTATATGGATTAATATCAAACAGATAGAAGAGCAAGCATCTGTAAGAATGTGTAAACAAAGTAATATGAATGTAGATTATAGTTTTAGAAACGTTGTTCAGTATAGATTTTCCTTAAAGCTCTCTTAACTACTGTGCCAGTAGACGTGTCCCATACTGATAACAGTGAAATGGCACTATATTGTACGATTTTCATTGTTTCTGAGTATGGCAGCACACTTGGGATGCAATTAAACGTAATAATGCATGGATGTAGTCAGTTGGCCAGATTGCATTGTGGCACCAAAAGGCTGACAAGAACAGCGAACGCTCGCCAGAAAAAAAGAGGAGCGAGTGGCGTCGGCGGTGGTGGCATATAACGCCACTGATATGTTGACACTGTGATGAATAGCACGTTCTCAATAACACGGAAAGAACAATACGCCGCGCACGTAGCCGTTCTTTCGTATTGGCAGAACGTGAGCCATCCACGAGCTAATACAAATGGAATGGCATTACTGGTTTTTCATACCGAACGTAAAGAGCGAACCTATTACATGAGTAAATAGACGAGGCAGGCTCGTGTGTCGAGGGGCAATTTGTAACACAGGCCACTGATCCTTGCTTCTGTGACGGCTTCTACAAGGCACACCTAAGTTTATACTGAAATTTGTCAGAACAACATTCTAATTATCATAATAAAAATATGCGCTACATTCTCATTAATTTTTCTGCAAGTACTATTTACTGGTCTTCTTCATTATTGATGAGTTTTGCATAAGTAGTAAAATGAATAATAAAACCGATATTTGAACTCAGGATCTTCCACTCTATTTGCGGCTACTCTAACCACTGAACTACCAAACATGCCGATACGAAAAAATTTAAGCTAAATATTTTTTTATGTACACAACCCATTTCCGAGATATTTCTTGTTATTGCTTGGAATTTTCAGATGCTTATACTTTCACAAATAGGACATTTTTTCTGTTCATTCAAAGAGAGCGGAATTTTAATGCCATTGCAGAGCGATCAGTCCTTAAAGCATTTGTCTTTTTCTTAAACCTACCGTATTCTACTATTCCCATTGTACCTGTAAAGAAATACGTAATAAAACCATTTCTACAAATGTTAATTTCAATTAGAATGATGCAGATAGGAGAATAAACGTTTGTACAAGCGTGAGAAAGTAATATGATATTTAAAATATATATTAACAAATTATTACATGTGTGTTACAACCTAACTTATAATAATTTAGACATTTATACTTAGATTTAGCAGTATAATAAACATTTGATTGTGCCGCCATATTACTCCATTTGTATACAGTTACTACTAACGACATCTAGCGATAGCTTCCCCAATTTACTACTACTGAAAAGGCATGAAATGAGTTTCCCAAATACGTTTTATCAAAGGTGCAACTATAAAACAGGCGCTCAGTGAAAGTAAATATAGGCTTGTTGAATATAATTGAAGTTGATGAAATATTGATACGGTTACTGGTATTTCTCAGCGTATTGATTATAAGGTTATGTGTTTCTGATTAACGTTTAAATAAAAACTTCAGTGTTTTAATATTTTGAACTTCCGCGAGGTTATAGTTATGGTATTTAACTGATAGATGGCTGTGATTGGGAAAAATTATATGTTCATAACACTGGCTACTTGATTTATGTATTGGTCATTTGAATATATGTTGGAGTTTGTAGTTTTTCCTTTACATTTCATTACACAATTTCAGTCAGTATTAATCAATGACCCTATCTTAATTAGGATATTGTGTTTTTGTTTGTTTTTGTGTGTGTATGCGTGTGTGTTCACTCCATATTGCAAATCAACAGTGCTTTTGACAATAATCTAAACACACAGAAATTGCCACTGCCTTTAAAATGTTCAATGGGTTTTCCGAACATTTTTATGAATTATTTTATAAATCATAATAGTTATTTCAAGGGGCTACTTGCATGGTTAGCTTATGTGGTTAAGTTTATAAAAAGTATTTCATCCAGCTGAAAAATAATAAAATTTTCTGTGTGAATTCATGTTTCTTTTTCTCAAAGTATGAGCAGAGCGAGTAGAAGTGCGATCACTGCTGTAGTTCATGTGTTCCGCCGCACAGATGGCAGCGCAGCTGCTAGTGCGGTACAATGCTAACACAAACACTAGCGTTTAGCAGGAGATTCATTTTTTTAATTGTTGTTTAACGACTCTGTCAATTGCCGGGATCACATCAGCGTCGCCGGTGAGCCGGAATTTTGTGCCCTCAGGAGTTCTTTTACATGCCAGTAAATCTACTGACATGGGGCTGTCATTTTTAAGCACACTTAAAAACCATCGGTCTGGGCCGGATTTGAACCCGCGACCTTGGAACTAGTAGGTCAGTGTCTAACCAACTGAGTCACCCAGAACGACAGGAGATTCACCGGAAAAGTAGCAAAGCAGAAGAATAGTGTCGTTTAACAATCACTAACTCACGCATACACATTCGGACAGCCATTCAGAGAAATCCAAGACAATAACGTTACCTGCAAAATGCAAAATGGCATTAAAGGAATAAAGTAAAATATAATTTTCTGTGAATGAAAAGTTAACGTTGCTGCAAGAATAGTATAAGCTACTTGTATTTTGTTCTACAGATAAAAATGTACTCACCAATGTTGAAATCAGCTGTTAGTAACTTTCGACAATTTCCGAGATGATTTTTCGGCCTTTGATGATTGTAATTCCTTTCTTATTTCCTTGGTGCGGAAAAAGAAGCGACACTTCATGTAATGCAGAATTAGTTTGGGGACAAGATCCAGTAAATGTTTCTCAGAGCACCCAATTCCAGAAGCAACACGAATTTGGTTAACACTGTCACAACAATCGAAAAATATATCGCCCCACAAGTTACTTTCATTTGAAAGTTGCTCTGCGAAAACCCTCTCTACTTGCGAAAGAATGCCATATACAGATTTAGAGGAGTAAATAAGGCATAAATTATCTTACCAGTTTTGTTGTCTTTAATTGTAGTTAAAAGTGATACGGAGGGGAAATCTGCATACCTGTCATGGAGTAAATTAACACATGCTTTGAACAATGTGTACTATATACCCACTCAAGTGATATACCAGACATCCATATCTTTCTGAGTAATTTCAGGTACATTGTTTTCCCATTCTGGTATATCAGGTTCCTCAATCTCAATTTCGTCCTTAACTTTGCTCTCTATATTTCCTGTAATCTCACTATTATGGCTCACTATTTCCTTTGCTAATAACTTCATTTGGTTAACGAGTGATGTTAAAGGCAGCTCTTGCCTATACTCACAATTACCTTCAGATGATATTGCTAATTTGGTTGGAACATAATTGACTGTAACATATGCAACTGGAGAAAATCCACTGTAGATGGATGATGGTCGGAATATATCTCATACCTTTCTTTTTAGTTGCCTTTGATCTTTTCAAAATTGTATCAACAACAATTTTTTTTTGTTTTTCAGTTAGGTATTTTGTTCTATCACATCCATCGATATTGCTACTACTTCCATTTACTTTCCTTTCAAGTACTTGAATCTTTGCATTGGCTACTCCCAATTGGCATTTTAGTCTAATTATATTACGCTGTTGTTGCTTTAATATTTTCTTTAGTAGGCCTACTTTATTACTAAAATGTCTACTGGTATCCCCTGCGAGGGGAAGATTAACAGTCGTATTTTGAAGGCCTTCTGCATGATTCCCACTGTCTTCTAAATTGGTATTTCTTCCAACCCCTTTTGATAGTCGCTGTGAAGGAGGTTTACGGGAGTCTATTGGCCGTGATAAGTTTTTAGGAAGATTAGGAAAACGATGTAGAACTGCATGAGGCATTAACTTCCACCTTTGCCTTGCAATCTCAATATTTTCTCCATTAATTATAAATTTGTGTACCTTTATCAAAAGTTCTTATGAAAAATGTGAATCACACACGTAAATATTAGAAGAAAGGCACTTGTCCTTTCTTGGTATGGCCCTCTCTCATTTAGAAAACAGTAGTTTATCTTTTGGAGGTGTAAAGAAATGTTTACCCTTAGATTTGTCATATCCAGATCTACAACCAGGCATGAAACGCATAGGCATGTCGATTATTTCATAAATTCACAGTTTCATAAAAATTAACCACAATTCATCGCACTGTAACAAACACAGCAAGGATACACAACAATACTCCAATGCAATGCCCAGCGAAAAGCGCTGTAAATAGCCACACTAAGGCCTTTGCTGCCACCTGACGAAGGCGCCAGGTAGCTCTTGTATATGATCATATGGAAGAGCAATGGAGTGATCACACTTTTTCTTTCTATTCGCTCTGGTATGAGTGTTGGAGAGCTGAAATGTTCGATACATTTATACAACACAGTAGAACATTTTGAACTACAATAATAATTTTATAATATATATTTTTTATATTAAGGAAGCAAAGGTTTGCAAATTTTACACATTCTTACTTTCTTGACTTTGCAAATATTTGTTTAAGTTATAATAATGTGATATACATAACTATATCATTAAGGTTCATAGATAGCTGAGTTTACTTAAAATAGGCATGCAAAAGTGTGATTTCATATTCAACGTAGTTTCAAAGAAAAATTACACGAATTTATGTTTTAAGAGTAAGTTATGTTATTTTTCTACAAGATTAAATAATTTTATAGGCTCAATAATTATATTATAATATAAGCTATGAATGAAAATAACCACTTGAAATAACTGCCGTGGACTTTAAGGGCAGTGATAATTTATAACAGCAAGGTGTAATTTTTGTCCCCTAGGAGGTGTGTGTGTGTGTGCGTGCGTGCGTGCGTGCGCGCGCGCGTGTGTGTGTGTGTGTGTGTTTACTCAATATCGTAACTCAAAAGTGCTTTTGACAAATTCCACGTGAGAATCACCTTCTATCTAAGCCGGCATTGCCTACTTGAACCAGGCAGCAGGGAAAACATGGAATCGATCTTAAAACAGAAGACAAGCACAAGGTGGGTGTCGACTCGGAAAAGAAGAAAAGGGTCCGATACAAAGTCTTTTTCTTGTCACGGGAAATTGGGTTTCGGCAGGCCGTTTCAGATGAATAGGTTGGACCCAGTTGGGCGTAGAGAAAAGTCAGTACATTCATTTCTTCTCCTTTGTTCTCCAGGGTTTCCTTTTATTTGATTCATTAGGCGAAGGACATGTGCTTGACAGTCCAACAACGGGCATAAAATTGCTCGGCCTTCATAGCGCTGTTCAAACAAATTGAAACAAATTCTTTAAACAAGAAGAGAGTGAAATCGTCTGATGGACAAAGGCTGACGGCTTCTGTCGCTCTGGACACTTCAAACTTTATAGTACATAAAGAAGAAAACGTTCCATTTTCGACACACAACCGAATTACTGCACCTTTATCTAATTTAAGGGAACAAAGCAGTTTGAACAACAGAAATTACCACTGCTCTTAAAGTTTTCAATAGTTTTTCCTGCAATATTTATGAATTATTTTATAAATCATGACAATTATTTGAAGTAGTTATTAGCATTGATATCTTGTGTGGCTGAGGCACTACACTTGTAGAGAGATTTAGTAAATTAGTAAATGTAAATGTATGAAAATCTATGTTCAGATTTTAAAATACTTATAATAATTCTCTATTTTGAACAGGTTTATCACTGTTGGTCTAGTGGGGACTAACATTTACCAGCCGAGGTTTGTGCTCATAAAATTTCAGAAAGGCTATTTTATCACGGCGGGCGGGATATCGCCGTCATTTATTATGATTCGTGTTGCTTTTTGAGCCCCGGGATTGCTTCCGCCTCATTCAGGAACATGCAAACGTGACATTTGGGCTGTAGGTATGGACGGCCAAATCTCGGCTAGAGCTACCGTATTAACGATGATGGACATGCAGCTTCGTTAAAATAACCTTGCTGCTATTATTTCTACCTCGCCCCGCCCCGCACCGCGCAGCCCCGCGCACCATATAAGCTTTCCAACTCTAATTTCACATGTCCCGTTCAATTTGTTCCGGATCTTAAAAAAATACTAAGTTGTTATATTACAATGACTTTCTTTATGTAATGTCGTTACTTTCCCAAGTATTGTATTTGACCCAAAAATTCGATCGCGATCTCACCAGAAATAAGCCCTGAAAAAGCTCCTGTCTATGTGCCTGAATCTGAACAGCAACTCAAAAACGAAAATTCCGTTCAAAACCAAAGTTGACTCGTATCTAAACGATGCGACAGGAGAATTCTGAACGAAATTTCTCCACCCTCAACTTCCCTTTATCTGGAAAACTTTTCAAAATTTTGATTATTTCAGAAATGACTAACGATTTTAATTAAAATGCCGTATGTTTAATATATCTTCTGCCAAATGAAATGTTTATTTTATTTATTTATGTTTTATTTTTTTTTTTTTTATTTTTTTTTTATTTTTATTTTTTGGCTCTAGGTCATGCAGTACTATTTACTCTTGATGACTTTTGTATAACTGGTAAACCGTAAGAGATAACTAAATCTTGCTAAACAAAATTATAGAAATGGTTAAAACTTACATATAATGCATTTCTTTGTTGAGTGAACCGTTCCGGATATTTTGCATGTTATTTGTTTGAATTTCCCAACAGTTATACAATTCTGAATGGAAGGTCGTTATTCATTTTTTTCTGTTCGCCTTGAAAAGAGAACGGAATTTCAAAGCTTTATATAGCGACCAGCTTTAAAAGATTTCACTGTGGCTCAAAGACTGCTGTATTCCCAAGAAAATTACCAACATGAAGAAGATAGAGGAATAGTTAGTACAAGAGTAGAGAAAGTTATGTGAGTGCAACACAGATTTGTATACTGTATTTTATACTACTATTGCAAAAACCTATTTTTCTAGTCACTTCAAATTAACTAAAATAAAAAGTTGAATAAATAGGTTTATTACATATGGTGCGTGGCTTAAACCATATTTGGAAAGAGGTTATGAACACAGATACTGTGCCGTAGAGAGAGAGTCAAAAGAGACCATACGACAAACAGGGAGAAAATCTGAGGGTAGGTAAAGAAACTATGTGGGATAACGAAACGTATATTTTGAAACTGAATATCAAACAGAGAAGCGGAAAATCAACTCCATTTTCCTCTATAGTGCATGGTCGAAACTTCGATCGCCAATATGCAGCAATTCGTTTGTCGTTTACATCTTCAGATAGCATAGACCACTGATCCGCAAAGTGGCACTCGCGATTGCAGCCCCTGTGCAAATTGAGGGCAGGAAGGTTGACGTAGTAGCCATGGAACTGCCCCCTCCCTTATCACATACCAGACAATCGACTGAACACAACAATCAGTTAAGTACTGTGCATTACCGCAATAATGGCCATAATGACAGTATCTAAACTAGTAAGAAACCCAAGAAAACGTGTGTATGCCCATAATTAAGAATGGGAGGAACAGTTTTTCCTTACATCTTGCGGGAAAAAATGCTTAAAAGTTTTACAGCAATGCAAACGTTATTATCACTAAAATTCGTAGGTTACTAAATGTAATGCAAATAATAATAATAATAATAATAATAATAATAATAATAATAATAATAATAATAATAATAATAATAATAGTGCCAAGATCTAATTGGCGTAGAATATTTTAAAAAATCTACCAATTTTAGAGTATGCACGCCTCAGAATCTTTGCTATCAATACCTATTGAAACCAACTATATAAGTATGTGAACATTTTTTTTTTCCAAACTAAAAACAATGAAATCAAATTAAAGACCTCACATTTCTATTGAACAATTTCTAAAAACGTTATAGAGTTCCTATTTTGCGGAGCTCTGGCATAGAGCTTCAAAAGATCAGTTATATCTTTTCTATTTGTGGCTAAAATGAGTTGTGTATCCACATTAAGTAATTGGATTCTAGCGTGTATTTGGAATAATCATATGGAATGCGCTTGCCAATGTTGGCTACCTGTAGAGCGGAAGCCAGGAATGTTGACAGCAAAAGCTACCTATGTAATAGTACCCGGAAAACTTAAGAGTAGCTGACTATGAGTTTTCGAGACTGGCATAGTTTGGACTTTGTCATCGAAGGCGTGAACGCATACAAAGCAGCGAAGTGCATTAGTAAACAAAAATTTTCCTATGGTGATGCCACCTCTACACATCTCCCGATCGATCAATTTGATATTGCGCGTGTTTATTCCTCATATTTCAATCTATTATGAGGAGACATCTTAGCACTCGTACACCTAACTAATACACTTACTCGTGATATATCTGCCCACATTTTAAGAGCTGTTTCAACCTGGTACACAAATATGGTTTTCTAATTATAGTAAATGGTTGACACTTAACATTCGTTATGCATTTTCTAGTTAAAGCAGTTCTCTCATTCATTTATACGTATGTATGTCACTCAGAGTCCTCTGGTAGCAGTCCTTTTGAAACAAGGTAGTTAAAAGTTTCGCCTAGAGATAGCAGTGGAAGACAATGGTGTGGTTCGTGAATGAGTCAACGGTGCTGCAGAGATTGCGATGGTATTCCCATGGTAGCGCGAGGGAACTAACTCCGCCCCGGCTTCTAAGAGGGAGATTTAGGTTTTCCAAAGTTAATCTCATTCTGTATGGATCCAGGAGTGTTGCGGCTGGAGGAGTGTTTGGTTTGTCTGGTCCCATACCTCCCCACTCTTGGGGCCCAGTCAGAGATAATAATTCAGCGCCTGTACTCTCTGGTCTCGGTAACAAAGGCATGTGCCAGCACTTCCTCAGAGTTAAATGTTTACTTCAGCGGTTCCTTTCACTAATACCTGACAGCAGTTAATGACGTGCTCTTTGGCTTTGTGCCACTTCACGTTAGCGAGATGATACGTCACAATGACGTAAAAAAAACATGAGGGAAACTTTGGGGTTAGAAGCTTCAGCATTGTATGCATACGACCTTTTCGCATAACGTTATTCCTTTAGTGATGTACCAAAACACGTGACAAGTTTTCTGGCTGTTTTCAAAGCCTTTTTGTTATAAATGCTTATAGTGTATTGTGATAAAAGTGCAATAAGTGAATTTAGTAAAATGCAAATGTATCAAGAAGGCCTTCATAGCTTCCCCTCTTTCCCTCTCTCATGCTACTGGCTAGAGATAGCTATAACCAATCATACGGCAGCACGAAAGAGAAGTATTGATTATTTCTGATGACTCACTAAATCGTCACTCATTAAGCTACAACCTTCACATTACATCAGAAGCTACACCAGGCCAGATTATTGGTCTATAACAAGCTAGTGACAGTTCTACAAATTTCGGATACTGCAAATTCACAGGAGCGTAATAAAATTTCAGAGAAATTACCAAATTTAGAATAATATTCCATATACAGAACATTCGTGCTGGGAGCACTTATTAGGAAGTTTTCGTGTGGAATTTTTGGAAGATATCGGACTTTTCCCATATTTGGCATTTATGCGACTTTCGGTTTATAAGTTATGCTGTTCACACACACACACACACACACACACACACACACACACACACACACATTAAGACGATAGACAATGCAGCGTTAATTTTACCCCGGCTTTCTTGATTTTCAGCATTTTTTCACCATTTTTTCACCATTTCGACTGTACGTGCCATAGTTTTTAAATTAAATGCTTGGAATGTTCCGAACACCTTAAGACAACAAAAATTTACAAATTTCTTTATTATCAACAAGTTTTTGTTTTCTCTTGGTCATGCAAACAGAGCATAATTTTAAAGCCATCACCTAGTGACCAGTTTATTCCCTTATTCTCATTATTTATGTAGTAAAAGCATTTCAAAAAGGATTTGCCTTATTTAACATTGACTAGATAGAAGAAAAATCTTTAGTAAGAATTGTTTTTGAAGAATGGGTAGAGTAAAAGTATACGAGTGTAAATGTTTTACTTTCCCCACTACTGTAATAGCCAAGGGAAATATATTTCACTCAAAAACCCCATACCGAGTTTTCACTAGGGACTCAATTCAAAAAAGGCATTTTTAGAAAAAGGTCTGCATGTGTTTGTCTGGAAGCGACAACAAGATTTAGAAAAAAGGAACAAAGAAACAAAGGAAGAGAAAGAGAAAAGAAAGAAGGGAAGAAGAGAGAAAGTAAGGGGAGGGAAGGAAGGGAGGGGAGGAAATGAAGAAAGAACAGAAATTTCCTCACCGGAGACTACCATATACAAATTTTGATCTACGCAGAAATGGCTCATAAAAGTTTTTTTTTAAGATAATTTCATGACACATGAAATTTATATCTTGAATTTTCTGACGATAGCCTCAGAAGTCTATGTTGTTTACAGAAATTTTCGTTTTGTTGGACTGTAATTTAAGTTTAAGGAGAATTTACTTTAAGTTGTCTTCATTCTGGATAACTTTCGCATACCTGCTAATCCGTAAGGAATAGACAAAATCTTACTGTACAAAAATCCCTTTTCATATATTTGAATTTCTCATTATTTATATTTTTTTCAAATGGGACGTCGTTATCCGTTTTTATTATGTCCTGGGTATGTAAAGATAACGGAATTTCAAACCCATCACATAGCGATCAGCTCTTAAAAATGTTACAAAGCCTACTATATTGTCATCGACCCTTTGAATATACAAGAAAATTAGTAATAAGATAATTTCTGTAAATGTTTATCTCGACTATCATGAAGCAGAGAGAGGAATAAGTGTTTGTAAGAGTAGTTCGTATAAGAGTAGAGAAAGTAATGTGAGTGCAACACATCAAAAGTTTTTTAATGAAGTTCAAAATTCGCATTTAAAATGATTTTTGTATTGTTGGTTGGAATGCAGAATGGGTAAACAAAAGACAAACTAAAGTGGAGTTGTTACAGTGCTGCCAACATAGGAGTAATGGTGAATTTTCCCTAAGAGATGGTTTTTCCGTCGCATTGCTTTCTCGCCTCTCAGAAATGAGCCCTATTTCTCAGGTGAGCAGAGAACCGTCTCTATACACGTATGTCATTCAGCGAAATAATATCATGTGACTGCAGTGACAAAGATTGTACTATTGCAGCGTGAGCAGAATTTCACTTCGCCAAATCGAACATGTCTGAAAGACGTATTCGCGTCTCGCGTACGGAATTAGTCCGTGGCAGCCACATCTGGAAGAAAATAGGGTTTCTCTCGGGGAGCAGAAGTAATAACAACTCCAAGTTTGGTTGTTTTCTCCCTAGTTCTGTTTCTTATTAATATTCTTGCCTGCCGAGCCAGCAAGCCAGCCACGGCTCGACTTTGAAGCCCCGTATTGACATAACGACGCGAATGAGAACCTACATAGAATTAGAAAAGAATGGCGGAAGCGTGGCTTGGATTCATAAGGGACTTTCTTTCTTTCTTTCTTCTATGGCAAAGTTTCAACATACCACCTTTGCATTAAAATCTGAATACTCTACTGTTCGAATGTCATATATTTAAATAAGCTACTCTACACATCTTACAAGTAACTACTGTTATATTCGTACATTCTTGTGGAATTACGCATCCAATTTGGAACAAAAGCCATTTATTTTCCCAAAATGTGGCTATTCTTTTTTGGGTAAAACTGTAGGAGACCGTCGTCACGTGGTTCACTGACAGTTCTATTATGTCACTGACCTACAACGGAAGAAGATGGCGCTGCAAGGCAGAAATATCTGTTGCCAACTTAACATTGTACAACTCGCTAAAACCACCAACCACGCATCACAAAATGCCAAAACAATGTACTATTATTTATTAATATTGTTGTTGTTAATACTACATAATCTGTAATAACATTACTGTATTACACAACCTCAATATTATTAATTACTTCATTATTATTGTTGCACTATTGCGTAATACTGCGTAATATGTAATAAAATTATTGTATTATACAACCTCGACATTGTTGTTGTTGTTGTTGTTAGTACTGCGTAATCTGTAATAAAATTACCGTACTATACAATCTCAAATAAGGATTGTTGTACCTTTGATAAGTGTAGTCATCTGTGAAAATGCGCAACAAGTTCAAGTTTATTATTTATTTATGCCAACAAACTTACTATTGGTATTTTTAAACACAAACCGTGTGTGGGCAATGTTTGAGAGGTAGTACTAGAACTTAACAATTCAATACCACAGCTGGGATTTGAACGACAGACCCTCCGCTTACTAGGCGGGTGCTCTGAGAGCATCTCTTCTCGGTTTACCACCTTATCTTGTGCCTGTTGTGGTAATTTTCATTTTTATATGCTTCGATGAGCCACAATATCTCTTCCTCAGTCCAATTTTTCATTTTCAAACGTATGTAGAATACAGATTAAAACCACAACCGCACCGCACAAGAACTTAAGTCACATCACTTGATTACAAAACAATAACTCTAAATAACAACAACAAATAACGTTAACAAGTTGGTTGGCAACATTCACATACTTCCGCTGATTTCAATTTTCCAGCGTTGGCAATACATACGTCACCAACGAGTTAAAGGAAATGAACCTCATAACAACAATGCTTCAGTCATAAACAACTGCCTATCGACCACGTTAGGACGGGCTCCTACAGGATAATCCTTTTTTGTTCGCAATGTTTCTATGAAGCACATATTAGATGGAATGTAATAATTTCCCTTACACCCTGTATATGGATAACAGATTAATTAATTGTACTTATCTTAGTGATATTCATTAAGCCTGAGTAACGTTAAAATGGTGCAGCCACACGATATAAGCAACTTGTGTCTTTTTATTTGTAAACATAAGAAAATCAACTTATCCAAAGAGTTCACTATACTCTATGGAGGTCAAACTATGCAACTCAAGTTTCTATTTGCTTTTCTTTGCCCGTTAAAGATTATCACAAAGCATTAAAGCCAACGCCTCTGATTTAAGAAACTATAAAAGTGAAATATTATTTCTCACGGAGCATTGCATGAATCCTTGTCATAAAATTACGGTGAAGCAAAAAGAAAGAATATTTTAGTGGAGTTTCAAAAAGAAAATAACAAGCTTCAGCGCACGCGAAATCGGTTAATTCTTACATTTTATCTCTCGTGATTCTTTTCATCTAAATGATATATCTTTCTGCTTAGCAGTTGAATTAACTTTTTACTACGGAGAAGCGATAGTTTCACTAATAATTTGTTTCCATATTGTTTTATTTTGCTTATTTTGTAAGAGTAAAAATTTGAGTACTGCTTTCATATAATGTAACTAAGCTCATATTGCTTAATCTTAAATATATCTAAATACTCTTGATGTGTTACACTCACATGATTTTCTCTACTCTTGTACTAACCATTCTTACGAACTCTTATACCTTTATCTTCTTTGTGTTAGTTGAGATAAACATTTGTACAAATTATCTTATTGCTTATTTCCTTGTAGGTGCAAGGGGAATATCAGAATACAGTAAGCTTTCTGCGATCGTCAAATCTTTTAAAGCTTTGAAATTCCGTTCTCTTTGCGCGCTTGACATATAAAAAAATGAACAACGATGTTCCATTTCACGAAAGTTTCAACTTTTCCGAAACTGACACAAATAACAAGGAATATCTCCGAAATGGTTCACTCTGCAAAAATATTTATTTAGGCATAAATTGTGTGCTTTGGCGAGATCTACATTTTTGTAGAGTAAGATTTAGTCTATCTGTTACGGTTTACGAGTTACTCAAAAGTCATCGGCAGTAAACACGACTAGATGGGCTATAGCCAGAAAATTCTAAATATATTTCATTTGCCACAAAAATATCTTAACCATATGACATTTTAATAAAAATCGTTGTAGCGATTTTCAAGTAAATCAAAATTTTCGTAAAATTTTTCATGTAAAGTGTAGTTTAGGGTGGAGCAATTTTCCTCAAATCTTGTGTTGCATCCTTTACAGATTTTATTTTCAAGCTCGTGGCTTTAGCTACTGTTAGTGTTATATAGAAAAGCAAGTTTCTATACCACTGTTCTATACCTAGGATACCAAATTAAACAGATGCAGTGTATCCACTCGCAGAGCACACAAGTTGGAATAAATAAATATGACAAATGAAATGAGAACGGTTTGGCAAGCCCCACATGAGAGTTTAGCATCTGCGTTTACCAACCACCCATATTAAATATGCTTTAGGTCATGGTATTGTGAAGGTAAATAATGCTATGTATTCCAGAATTTATGTTCTCCTGTTTTTGAGGTTATGTCGACGTATTCTATGTATGTATTTACTACCACAAATTGCATGGGACTTTTCCTTCCTCTCTGTTCCCACTGCTCTATTTCTCTCCTATTTTAATGAGTTTTTCTAACGCTTACTTAAGCTAGAAAAAGTTATAATTTCATTTTCCATTGCCTGCTCTGCAAGGGTTTGCGAGTTTGATTCTCGGCCTATTCCCCACCCTCCCTAGGGCCTGGGAGTGTGAATGGTTGTATAAATTTGATGTAATAAATTGAGAAAAAAACCAAATTAATAGAAACCCAAAAATTAAAACCACCATTGTTATTGATAAATTATTCCAACAGGTGAAAAACCGCTGGTATGGACTTCGATATTAAAGGTGACATATAACTGGAACATTAAAAAGCCAAAAAAAAAGAAGAAGAAAAACTTCCAAGGCAAGAAAGCTATGAAAAAGTTAAAGTCAGAGAGGAGAAAAGCCTGAATGGAACCCGGGACCTCCCGAACGTAAGCTTAACAAGTCAACGTGCCCAATAATGTAATACCCCCACATCTCAATAACGAATTCTTGAGCTGAATTCATTATTTACTGTACCTTAGGTAAGCAGTAAATTTATCATTTTGACTTTATAAGCTACAAATTGCAATTTATCTTCGTGGTTGTAATTATGGCTTGGCTCGTATGCCATGCATAATTTTATGCCGTTCCACTGATAAAAGCCAACACAGGAGGGCACTGTCTACGCTGCACTTTGCCCTTCGCTTCTACATAAAATATATGGTCTGGCATAGTAGTAGTAAAAACTTTAATCCTGACTCTTGTGTGTACCATCTACCCGGAAGTGGGTACTCCGCGAGATTGCCATCACTTATAAATGAACACCTCAAACGGAATATAAAAACACGTTTAGCTGTAGACTGAGCAGCTGCTTGTAAAGAGTAGATTCTTGTCTGGTATTTATCTTTTGCAAATCTCAAGTTTAATTTCTTACCGTCAATGCCTCGCTCAGAAGGTTTTATAATCTCTGCCTGCATAGAGATCTTTATCACGTGTTACTTGTAGCTTGCCTGTAACATAAGTAATACTGAGAAACTTTGAAAGGCTATTAGCAGTTCATTAAATAAGCGCACTGCAAAATATACTTACATAACCTATTTTAAAACACTGCACTGGTTTTATAACTTGTAACGTTACGTACTCGAAGTTCAATGTGCTGATGGACAGCTCCTAAAATATATCTTTAGTTGCCTTACTACAGATTTTTACATTCGTATTTCAATGTAACCAAAAATGGCAAGGTTATATCTTGCAAAAACCGTGCTTCAAGTTTCTATCGTGGTAACAATCGCTTGTGACGAAAACAAGGAAAGGAGAAACGAAAAAAAAAATGACGATTCCAATTAAAGTAATATAAGTATAGTAGGTATTGTATTCCACCCAAAAATTCGATGTGGAGATTTCACCGGTAATATGTTTTGAGATCCTCTGAACCCTAAAACAGCATTTTTAGTAGAAGGACCGTGTGTGTATGTCAGTTTGTGGGCACCATAAGTCAAAAACGAAAAGCCAGCTAAAAAGAAAAGTTGGTACTATATTTAAAAGATGCGACACGAAGATTTTTAAGAAAATTGTAAAGGTTAGTTTGTTTTGGAATCCTTGAAATATATTTTGTAAACGTAAACACCAAGTTTGGGTTTTAACCGTCTTTACGTTTTCGAGTTATGCTACACGGACCTTTTTGGCGGACCAAAGCTTTTTCTTGGGGGGGGGGGAGGGGTGGGGGGGATTCAGCATCCTCAAAATACACATTTGCGGTGAAATTCCAACATCGAAATTTTGGGTCTAATACAATATCTCACGTATTTACTGCAGCAGTAGAGAAATAAAAAGTCACTACATAAAAGTATGCTTAAATAAATGGTAATGTAAAAGAGTTTTGAAGAGTATGTTGTTTTTACATTGTGTGTAGCATGAAAGGGCGCACATCGAGCGACCGACCGACCGACCGACCGACCGACCTAAACGGTGAGTAACATACAATGTTATGAATATGACCACTGCAATGACGTTAGGAGGCGCGCGCTCGCTAGAACACAATGCCATTGTTGAACGCTTTGTTTGCCTATGCGACATATTCCTCTGTGCAGTGAAAGGGGCGGACCAGTGAGTGCCTGAAGAAAATCGCAAACAAGCGTTTTTCAAACGACGACTGACGAAGCCCCTTTGATTCAAGTGGGAGGGGATGTATGTCAGCAGAACGACGACAATGGCACTCAGATCCGATGTTCACATTGTATGCCTCGAGGTAAAGTACCTATCCGCATTCATTTGAACAAAATCAAACGAGTTGGGACCATGACCGTGGTTCAACAAGTATAAACACTGAAAAATAAATTCGAATTTGTTACTCTCCCATTCACAGCAGAATTACAATTTTACTTTCTCTCAAATTTGGCATCCAACTACCAAAATTCACAATTTAGAAGCGCTTTAAAATTGCAAAATTAAAAATGCACGTTCTGGTTTAGATGTATTCATTTTAAATTCAGAATTTTACTTTGATATACTATATACTATATATCGTTGTGCCCGTAGCTCAGTTGGTGTGTGTGTGTGTGTCTGTGTGTGTGTGTGTCTGTGTGTGTGTGTGTGTGTGTGTGTGTGTGTGTGTGTGTGTGTGTGTCATCTAATGTATAAAACCAAAAGAAAAAACGCTGTGCAGGATTAAAACATTAAATCGTTTATTAAATCTTCAGAACAAAACTGATGTGTTACTTTCACATGACTATCTACCCATTCTCCTTTATATTTCATACATATTTCACAAACTTTTCAAGCTTTCTTTACTGTCTACTTTGAGATAAACATACGCTGATATAGTTGAATTATATATTTCATTGCAAAGGATATAGCAGGTAGAAGTGATAGTTTAGTTTTTAATATGCTGACATAGAAATTGCATACTCTATGCATCATGAAAAACAGCTCAATGACGACAGCGTATGAAGAAATAAGAATCTTGAAAATGTCAAATCAATAGTAACAAAAATATGAAAAAGTATTTAAAATAACTAACGTTACAAAAGAGATTGAAATAAATCGCGAGGTTTAGATACATCTATATTTTGTGTAATACAGTTTTATCATCTCTATGATCTACCAATGAGGCAAAATTTTACAGAATTAATTCCGGATGAAGAGAATATTAAATGCTAATCACAGAAATTCAAAATAGACATTTTATTGTCAATGCAAATATTTCAAACATAACTTTATGAAAATCGTCAGTTATTTTGGAGAAAATAACCAATTTTAAAAAAGGTTTCACGTAAGAAAGTTGGAGATGGGAGATTTTCTTTAAAATGTTTGTGTCACATGCCTAAAAAATACTGAAACACCAAATTTAGTATTCATCCGAGATTTCGTTTTTAAGTCATACAAACTCACTCAGAAATTTTCACGGAGCATCAAAATAAGTATTTTCGAAATCTCGGTATCCAATTTTTGGATGAATATAATATTTTCTTTGCTTACATTAGACAAGAGTTTATAAAACTAAAAATAAATTGGTACTGACTATGCAATTGCGTCATTTGAACCTATAGTCGCGATATGAAAATATGTTGACAGCAGATCTAAAGAATATTTATGCATTGGACAGCGGTCTGAAAATACTTAACACACTGAATACTTGCGAATTTTTATAAGTTTTAAGTAGGATACTAAGGAATATTAGTACTATACCTGTATATTGAAACTGTATATACATAATTGAAATGAAACCATTTGGGTTTAGATATATTTTTCTTAGTTTACTTAAAGTCTGGGGACAGTTTAATGTTTATATAAATATGTATAAAGTAATAGTCATTAAGATCATTAAGTCAGGAATGGGTAACAGTCCGCAAAATGCCAGAGCTTAGCCTGGTAAGGATATTCCATTAAAGGTAACATTCCTGCTTTATAAAAGCGAAGAATCGACCTTAGCGACGATATATCTCTTCTCCAGCCTATCTCATGCAGAAGATGTAAGTAATCTGCATATGACTTCAGTGGTGAATGTATTAATAAATGAATACATTAAATATAGGCACCTCAAAGCTTCTTAATATTCCAAAGTAAGGCACTTCATATAGATTATAAATTCAAGAGGTTGCCCACCGGGGCTATATGCCCCTTACAGATAATTATACCAAAGACCGGAAGGCTATTCCTTCATTAACATGCCGTGGGCGATTTATTTCGTGAGAAAGTAAAAGCTCAACTTTGAACAAATGTTTCTTCAACTGTTTTCTTCCTTCGTTGTTACTTCTGGGCGTGGAGTTTTCTTCTGTCATGCACACCTGAATAATACCAACTAACAAGTGAATAATCTCTCTAAACGTGACGTGTTACTTTTGGATGACTTTCTCTACTTTCTTATAGTAGCAAATGAAATATCGTATTTCACCCAAAAAGTCGATATCGAGATTTATGGCCGTATATGTGTGTGCATGTTTGTCTATCTACTTAAAAGTGAAAAATTACTACATTATATTTCAAAAGTTGGTACACACAAAGATTTTCAAGACAATTCACCCAACCTAAGCTATTACGTTTAATTTCTTAAATTTATGCAACGATTCATGTTGAACTGTCATCCTTTTAAGATATTTGCGTAGCAAGATAAGAAAAAACGGAGAAGCTTAGATTGGATGCTAATGGAATCGAACCAGGGAACTCCTGAATGCAAGCTGAACAGATACCTTGGCGCCAACTGGCGCAGTAAGCAATGATTGTTGAATGAGAATGCGATTGTTATTTTTAAGAGGAAGGCAATATTTAGATAACAGTTGTAAAGCCCCGCCTGCCTACCTGCCTGCGTGTAGAGTTGGTATGCCTGCTCTTGCCCTTTTTATTATTCAAGCGGGGAAACAACGTAAAGTGATGTTCTAAAATGGAACCTTCCATCTCATCCACGTAGTGTTTGCTCTTCAAACTAAACCTGAGATTCCACTTTGAATTGCACGCTCCCTCCTTTGCTTCCCCATATTTACTGTGTACCTTCCTTCTGCCTCGAGTCATCATGCATTCATTTGTTTTCATTATTTAAAAATATGTAATTATAAAGACATTTCATGCAATGGCCCACAGAATAAAGGTTATACGGCGAGAAAGTGGTTTGTATTTATAAACCTCGTTTTCTTGTTGTTGATATAACAGTCCGGTGTATACAAAACAAGTTAGGTAACATACATCTAAAGGGTGGATCATCTGCCTGCAGTGCGAGGGGTCTCGGGTTCGCTTCCCAGCTGGGAAATGAAAATTTTTCTCTAGTTAAGATAATTGCCTATCCTCTCTACACTTTGGAAGTATAAATGATAGTGTGAATATGTGTCCGAACTATGTACAAAAGACCAAATCATTTGCGGTGTAATGAGAGGACCTACAGCTTTTACTATGGATTACGAATCACTCATTGGTCCATGTTTACTTATTGGAGATATTTTCAAGCTAGACGTAGAGAGACTGGGTAGAAACTCATGCTATTAGATGCTTTTGGAAACCTTAATGAAGAAATAAAAAAGAAAGAGATACAGAAAGACAAAGAGAGAGAAAGAAAGAGACCAGGAAAGGGAGAACAACAAAGGAAACGAGATAGACAAAGAAAGATAAGGAGAAAGAAAAAGAGAACAAAGAAGAGAGAGAGAAGCAGAAAGAGGGAGACGAAGAGCAAGAAAGATAAAGAGAGAGAGAAAGAGAATTAGAGAAAGCGGGAGAGAGGGGAAGGGAGGGAGGAAGGAAGAAATGAAGGAATCATTGATTCACTTTTTCTAATCCTAAACATGTCTATTTGTAAGGAATCCCCGCCCCCCCCCCCGGGGGGCACGATATTTTCTTAAGGAGGTAGTTATACTCGTGGTTTGAGGGGTAAAAAAATAGTAATATTCAATAAATTAACTCCTCAACTATGCAAAGTATCCATTGAGGTCTTAAGACGTTACTCTTTCATGCTAGAGAAATATAATTTAAATTTCACAAAATTAATTTACATGACTTATTTAATTATTCAAAATGACAGCGGCAGGTTTATGCCTAATATATTGTGTTTAAACATATTTTAATTTTTTAGCCTTAATATTGATGGTTGTGCTTTGTTTTATAGAAATGACCACATTAGGCTTCTATCTGCAAAACAATATTCTGAATTTATTTTCAAATTAGCAAAACAAATTTCTAACCTATTTAATCATACAGTCATTGTATTAGAAAAACCATCAAATAGATAAGCATAATTCTTATCACTTCCCTTAATTATGTATACAGAAAACAATTACAAAAAGTTTCATTTAAATCCTCTTAGTAGTTTTTGAACTGTTAAGGTTACGGCTTAGAAAAATGAATATTTTAGGAAATGAGCCTTAAAACTTTGATGTCGAAGTCCAGGTATCCTTAATTATGTAGAATATAGTACAGCATTTTGCCTTGTAAATGAATACACTGCAATATTCACTGCATCCAATTATACATATTCCTAAAAATTTATTTTTTCATTCAGGATGGAGGTGTTAATCAGTCGTTATTGTTGCTATTTTATTTAGAAAAGTAAATATATTTTAGCATTTCTGCCTCTTCCCGACAATAGAAAGCTAGAGACGCGTTGAAACACAAGCATTGTTTAAAATGTGAACGGTGAGGAGGCTGTTGAAATGTTATTCACACCTTTCTAGAGTATTACTCGGAAATGGTAATTTTATTGAGCTTTGCATGAGTTAACTTATCTAATTGGAAATGTTTTGAACGTGTTAGCATCCAGGTAGGTAACAGTATCCCCACACAACTAAAAATAAAAGTTGTGTGTTGAAATACGCTATTGTTCGTACGGCGGCTCGTCCCATTGTTGCTTATCAGCAGGAGCCCATTCCTGTAATGGATGTGGTGAATTGACCCGTGCAAGCGCCAGAGTTTATGAAATTTGGTGTCAGGCGTGGGATGAGATTAGTAATACCACGCCGTAACGAATACATTAATTGAAAAGCGCCGCTATTGTTTTCGCCAGCATGTGAAGGAAGGCACGCCAAGAAGAAAGAGAAAGAGCACGTTATCAGTGTTTAATAATAGAACCTTGTAGTGGCGAGGATAATGGTTTGCTTAGTCTATATCGATTTGGAGAGCTAGAGGCGCCGGCTGGAAATAGCGACATTCTTGCCACCTAGCGGCGCTTTGCTGAACTTTGTGCGTCGAAAACTGGGTCGGTAATGGCAGTGTTAACTTTATCGGCTGATCGGTTGCTGCGGCGTGATGCGGATTGCTGGCTTCAGCTATTTACGCGGGGAAGATAAACTTGAAATTTGACTGTTCTAATTGCCGCGTAAATAAAGTAAACGCTGAGGAGCTATATACAGCAACATTGTGCTTTATACTTTAATTGCTTCTTTTAAATGCATAACACACACTTAATGATAGTAATAAAAAAGTTTATTTTGTTTGTAGGAACAATTTTATCCTGTTTTTTAATATTGTTTTAACTTCTTGGTTGCATTACGATAGTCACTATAGGTTCATTGGCTCTCAAAAGATATCAAGATGGATGTCCTATATTTATTATTTGTCCTCTTATATCCTATTTTGCTGCCACTGAGTTTAGACGACATATTTCGAATTTTAGAATTGTGTAACTTTTTAGGGTTGGTCTGGGTGGCTCAGTTGGTTAGACGCTGGTCTACTGATTTCAAGGTCGCGGGTTGAAATCCGGCCCAGACCGACCGTTTTTAAATATGCTTAAAAACGAGAGCTTCATATCAGTAGATTTACTGGCATGTAAAAGAACTCCTGTGGGAGAAAACTCCAGCACACCAGCGACGCTGATGTGATCCTGGCATTAAACAACAAAATAATGTTTTTGTACTTTTTGGCGTACTGTGAGTATACACATAGTCATTGTGATTGTACACAGATGGCAGCAGCTGCTTAGTCACCTCCTAGTACCGTATATTTTTATTTATTTGCTTGCTTTGCAGATTAATTTTAGTGCATACCAATTTCAAGTGTGCAAAATTACGAAAAACAACCAATTGGATTGGCCAGTACAAGATTCGAAACAGTGACCTTCCGAATGCGAACCATAAACAGCGTGAGCAGTACCGTTATAACTTTAATGACTGGTCATGAAAGGCCGAAATTCTGTATGCAATAATTTAAAGCCCTCAACATTTGCTCGACATTTTGCTTGGAAAAGGCTACAAAATATTTCCAATATTTTCATAGTTCGGAAATTAGGGTAGGGTTTTATATTCATACTTAAAAACTAAACTACTAGCGACCATGGTAGGCCAAGGCTTGCCACCCGGCCGCTGCGTCCCCTACCTTTGTCCAGGGGTCGTGAGTGGGTGTAGTACTGGAGAGTGGGACGTGGTCAGCGCCCTGAGGCCTTAAATTCTATTTTTTTTAATATGAACATCAGAGGTTAAGTTTTCGCCTTTGTTGTAAATATGAATATTTTTATGAGTCTCCAGGTTAAAGGGGAGGCATAAAATTATTCCGTTGAGTGTTGGTACTTTTGGTATCAAAAATGCTACACCTGAGTTTCAGGACCTTGTTGCGTAATATTTTACTCTAAAACTTTGAATATAGTCCGCCATCTTTTCTTACAATCTTTATTTTCAACCACTAACATACAAGTCAATACTGCCTCAACTGTGTTTTGAATTGCTTAGATAGTAATTTGTAATATTTAACCCATATGGTGAAAATATTTTACTTTTTTATACTATAGGAACTGGCAAAAATCTTACGTTACTTTACAATTTAAAAAAGGGCGCCAAAACTTCCGCTTGTATCTCATTTAACATGGATATTACATTTAAAGTCTATTTATTTTCACTCCACAAATCGACTTCGTTTTACTTTACGCAGTGCAACGAGATACATATTTTGAATTTTATTTTTCCGTTTTTTCTTTTCTTTTCATTTCTATAGCCCTTCTTTAACTGCAATGTTACTTTACTATAGATTTTCATCTCAACTCAATGAATGACAGTAAATAGTTCTAACAAAAGAAACATTCCCATGCCCTGACCGGGAATCGATCCCAAGATCTCGGGGTATGAAATCAGACCACTGAGATAGTCCGAAATAGTATTAGGTATTATTTCACATACACAAATTAATATGCAATATGCTTAAACGATAATCAAATCTATTGCCATGGGATGACTGAAGTTTCATTCCTTTTTGCATGACCTTAATTAAAATCGAATAGGAGTTCTCAGTTTAGAACAAAGGGATTTTAAAAAAATGCCATTACAGGACAATTAACAGAGAAAATTGCAGTAAAAAGGGGTAAGATAAGATGATTCTTTAAGTCCATTTGTATTCAGCTTTGTGATGGATACAATAATTAAAGAAATGAGAGCTTTGGGATACAGTATGGGAAATAAAAAGATTAGTGTGGTATGATATGCAAATGATGTACCTGTGGCAGAAACGGAGGATAAACGCAAGGACCTTTGTACGAGTTTTATGGTAAATGTAAAAATCGTTCAGAATTAGGAGTACCTTACAGGCCTATTAAGGTTGCGTATTTAATTAGTAATTAATATATGTTAAACATCTGGTATTTTAATTAAAATACTTCAGTTACCGTTATAACTAACTGTTACGGCTTAAAAAGAAAGGTTCACTAATATTAACATTTGTTTAAAGTGATACAAAATATGTTACTTTTAGTTCGTGTGACAAATAAACCAGAGAGGTTGTATTAACTTCTAAGCACAATAAAAATACTGCAATTTGGATATTATTTGGAGTTTTTTAAATAAACCTGAGATACAAGTAATATTGATTTGAAATTTTACAATTTTTAGCTATAGTTGTTCTCACAGTTGCTTTTTCTCAGCATTTTAGTGCATAGTTCGCAGATAACAGCGTGGAACAATTTCCTTTTCCGTTCCTGCTTAAATTCCACGCGTGCGAACACATTAAGATTCCCTGCATGATATTTAAACGAACGGAGAAATTGGAAGATATTGGACTCCTTCATCATTAATCTTCATTCCTATCTCCTTAAAGCGCTCCCCTTAGGTTCAGAAAAAGACCTTCCTTCCACGCATCCACGGTAAAGTCCTTTTATCAAGAAAATGTCTTCTTCATCCTTTAAACTTATGTATCAGTGAAGATTGCGTATTCTGAACTAATAATGACCAATCATACAACAGCAAGCAAACATATTACAGCCTAAATTTCATCCATTTTTTTCTAATAGTCTAAAATTATGATTAAATTCCTTTATTTTAGTTACGTCCCTCACAACAAACAATTTTAAATTTTAGTCTAATATTTTATTACTTTCTCAAAAATGGCTCAATAACTTTGATTAAAATATATAAGCTTAAAATATTTTCAGGAAAAATTAAATGTATGTCTTGAATTTACTGGAAGGAGCCTCTTAAATCCTCTATTCTGAATAAATTTTGTATAACTTGTAAGCCGTAAAGAAAAGAAACAATTTTACTACCTAGAAATGTAGAAATCGATAGAATACATGTTATATTAAATACACTTTTATAGAGTTAACCATTTCCGAGATATTTGTTTTATTGGTTTGCATTTTGAAATAGCTTTTGTTAGACTGTCTCTGTGGTCTAGTGGTTAGCATGCTAGCCTTGAAATCCAGAGGTTCCGTATTGAATTCCCTTTCTTCAGACAGGATTATTTTCTATCCTTCAATCCTCCCTAGAATTCAGATCTCAATAAGACTGTGAATTCGTGTCATTTAGTGTTTATAACGTAACACTAAAATTGCTTGTTTCAACATTTTGTTCATGTCTTTCTCCACTTAACAACAAACAAGTGCTGTTCTTTCACTATACACTCTATTCACGACTACCATCTAGTGTCTGCGTGGTGAACTAGCAGGAGTTTACAGACTTACAAACGGACATGCCCGTAGATGCATTGCCATTTTTTCAACAATACAGTTGATAATCAGATTCGAATGCACCTCATATTCTTAACCACACACCAGGTATCAAAATAGTATTGTGTTGCTTGATTAGTTTACCTGAAATCTGAATTTTAGTTGTGCACAAATTGGAGTTTTGTTAACAGTTATACTTAACAAAGCTTTAGAAACACGTTTTTCATAAAATAGTGGATATCGTGAAAATACCAGGAGTCATACCAAATAATTTCATCGCTTTATTTTTATTTTCTGGTTATCCCAAAGAAAACGAATGAAGTATATGTAGAAATATATATTTCTATACTTAAAGTAGAACCTCCATTTCCGAAGATAAATTAAATTCAGAGTATTCCTACGTATATACCACTTAAAAGGCAGTAACTACTACCTTTTATTGGCTGAATCCCAAAATACTCACCACTCCCCCCCCCCCCTCCCTCTCGTCAGCAGGTGAAAGCGAGAATGACCTGCTTCTTGAAAGCTGGAACGTTCCCAGCACATCCGCTCTAATTAGTATCCTGTCAATATTTTGAGAGGTTAATTTCCACTAGCCTGTTTCCTCTTTTGGAAGACATTCAATGCTCTCAGCATTTTGGCTTTGATCCTGACCACTCGCATGTTCTGTAAATGCAAAACCCCCTAGCTTCGTTTTCACGATATATCCTCTGGAGAGTCTGAAGAAGATGCTTTGTGTTGTAAACTATAAGTCATTCAAGGAACGTGTTTTAAAAAGAAGTTATATTTTCAATCTAAAACAATTGACCAATTTACTGCCTTTGGGTAACACATACACTAAAAGTACAAGCTGTTTATGGCTTTTTTAAGCTAACCCTTTTGATTTTATCTGCATATAATGCTCAAATAGTCCATAATAATCGTTACGTTTATTTAAACACTAAAACAGGCATGTAAAAAACATGCTCGTGTTGGATCAAAACAACCTTCGTCATTTGGCAATAGAATGTGAAGCTATTAAGACATGTTTAATCACTACCTGTCCTCTTTTGCCTATGTCTATAGACCTTGGACTCATTTTGAGCATCATTTCACTAATTTCATCCCATATGAGATTACGTTGGACGACGTAAGTGGGCCAAATTCGAATTCAGAATTCTGAACTCAGAAATACCCAGTAAATACCCATAACCTGTTATGTATGTTGCTGAAATATTTAATTATTCTATACCGTCAAATGTTATATATTACAGGAATAAATTGTCAAAATTTAAGACTATTCTTGGTCTAAGAACAATTTCTCTGAAACACGAAGAGTATTAAGGAATATTTTGTGCATCGAGAGAAAAAACGATAGATATATTTGTTATGAAGGTCTTTTTTTAGGATCAAAAGCGAGCTTTTCACCACAGCAACCACTATTTCATGTAGCGAGCTTTTATTAATGCCCAATTGTTTACAATTAGCGTAGTACCCAGCTCCGAAAATGAACCCAATCAAATGCTTTCCGAAATAAGACAGCTGTGTAACCCCTGATCTGTTCGGCAACTTCTCCGCCTTAGGTGTTTTGCGGTACAGTCTATGATGACAACTGCAGATCTACATTCTGCGCGCCTGCATAGTGGAGTCGACAGTCCCGCTGCACACACAAGGCAAATATGTTGCGTGCAGTCAGGGAATTAGAAAATTGCCTATAGCTTAGGCAAAACAATTGAACTATACGTATCTGTATAGAAAATATGGTAAGCCTTATTCTGCCAAAATACAAAAAGGCATTTTTTCATGTTCTATCATACCTCTTAAATATACTACCCTAGGTCTGAAATAGATGAGAAAAGGTCTGATGGGAAACATTCACATTAAGAAATTCTCACAATATATTCCTCGTGGCTAGCGAAAAAGCAAACTGCAATGACGTAATTCTCCTAGTGTAGTCATGGCCCAATGAAGTATAACCACAGTCGCCTAATACATCCATATTCGAAACAGCCAAAAAATTGCAACTTGAAGTCATATAAAAGATAGTTTTATCATGGTGGTATTAGAAGTAATCACTGTGAATTTGAGGAATGCATTTAAATGTTATATATGAAATATTTCTTAGTTTTTCATCTCTATTTCAGTATGAATTTACTTGAGTGTTCCACTTAAGAGCTTAATTCTTTTTAGGGGGAGAAGGTTCGTCAGAAGAGATTCCTCTACACGTCATAATGAGACCGTATAAAAACTGTTGGCAAAGCTTTCAAGTTACCTCTTCAGATCTTTTATGTTGCAGACGTTCTGAAGTGCTCGCAAAAGCAGAATGAAAATGTGCATCTCTGTAGGAACAAAAGCTGTAAATTAAAGCGATAGATTAATTTTACATTTGGTTTGTCAAAAGAAGAAACAGTTTCTATAAGCGCAGCCTCAAACGCTTAACAAACGCTGAATGAGAACACGTGCTAAATATACAGAATATTGTTACTCGATATCTCACCCACAAGTTAGACATTCCTCTACTTAAGGGTACCCATCTGTAAAGAAATGCGTAAAATACTAAAATGTGCATTTAAGTCTCTTTCCATAACACCGTAGGCAAAAACTCAGTAATGATATCGCTTCACAGATATTTCAGAAAGAGCTGATGGTACAAAAAATGATTGAATTGTATTGTGCTTTAAAGAGAAGTAAATTTTTGTGTAATATGCATTTACCTATACATTTCAATGTATACTTTTAGTTGTACATATAAATATTCTATGGTTTGATCCATTTTAGGAACTCTCCAAGTTGCTCTCGGCCTGCTCCGCTTCCTTCTTCTAAAAAGGTCTTGTGCCACCTATCGTCCTCTATGTGCCAGTACCATTAAGACATCATCTGTCTCACCTCTTCATTCCTCCTTATTTCTAATCTTGATACTCTAGCACTACTCTTATTCCGTCCAAGATCTTAGATTTTTTCCCACTCCTCAGCACCATAGGTCATAATATTTCCCATCAAAGTCTTCAGAATTCTCTTCTTTGTACAGTTCAACGATAGTTCAACTCCACAAAACCCAATTGAACATTCGCATATAATTAATAAATTCAACTAACAATAACGAAATAAAGAAAATTCAACTAAACGAGCATTATCTTCTGCATTGTTTCTGTAACAATAACAATAAACTGTTTACCAGGTATCGATACAGCGTCCATTCTTGAACAGGACAAAGGGCACTATGGAAACAATCGATGGAAATAATTAAAGACGGCACCTGAACAAACATCCAAGGGGCAGATGCAAATAGCGGCTTAAATACGATGCTTTGGTCGCAGTTCAGTTCTGTGAGCATTATACCTTCAGCTTTCAACTGTCATCCCATCTACATAGTGCCATTTTTATTATCATTTTTTTTTACTTTCTCTACTGGAAGGGAAGTATTGCATCCCACCCAAAATTTCGATGTCGAGATTTCACCGGAAATATATATTTTGAGACCCCCTAAATGAAAGAAAAGTATTTTTAGAAAAAGGTCCGTGTGTTTGTCTTGTAAAACCGAAGACTGATAGTGTGCCGGATCCTTGCAAATACTTATATCAGGCTGTTAGATCAATTCATCCACAAAGTAAGTTGAGAATAGACAATGCGCGGAAGTGGACCGTGAAATGAACTTCACTGTTGGTAAAAGCGAAAGTGTCAAACATGCCAGGTGTCTCCGATGGCAACGACTTGCTTTTTAAAGCCCTTATGAATAATTCCAAGCTTCCCAAAGTTACTCACCTCCCCCTACTCTTCTTGGAAGCCAGAAAAAAGTCCACCGGGAGATACAGATGACGATGATGCTACTTCAATGTAAATGAAGATCGTTAGGAGCATTTCCTGGCCACCGTTGCCAGATGGAAAGACATTTACCCAAAAGTTTGGTCAGAAGGAAGAGAAAACCGTGGCTCGAGAGCCATCGAAGCTATGAGTGCACAAAAACGCACGGACATCTGCTGATGATTTTGATTCCCTATTTACTTATGTTGGCAGAAATTCCTTATCCGTGTTTCACACCACCAATCTCTTATTTAAACCCGACACTCACACGTTAGCCTATCAACAAGGATCAGGCCTAGGTGAGTGGCCAAAGGGGGTGAGTACAAAACATTTCAGCTGAGTGGCTGGAAGGCATGATTTGCAACGGCCACACCAGCCCCTGGATGATCAAGTTTCGTATTGGTTCAATGTTAAAGATCTGACATTAAAATATGAAGTAAGATTTTATTTGAGCGTTCGTTTTTATATACATATTACATATTTTGAATATATGTTTTCTCCTTAATCATGTATAAATAACAGCCTTTGCTCTTTATTTCCCTTTGACCTTTCTATTACCTGGCTCCCTGGCTTCTAGAGAGATGCCCACCTAAACTCTTAGCTCCTCCAGGCTTTAAGCCACAGTCAATCTCTTAAGAGGTGGTTGTTATGTGAGAGCTTTGACATTCCGTCCTCCTTCTATGTCCGGGACATAAAAAAGAATAACAACTTCCGATTTTAGAAAAGTGTAAGTACTGGAAAATTGAAACAAATAACAAGAAATGTTTCGGAAATGGTTAACTCCGCAAAAAAAAAAAAAAAAAAAAAAATGCGTTAGACATAAATTCTGAGTTTTAACCGAAATTTGAAGATATACATTTTATTTGTCATGGTAGTATCTCAAATAACCGTTACAGCCATTTTTGAGAAAATATAACTTTTCGAAAAATTTCCATGTTAGCGGTACTGTGGTGTTAAGGATAGAATAACTGTTCCTATAAACATATGTCCAGAAACAAAATACTTGAGATATGAGCCATTTTAGAAAAATGTGCAGGTTTGGCATATATGTGTGTGTTTTTAAATGTTTCTAAAGCGAGAAACCCAATGGACTGAGGTCCGGCGAACAGGGAAACCCTGCTTCTGGACCTTGTCAACTAATCCACTGCGCATTAAATGTTTAATTTAAGTATGTCGTCCTAAACCATGGTATACTCATTGCACAGGAATCGATAACACACAGTACCTGTTAATGTATTCAGTAACATGTATACTCCTAGGAGTCTGTTACCCACAATTCCTGTCCACACATTGGGACTAAAGCGATCCTGATAATCAAACATTTAATGGACGATGGATTGGTCGAGAAGGACCAGTAGCATGGCCTCCGCGCTCGCTGGACCTCAATGTATTGGATTTCTGGCTATGGGGACATTTAAAGACATTAGTGTATGCCAAAAACCCATCAAAATGGTGGACACGTTGCACATTTTTCTCAAATGACTCATATCCCAATAGATATTTGTTTCCGGACATATGTTTATCGGAACATTTATTCTAGTTTTGACCAATCGCAACTCCCGTTGCAATACCGGACACTTTTTAACACACACACGCAAAGATCTTTTTTCTAAAAATGTCTTTTATGGATTCAGGGATTATATCTCAGGCGATATATAAATTGCCGTTGGGTGTTAACGTAAGATATCACTATTTTGCTGAATTGCCTTTACAGAAGTTTACCTAATGTGAAACACAAGAGTCTCTTGAGGGTTTTAGCAAGATTATTTATGTCCCCTCCCAAGTTCCCCAGCATTATTTTGTTCCCTCCCTAAGGCTTTTTGTGTAACTCAGTTATCCGAACATTGGAAGACTGTCTTCTGCCACAAGCAGATTGTGAAAGCTTTAAGAGTCCTCGGAGAAGACCGTCAACTTGTCTAACTTAGTATCCCATCCATCTATCCATACAAATGCAATTTTCTCTCTCATCCCCATCCTTGTCTGCAAGTTAAAATATTCATGAAGCTGAGCTGAGAGAGTTTGAACTTTACGCGGTTGATCCAGCGGTTGTGTGCTGCCCCCCCCCCCCCCCCCCCCACACTGCGATCATTGCTGTAACTTCTTTACTTCCATTCACACAATACAAAAACTGCTTCCAGCTGTGGGGCTTAGGGCTTTATCCCTTGTTATAAACACCCAGGAGTCTGGAACTTCATCCCTGGCGCTGAATCTGAGGCGCCTGGTGACAAGGCAATACGTTACGTTGAAACAAATGACGGTGCACATGTTTCGTGATGTTTAATGCGCGTTCCTGTCACCGTTCCATGTTGACATCATATTTGCTGCTAAAACTGTTCTAACAGCTTAGCTGCAGTAATATATCTTACGTTTAACAGTAACCAGAGAGTAAGGCTCTCAACCGTCCATTCTCACTTCGGGTTTTTCGTAGGCTTCCCTGATCGGTGGACAAATACTGGGAGTTCTCTTCTAATACTATTCCCCTTCCCCAATTTTCCTTTAAAATAGCGTAAAGTGTTCTCTGTAAATGATAGTTTTAGTGTCACTTCCTTGGAAAACACGTAAACTAAAATAATAGTGCTATACCACTTATAAATAGTGTCCTAATTGTTTGATGTCGTCTCCAATATTTCAGTCTCTTCTCAGTTGTGGATTATAGGATATTTTTCTTTGTGTATCTGTGAGTGGGGTGAGAATAAATCTAATAAGCATTAATAAGCCCGGATATTTATGACTTAAAAATGTTAGACCGAAAAAAAAAGAAATGTAGCGATAAATATAACCTATAATTTTTGTAGTATAGTTTCAAAATCTTCAAAAATTTGAATGTTCTTTAAGCTAACATTATATTCAAAATCTACATACTTTCAAAATCTAGCACACTCAATAACAAATAAATAATAATATTAACATTTCGAATTTACTTAACTGCTGAATACAGAGCTCAAATTCACACATATTTTTTACAAAGAAGTTGTAAGAAATATTACAGACAAGAATTAAGAGATGTGAAGAAAACGGTATTTGAGATCACTGCTGTTGTTGTTGTAGTGTTTAACGCCCGCTTTTACTACTACGGCACCGCAGGCGGTGACACTGATGATACATGGAATGAAGATGGAGCACCGGTGGAATGAGATGGCGGGGGAAACCGGAGCACCCGGAGAAAACCCGCCCTGACGCCGCTTCGTCCACCACGAATACCACATGCGGGTCCCTGGGATCGAACCCGGGCCGCCTAGGTGGTAGGCGAGCGCGCTAACCGCTCGGCCACGGCGCCGCCAATTGAGATCACTGCAAGCACGTATGCGAAACTGGAATAGAAATATAAGAATTTGGCGTGTTGCACTCACATGACTTTCTCTACTCTTGTACTAACCATTCCAAAAACATTTTATTTCCATATCTTCTTCGTGTTAGTTGAGATAAAAATTTGCACAAATTATCTTATTGCTTATTTCCTTGTAGATGCAAGGGGAATATTAGAATACAGTAGGCTTTGTGCGATAGTCAAATCTTTTAAAGCTTTGAGATTCCGCTCTATTTACACGGCTAACATAAAAAAATGAACAACAATGTTGTATTTGACGAAAGTTTAAGTTTTCCGAAACTGACACAAATAACAATGAATGTCTGCGGAATGGTTTACCCTACAAGAAAATTTATTTGGACATAGATTGTGTATTTTAGTGAGATCTGCATTTTTGTATAGTAAGATTTCGTCTATTCCATACGGTTTACCAGTTATGCAAAACTCATCCAGAGTAAGCAGGGCTACATGGGCTATAGCCAGAAAATTGAAGATATACATTTCATTTATCATAAAAATATCTTAAACGTATCAAATTTTAATCAAAATCATTAGAGCCATTTCGGAGAAAATAATTTTCGAATAATGTTCCATGTAGAAAGCAGCTTAGGGTGAAGGAATTTTCTTCAAAATCTTCGTGTGACATCTTATGTTAAACTTAAATGCCAAATTTTGTTTTTAACCTACTTTTCGTTTTGAGTTATGCTGTTCAAAGACACACAATCTTGACATCGAACTTTTGGATAGAATATAATACCTCCTCTATTTTACTGCACGTAGTAGAGAAAGGAAAAATTACAAGAAAACGAGAAAGTTGATGTATGACTTTATATGACCAATGAGAATCCCATAATTGTAATCGCCATTGATGAAATCGTACTTTGCTTATATTTTCTATGGAAAGAACAATAAACAAAAATTATGGCATGTCATGAACATCCAGACTGTGAAAATAAGTAATAACTGAATCAGTCAATTGCCGATTCTTCGATTGTAGAGTAGTAAGCTGTTCTTTAATCTTTAATCTCAATGCGAAGCGTAAATATCTGTGAATCGCTGAAGTACTAATTAGTCCTCTGGCGACGACTGCTAAATGCATAAGTATAATCCGATCGTGGTCTTTAGGTGCTACGGAGAGCCGATAACCGATCACAAAAAAAATGTCTAAGATTGTAAAACAGGAAGGAAAAGACGCGAATTTTATAAATACACGCTCTTTTATCAACGAACCCCATTGCAACATTCCTACTTATATGCTAAGAATTTTATTTCCTTCATAATTTTCATAACTTTGTGTTTCTCACAAAATATCACCTCTGTACTTACTGAATTCCAGGCAACTGAACCTTCAAGCTAATGGGTTTCTTCTCATGTTTTCGCTGGAGCCCTACTTATCTTAACTGCACTGACTTAACTGACTGGTTCCTCAACATATGACTTTCCCTGATAAAATTTATTTCCTAACAAGAATTGTAACGTATTCTTCTCGCTCTGTGCACTGGTTTTAACATGCAGGTATTATTTATTGCAACCTTTTATCCATCTGTACATAATTTGTTTACAAAATTATTTGTTTTACCTGTCAATATTTCCAGTATCATTATGTTGACACTTGCTGTATAGGTAGCAGGTATAGTGACCTTTGCCCTATAAAGGGTTAATGGATTAACATTTAAATTTTAATGCACAGTTAATTACTTTAAATCATTTATAGTGCAATTTTCGCTGCTATTTTTGTAAACGTATTGTATTTTGTTGCTGTATGCTGTTGGATGTTAACTGATTGTGAGGAGCGTAGCATTGTAATAAAATCCGACAATCTGTGTATTAAATGAACACAAGAGGCGGTGATTTGCATGACTTCCTCTATGTAAATTGGCTCTCCATTTCTGTGAACAGGAAATGTGCTGGATTAACTTTGATGTTTGTATAGTAATGAGAATGGGATTTGTTTTGATGGTTGACAAACCCTTTTGTTGGCGGTGCTTCAGTCGTCCAATACCCAAAAGTTTTATATCAACAACAAGTACCATAGTCTATGTAACAAACACAGTGCTTTTGTAAAGCTGACACTCAGTAGCTAAAAAGTACTAAATTGCTATTTCGTCATTAGCTATGGGATCAATATGTTAATATGTCGTTAAATTGTAGGTTGTTTAACACTCGAGAACAGAATATGTGACCATTGTAATCGTGATTTTTTCCTCCAAAAGTCTCTATGTCTTTATCCAAGACTAGTTTACAAACCAGCCGTTATTATCTCTCTCTCTTTGATTGGCTTAAAACAAAATCAAAGAAATAGTATAGAATTATGTATATTCTGATTCATGTAAACAAGTACAGATGGCGACTCAGTCTCAAATAGGTAAGAGTAGATAGGTTTTTTACTTATGTCGGCTATGAATGCCAAGTTATTAAAGAGTTGTTTACTATAATATAGAAGATTGTATACTCCCACAATAGTCTTAATATACACTCGCGGAAACTGTTGAACTCAGCGTGTTCGTGTGACAGAAAGTTACACCGCAATAATCATCAGCGAGATCGACCAAAAAACAGATGGGAAGATGGATTGATTGATATACGAAATAGACTTGACATAAAGAGGAACCCCGTTCAATTCAGGCCAAACACCAACTAGAACTACAACTTAAAAATACCTTGATTGGACCAAAAAATGGCGCATATCGATCAATACAGAGAAGACACAAGCCATAATCATCAGAAAAAAGAGAAAATTCCTGCACAACAACTTCACCTTGAAATTTAATAAATCCATAATTCCATGTGCAAAATCAATCAAATATCTCGGCATAGAAATCAACACAAAAGTTACAGTAGGACCGCATTACAAAACTCTCCTTAATAAAACAAGAGCAATACATTCCACGCTCACGTTCCTCGCCAGGCTCAACAAAACCGGACTTAGCACACACATACTGACGCGACTATACAAAGCGCTAATACGTCCCTGTCCAACATATGGAGCAGTGGCCCTGATGCCACTCATATAAAAAACAACTATGGCGAGGATTCAAGCTTTTGAGCGTAGATGTCTACGAACTGCCAACAAACTCTTCCCTAATTATAAAAATAGTTAATCCATGAGTACTCAAAAACAATGCCAATAGACAAGCACATCGCAAGCCTGATGCTGAACTATATTCACAATGCCCATACCAGACCCTACAGAAGAATATTGATAAGAACAGCCCAAACCATGAGAAAACTCCCTCCTGAACAAGAAGAAAATCCACCACTACTAACATTAATCCAAGTTTACGACAAACATCAAGAGCAACAGAAATAACAAGTAGAACAATATCTTCAAGCAATAGTTAATATCTAATAATCATCACACCCCCCCCCCCCCGAAACAAGAGAACAAGAACCACAAATAATATAAAAATTGCAAGGCTGAGCTGACAAATAATCCAAAAAACACGCATCAAACAAAACGTCTGAGGGCAGAAGCAGAGACGGCGACATGTTGTGGGACCCAGGCCTTGACAAACACACTTAATATTGTAAATGTGTAAATATGCAAAATAATACAAATACCAAAAAACAAAAGCAAAAAAAATATAGATACAAAAAAATAATAATAAATAAATAAATAATTAAAATATATATAAATAAATATATAAATAAAAAATATATAAAATACATATATATAAACATAATAAAAACAACAAGAAGCATATTTACACATCCTAATAATTACAACAATCTGCCTTACGTACACGCTGAAAGTTTCTCCTCACGTAACAAGACAAAAATTTTAAAATACTAGGCTGAAGAGGGTTAAACCCTAAACTGCCTGGGTTTGGTTCTACCAACCCAAATTCCAGTTTTTGATTTGATTTGACATAAAGAGGAGAAGAAGCAGGAGGAGATCGTTTGATCAAGCCTTCTTCTGTTCTGAGTATGTATTGTATTGCTTTAGCTTCCTTACCAAATATCTTACTTAGTGAAAATCCTAATAACGCAGTTATTTTATATCCATATCCAAACACGATGGCGTTCGAAACCGGCCTTTTAAATACATTGTGTGCCTTGCTGCGCCACTGTCGACTTGATGTTTTAATTTCGCCGAAGTTTTAGTTAAGGGCGATGGCGAGGAAGTTTTTAATTCCCTAATCCAGGATGCTCTTCCCTCCCGAAATGGTCTTAACGTGACTTCTTCCTCCCGGGTAGACTTCCCTAAGTTTTGTGATATTTGTTTCGCTTCCTTGACTCAGCAGCCGGGTGATGGTGGAATTACGACGCAAACGTAATTATTGGAATTGTTACGGTTCTTCCGACATCGCTACCTAACCTACCCTTGCGAACTTCAGCATCGCGAGCTAGAAGAAAACTCTTTCTCAGCCTATTGATCCAACTAGTACCAGGTATATTGGAAAATGTAAGAGCGAGATAAAAATAATGCACTTTTTATCTTCTTCAAAATGATATTAATTTGTATTGCATTATCCAAAAATTTGATATCGATATTTCACAAAAAAATGAGGTGCCATAATAAACACTTGTTTCTTTAGTTCATCTTCCAAAGTGAAAAGACGACCATTGTTGAAAAAATATCCTCTTCGAAAATGGTAATTCCATGACTAATAATGTGTATCTGCAATTTTCTGCAATTTTATTATCCTTGAATTCTCTTCATTGTGAAAGAATTTTATGTAGGATATCAGTAATAAGCAACAGTAATATGAAACAAAAAGCTGGCACCTAAAGATATTTGAAGGTATATTACAATTAATTCTGCAGAAATATTGACCCTGAATATCACAGATGAGAAAATTCTACCAAAGATTTGAAAGAGAAATACTGAGAAGAATATTTGCACTATTAAATAATATGGAACAATGGAGGATATAACTATCAGCTAGAAGAAACAACAGATGAGCAAGATATTGTGACGTTTGTAAACGTACAAAGAATAAGATGGTTAGGTTACATGCTAAAAGAAAAAACGAAAGGCTAAAAACAAGATGGTTGGATGATGTAATAGATTTAAGGAAAATTAGCATTAGAGATGGAAAAGTAAAGGGAAGATTGAATTTGTGCAGGAGGATTCTGCAGGGGGCCAAAGCTCAACAAGGCTTTCAGAGTCAGAAGAGAAGAGGAATTAAAATGAGTATTTATATTAAAACCATTCTATTTTTTATCGTATGAACCATATTTGTTTGCCCTTTAAGGTCATCAACCTGTGAAAATTTCAAATCCTATGTTTCTTACCCAATAAATTTTATTTTTATGATAAACTCACATTAAATACAACTATTTTCTAATCCACGAAATAGCTTTTAAGAAACAATTCTTCTTAACTAAGCTACAAAAAGTACCTTTGGGTTCAGTTTCCAAAGTATTGTAACATTTAATTCTTTATTCCATAAATATCGGTTTACTGCATGAAATTTATATAAAATAACTTTTATTTTAGAAAAATAATATTGTAGATAACTCTTTCATCATTTTATTATATTTTAGATTTCAAAAACCGGTTTAAAATGTATATATTAACAGTTTAACTCGGATAAATACGAAATCTAAACTTTATTATGATGTTAAGAACCTAATTTGCAAAAGTCAAACAATTTAGTGAAAAACAAAACTAATTTGAGCATTTGCATGAGTTGAAAAAATAACATTATGAGCAAAAAAAAAAAAAAAAAAAAAAAAATAAATAAATAACTTTTAAGGTCTATCAGAATGTGTGCATATGATCACGTGACAGGCATTTAAACTTTAGCTGGCTGATTAAAATTATTGGAGATAAGTAATTAAAACTTATACGTGCCAATGATTTGTTGAGATGTGTAAATTTCGCAAAACATTATTAACAAATGGCAAATTAAGATATTTAATTGATGTGCATATCGTTGCTTTGGGATGACAAAGTTTTAACTGACAAAATTAAAAAAGTTGTGTCAATGTGTGCTTTGATACTGTAATAATTCAATCTGCCACATATATCATCAATGATGCCATCTAGTGGTTCATAAGAGAGATTGAAAAGTGAAAATGTTCTATTTGCAGGGGCCCTAATGACTTAGCTGTCGACGGGCCCTTAAACCCTGCTCATTCACTCTATTTGCAAAGAAAAAATGTTGTCTCTTTGTGGTGATATAATTCTATCTGCGCTATTAATCTATTTGCACTGAGAATTATATGTGCACGATTAATATTTTTGAAGTAACGCTATACTATCTACCGTAGTTCAGAGAGTCAGACTTGAAGGATTTTTCCCTCTACTACTAAACTCTTAAGTTACAAGAAACTATAAAATTTAGCTAGACACTACATGAAATAGAACTTCAGTTGAGTGATTATCCAAATTAAGAAGCACATCGTGTCAGTGTAGGATATTTGGAGTAAAGAAAAATGTAGTGCAACACGTAATAAAGGTCAATCCAAGACCAGCAAAAATAAATAAAAGAATGTCAGGTGCTCAATTTGTGCACAGTTTGTAGCAAACTGTTATGGTTATTGGATTCTATAACTTAAACGGATGACTTCTCAGAACAACAAGGTAGAAAAGACCATGTAATTCCAAAGCAACAATATATAATTGAGATAGAAATAGTTTGTAGTTCTGTCATCATCTGGTTCCGTCATTTAAACCATTTACACAGCAAACGCCGAGGAATTAATCTTTTGTTCCCTTGAAGCCGGAATATTCCCCTCTATCTATACAACGGTTTCCAATCGACGTGCTGGTTTAATCATATTCGCCTCCTCCTACTCCTGCCACCGCTCTGAAATAATTCATGGTCTTTCAAAATGTGAAATAAATGGTTAAATTTCGCACGAGTTGGAACAGCTTCCCTCCACAGATGGCCTCCAGGTCACGTGTCCAGCAGATTTTCGCTCTCTGCTTTCTGATTTATGAGAATCGAATACCTTCGAATTTTCTATCAGTTCTGCAATAGGCGCGGTGACCATTTCGATCACAAGCATATATGTAAGATTCTTTTGTTAGCGTGCTGGCTTTTATAAAATCAGTTTTAAAACCTCTTTTCTTAATGAACTAGTTCTTTTACTGACAATCGGTAACTATCGATATGTAACGATTCATATGTATCGACAACTATCGATATTAATCGCAGATATCACTAACTATCGAAATGTTGCAGACTATCGATTTCTATCTTATCGATAGATATCGTTGAACATTGAAAAGGAAGCTAGGTATTTGAAGTTACTTTTTCGTCATTCTTAATACCATTGTGTGCAAGTTGTGGCACTTTTTAAATAGCACCCTATATTTTTGCATACCATGTCAAAGGTTTTATTATTGTTCGTGATTGTACAAATTGGCAACTGTTTCATAAAATAAACTTAGCTGTGACAACCACATATATAGTTGAATCTCCATTGTTAATAATGCAGCGTATTTGTAGAAATTAAGACGAAATAATGCTTTAAGTGAATAATAGTTGCATGTTTATGAATAGTTTACCTATTATGCGAATTTGTATCAGCAATACTAGAAGACAAAAGCAAAATTCCCATTTGAGCCATAATTATAAGCAATGTGCTTTATTTCTTGTTATTGGGTGTAAAACTGACATACATTTACATGACCTGAAATCAAATTCTACTCTTAACATTCTTGCCTTGTTGGAATACACATTAACTAAAAGCGAAGTCATTACAAGTAAATGAGAGAGTATCAGTTTGTGTTGATGAAACGACATGCCTAATTAGAAGATACCGACTCACAGGGTCCGGCAAAATAAACAGCCTGATTTGAGTTACATAGTACGGCGTTGCTGCTTGCCCAAGCACAAAATTAGTTTGTACACTGTAATGAGGAAAGACCGCCATTTGTAATTATGATCTTGTGGAGTTCATAGCAACGCGCATTCGCCGCCGAGCAGTATTTAAAAATAACGAGTCTCCCGTCATAGTATAACGACATTGCCTGGAGGAATGTCTTCAACCTGCTGCCGACCATCTACCTAGTGTCGTATTCAAAAACAGGTAGTGCCCTATTTTGTGATAAAATGGCATATATCCTTCTGTGTTTTCAGTGTGTGTTTCAATAAATTTGTCAATTCGTTTCGAGGTTCTATTCTGTTCATACCCTACTATCCATTCTGCCGGATATATTGTTTATACTGTCTTCAACATCTAAGGTCATATTAGTGGATGTTTACCCTTAAAATTCACACTCTCATTTATACTTCCAGACCGTATTGAGAATTGAGAATAATCCTAGTTAAAGAAAAATTAATCCTCCGCTGGGAATTGAACCCAAGTCCTCTGGATATGAAGGTTAGCATGCTAATCACCAGGCCACAGAAGCAATCAAATTACCACTACGCTTCCATGCGTAATTGAACTCGATTTGAGCTCATTCCCATTTCCTCGTTTCCATGTTGAATTCAATCCGGGAATGAGAGACAATTTCTTTTCCAAGTTATATCACACCATTCTTCAGTTTGATTTTCTAGACTTCAATACATTATTTTCTTTTCGATATTATTGCATGTTGCTAATTTTGATAGCCAAATAAATCTATTCCATCCGTTTTTTTTTTTTTTTGTTTTTTTTTTTTTTTTTTCCCCTTCTTAATGTATAATCGGTTGAACATTTGCCACTTTTCATACGACACTGTCATTTAAAAATGATATTCTTCATTGGGGACACTGAAAAAAGAAGAAACTGTCATCTTAAAACAAAAGAATGACCCTGCAAAAATAAATATAATCGATAATTGCAACTGTGTTTGGATCCGAAAACGTTTATTGTCCAGAAATCTCGATATCAAAATTTTGGGTGAACTGTAGCTTATATTCTTTCTCTACCTACCGCTAAAGAAAGTAAAAAGTGTATAGGAATACAAATATTTACGCAAACATTTTGAGATTTCAGGCGGAAATTTAATTCGCTATAAAAAGCTTCTGTGCGCCTTTATTGGCCACTTGCTGCAAGCGATCAAACATAAGAGTCGGTGGAGCAAAAGTAAATGTCTTGTAAGTTTTGTTTCGATTACATTCCAGCAGTACGATGTTTCGTGAAGCATTTCATTGTTTTTAACAAATAGCCTTTTCACTGCATCACACGCGCGAACACACACACACACACACACACACACACACACACACACACGCACACACACACACACATACACTAACTGGTTCCATTAGCAGCTCTGTTCACTGAAGATGGCGGAAACGTCTAGAAAACAAAAGCTGCAAACTGGAGCTTTTACCGCACAGGAAGTTGCAGAGGTAGAAATTCGCAGCGTATATTGTTTTAGATCACAATTCAAGTGTACCAACAGTGACGATAGTTTTCATTGTTCTTGCAACCTAGATCAGAAACGCCGCTATGAGAGAGAAAAAGGTCTATTTTTCTATTCACTTTATGTTTTGCCTCGGAAATATGTTTTGAGACCCCTTGAATAAAAGAAAAGCATTTTAGAAAGAGTACCGTGTGTGTTTGTATGTGTATGTGCGTGTGTGTGCGTGCGTGCGTTTTGTGTGTTTTCAGAAAACTTCTCCATCCTAAGCTACCCGTTACATGAAAAGTTTTCGAAAATGCTGAGTGTCACAAAAATTACCCTAATGATTTTGATTAAAATATTTTAAAGATATTTTTATGGCAAATGAGATGTATACTTTCAATTTTCTGGCTGCAGCCTACGTTGTAGACGTCAAATGGCAGGTTGTTATTCATTTTGTATCTATTGGTCGTGTAAAGAGAATGGAATTTCATACAGTAAGCAGTTTTAAAAGATTTAACTATCGTTCAAAGCCTACTGTTTAAAGATAGTAATAAGATAATCTCTGTAAACCTTTATCTCTACTAATATGAAGAATATAGAGGAATAAGACATTTTAGGAATAGTAAGTACCAAAATAGAGCAAGTCATGTGAGTGCAACACATCTGAGTTTGTTTTTTCAATTTTGTAAAATAATGGAAACATTTTTAAATGTAAATAATGCGTAATTGCGTTCGGACGCCATTGTTCAATGTTGTAGTGTATGTTTAAATTATGAATTTTCCTATTTTGTTGCTGTTTTATTGCTAGTGATACTTTCAGGATTTTTCTTCCTGTAAAATGTTCCTTGTGTTTGTTTCAAAGCCTGCAAATAGTGATGCGCTTTTATTTGTTTTCTATACTTTAAAAAATCTTGTTTTTTCGAACCTCCAATAAACATTTAAATACCATTTCCGCATGCCGTAACTATACAAACAGGCTACGTATTAATTAGCTTTTTAAACACGAAGATTGAATTAATTTGATTCAAAATTACTATACTAGTAATCAGTATAGAGCAGATCTAAAAGATTTTTCTGGTAAATTTTACTCTTTGTCCCTTTTAACCGTAACTTCGAACAGCTCTGCCTATTCCTGATAGCACATTAGACATTCCCTTGTATTCACACATATATGAAATGTCATCCGAACGTTTGATTTCCTTAGCTTACCTTAACCTCCGGCATTCTTCTAAGTTGTATTGCTGCATAGTCTATTAGTTCCTTTTGACGATCAAAAATCTTCGATCGGAATGGTGACGTCATTTTATGCCATAAATAATATACCAGGTATTTAATAAAAGTGATATTGCAAGAGCAGTTGCGATTGCTCAAAACCAGAATAAAGGTTCTTACAAGCATATCTGCGGAAAAGATTTTTAATCTCTTGTGGTTTTCCAATTAGGTAGGTATACTAAATTATATATCTAAATTCCTTCCAATTGAATATAAATTCCTGGGGTATTCCCAGAAAATGCAAGGCATACGTTTTATTTTTAAAGTATGCGCTTGTGATAAATACCACGTTATTTTATGTAAAGTGGTTTAAAAATCATAAATTAAACAATGAGTCAGGCGGATATACATACCACCTGATGAAAATAACAACGCCGCAGTTTGTATGTATATAACAGCGACTAAAATTCCAATACTGCAAATCATTTCATCGAATAATTCTTTGAAAATAAACCAGTTGGACGTAGGCGAGATATAAACTGTAATAAAAAATAAACATATTGCAGTGGTAAAAGCATGGAAATAATAACAAAAATCCCAGAGGGAAAGAGCACTACCTGCTGGTATAGGAGCTGAAATAACAGGAGGAAAAGCAAACCCAACAGAGAGTGGTAAAGAGGCTAACGCGCCTGCCCGCCGGCACTGGCAGTTTAAGATACAACAACTAGGGCTATTACCACGACATGGCTTCCCCCTTTCTTAATACAGCCAGCGACACAATAGCGAGCACTCCTTCTTGGGATTTCTGCTCACGCCTCAACTAAAAGGGTTAATAGAGGCAACACAACAAACTTCATGTCTAGGGCTCGAGATTTCACATGTGAGTCGCCCTTTGCAACACACAGCAAGTTTTGTATTCGATAGCAACATTGCACTTCAAAGGAGGGCATTCGTTCGTTCGTTCGTTTGTTCGTTCTTTCGTTCGTTTGTTTGTTTGTTCGTTCGTTCGTTCGTTTGTTCGTTCGTTGGTTCGTTCATTCGTTCGTTCGTTCGTTCGTTCGTTAGGCAATAGCGACTAAAGATTTTGAGTTCGATTCCCCTTGGACCTGTATTTGTCATATACACACAGAATGGAAAAGTTCAAGCACATTTATAGCTTACTGTAGAAACCTTTACAAATATATGAACACTATTTTGAGGTATCCTGTTTAAATTTTACGCAGAATGCTAAAGCTGCCTGTATTCCCTGTAGCAGAACATCATTGCACGTTGCAATTTTTCTTCGTTAAAACGAAATCTGACAACAGAGACCCAGTTATGAGCTGTAATATTTCATGCAGAGGTCCTTTTTCGAAGCACTTTTATCACTTGTATTCTCTCCTTCTGGCCCATTTGCACCCGAAGTTACAAAGTGCAGATATCGTCAGGAGTCAGTTAACCGTGAACATTATATTATACAGATACCAGCGAGGTACCACCTTACTTCTTACCAACAGCAGTTTTTAATTATAGTGTATGAAATGCAATTCATATTTGTGTAAACTGTCTGTTTCTAGAAACGTAAATAACCCTGCACATTTTTCTACGGTTTTAATTGTTTTTCCTTTTAATTACTTCTTTTGCTATAACTTACAGGTAAACTAAAATATTCGATCCGTAATTTAAATATCTAGATTTCATTTCAAATTCCAATTCTAAGATACACTAAAGTAGGAAAATCTGGTAACAACAAACCATAAATTGTCATGTAATTACTTCTAATAGTGAAAAATAGCGGTAATATAAACAATAAAGTTATAAACAAATTCCACTTATATTTATAAAACTATTTGAAAATTTTAACTGAAAATAAACAATTATTTTCCATTTAAGACAGTGGAAATACTTCATTAGCATCATGTGTTGTACCTAAGCATTCAGCTTTTAATTTGAAAGTCTTTCTAACCTATAACATTCAGCCATATGTTAATACTTACGTGATATTAGTTAAAAAAGTTTGTGTGTTCCACTCACATGACTTTCTCTACTCCTGTACTAATCATTCTTACAAACTCTTATTCCTTTATCTTCTTCGTGTTAGTTAAGATAAACATTTCTACAAATTATTTTACTGCTTATTTCCTTGTAGGTGCAAAGGGAATACTAGAATACAGTAGGCTTTGTGCGATAGTCAAAACTTTTATAGCTTTGAGATTACGTTCTCTTTGCACACTTAACATATAAAAATGAACAACGATGGTCCATTTCACGAAAGTTATGTTTTCCGAAACTCATACACACAACAAGGAATGTCTCCGAAATGGTTCACCCTACAAGAAAGTTTATTCAGACATAAATTGTGTATTTTAGCAAGATCTACATTTTTGTATAGTATGATTTGGTCTATCTCTAACGGTTTACCACTTATGCAAAACTCGTCCAGAGTAAGTACGACTACAGCGGCTATAGTCAGAAAATTCAAGATATACATTTCATTTGTCATAAAAATATCTCAAACATATGACATTTTAATTAAAATCGTTAGAGCCATTTTCAAGAAAATCAAAATTTTCGAAAAATTTTCCATGTAAAGGGTAGTTTAGGGTGGGTCTATCTTCTTCAAAATCTTCGTGTCGCATCCTTGAAAGACATTAAACTTAAATACCAACTTTGGTTTTTAACCGACTTTTCGTTTTTGAGTTATACTGACCACAGACACACACACGGACCTTTTTCTAAAAATGCTTTTTTTGGATTCAGGGGGTTTAAAACATATATTTCTGGTGAAATCTCGACATCGAATTTTTGGGTGGGATACAATACTTGTCTTACTTACCAGTAGAGGAAGTAAAACAAGGTTCTAAAAGTTATTTAGAATTAATTGTTTAATTATAAGATCTCTTGGAAATTATTTATCAGCGAAATTATGCATATAGGTATGTTACGGAAGGTAAAGATGAATTATTTATTAGTACTGGTTATTGGCTGAGAGACGCGCTAAAGTAGCATTACTCGAAATACAGACCAGAGGATTTAATTTGTGGCGTATGGAAATTATCGCTCCTCTGGGTTCGACCCCAGGTGCGCCTCGGGCAGTAAATCAACAGTTACAGCGGTGACGGCTGCCGGATAACGGATGTGTCAAACGTCGCGCAAGTTTGGCAACGTCGCGCCATTCATTAATTACGTCACTGAAGTGCAGATATATTGCTGGTTTACCTCGCGAGCCCACAACGTTAATTTGTGTATCACTCGCTATATCTTGAGTGGCGCTGTAGAGCAGAGCAATCCATCATTTATTTAACTATAATGTGACACGGTCGTTATCGGCCGACACGTTAGTTAATACTGAATACAGGCAACCCGCACTACCTATTGGTTTACCTGGAACGCTTCCTAACCACACTATTGACATTACATAATGGTTAATTTAGTTAACAATCACTTTGGAAAATGCTTTCTAAATCGAAGTGACGAATCAATTCTAAATTTGTTTAAAGTAATAGCTTTTACATGGAAAATGTTTCGAAGATATTCATTTCCTCAAAAATGACAAACGAATGTTAGATGCGTTATGTGAAATTTAACAGTTGTTTGAAAAATTGAAGTCAGTACAAAACGTACTTTCTGTTAATATAAAATAAAAGATCCATATTTGTAACTTCCACAATATATTTTCAATAGAATTAAATTAACTTCTGACATACATTCATATTCCTATTCATACTTCCAGACTCTGTGAGAATGGACAATAATCATATCATCTGCTCGTTTTGGTATAAATTTCACAGAGATATGTTAATCATAAATACATTAAAATTATTATTGAAAATAAAGGTGTATACAGGTTTTAGCTTTTCAAGTGTTGCAATTTCTGAAGAACTAATAATTTTCACAACATATGCCCCAATATTTCATAAAGTTACTCGTATAATATTCTGAAATAATATCACAGATTTGCAGGTTTTATATATCAACCATTTTTAATCTTAACGTCTTAACTTTGCTTCGTATAAAGAAAATGTGTTTTTACTTCATCAGTCTTAAGAACTCAGCTAATTATTTTAAATAGTGTTGTATATAATGGGTCACCTATGTATACTGGAGAAACGGAATATCGATTCCGTTTAAAGCCTTATCATAAAGAAGATAGAAGTGTAAGCTTTTGTTGAAGAATGACTAGAGAAATTCATGTGAATTTAGCAGTTGAGGGTTTAAGAACTGCATATGTTCTTGGAACATGACTTTCTAAGTAAGATGGGAACAGTCAGTGAGGGGAAATGTGTTTAAGCAAGGAATAATGACTTTGTTGATTGTTACTAATGGGTCTCTATAGAGTTAGCATGTTCTGGAAGTTTCAGACTTATTAGATAGGTATACATACAGATCCATAATGGTTGTCGTTGCTTCGTGTAGCAGAACTTGGAGGAAACTCTACGGTGAAGTTAAGCTTCGGTTTAGTAAATCCAAGACAAAAACTCGCGCTTCCTACGAGAAGCATATGATGAAGCAAGTCATTGCTAATGTACTAAAGTGACACAAAATTAAGAGGCAGGACTCCCTAAAAGAACATTAGATTAGACTTAGATCCATGGATCTCAAAACATGCATGTGGCACTATAAACAGATCTTAAAACAATACGACAAGAGAAACTAAATTCGTTTTATAAAGTAATGGCAATTCCTATATTATTATGGCAACGAATTTTCTATTTTAACTGGAAAAGAAGAACAAATGATCGAAACAAATAAAACGAAGTTTTTAACGAATGTTGTAGACAAAAAAGTGAACACATTCCAAATCAGCTGAATATCTTTAAGTTAACAAGCACAAAACTATATAAATAACTGAAAGGAACATGTCGATAGAATGAATACAACCAGAAGAAGTTTTGGTAGACCAAAAAATGATAAATACAACAATTTTAATTATATTCTATGAGAACGAAACAAGCTTCCATGACTTAAACCGTGTAACGCTGTTGATGGTGATGATATTTTTGCACGTGTTACGTTACATAATACAATATTATTGTATAATGCACCAGCATAAATAAATAATAATTACCACTTAAACTCGGGGCATAAAATACAATTATTGTAAGAAGCGGCGATAATGGGTCGAGTAGGTGTAATGACTGTCACAAATTATAATTTTGTTGAACATGACGTGTTGTATCACTAATGAGCTGTTTTCACCGTTAAACCCAGGAGGAGCGTTGAAAGGGCTTCCCACGCGCTTCTTCAGGTAAACCCACTTAATTCTGTCTTTGTTCTCCCAACGCAAACGAGTTTGGGCTTCCCCCGCAACCCTTTCATGATTCCTAATTAATATAACTTCCCTATAGTTGTTGACAAATTCATCATTGGCACCTCCTCCAGACATGCTTTTGGCGTTTGTGAAGGTTTTCTCTTTCTGTCTCCGTGTTTGTCTGCCAGACTGTCTTTAGAATGATACTCTGTGCCAAAAATATGATGTGTTACACTCACATGATTTACTATACTCCTGTAGAAGCTATTCCCTCAAATACTTACTCCTCTGTCTTCTTCATGTTAATCAAATTATTGAAATATTTTCTGGAAATGTAATACTACAAATAACTTGTATGAAAGAACGACGCATTATCAAGCGGCTTTTGTTTCTCTTACGTACACAATTTGTCCAGAGAGAATTCTATTATATTGTAGCGTAAACGAATCCCTCTTAATACACGAAGGGACAAAAACTGAACTTTCAGCGTTAGCCAGTTTTATTTGGAATTTCAGTTCGACACTCAAAAAACAGAATTCAATAGGTAGGGTGCGTTGCTGTTTTTATATGCTGAAAGAATTTTTTTCCATTAATGCATAACATTCTTTTAGGTCCTACCAGCGCATGCGCAGATGTTACACTTACATATCACATTTCCAATTTTCGAATAGCTATTCGTATTGATTGTATCCCTTCCTCTGTTTCTCCCTCTTGTTATCTGTTAAATGCATTCTTATAAATATTATAAAATAAATATCATAATATAGAGTTAGTGTTTTTAAGTTTTAATGCAGGCGTTGATAACATACATGCGAATATTTTTGAGAAAACACACTTATACAAAGAAAAATGTTTAAACGGAAGTTTTTATTTAACATAAATTTATTAAATAACGTTTATAATGTTGATATACTATGTTGGTATGCATTGTCAGTCGCCAAAAGAGTTTATGCTGTTTATACAGCGATGTGCCTTTTTTTATATTTGCCAAAGCGGAAAACAATCTCAAGTAAGAGATTTTTAACCTCAAACTTTGAAACTAGAACACAGAGTATCTAATAAATAACAATAGATCATATTTAGAGTCTTTTCACATACCGGACTTGAACTTCCCTAATTTGAAAAGTCAAAGGAAATATAAACAGGGCGTTTCTAGTATTTTTTTATTTCAAAAGGTAAGCTGGTATTGCTTATAGTGATGTATTGTGAAAGTTGCTTTTCTCCAGCGTATCTTTAGTCCACCTGACTTAACTCCCTGTTTGTGTGGCTTTGCATGTCTGAACAGCATAACTCTAAAATGAAAAGTTCATTAAAAACTAAAGTTGTTATTTAACATAATAAGGGTGTGACACGAAGATTGCAAGTATTTATTTCAGTTAAATTAAACTGGATAGAAAAATAAGCTTGTGTAGGAATACTTAGTATATAAAATAAACATTGGGGAGTGAAAGACAAATGAACGTAATACATCGGACTGTTTTATCTATAGCATTTATTAATTTAGTTTCTACATTAGCCTTAATGAGGTTTCATTTACAGTTTGCATTAGATTTTATATAATTTTAAATTCCCTATAAAATATAATTGCTCCCTTAATTTTATTACAACAACGCGACTGTTGCTCTAAATTTCTGTTGATTTTAATTATTGTGGTAGTGAATGTCCTAACGGTGCATAAAATATATGGCGAGTAGCATAATGTTGGCCACCCTGATGTACTTCCCATTTACATTATTTTCTCATATTCCCTCTCGAATTGTTGCTCACCACCATTAAATTTGACACGGCACATAAAACAGCATCGAACACAACAAAGTTCGTAACAGTCACAGTTAAAAATCATTACTAAGCCCCGAGCGTACATCATAGTGACCATTATAGCAATAATTTGCTTTGTGGGGTATTGTTGGTTCAACATGAATGGGCACAATCTGCAGCTCCGGAAAATGGCGAGCCGCAAATGGAAATTTACGGCGGACGCTTTAGCGCTGGCCGTTTGTCGCGAGCTGTTATCATCAGCCGGTATTTTCTGATCATCATGTATTGATTATAGAGTTACAAACTCAAGAAAGACCGGCACTCGTTTCTGACCACACAACAAACTACTGCCGCATTGCAGAAACCAGGTTTATTTGTCTGATTGTGTTTATCTGGGACGAGCTGTGCAAAAAGTAAGGTTAAAATTGATTGCAGTCAATTCCATTTGCATGAAAATCAGGTTACGGCTTCCAAACATAAACAAAAGGTAAATGCAGAAGTTGATTGCGTTAAATATATCAAAGAGTATTAAAGCAAAACAAACATGAGCAACCTCCATAGTTATAACTAGAGCACATTTAAAACTACGCTACAATTTATAATGAACGTTTCGTTTTGTATGAAATATTGATGGGATGATACTGTTTTTCGACACTGGTTACCGAAACCGATATTGATTTTTAAACATCTATACTCGATACATTATAAAAATATATAACTCCAATAGTTTGTTCATTCATTATATCATATTGTAACAGCGACAGTGCTTTTTTCAACAGAAGTTCTATAAACATCACTCGTTGTATGAATGTAACATTTTTCTTTAAATTTTTTGTAAAGTAAATTCTCTTTTATCCGAACTAACTTTTAAATCCTTAAATAAGCAGATTTGCCGTTTATGACGAAACAAAATTACGTACAGTACCCAGTGTGTATTGTTTATAAAACATTAAAAATATGAAAAGCATTCCCATATTCCCCTTCCGTCTACAAGGAAATAAGCAATAAGATAATTTGTTCAAATTTTTATCTCAACTAACACGAAGAAGATATAAGAATAAGAGTTTCTAAGAATGGTTAGTACAAGAATAGAGAAAGTTATATGAGTGCAACACATCAGATTTTTTGTATCTTGTCTACAAATTATTTTTACAAAGAATGTTTGTTTTTAACTACTTCATATTAAGTGAGATAAACATTTCCAGTGTTGGTTTTTTCGCATTTTTTGTTACCAGAGCGCTATAGCAATATTCAAATATTTTAAAAGTGTTACAAGACATAAAAATCATCTGGGGGCCTATTTTTTGGTGTGTATTAACTTAATTTTGGCAGAAATGTATGATGATTTATTTACTGCCGAACATTTTAACCCAGGAGCAAACTGCAAATTATCGAAATAATTAGCAATCATGTGGTTTCTGAGCTCGTAGCTAAAATTCCAAAGTTTGCTTTTAACCTAGTATGCAACAACATTCCGTACATATTCGAACACAGCTTCACTGAGTAATTAACGACATTACAGCTAATTAGATACCAACATGTTCATTAGAGCTTCGTTATCCTAGGGCTGGATACTTGCAGGAAACCGCAACGCTTAAACTATTTACAAACTTCTTACGAGCTTCAGCTCTCAATAGATATTGAACACATGCTTAGTACATAAATCCTTCACCACAAACACAGTGTGTAAGTCAAAACTTTTAACGGAATGCGTAACTGAGAATGTGATTTTCTAAGGTTTTCAGCCAATTTAGCTGAAAATTCATTTTAATGCTCTCTTGAATCAGTTTTGGAGGGCTTTAAATTTCATTGCGATATCTTCCTTTAGCTTTCGAGTAACGAAATGTAAAATATTGACTTTATTATTCTATGCCAAATGCTCTACAGAATGCAATTTTAAAAATTACCGTTTTTGAAAGCTCTATGATATTTATCTGATTCAAAAAACTATATTGCAGATTTAATTCCTTGTATATTGAGAATTTACATTACAAATTTCAGAAGAATTAGATGAAAACCGCATCGTGTGAAACATTTTCAAATAGTAAATACGGAAAAAAAGTAATTTTCAAAAGCCTAAATTTCAAAATGAATTATTATTTATTCTGCTTTAGATTTTAACGTAGCATCTAGATGGATCAAAGAGAATTAATATAGAATGAAAAGGTAAATGAAATTATTTTGTCACCGAAGCTTAAAAAGTGCATTATCGGGTAAGTAAGCTATTGGGTCGATAAAATCACACATCGCGTTTTAAAACTAAAATTACTTTTATGCGGTGATCCATAACCTAAGAAATACGGCACAGAATGGAAGCATAGATCCAGTGGGATGCTGTAAAGATATTTCAATTTTTTTTTCTGAGACAGCAAACTTAAACCACAGAAGTCCGCTAACACAGATAAAGGGTATATGATATAGGATCTTTTCTCATGCATCAAAGTAAGATTTATATGTTTTATATATCGCACTAGGGAGGGAATCACAAAGAAAACATTTCCTCCATAAATATCTCGTGCTCGACACGTAACAAAAATAACAAGTATATTTTGCTAAGCAAGGCTCAGATGTTGGTTGGACCTAAAAGAGATTTCTCCGACCCAGAGCGCTGTGAAAGAAATAAAAACAGTTTCTGAAAGTTCCCTTCGCAGCGGGCGGAAAAGTTTTGTTTTCTTTGAATCATTGATTTCAAAAAGAATGGGTTAGGGATAGCCTTTATAATGTCAACTAAAAGTTCTTTACTGGCCGAGATACGGTTCACTGACGTCACTCCTGGGAAACTTTCCTGCGAGGGTTTAAGGACCTTTTGTAGCGCGATATTTATAAAAAGCTTTACCTGCAGAGCAAGGAAATAAATCATCTTTTTGAGATGATAATGAAAACTTCACAACGTGGGCGGTGCTATACAAAGTGGATCTATTTAGATCAGTGATTGAGTAGGCAAGTTCACGTCAGAATCAATGAGAAAAAGTTGAATGTTCGTACCTTGTTTGGAAGGCTGAGATAAATGACTGCAACAGGACCGCCGCGCCAAGGGATTCAAAAGTCTCGTTCCTCAGAGCTTCATGAGCGGGTTTGCTTCCTGGTGCAACTGTTCTATGTGTTTTTCTTGCTTGTATTTCCTAACTAACCATTACTTAAGTCGGGCAACTTAAACCGAATACAACACAAGGAACTTTGGGAAACTCCGCCTATGTAAACAATGTTATATGTAAAAAAATCCGATGTGTTGCACTCACATGACTTTCTCTACTCTTGTACTAACCATTTTTATAAGCTCTTATGCCTATATCTTCTTTTTTTTAGCTAAGATAAATATTTATACAAATTATCTTATTGCTTATTTCCTTGTAGGTGCAAGGGAACTATTAGAATACAGTAGGCTTTGTGCGAAAGTCAAATCTTCTAAACCTTTGAAATTCTGTTCTCTTTGCACACTTAACATAAAAAAATGAACAACGATGTTCTATTTCACGAAAGTTTTAAGTTTTCCGAAACGCACACACATAGCAAGGAATATCTCCGAAATGGTTCACTCTATAAGAAAATTTGTCCAGACATAAATTGTGTATTTTGGCAAGATCTACATTTTTTGTATAGTACGATTTGGTCTATCTGTAACGGTTTACCAGTTATGCAAAAGTCGTCCAGAGTAAATATGACTACAGGGACTATAACCAGAAAATTCAAGATATACATTTTATTTGCCATCAAAATATCTCAAACATATGACATTTTAATCAAAATTGTTACAGTCATTTTCAAGAAAATCAAAATATTCGAAAAATGTTCCATGTAAAGGGTAGTTTAGGGTGGGGCTATTTTCTTCAAAATCTTCGCGTCGCATCCTTGAAAAACATTAAACTTAAATATCAACTTTGACTTTGTTAGTTAATATAAATACTTCGATAAATGGCTCTGTTACACATTTTATTGTATGTATTGCTAACCAGATGTGGTATATTTAATCACACTGCGCGACTTTCTTATTATAAACGGTGTAATTTAAACTTTCAGTAAAATCTGTGTATGTCAACAAAACTTTAATACTCAAGTTTGTTCTCCTTTAAGGATAATGGGTTTCTCCTCCACTTTCTTCTTACAGAGGAAAGCCGATTATGGAAAAGTGGTCGGCGGAGGTCCCCTTCTAAAGTACAGCTTGCACAGAAAGACTCCTACAGAACAAAACAAGGACTTCACCACGATACTTAACTTTCACAGTAATATTCATATTCGCCCATAAGAAAATCTGCTTCACAACTTTCACATAACCTCTTTCACTTCACTTGAATTTTTAAAGCGTTATTATCATTACATAATAGAAAAAATAACATTTAAAAAACCCAGTGCGCTACATTCTCTTCCACAAAGCCTTCTTAAGGTGTTAGTGTAGGTGAACTTTTCCACGAATTGTTTCGTTATAAATTTTGCTGCAGTTACAAGAGAGAGAAAGAAAGCTGCAGCCATAGTTAAATTTTTAAAATTGCCACCCTAAGAAAAAAATCACTTGGTGAAAGTGCATCTGATGTATTTATAAGTTCAAGCCATTAACAACAAATATCTCGGAAATGGTTAATGCTACAGAGAATATAAATTTGCTGTTTTAATGCAATCTATTTTCGTATGTGAAAATGTTTTGCCTTCTTTTAACGAATTACTCGTTTTACCATGTCGTACAAAACCTGCGACCTGTAGCCTCCTGTTTTTCTTCACTTCACCCCTCCTCCGTGGGGTAGCAGCCACAACATCTGTATAGGTCTATGACTGAGATGCCCTCCCCCTTGATTCTATAACCTGTAACGGATTAATTAGTGGGGGGCACGAACAGCAGTTGGAAGAGCCAAAAAGAGAGGGTGGTCGGCAAGAGATGGAACAGCTTGAGATGACGCCAGAGAAAAAAGCCTGTGGTCTAGAGGTTTCTACTGCGTAGTTAGTGTGCGTTTTTTTTGGAGTCTACCGTGAGATGTGACCAGGAGTTCGTCCGCCATCAACAAGGGGAAGTAGAACCCGGGCACCAGTGCAAGTCGGCACCCACTGGTCGTGGGGAATGCAAGATAGGCGCATAAACTTCATTCTCCCAGTTACATGGAATACGACTTGGTGCATGTGGTTCCCTTTGGCAAAGGAGCGGTATGGACTTCTGAGGTGGTTGAGCCAGTTAAGTCTGGTTAGAGACGTCGCCTATGTGCAAGGAGGCTTCGATGAATGGCGGTGAAAGCTGAGGACACCGTTGTACACTGTCGACCAGGGCGTGGCTACTCCAGGGTGGAAGTTCTCCGTACATCCTATATCTTCTAGTGCCGACATCGGGATGAGTATCAGTTTTGTTAATAATACTTTGTAGGAGTGGGAAAACTCCAGAGGGACAGTTAACAAAGGGGGATTGCTCTGTACGAGGCCCCTTATCAGTAAACCGGAGAGCAACTCGGTAGTTTAGTTAGTGGATATTGTCACAGACTGTACGCAAGATTTCCAGCTAGTATTTTCTCTGTAATTAACTGATTCCAAATATAGGAAAGGTTCTTGTTTTCATTTTAGAATTTTCATGTTAATATTTAATAGCGTTCATTATCAAGTTGGTGGTTTCATTTTAATATTTTTAAGTTACTACGTAACGGAGTCCATTGTTAAAATTATTGTTTTTTAACTAATTGCTTGTTAATATTTAACACCTTTCACTATAATAAATGTTATGCTATGCTGTAGTGTGTTGTGTTACTTGGTAGTACCCTGTAACGATCCTGCGGAATACGCTAGTAAGGAAAGGGAAAGGTAGTAGGTGTAAGCAAAACGCAAAAGGAGCGTAACACTGGTAGCAGAGCCATTTTGTCCTACATACACGTTTTAGTGTCGGTGGGAACATTTAACAGGATACTACAAAGTACACAAAATAGTGTTTCAGGTCAATTATATTGTCAGTGTCATAATGGAAATTGTATTTCAGCCCGTTGAAGATTATTGGATCCTTAGTAATTCCATTGAAAATTGGGGAGTTTCGTTGGAACTATAAAGTTTATGTCATAGAGAAATTATTTGTACCACTGATCTTAGGAGCGGATTTTGTTAGACATACACAAATGGTAGTGGATTTAGCGAGAGCAAAAGCTTATTTCGGTTTTCAGCCAAGTACTTATATTCCATTACAAACTTGGTTAAAACAGAGTCCAGGGGGTACAGTTATTTCTAATGTGGAAGAAGAACGGTTAAACAGGGAAATTGATCTGGGATATTTATCATCGCAACAACAGAGTAAATTACAACCACTTTTGGATGAGTTTACCGATGTATTAACGAAACGCCTGGGACGAACGAACCTTATGCAATATGAAATTCAGTTACAAGATCAAACACCGGTACGATTATCGCCTTATCGGCTACCCCCAAATCGGCTAAATTTATTAAGAAAGAAAGTAAACGAAATGTTAGAAACTGGAGTGATAGTATACTCCCAGTCAAATTATTCAAGTCCGGTGTTCGTAGTACCAAAGGCAAATAATGACGTGCGGTTAGTAGTAGATTATAGACAGTTGAACCAGAAACTGCGGATTGATTCAACCCCATTACCCCATATTCATTACTCATTTCATTGGTTTGCAGGAGCAAGATATTTTACAACTTTGGATTTAAACAGTGCGTATTACCAGATCCCTTTACATGAGAATTCTCGACGGTATACAGCTTTCACCACAGATTATAATTTGTTTGAATTTACTTCACTACCTTTCGGTTTGGCGGTTGGAGCTCAGGTCTTAACACAGTTACTAGATAAGATCTTTGGGGATATTAAATTTACTTATCTTTATCATTACTTAGATGATCTTTGTATTTATTCGAGTACTTTTGAGGAACATCTTTGCCATATAAGAGAGGTGTTTACGAGATTACGTAACGCTGGATTAACAGTTAATCCGCAAAAAGTGAAGTTCGCTACTTCAGAATTGAGATTCTTGGGGCATATTATCTCGTCACAGGGAGTACGAGTAGATCCTGACAGAGTACTTAAGATTCGCGAATATCCGCGACCACGGTCGGTTAAGCATATAGCAAGATTTTTGGGAATGGTTAATTATTTTTCGAAGTTTATCCCCGTTTATGCAGATTTGGCTGAACCATTAAATAGATTACGTAAGAAAGGAGTAAAGTTTCATTGGGATATAGAGCAAGAAAAGGCGTTTATTAAATTAAAGGAATGTTTAATGTCACCTCCAATATTGGCAGTACCGGACTTCTCAAAAAAATTTGTGCTTCAAACGGATGCCTCGTCGGGAGCGATTTCGGCGGTATTGCTATTAGAATCTGCTGAGGGGAGGAAAGCAGTGGCTTATGCATCACGAAGATTATCAGCGACCGAGAGAAAATATTCAATTTACGAATTGGAGGCCCTAGCGGTGTTATATGGCTTGGAGAAATATCGATTTTACCTGGAACATACCGAATTTCAATTAGAAACAGACAATCAGGCGATATCATGGGTCTTAGCGAAACCGAGGAAAGCAGGGAAAATTGCCAGATGGGCATTAAAATTATCTAGCTTTAAGTTCACAGTAAAACATGTCAGAAGTTCGAGTAATTCAATAGCGGATGCTCTGTCAAGGATGTATGATACGCCAGTGGATAATTGTGAACAAGTTTCAGGAAAAGTATGTACAATATTATCAAATCTTCCCTCGTTGTTTGAAGATATCCGGACCTATCAACGTAACGATAGTGAATTGGGGCCCCTATTGCAACAGGTTGAGGGGGGGGAAGGAGTACCAAAATATGTCGTACAGGATGGAGTATTGTGTTGTAAAAATAGAACGCAGGACGCAAAGATTCTGGTACCAAAGAGCTTAGTGCCAGAGCTGTTTACCTATTTTCACGAAGCGCCTAGTGGGGGGCACTTAGGGGGGTTTAAAACCAGAGCTAGGATCAAACAGTATTTCAGATGGAAAGGAATGGATAAAGAGATAACCCAGAGAGTAGCTCAGTGTCGTAGGTGTAAACAGAGCAAGCCTGTAAAGAGTAAGCAAGTGGGGTATTTGGCCTCCAAGGTAGCTGAACGGCCAATGGAGAGATTGTTTGTCGATTACATCGGACCATTTCCGAGGAGCAAGATGGGAAATAAACATGCGCTGGTGATAGTTGATGCGTTTACAAAATATGTTTGGATACGAGCAGTTCGTGAAGCGAACACCCATAATGTGATTAAGGAATTGCAAGGCATAATTGCTGTCTTCGGAGTACCGGAGGAAGTCGTTTCGGATAATGCCACGTGTTTTAAGTCAAGGGCGTTTAAATCGTTTTGTTGGGGAAGTGGCATTCGTAACGTATTCATGGTACCCTACTATCCTAAGGCGTCACAAAGTGAAAGGGTTAATAGAAACCTGAAGAATGCGTTGATTGCCTATCACTCAGATGATCACACCAAGTGGGACCAGAACTTGTACTGGTTGCAATTTGCATTTAATGCGGCTAGGCACGAGAGTCATGGCGAGAGCCCGTTCAGGTTAATGTTTAAATTCCAGCCTAACTGTCCTCTATCTAATTTATGGGGGATTAAGGACATTTTGCCGGATAAAGTAAGCGAGTCCGAGATTCGGGAGACCTGGAAACGGGTCAGACGTAATTTATTGAAGGCTAGAGATAAAGTGGCTAAGTACTATAATGCGGGACGACAAGCTCCTCACTTTCAGGTTGGCGATATAGTGTACGTACAGAATCATCCCCAGAGTAAGGCAAGTAATAAGTACACGGCTAAACTCGCCCCGAGATATAAGGGCCCATGGCTTATAGAAGAATTCACATCTCCAGTCTCAGTGCGATTGACGGAGAGCGGGACTGGAAAATCAAGCTTTGCGCATGTGTCTCAATTGAAGAAATAATAGGAATAGGAATTGTAAACTGAGATGTTCTCCGGGGTAGGATGAAGGGTTCACCTCTTCAAGGCTATTGTTTCACAATAGATTAAAGGGGGGGAGTGTAACGGATTAATTAGTGGGGGGCACGAACAGCAGTTGGAAGAGCCAAAAAGAGAGGGTGGTCGGCAAGAGATGGAACAGCTTGAGATGACGCCAGAGAAAAAAGCCTGTGGTCTAGAGGTTTCTACTGCGTAGTTAGTGTGCGTTTTTTTTGGAGTCTACCGTGAGATGTGACCAGGAGTTCGTCCGCCATCAACAAGGGGAAGTAGAACCCGGGCACCAGTGCAAGTCGGCACCCACTGGTCGTGGGGAATGCAAGATAGGCGCATAAACTTCATTCTCCCAGTTACATGGAATACGACTTGGTGCATGTGGTTCCCTTTGGCAAAGGAGCGGTATGGACTTCTGAGGTGGTTGAGCCAGTTAAGTCTGGTTAGAGACGTCGCCTATGTGCAAGGAGGCTTCGATGAATGGCGGTGAAAGCTGAGGACACCGTTGTACACTGTCGACCAGGGCGTGGCTACTCCAGGGTGGAAGTTCTCCGTACATCCTATATCTTCTAGTGCCGACATCGGGATGAGTATCAGTTTTGTTAATAATACTTTGTAGGAGTGGGAAAACTCCAGAGGGACAGTTAACAAAGGGGGATTGCTCTGTACGAGGCCCCTTATCAGTAAACCGGAGAGCAACTCGGTAGTTTAGTTAGTGGATATTGTCACAGACTGTACGCAAGATTTCCAGCTAGTATTTTCTCTGTAATTAACTGATTCCAAATATAGGAAAGGTTCTTGTTTTCATTTTAGAATTTTCATGTTAATATTTAATAGCGTTCATTATCAAGTTGGTGGTTTCATTTTAATATTTTTAAGTTACTACGTAACGGAGTCCATTGTTAAAATTATTGTTTTTTAACTAATTGCTTGTTAATATTTAACACCTTTCACTATAATAAATGTTATGCTATGCTGTAGTGTGTTGTGTTACTTGGTAGTACCCTGTAACGATCCTGCGGAATACGCTAGTAAGGAAAGGGAAAGGTAGTAGGTGTAAGCAAAACGCAAAAGGAGCGTAACAAACCCTAACTCTAACTCTATACTTACCACAGCATATTGCAAAAGAAGGTTATAATTTCGCTGCCTAGCTTACTTTGTTTGGAAATATTCGATGCTCATTTGTTCTCGTAAGGGTTATAAATGAGGCAATACAGAATTAGAGAAGCAAGCTTCGATGGGGATGTTCTTTTGTGTAATACACCGCCCTTACGTTATTAGAAGGTTCACTTATCCCCCCCCCCCCTCACTTCACAGCACGAGAAAGCCTTCCCTCTCGCGTGTCGAGTGGAGTGGAAATGAACGGGCAAATGCTCTATTGTTTTTGTCCTATGTTCTGGACGGTGCGATAAAGATGGCTATAACGGAAACATATCGGCGTTTTATTACGTTACTGTTGTTAAATATATTGTATTTATTACCCATAGTAATACACACAGGAAATATCTCGTCCGATCGACTTTCTCTGGCAATGGAAAACTCACGTATAACTACAGTTATGATATTCATATAAAAAAACGTTATTCTTTGCTTTCACATTAGTTTCTCTACTCATTCGTGTACAAGCTATTCTAATAGATAATTATTCTGCGATGTTTCATTTAATTGAGAAAAAAATTTGTAGAAATATTTTTACATATTTACTTGTAGGTACAATAGAAATACGGACGAAGGAGAACAAACAAATAACGACATCCCATTTAAAAAAAAAGGTATAAGAATTTGAAAATTCAAATTAACAACGAAGAATACCTGAGCCAAAAACATGTATTTGACATAAATTTTGTACTTTAGTTTTGTGTACTGTTTACCAGTAATGCAAAAGTTATTCATAATAAATTTGGAAATTTCTAGAACTTCATTCTGAATGTCTTGCATAACTGAGAAACCGTATCTTACTACCTATACAAAAAAGTATATTACGTTAAAATATCCAATTGATATCAAATACATTTTATTCCTTATTTGTTTTTATTTTTCAATACTTACACTTTTCTCAAATAGATGTCATTGTGTTGCTTTTTCTGCTGACCATACAAATGGAAGGATTTTCTTCTATCAAACATAAAGAAATTCAATAAGATTTATAACGCATGCATGTAAGTTTACGATATTAAGAAGAGTTCTCAAGCACAGAATGGGATAGGCGAAGTATCTCTTCAGGAAAACCTCTTACGCAAGTATAAACTTGAATGGAAGAAGACGATTTCATGGCCTTCTGAACCAACCATCTTGTGATTATGCACTGTTTTATACCTCTCTTGCATTCAACTTACACAATACCAGCGGGGCGTGAAGTTGATCTTCCAAATCTCTCCCACAAAAATTATGATTGTTTTTCTTGCTCCAAATATCAGCTTTATTCCTGGCGTTATATTAGTGCTCTTTTAGGCACCTGGAAGATAAACCTTTAATACCGATATCATTTACTAGTAATTGCTGAGAGTCGCGTAGTTAATGAACCGGGCAGTTCGCAGCGAACGCCCCTAAGCCTTGAGGTCGACTCAGAGCACTGCTATAATATACCTTACTTTCCACACGATTACTCCACCATTTGCTTGACGTGTTCTGCTCATAACCGAGCCGGCCTTGGATTTTTATTACACCCTTCTCTTTCCCTTGCCACTTAATTTCAACTCACCGTAATAACAATCACTTTATGTGCCTGCCGACTAAGTACACACTGCCATCTTCCGTAATTAAAGCCTGTTTCACATGAGCATGAAATTAATGATATGGTCTTCCATGCGAGAACCGAAGTGCTGCTACATTTCTCAGTTGGGTTAATTTAGAAATTCTCTGCACCGTGGGATGGGACTGAAATGAGGTTATTTCTATGTATAAAGTGTATGGGTTTGCAGTATATTAATTAAACTAGAGCCACTTGCATAAAACACACTTTTTCCCTATGCTTACTTTGATATGACCAATCTACGCCTATACCAGGTGGCCCAATAGCGTCGTGTTTCAGGTGTGGAGAACTTGTGGGTTAAAACAGCTGCAGAACACAATGCGGCAATTCCAAGGCATTGTTATCCATTGAGATAGCCATTTACTCAGAATACTTTTGGACTGGAATCTAGACAAAGAGTAACAAAACAATCTCAATACCAATCAAGACATATGGAAGTGAGTCATGCACTGTAACAAAACAGACGAACAAGGAATACAAACATCAGAGATGCGATTCTTAAGAATGCAGGATAGACCAGGTAACAAAAATGGATACCAAAATTAATGATGGAGTACCATCCGATTCGTAAATCTTAGGGAAGGCCGAGGAAAGTGTTGAAAAGACCAATAATTCTAATCAAGAGGGCGTAAAGAGATTAATTCTTGTACAAAGGAGAAGAAGAGTTTAAGACATCTGATGTATTACACTCACATGACTTTCTCTACTCTTGCACAAGTCACTCTTACAAACGCTTCATGTTAATCGAGATAAACATTTGTAGAAATTATCTTATTCCCATTTTTTAGGTACAAGGGGAATACAGTAAGCTTTAACCAACGCTCAAATGTTTTAAGAGTCGGAACTATATAATGACTGAAATTTCGTTCTCTTTGCGTGCCCAAGAATAAAAAAAAAACGAATAACGAAAATGTATAAGAATTGTAAAACCCATATAACAAGGAATATCTCCCAAATACTTCACTTCACAAAAAGATAATTCGACATAAATTGTGCTTTTAACGATTTCTACATTATTTGTATAGTAAGATTTGGTCTATGTATTACGGTTTCAAGCCATACAAGTCATCAAACAATTCAGCGGCTCCAAAAGCATATATTTTCCGTGAAATCTTGACATAGAATTTTTGGGTCGAATACAATACTTTCCCTACTTATTATACGTAATAGAGAAGAGGTTATTAAGTACCAAACCTTGTATTTAAGTTCATCATCTTCTAAGGATGTAACAAAGATTTTCAAGAAACACCACTATACTGGACTATTTTATACATGGAACAATTTTCGAAATTTTTTTTCCCAAAAATGGCACTAACGATTTTGGTTAAAATTCTAGTTGTTAAGTTTGCAAGATTCGGCTTGTATTTACACGAAAATCAGCATTACGATAATTTCTGCAAATGTTTATCCCGACTATCATGAATAACACAGCTGAGAAAGTCAAGTGTGAGTATTCAGGAACTCAAAACATGTATTTTCGATGAAATAATATTGAATTTTAGGATAGAATGCAATAGCTTATCTGCCTCTTATGTAAGTGGCAGAGAAACTAACACCAACTTACTGAATCTATTGGTTATAATTTACTTAGTGCACTTAGCTGCATTTCTACATCAACTACATACCAGAGTTTGATCTAGATTAAAGCTGGTTTGATAACATCAACTGACACTTCTGCAAGTTAAGTATTCAATTTCCTCGAAAGCTAGGCGCCTGATCTTTGCGGGTATTAAAGGGAGATAGATACGTGACCTTCTCTGTACACGTGCCAGCTAGAAATGCTGCTTCAGCTGTTTTTCCCCTGACGAACAAATGCAGAGAGTATGCTAAATTTCGAACTTCAAGTGGCCATGCATCATTTACGAGAACTCTTCTGTGAGAGAGACATTCAAAGAGCCCTGATATAAAGGGTTTCTATACAGAAGATTTCAAGGTGTCTTGGGAGTTCAAAGTTCAAATGCTACAGCCTTGCGCTTCGTGAATGAAGCCTCTCGGGAATTTACTCGACAACAAACACACCCCTCTGCCACTCGACGTCTTCTGGAGTGCAAGCTTTAGTGCCTTAAGTATGTACTTGCGTATTAGTAATGAATACTTGGTGAATATGCGAGCTTTGTATGGACTTTTAATACACTTTGGAAACAGCAGCAACCAAAATGATAGTAGTGGTGAAAATGATCCTTTCTCGAGTGGCATTAACATTTAATTACATTTCTGTGAACTTGCGCAGTTTCGGAAATTTGTCGAACTGTGTTACCAGCTTGCCATAGCAAACAATCTAGCCATATATAGTTTGTGATGTATATGACATGCTGTGAATCAAGCAACAGTTGAGTAACGATTTATTGAGTCGTCAGAAATAATCAATACTTCCCTTTCAAGTCGACCTGTTGATTATAACAGTGTTAAGCCAATAGTTTCAATACTGCTGTCATTGGAGAGGGTCAAAGAGCGGGAAATAACATTTTTCACACTACTCTGTTATTATTAGTAGAGCTGGCGCAACGAAAGCTTGCCAATGTGCAGGATGCGTAGAACACTATTTTTTAAACCGTTACAGTTGTTGCAGGGCGACAATATCCCTATCACAGGCTCCAATATTTAACAACCTCTCGAGGTGTGCAGTGAATGAATACAGAGGGGGCAGACAGTGGGAGTAGCAGGTGCAATGCGAGATGCGAGGGGTGGAAGTGGCATGTGGCCTTCAATCGAGCGAGATAGTCCGACTATATCCGAGTAGTACCGAAGTTTCGCGCAGATCTCTGTGGCAAGCCTTCGTTGCGTTACCTGTACTGTCTACTTCAAAATAGTTCCACACTTAACTTTTTTGTTCAACATCACTGATGTACACCGGTAAAGCAAAATATTTATGGTCTCTCAAATCTGCGCGGAATGATTCTGGTTAAGGAGAATACTTCCACCCCACCTGGGAATTGAATCCGTGTCTTCCTGTTGTGAATTTCTTTTATTATTTTGATTTTTATACCGCTTAGATATGCTAGGTGGAGAGAGTTTTACCTGCTTCTTACACATGTTTTGAGATCCCATAATCCCCCAAAACACGTCAGTGCGCGCGCGCGCGTGTGTGTGTGTGTCTGTGTGTGTGTGTGTGTGTGTGTGTGTGTGTGTGTGTGTGTCTCAAAAACGAAAAGTCGGTTACAAACCAAAGTTAGCATTTAAGTTTAACGTCATTTAAGGATGCGACAAGAAGATTTTGAAGAAATTTCTTCCATCTTGAATTTTCTGGCCATAGTCCATGCAGTCCTATTTACTCTAGATGACTTTTGCATAACTGGTAAACCGTAAGGATAGAGCGGTAGAGTGAACCATTTCAGAGATATATCTTGTTAGTTGTGTGAGTTTTGGAAAACAAACTTTCGTCAAATGGAACGCGTTATTAATTTTTTATATCTTAACCGTGCAAAGAGAATGGAATTTGAACGCTTTAAAATATTTGACTATCGCTGAAACCCTACTGTATTCCCATATTCCCCTTGTACCTACAAGGAAATAAACAATAAGATAATTTCTGCAAACTTTTATCGCACCTAACATGAAGATAGATGAATAAGCGTTTGTAGGAATATTTAGTGCAAGAGTAGAGAAGGTCATGTGAGTGCAACAGATCAGATTTTTAAAAATGCTTTCTGCATTCAGTGAAACTCGGACCTCTTCTAATTTTTATTTCAATGTACAATTAAACTCATTTAATGTTTCCTGTAGAAGTTTTTTGCCTTGGATAGGTGAAAAGGCAGACTTCGCTAGCACACGGCAGTACAAGATGCTGGGTCCAAGTCAGAGCAAATTAAGGGGACATAGCCCTTGATGCAGAAAATGACCTTTCATGGAGAAACCCAGACGGAATATAGGATGACAGAGAGTACAGGATAACTACATTCTACTCGCATCTCTGGTTTCCACGCCAGTTGCAGTGTGCCGCTGCATTATGTTAAAATGAAAACTGATGTCTACAATGTCACATTCTGTTTCTCTGACTGCACTACAAGGAGTAAAACACCCAACTGGCTAAAACAGCGCACTTTTGCCAAATAAATGCGGCACTATTGATACCTATGAGAATTTTAAACCTTACTTACCCGGCCCTCATAGGCATGGTCGCTGAAGCGTATGTCTTTGGTGCTCCGCCGAGCAGATGGACACAGGTTCGACTCTCGTCTCGGGCATGGACATTAGTTTGTGTGTGTGTGTGTGTTTTCAACACGTGTTCTGTGATTCTACAACTCCCAACGGTTTTCTTCTCGTAGCCTTGACTCTATCCTTTCAAAGTCTTCACATTCTCTGGCTCTCATAATTAACTCCGACAACACAATCACTCAACACTCATAAAAACCTGTTCACTTCGAAACAACTTATTTTTCACGACAGTCACACACACGCGCATGTGCGCACACACACACAGACACACACACACACACACACACACACACACACACACACACACACACACACACACACTTTGCTCGCCGGCCTGCTATTTGTGTGAAGTAGCTTAGCCCCGTCCGTCCTTTGTTGTGCACTGCGCACGACATCACAATAGAATACTTCATCCGGGTGGCTAAATAGTCCTTGAAGACCAGAGGTAAAGGCATGAAAATACTTATTTAATAAATAAGCATAATTATTTCCACTCACATTAATCTACATACTATCCTTTATTTTGTTCCTTCTATACGATACTCTTGCTAAACTTTATTTTTACTTTCTCTACTACGTAGAGGAAATATATTCCACACAAAAAAATCGACATCGAAATTTCTCCAGAAGTAAATGATTTGAGACCCTGTCAATCTAAAAAGAATAAGTAACAAGACTCTGAACCGAAAACTCGGCTAAACATAAACTTGGCATTTAAGTTTTGCATGTTCCAAGGATGAGACAATAAAATTTTCAAGAAAATCCTAGTACCCCAGAGTATCCTATATATGGAACATTTTTCCAGTATTTTGTTTTTATCGACAATGGTTTTAAAAGATTTGACTTTCACTTAAAGCCTATTTTATTCTCATGATCCCCTTGCACTTTGTATAAGTAAATTGCAAATAAAATGTCTGCAAATGTGTATCTCTGGAAAAATAAAGAATATAGATGAATAGGATTATAGTCGTACGAAACAGAAGAGAAAGTTATGTGTGTAAGGCATCAATGTTATCTTTTTAATGTTAATAAAAATAAAATTTATAGACATTTCTAAGTTTGCATAACTAATTCGTTGCTAGTACAAGAGAGACAAGAAGACTGAGGATATATTAAAATGTTAAAAATGTTAAACATTTTAAGTTACATACGCTCTCCAAGACATCACGAAAAATAAAACTTAGACCAATGCCAATCAATCCGTGGTTTTACGATGTATTTTACCGCCGAACATAGCTGTCGTATTTGGTCTGGAATGAATATGACAACACTAGCTTAATCCTATCCGAATGTTTGCCCTTTTGTCTATCTCTATCCCTCCACCATATATAAAACCTTCTCTTTTTTCTATTATTGTCAGTCTCCCTAGCATTATTAATCCCAGTGAACACACTATTGCCAGGAAATTAATTATCCTGGAGAAAACTTTTAAAAAACTGACATTCCCTGCGAAATAGAGAACATATCTTAATCTAATAGCTGATGGAGTGCTATCCAATAACGATTGGAGAGAACTTGGGGTATTTGCAATGACAGTAAATTTGTTGCCCCTTTGCAGGTATGCGCGTTCTTAACCCCACGTGTCAAAAAATATTGCTCGGATAACTGTTAAGAAAGGTAAAACTACATAAACCACTACTTGGAAGCAATTATAATGTTCAATTATGCATGTAAATAGTCCTTATCTAAAAATAACAAATTCGTACATTGTAATAAATTACTTTTGGGGGGATAGTACGAATTTATGGCCTTTCCAGTTATGTTGACTGGTAGGTAAATGAATTATCGCGTATTCACATCCACCATCTTAACCTATCTTCCAAATTTACGTACTTGTAAGACCGAGGTCGTTAGCATTTTCACACCCTTAAACTTAACGTTTTAATTAATACACATATATAATATAATCAAACTTGCTTGTTGACTTTAACACCTCAATAATTACCCATAGTAATCCAGGCAGCTAATTTGAACGAGTGTATTGATTCTGAAATGGAATAAAACTCTACTTCCCTCATACCTGAAAAATCTCGACAGACACGAAAGGTGCTATAACATTTTTAAAAATTGTTTGAATGACACAAAAGCAAGAATAAATGAAAAAACAGTGCTTGCCTAATTTGTAAGTAGTGGTGAAATATTGAAATCTCAGGGTGGGTTATGGTCTGAATATTTCGTGATAAAGAGTATGACAAACTTGAAACATGATATTAACATTGCAAAGTTCTATCGTTTGATTGTTTACTTAAGGAAAAAAAATTAGGAAACGCACCAAAGAAATCCCAGTTTTCTGCAGCGAAGATATGGTGAAAATTTTAAATAATGCTCTAGATGAAAAATACTACACTAATACGCCATATTAAATTACTAATTATGTAAAAAAAACTGTACGCAATATAGTATATTAAGTGTTTTTACTTTTTTCTAACTGTTCCTCGGTCCAGTAAAAATAACTTACCATTATTATATCGCAATACACTATTCAATGTGACCTTTTATGAACACTGAGAGCTACTGATTTAATAAATATATTATTTAATTGATATTTATACCCTGGCTCCAATTAGTGAGCCAACGATAATTGAAGCAATATGATAAATATTTACTGTAAAAATGTGGTTATTGAGCATTATTTGTTCAGTTTTATTTTCTCTATTACATATAGTATGTAAAGTATTGTATTACACCCAAAAATTCGATGTCGAGATTTCAACGGACATTATGTTTTTAAGACAGCTGAAAAAAAAAAGTTTAAAAGGTTGGTGTGTGTATGTATGTATGTGTGTGTATGTGTGTATGTGTGTGTGTGTGGATCAATGTATGAGTCAGTGTGTCTATGGGCACCATAAGTCAAAAACCAAAAGTCGGTTAAGTTGGTATTTAAGTTTAACATTTTCTGCGGATGAAAGACAAAAATTTTGAAGAAAACTCCTCCACCATAAACTGCCATTCACATATAACATATTTCAAAAATTTTGATTTTCTCGAAAATGGCTGTAACCATTTTTATTAAAATACAGTATGTTAAAGATATTTTTATAACAAATGAAATGTATATTTTGAATTTTCTGGCTATAGCCCATGTAGCCTTGTTTACTCTGGACAACTTTTGTATAACTGGTAAACCATAAGAGGTAGAATAAATATTACTGTACAAAAAATGTAGATCTTGCTAAAAGCACAATTTATGTTGTTTCTGAAGTCAAAGCCCCTGATATGAGCTAAGAAGTTAAAGGGGGCTATATAAATAAAAACAATTACAATGGATTTTTTACTGAAATATTAACATATTAATGTATTTTCATGAGAAATAACGTGCAAGTATTCAATTTTCTGGGAATCATTGACGTTTTCGCAAGAAAAGTGAGTAAAGAAGGTTAGCCAAACATATCGATATTTTCTTGTGATGATGCAAAGAGTATGTGATACCAAAGCTATCAGATAGCTACCTGCCGGCCCCGTAGCTCAGTCGGTAGAACACCTGTCTGCTGTGTGTGGGGTCCTGTCGATTTCGGGCTGGGGAGTAAGAACTTTGCTTTTGTCAAAGTTATTCTCTATCCTTCCCAGGGTTTAGAAGTATGAATGGGTACGATCTAATACATAACAACCCAAAAGCCACTGTATATACATTAACACCTTTGCCACAGGATAGTATGTTACAAGGAAAAGGCCACTGATATGACCTTGGAAGTTTGACATGGTATAAATTTTATAATAATGTGACGCCAGCCTCGACACAGAACAACAGATGGTCGGGACCAAGCTACCTCACAACACATACCAGGCGCGGCGCGTATCAAAGGCTCTTAAGGTCACGCTGCCTCCCGCGACACGTGACAACGGCAGAACCAAAAGACGTTTTCTAGCTTATTCGAGAAGTGTCTTGCGGCCGGCGTGTTTTTAGAAGTTCGAGAAAGGAGTATAGTAAAAAGGAAACTACTGATAGTTATACATATTACAAAACGAAGGTTAAAATTGTATGGGCATATTAAACGAACTCGAATAGACTCACTAGATAAATATTGGAATTTTTGGAAAATAGTAGTAAAGCACGTGTAGATCGGGCGTGTAAAACTGATTTAAAATTGGCAGGAATTACTCAAGAAGACAGGACAAACCCGAGGAAAAGGGTGAGAGAAAGTAACTCCACAGTTTAAGAATGAGAGAATTATAGACATTCGCGGTCAAAAAAGCAATATATGTAATAATTTTAATAACATTTTCTGTAGACGTTTGTGTCAATTACACAAAGTCTATTATGTCCATTGTGTCAATGCACATAATAGGGTAGGACATTTCAAGGGTGGTATGGAGAATGTATCGCGGATTTCTGCAGTACACACAACCCTTTATGCGAATGTTCCAGAGTAGCATATCCAGGCAATTGCTGTTACGGCTTCAAAAACCATTTTGTGTTAACGGTGACATCACCCAAAGGGTGAAAATGTGTGACATGCGCAGAGGGGCGGGTGGGGGGGGGCAATAAATCAAGGCAGCTAAGTGCTATCAACATCACATACAAGCAGAAGGACAAGCCTATTAGCCCTCTACCGAGAAATCAGATTGTTACTGTATTTCGCTGAAAAGGACTTAATGACCCAGTAGCGAGCGTGTTTTGTAGCTGCGCCACTATATCTTCACAAGGGTAGTAACACATAACTCCAGCAAACGAGTTTATTTAAATACTAGCTCGTTACGGCCGTTACGAGAAACTTCTGGCTAAACTTATTTCCCCCAGAAAGCCCCCATAAACTCATTTGAGCCACATGCATGTAGTACAACCCAACTGGTTTATTCCCTTTCCCACAAGGAACATTTCCTCTTCTTTATATACTCTGTGGCCGCCAGCCTCAAAGATTATATTTATATAAAGATTTATCTTTGGATAACCTTGGTATTAGCATGAAAATGTAACCCCGAGTGGCAGCATTTGTGTACACTTGTGTACAGAAATTCCTTCCTCCGTACAGTGCGACAGCAGTTTTCAGTTTCCCTTACACAGTTAAGGTCCAAAAATGCAATATGATACCGAAATTATGGGCTCAAGAATACACCATTTAAAATGGAAGTAATAAAGAAAGTAATTATAATAATAGTAATCAGTTATATTATTATCGATAAAGAATGGAGAAAACAAGCAAATAAGATCACAGTAAATATAAATATCAGAGGAATAGGTTAAGTTTATCAGATAGGATAGTTATTTCGCCGTTGGGCTGGCCCAGTAGCGCAGTTGGTAGAGCACCTGCCTGCTATGCAAGGGGTCCCGGGTTCGGTTCCCGGCAAGGGGTTAGGAATTTTTCTCCAGCCAGGATTAGTAAGTCTAATGATCAATTACATGGCAGTAATGAATGGAGTAGAACAATGGAGTTAACTAGCGTAGCCCACGATAGCCTCGCAGATTTCCAAGAATTTTATACACGGAGCCGGGGTGAAAATCAAGAGACCTTGAGGGCCCAAATGACAAAGTTGTCGACGGGCCTTTAAGCACCACACACTCAATCATTCAAGACACCTTGAACAATTAGAAATTGTTTGATTAGAATTGAGTGATTAATTTGATGGGGAATCGAACACAAGACACTCTAATCTCTCTTGGATGCACCACTCAACTATTTGTTACAAATTCACTTGTAGAACTGCGCATCGGAAATACACTCACCAAGTCGCCAACACATTCGTTTATACAGCCGCTGGAATTTTCCACAGAGTTCCAAAACGTTCTAGAGGCGGAGAGAAGGGAATGAGAAGATTCTGTTCTGTCTCTATCACATCTCTAGTGTTTGTGCTGGCTGCAATAGCTGCGTCGACAATATTTCTCTCTTCCTCTCTCATTTTCTCTCTCTCTCTCTCTCTCTCTCTCTCTCTCTCTCTCTCTCTGTACTTATGAACATAACTCAAAAGCGAAAAGTTGTATACATAACCTAACTTGGTGTTATATAATATTAAACTATGATGGGCACAGGAAAGCATATGATACTAACATGAACATGTTATTCTGCTTTTACTTGCACAACCTGAAAATAATTAATGCAACTGTATCTCTGAAGTCAGAAGAGCAAATGGTGTAATTTATATTCACCACATTAAAGAAGTGTAAAAGTTAGAACTAATGTGAGTTGACAGTCTTGTAACTTGGAGAGCGAGCATGCAGAGAGACCTAGATACATTTATACATTCAACTGGAAGAACATTCAACTCCCTAACCTCATTCCTAGAGAGTACCGTAAAAGCAAACAATCAGATAAAAGAATAAACTTTTCCATTACCTGACTTCCTTTGAACTCGCACATTCAGAACTTCATCAGAAGTTGGAGATGGTCAGAAAAATCACAGGAGACCTGAAAAGGTAAATTTAATTACTGTAATAAGATAAAGGGTCAGGGAAGTTTTGAAATCTTTCTTCAGGGCAACTCATTCGACTTGTGATCAACATTCTTAGCATTCCTTCCCAATGAACAGGCTGTGCGTATGCATTTCAAGATAAATATTTCATTAGTCAACGAAATATCTATTTTAATCACAAACGTGAAAACCATTTTGTCAAAAAAAAAAATAACAATAAATTTTGAACATAAAGGATAGTTTTAGGTTATGTATTTTGTTGAAATTATTTGTGTGGCATCCTTGGAATTGTTGAGGAGTTTTAGCAACTTCAAATTGTCTATAATAATTTCAGCTCTAAGGCAAATTGTGACATTGCAATTGCAATTCAAACTAACGTCGACAAAAACGTTGAAAGTTTGGAAGGGTATTGGAAAACAAGAGACCAAGATGGATTGACAACAGTGGCACAGGAATGGCATACAGGACCGTATTGACGGAGGGGATATCAGACAGAAGACTATCAGAGGATGCAGGTCGATGTACCTCCGTCCCTTCTAGACCTTCCAACAAGTCAGTCTTCATAAATTGTTGCACCAAGATCATCTTACAGACTATTGCATACAGATAGAGGTTAATTTATCATATATGCCTTACTACGTGTTCATTCTTTTGTTTTGTCCCATTCTCACAAGGTTATTCTTTTGTTAAGTCAGTCTTGCCAACTGCATTGGCATAAATAAAATTGCTGCTACACAATGTATTACACATTGTAATCAATTAACAATGAAAGCTCAAAATGAAGGGAAAGTTATTTGTTAAATCTAAAAACAAAGTGAGATTCATTTGAGACTTTCAACCGGGTTTTTGTTATAAAAAGATAAAATCGAAATATGTATATGTAATTCCTGTATTTCGTGTTCCTCAGTTAGCAGTACTGAGTAAGTTGAACTGCAGTAATTGTTAATTACTTTTTTACTGGCAGTAGTTTTCAAAGTTCATCACTACTTGAACAATAGAGATGAAATTTAAAAATTAGTGCCAGTTATAAACGATGATAATCGCTTTTTATAATTAATTCAACGGTTTTAAAATGCAGTAATTCTAATGAATAATTTTAGGTTAATTTTTTAGAGAATTTAAACTTTCTTGGCCAAATCTTTGCATTGTAGTATTTAAATCGGATGTTTATTTATTAAACAGTTCAGACAAATAACTTTCGAGGTGTGGAATCTTCAGCTTCATTGTTACTTTCGCTGGAGGCTCCAGTTGAGCGTTCCCTTACTACATTATGACGAGTGTAATGTTCTGAAGAAAGACTTTGAGTTTGTAGATTGTTGGGGAGGATCTGCTGGAGTTACATTAACACGAGGCACAAAAACCAAAGTAACTTGTTTGTCCTCGAGGGTAAGCATCTAATGACAGTGGGATTATGTGGAACTTTGCCACGCGCCCGCGCGCGCGCACGAGTCAACTTTACCCCAACCCTATTATCTCTCTCAAACATTAATACGGCGACACAGGAAACGTTCTCATTGTTACGGCAAGAACAGATAAACTTTCCCATTAGCAAACTCCTTGAAAGCGCTGCCCGGATTCGATTTCAGAGTCGAGCTAAAGGTAATGTAATTAAGGACTTTACTACAGGGTCGCCAACATTGACAGAAATGACGGACCACAAGGTGAGGAGGATGTCTTCACAAAGATTGGGAATAACATTACATACAGAGTAGCGGTGGCGGTCGATATTGCGCATGCGCCGTGGGATGTTGGGTTCCACTCCGTCCATTGCAAGTGGCCCCATGCAGTCCACTGCCAGCCGTGCTGACACGCGTGTCTTATCTCGTGCTTGTTTGTTGTGAAGATGTTTGTCTGTGGAGTGCACAGTGCCGGCCACACGTGACCCAACGGAGTCTATTGTCATCACCGCCACGTGCTTACACCTCGCTAACACTACTTACTTTATCACTTAGAACAAATGCGCAAGTATAATTTTACAAATGATGCTCAATTTTTATTGGTTTTCCAACAGCTTCCTACATATTCCACACAGTTTCTTAATTTTCCTCAAAATGTGTCTTGTGCCCATTTATAACATATTGTTGTTTACATTATCTTGAATATACCTTGATTTTAAAAAATACGAAATATCGTCATAGTTTTGATAAAAAAAAAAAAAAAAAAACACTTAGCTAATTGGTACGCAAAAATACCTTTATGCTGACATTATTTTAATGTCACTTCAATTCTCAACAGATCTTCTATGATAACATTTTAAAAGTTAACACTTTTTCTATTTTTAAATTCAAATTAAAAAACGATTACACACTAATTTTACTTGTGAATCAATATGGCATCCATGTTGCATAATCCTTTAATTTACGGTCGTTATTTGCAAGCCTTTATGGATAACCATAATTATGAAAGAAAACTCCCATTTACCTGGTGTTATGACATGCATAAATAGTATAAATTGGTAACACCATATTTACTGTTGTAAATATACTAAAGTTTTCTTCCATTTTTTTAAACAAAATGAAAACATATATTCCTCCCAAGGGTATGTTAGTCGAAAATATTGCAAATTATTTAGCGTAGGAATATAATTCAAAGCAACTGGGATTCATATTTTGAGCTCTATCACTTTATCACAGGTAAATAATATGGAAATTCTTCTGAAAATGTCCACTCTTAAACTCGTCTTTTTAACGTGCTAATTAACAAAGCCTGTAGCTCCAATTTTTAAACTTTGTATCAGCTATCTAAAGAAAGCATTTTAAAACAATAACTATGTTTTCTAATTTGTTGGACGTTACACGAAATTGATTTTCTCATTTGTAGTAAGTTAGGAATAATCTAAACATACTTCATTAAAATTCCATTTTCCTTTAAAGTAAAAAACGCTGATTTCTCTCGAATTTTGAACAATGAAATAATATTTAATATAATTTTTTCTAGCTAAAATAGTTAAAAAGTGACATTTACGCTTTTTTATCAATTATAGGGTGCACTTAAAATGTTATACATATGAATTAAAAGTTGTATTGTTCGCAACAGTTTGAATATTTGAAATTGAAAACGAGCAGGGAAGTAACAAAAAAACGCAAATATATTAACATATAAATGACCGCATTGTAACCTGTAGGCAACGAGGGGAAGATTTTATATTAAAGTGATCGTTTAACAATTGTAATTCCATAAACACACTTCTCAAATATTAATAAAAAATAGTGCACATCCCCTTAACTGGTAAATTACCTGCTATAAGCGGTTTTCGTGCTTATTTGATTAAAAAATGGTGTGGAAAATGTTTTAATATGTCCTTAATAAAATTAACTATAATTATTAACTTCACAAACACTTATAAAATGATTATACAGTTTCATAAGTGCTTACGAATCATTATTTGAAACACTGTATCAAATTTTTCATCAATGTCATTTCACAAAAATGAATACAATAATTTTAACAAATTTTCATACGTGTACCCTCAAATTTTAGAAACACATTTTTTAATTATCAGTCCCCCTTTTGAAAAGTCAGTTCCGTAGGCATAGTGCAGGAGCAAACAAAGGCTACGCTGACAAGAGGGACAAATATAAACTTTAAGTATTATTAAACTCAATTCTTGTAGCTAAACTGATTTTCTCGAAACATGGAGTACTTGAGAATAACATTAACCTCTTAATCACACATTTAATTATATTTTCCATACATATCTCTTTCACATAATATAACTTTTTGACTGCTGGAAAAATATTTCCCCTCAAAATAATTGCACCAAAATACGAAAAGCTTCAGATTGGAGGATTTTTGGTAACATTTACATGTATGCATATGTAAATTGAAATTAAAAGTTTAATTGCTTATTCATCTGTAACCCGTACAGTTACTATCTTTAATTTCCAACACAATGCTATATTTATTTACTTATTTGTAATTACCAACTCGAAATGTATTTTAGAAAACACATACATTTATTTAAAAAACCGTAACCAAAGTATATGCAATTATTATGTGCTTTCCAAACAGCTTGTTAATACATATTGTTATTGACATAGTTACCTGAAAAAAATCGAAGTTAGTAAAGGCAGAAAACTTACTATTAGACAGAAATACCATTGCCTTTTTTAGTTACTTTTAATGTTGTAATGAACCGATTTAGCTGACATTTTCTCATATATTTATTCAGAATAACTCTAAAAGAATATTATTTTCATGCTCTGGTCGTAAACTTTCAAGGAATTAATGTTCATTAAATGTCTCATGTGAAATTTGCTATCTAAGGAACATATAAAAGTTTGTACTTTTAAATATTACATAATAATGCAAGCATTAAAATTGTACCTGACAATAGAATAAAGTATGCAAACCCTTTAAGGTTCTGTATTTAATCATTATTTAAACATAAACGCAAAACTGTGCTTAATTACACGAAAAGACTTATTCACCTTCTAAGAAAGTATAGTGAAAATTTCAACAACAAAAAATAAAAATTGCAGCGTAAACATTTTAACATGTCAAAAATGTAGGTAAGTAATAAATTATGATAAATACAATTTTAAAATATGATTCACATTTTTTATACACCAGCACAATACCCTTTAAAGTTATTTTTAACATTTGCTAACGATATCCAATTCAACAAAAACTTATAACAATTGAGAAAAAGTTTATCTCACAACTTCTCATGCAATAGTAGAAATAAATGTTTATAAAACAGTAATATAAATGAAAAAATGTAATAAAAGCTAGTGAAAAATATATTATGATCTAACATGAATATTTATATGTATAATACCAAAAATCATAATTTTATTTTAAACTACTTAGAATTGAAATTATACAAAATCTCTTTTTCAAAAATAGGTAATATATTTATAGGTAACCAGTGTAACTAATTACGGCAATAGCTTAAAAAGTAGTCTGCATACTACGTATAGTAAATAGAGGAAGTATTGTATTCCACCCAAAAATTCGATGTCGAGATTTCACGGAAATACATATTTTGAGGTCCCCCGAAACCGAAAAAAGCATTTTCAGAAAATAGTCCGTGTGTGTGTTTATGTGTGTGAATTTAAAGAAAATATTTTCTCCATCCTAAACTACCCTTACATGGAAATTTTTTGAAAATTTTCAACTTCTCGAAAATACCTCTAACGATTTTTATTAAAATGTCATATACTTAACATATTTTTATGATTAATGAAATGTATATTTTGAATCTTCTGGATATAACCCATATAGTCCTGTTTACTCTGGATGACTTCTGTATAAGTGGTAAACCGTAAGATATACACCAAATCTTACTATACAAAAATGTAGATCTTGCTAAAACACACAATTTAAGTCCAAAATGCATTTATACATAACTTGGATGTTTCAATTTCTACATTTGGTTTACGGTTTACCTTTTTCTAAAACTTCCCCTTTTTGGATTCAAGATGACCTCTAAATATATATTTCTGATTAAATCTCTACATAGAATTTTTAAAGTCACAATTTTAGTATCATAAGTGGTATAGTGGATTGATTCTTTATGGTGAAAAATGAATATTAGTAGAGAAGTAAGAATACTCGAGAACTTTCCTCTTTAATAAACCGTCTTCCCCAAAACTCTAGTCGCCGAGCTACCGTGTCATTTTCCCTTGACACAACCACAAAATACTGTTTCTGGAAAGCCATGGTTTAAATTAACCGCAAGGCTCGGGTAAATTCCGAGGCTTATATATATGGTTACTGAAGTTTGCGGTGATGTCCCGTTAGATTCCCGACGTCATTCGCTAAACATCTGCTGTATGAGCACGGCCTTCGTCCACAATTTAATGACGCGCGCGCACGTGTATTGGGAATGGGTCTAAGAATAGTTAGTACAAGAGTAGAGAAAGTCATATGAGTGCAACACACCGGGTTTTTATAAAAAGTCCTTTGCGTGCGTCTATGAACAGCATAACTCAAAAAGCGAAAAAGCGATTCAATACCAAATTTAGTATTTAAGTTTAGCTGTTCTAAGAATCCGGCACAGAAGAGTTTTAAAAATAAATCACTTAATGCATACTTTACAGGAAATATTTATGGAAAATTTTGATGTTTTCAAAAGCAGCTCTAACATTTTTTGATTAATTTATCATATGTTTAAGATATTTTCAGTGAAATTACATCTTGAATTTTTTGGGGAATAGCATTTGAAGCCCTTCTCTGGCTTTTGCATAACTTGTAAACTGATATAGACAAAATTGCATTATACAGAATGTATATCTCGTTAAAACATACATTATTATGTGACGTGTACTTTGTTCCCGAGATAAATTAAATTATTTTGTTGTTTAACGACGCTGTCAATTGCCAGGATCACATCAGCGTCGCCGGTGTGCCGGAATTTTGTCCCGCAGGAGTTATTTTACATGCCAGTAAATCTACTGACATGGAGCTGTTGTTTTTAAGCACACTTAAAAACCATCGGTCTGGGCCGGGTTTGAACCCGCGACCTTGGGAACAGTAGGCCAGCGTCTAACCAACTGAGCCACCCAGACCGACATACTACTTTCTTCCCGAGATATTCCTTCGCGCAAAGAGAATGGAATGTCAAAGGCGTCACATAGCGATCAGCTCGTAAGAAATTTGACTATCGCTTAACCCTATTGTATTTTTCACCTCCCATTACATGCATCTATAAGTAAATTTGCAATAAGACCATTTATACAAACCTGAACTTCACTTAACATGAAGTAGATAGAAGAAAAACATATTTAAAATATTTTTAAGAAAGTCGTGTTAGTGCATACATCAGATTTTTATGTCAGAATATATTGCCACAAGACCGTCATTTTTATAGCTATATAGTTCATATTAATCGATATCAAATAGGGAAAAAGGGGATATAGATCACCCAATAGTGGACAGCTGGTTACTATATTTTTGTCTATAAATACCCTTCTCTTTCTATTATATAGCACCAAGTAAATAAATGTAATAGCACTTTAAAATGTCAGTTGAACAGTTCAATCCAAAATCAACCGATATCTCAGAAATACTGTTAAAAAATTATTTGGAATAAAGTCCGCTTTTTAAATAGATCTATAGTTTTTATGCAGTATTTTTTTGTCCTACCTCTAAAAGTAGGTTTACCAACTATAAAAAATTATACAAACTCCATCTGAATGAAAAGGACTTAAGACGCTGTTCCTATAATATAAATAACCATTTGTGTTTATCTAACTGGTAGTTTGGAAAGGGTAGTTTCTCTTCAAACCTTCCTGCAGCATTTTTAAAAGGAACTGAGCAAAATATGTTTTCCATTTATTCGACATTTCCTTTTTGAGTTGTGCTGTTCATACAGTCACTCACATATTTCCGTGCCAAACACTCGTGCAGAACCTTTGATTACAAATTCATATTTATTCTAGGGGCCTTATAACAAATATCTCGGTGAAATTTAGATACAAAACTTTTACTGTTATTTTCGAAAACAATGATGTCGCTATTTACGTGACAGAAACGGCTAAAAGAGATTTTTCAATTTGTGTGTGTGCGTGTGTGTGTTTCTTGTGTGAACCACTTAGAAAATAGTCCCATCGCATACATAAAACGCTAATGAACTGTACTATAACCGTATGAAATAGGAATATATCGTATATGTGTTAAAGCAATGCTATTTTTAAATGAACAGTATTCTTTAACTACTGCTATTCATAAGGTGTTGCAAATATCGATTTAAACTAGGCAGACACGATAAGGCTTAATCTCACAGCGCCACAATCCGGAAACTTTGAAAGCAGCCGTCCAAATTGTGAGGCATAGGTTTTAAAAGTGACGTTTATTTGGAATCATTAACACCTCCGAAAATTGCCATTTGTTGCAGTACTTGATACAACTATAAAGACAAAACAAAATGTCTACAGAAAGACAAAACATTAAAACAAAATCGCTCCTGACAAAGATTTATCTAACCAGTTTCGTTATGACTAAGGCTAGGTGCAAATGAAAAACTTAAAACTTGGATGTCTGTGGTAACAAGACACTCATGATAACAAGGAATATCTCCGAAATGGTTCACTCTACAAAAAAAAAGTGCATAAATTGTGTGTTTTAGCAAGATCTGCATTTTTTAAAGTAAGATTTGGTCTATCTCTTACAGTTTACTAGTTATGCAAAAGTCATCCAGAGTAAATAGGGCTACATGGGCTATAGCCAGAAAATTCAAACATATATTTTGTTGGCTACAAAAATATCTCATATATGGCAGTTTAACCAAATCGTTAGAGCCATTTTCGAGAAAATCAAAATTGCTCGAAAAATTTTCCATTTAAAGGGTGGTTTAGAATGGAGGAATTTTATTAAAAATCTTCGTGATGCATGATCATGAGATATTAAACTTGAACACACACACACACACACACACACACACACACACACACACACACACATGGACCTTTCTCTAAAACTTCATTTTATAATTTACATCGCAAAACGTGTATTTTCAATTAAATTTCGTTATCGAATTGTGTGGAATACAGTAATTCCTATGTCCACTTTATGGAGGTGATAGTCAAAATAACAATAATTGTTTTGATTTTATTAAATTACGTTTAAAATTTTAGCAAATAGACCTCAGTGATGCTAGACTTCTAGATCATAAAAGGTAAACGCTAAACAACGGAGAGGGACACCTCGCGCACCGAGATTCACATAGATTCATTGTGTGCGATTATATACAGCGTGCGCGCGCATTATCAGCAGTCTCTTGTTTCAAGCAGGAGGCAGAGACGTTACCCCCACCATCAATTTAATAGCGTTAGTCGCGCAGTTCCTGGCGAGGTATTCGCCACGTATAAAATATACATCAGTACACCTGAAAGATAAACAAGGAAATGCGGGAAAAGAAATCATGGTATTGGAGTAAGCACCCCAACGTGTGCGTAAGTGACAAATGAATGCCACGAGTGCGTGATAAAGCTCGCGAACCTCCCGCATGTGAGGTTAACTTCTATAAAATTTATTACATTTTGAGTAAACAGTTTAATTCGGCTGTGGGATGCACAAATGACATAAACCACAGCTAACGTTTTTTAAAAGTATTATTTTATTTCCAAACTATGGTTGCAAATATAAAATGTGAAGCTAATCCAGCGTAAATAGCTCCTGCTGGGTTTTATGTGGGAAAGCGGCTTTGATGATGGAAGTGGAATAGAGCTGGCATTACTGCAGTTGGCTGATCTTCTACACAATAGACAAGGACCCCTGCAGAGTAATGGCCAACAATACAATGGATAAGGGCTTTACTGGACTTCTCCGTAAATACCCAACTTTATGGCCTCAAATCTTACCGGAGTTATTAGAGCGTTTCTATAGGACTAGAAGCATAATAAATAACAATAGAGTCGTGGAACTGTTACACAAAAGAAATGCATTAAGCTATATTTTTTAAAGCAAGCAGCTGTTTTACCCACAGTGTTGCTCGCTTTGTGTCTCTTAAAACATCAATGTTTGTGGTATTATTCGTCGAATAAGTATAATATTTGTATTATAATGTAACAATATAACAGTGTCATAAATCCCACTTCTGACACCAGTGTGCCAAATGACAATGCCAGTTACTTTTTATCACTTTATTTCAGTTCTAAAACTGCATCACAAAAACAGTCCTCTTTTTATAGTTAACAGAATCTATTGTTCTTAGTGATTTTGCTGCTAATCTTTATCTAATGCACATTATATTCTTACGCTGTCTTATGATCAACATACTAAATTGTTTCCTTTTCAGAATAAATAAAGTACCTATTTAACCTTAAAAATATATTTAAAACTATTAGATCAACGTAATAAATTGTTTGGTTTCAAACTCAATGTTGTGTTCAAACTTTAAAACACGAAATACAATAGCTTGTATTAAATAAACTAAACCCTTAAACGTGGAATCATATCGTTCCATTTCTATGCTTACAAATACGACTATTCAGAAAGTACCTTTTGAAATTGTGAATACGTACATGAAGATCCCCAAATTTTGATTTACACTTCTAATCAAGGTGGCGTTTGATATTGTAATGCTTTATATTTGCAAATTGAAATTCGGATATTGAACAGCAATCTTTCCTGTTTTTGTAACTTACTTGGCGGAAGCTGAATAGTATTAAAGAGGAGGGATGGCTGGTGGAGTGAGGCAAGAACGTGTTTCAATGAAGTGGCCGCTTGCCCATGTTTATGATACTCTCTCTGCCCCTTCCTGTAAACATTCAAACTGATCGCACACACACACACAAACACACACACACACACAAACACACACACACACAAACAAACAAACTACTAACAGCTATTTCGTTCAATACTCAATGATTCCGTTATAAAAACTGGCTATTCTTGCCGTCTCGACTTGCTTATCTAGGCGATTTTTCTCCAAATCCACTTTTCTCGAACTTCTCATAAACAAGGCGGTAGCTAAAAGTTTCGCGAGCAGTCTCCGAATTGTTTTGTTCTACCGCTCTTATTGTTCTCCGTTTTCTGACCGCTTCACTATCGTCACTACGTATTTACAAGCGGTGGTTTGAGATAACCAACAATAAGCGTCTTTAAGGCGCTCGGCCACCTAGTGGTGTGAGGTATCTTGACCTAGGGCGCCTTTGATGTCAACTGCCTCTGGTATTACAATAACTTATAGTAAATTAAGCATGCAATTATGCTGAACTGTGTGCTTTTATTTCAATACACAACAAAGAAAAACAATAGCAACAATAGCAAAGAATTAGCAGATGGCTTTACTACCGGTTTTCTAAGCAGCGGAACGAGACAGTTAAAATGTCCTATATCGTGCAAATGGGGAGAAATCAGATTTCAGGTTATAACTTAACCAAAAACATAACATAACCTCAATAGCGAGAGCGACTGAAAAAAAAAAAGTGTTTAAAATGCAAACCAATAATAATGGATATCTTGAAAATAGCTGCTCATATGAGGGAGAATATATTGAAATAAGTTTTGGGTTAAAGATATCCACATTTTGTGCGTTCTTGTTATCTCTTATGGTTTTATAGTGTACCCATTTAAAAATTGTATACGAATTCTTCCAAATAAAGACAACTTCTAGGGCTCTTCCCAGGAAGTTTAAAATACACATATTTACTTGTGCAAATATCTTAAACATACTGAAACTTGTTGGAGTCTTTGGATATCTTTGGAGATATCTTATTTTGAACCGACAATAAATAGTAGACATTTATTACAATACTGGAAAACGTTTCCAGTAACTGTTTTGTTTTAATAAAATTGATCAGGAAACTCAATTCGTGACCAGAGTCGGGATGTCAATACAATATCGTATTCCAGTCCACGCGTCGTTGCCAGAAAATCAGTATTTCAGAACACGTGAGGTAGAATCCGCATCATAAAACTGGGCAGATTGTGGTTGCGGAAATGAATCTGCGAGCCAGAATTGGACTAACAATGCAAATAATACGATTCATTTTCATTTAATATTGTCAGAGCTGCGGCTGCAAATCTGCGCATGGAAATGAAATGGCGAATATGTGTTATTAACGATATTGGCTCCCTATTACAGCGGATTTGCATAAATTATCGAAGCCGCAAATTTTGTGTAGATTTTGCGATACGAGCATATCATATAACATCAATATCCTAGTATCTAGTTCACGCTAACTATATTATAAAAACCTGCATACCCCTGGCTGCAGTCGAATACATACAACGTGATGAAAAATGATGCACTTTGTTTCGGAATTAATACTTTACACACCTAAACATATTTATATTATAAACTATCACACAAAATTCCAGCGCAATCCGTTTTATAATTTTGAGGAAATTAATTATTAAGTTTATTCACAATAGCAAAATACCTTAATGTTTAAAATATTCCATATACTTTGTTATGAAACCTTGCACTGCATTTGTAACATTGACGTGAATGGCCTGCGAAATCATGTGAGTGCTGGTCGAACTATCTATAAGTTCTTTTATTAAGCATTCTCTGAAAATACGCAAATGGACTTATTGTGAATTAAATATCTCTAGCAATATCAATACCATTTCCTTAATATATGAAATGTTTAGCAGCCGCAGCGGAAAAAGAGCGGGCTTGAGTCGTCAACTGTTCTTTTCTTACTCACCTGCGAGAGAAAATACAGTAAATGTTTTTAATTCTATGTTGAATATAATAAGACAAATAAATAATTAAATAAACATAGCAGTTTAGGTTTCTAGCACGTTTCTATTAAAAATATCGCTTTGACCAGTATTTCAAACTCTCACATCACTCTGCCGTTGGAATATTCCAGAACGTTCGAGATAGAGAAACGTGCAGAAGGTTCTAGTTATATGGCGATAGCGTTTGCCTTATTCACGCTGGGCAAGCGCGCGTCTTATCTGTTTGTGGTTTCCACTAACCTCCAATAAACTACGCCATAGCACCCATAAGCTGAGTTTATAAATGTCCTGAAAAGCACTTCAGCGGTAAATAATATTAGTCTCCAGCTGCATATAAAAATTACAGCGATACATTTTGTTTTACAGCTTTTGTTCTATACAAAAACGTATACAATAAACACACTTGTAAATCGTGTTTGTACACTGGCGCTTGTTTGGTGAGGCATGTTATTTTCATGTCAATATGACCAACACAATGTACTGTTGCTCGGCAACCTGTGTATATTTTGCAGGTGGCTTTGGAAACTTTTCACCCCCCCCCCCCCCCACCGCGGTGAAAATGTTTCGTGCTAAATGAAACCGTGTGATTTACATGCATCGCTTCACATAAAATATCTGCTTCACTAATGAAAAATTTCGGTTCATCGCTACATTGATGTGCTGTTGCCATAATTGGTTGCAGTTTGCGCTGTTTCGCATTTCCCCGGACAAGACAAATGTTTGCTAACCCTGCAGGTGCATACAGCAGTTAAACAGACGGCTGTGGTGCCATATAGACAGACATTAGTAAACTTTGAAGTCCATTACGTCAAGAAAAACAGTGACGCAACTCGCTGCGCATCAAAACATACGGGGATGATATAGTTGAAACATATAAGAGTATTTGAAATTTTGTGTACATTACATACCGTGCCTTTATAAGCAGATCAAAAGTACATACAGTATTTTTTTATTTCTGGTATTTTGAGGTGTACTTAGTCGCGTGCATTGCATACTATTTTTGGAAACAGTGGATAATAAAATAAAAATGATTACTATCAACTATTGATTATGGTATTCCAGTAGCAACATCTAGATGGCAAAGTGGTGGTCGATTAAGCTCGCGTAATTGTTAACCCAAAATAAACAATACCTTGTAGCTCAGATTAAATGTTAAAATGTAATTATTAAACATGTAAAAAAGGACTAAGCCAACGAACCCCACCTCTGACACCATCCAATTCCTTTTTCTCAATTTATTTTCTTCTAAAATATTTGCACAAGTTCACAGATCTCTCCTACTGACCTTGACACAGTCTTTGGCCTTTCGTGATATGACAGCTCACAACTGTTTTCTTCTGATAGCCTTGAATAAGTCCTTTCACTGTCCCTCTTCATTTTCTCTGTCTTTCAAACATTAACTCTGACGATACAATCACTCAACACTCATTAACGCTTCTTAACTTCAACACGATGTATCGTTCTCGACGACAGTATCACCCCTCACACACACACACACACACACACACACACACACTCTCTCTCTCTCTCTCTCTCTCTCTCTCTATCTCGCACTCATGATCGACTCGTGTCTGTAACCGTAACTCTTCTAACTCGTTGACTCGTCTCCTTATATGGTAGGGATAACGTTACAGGTTCTTTCTGGAACTTCTACAAACACGCCGCCCGCCGGATGCCTCTCTAAGATTGCAGTAATCCTTTGTTAAGCACCGCACTCATTCTTGTTAGTCGACGTAGGCAGTTTGACCTTGAGCACCTTTGTTTGTTCGCCGGCCTGTTATGTGAAACACGTTAGACCCGACCGTCCTTTGTTCTGCGCTGCGCTCGACGTCACAGCGGTAAAAACAAAACTAGAGCATGTATTTAGCATAGCTTATGTTCATTCGTGCAATAAAAGAGACAAAACATACAGGTAGGTTAGATCAAATGCACTGATGGAGAAAATTCAGCTTTCCGTCATGATAGCATGCACAGTAAATAGATTAGAAAACACTACAGTAGGAAAAAATGCACTAGATTTTGCTGTAACTAACTCAGTTTGCGTCGAGCACTAATGTATCACTTTGTACTTATTTTGATCTTGCTAGAATGGTTGAAAGTCGCCTCTTGCGCATTGCACCTAAACACAGAAGTAAAATATTACATTTCAGCAGGTCGGGTGGGTCTTGCTGCGTCTTGACACAAATATTTTTCATATCCCTCTTTGACAGTTTCATAGCCTCGCCGCATATGTAGCCCAAGGACCGTTGTGGTTAAAGAAAGAATTCGCGAATAAAAAGCCCTGTGCAGCGAAATAAAGGATCCATATTTCCTGACGTGAGAGAAAGATGAAGTGGTCATTTCCACTGCCTTCTCTCCTCAGCCATATCGCGGAGGTCATAACTTTCCAAGAAAAGTCTTACTTTCTCCAGAAAATATTGTTTTGAGGTTCGAAAGCTTGTGGCTTTAGCCTATTTCAAACGTGGACACATATATTGTGGTTCAACTAATGCATAGGCGTTATTTTACATGTACCCATAAAAATGTTCTCAGCGAAAAACTCATTTTTTACTCTGAAACTCGAACTTTAGAGCCTGTTCAATGTCACTATGAGGTGGGAGAAGCATAAAAAATATGTCACATTCCTATGGTTTTCTCTAGCTTAGTGTTTTCTGAGATAATCAAAACAAGCAAAATTTGTGAATGTAAAGGGTAGTTTTGGGACGAACAAAGTTATCGATACAGCGTAGGGTATTTTGAAAAATAGAATCTCAATTGATTTTATTAAGATTAAAAGCTTCAAAATAGTACACGAGTAATCAAAAGCAGTAAAGCTATTTTTCAAAAGTAAAGAATAAATAAATGTTTCTATTTAAAAGGTAATTACAGGAATGAGGGTGTTGTTGCAAATCTCTGTCTGCATTTTTTAATAGTATTTAAATCAATTATGACATTTGCATTTATCCAGGTTCTTATATTTGAGCAGTGATATTCACACACGCGCTCGCGCGCACACACATATATTATATATATTACATATATATTATATTACATATATTATATGATATAAAGGCAAAGAATCAAGTTTGCTGAAAGTACGCAGACGACACGCTAGATGGCTTCTAGGAACACACCCAATCACCTCACGCCCTGGCATAACTCTCCTAACGTAAGCATTGAATTATGCCAGGGGTTTTACAGGAGTGATCGAACTCTGCTTCGTCACAAGTCCACAGCAATCAGTACAAGGCAAGAGTACCTTGGTCTGTGTGACGGGTAGATGGTATTAGGGCACCATCCAGTCTATCCGTTTCCATTATCGACAGATGGCGCAGCATTCGCTGTTACCATCTATTTTTCATTTTTAATATTGTTTTGGACTTAGCGTGCAACTTTGAGTCGTGATATTAAATATCTAATACGGTATTTACCTTGGTGAGTGAGGGAAACAACGAAAAAGCTCAGTCAGATGGTCAACCCACGGGATTTGAACCCGGGACCTGCCAACTGCGGGTCATAGACCCCTGAGGCACCCCACTATCACCTTCCATTTCAACAAAAAAAAAAAAAATGAAACTTTAAACACATTCTTAGATAAAAGAGAGTGATGCGGGCTGACATTCCACATGGGGCAATCATGTCTCTCTTTCTGTACATATTATTTCCCAGTGAACGCCAGATACAAGGTCGCCGTGTATGCTGACAACACTACAATATACAACCACCATAGAAATCCACGTTTCGGCCTTGCAGAAATGCAACGTTATGTGAGTAACTTCCTCTCATGGCAACATGACAGGAAAATCAAAACTAATCCTAATAAATGCCAGGTGATTCATTTCTCCAAGGGGCATCACACTTTGGCAATGAATCTAACGGTCGGTGGTCAAATGTTGCGCTGCCGTCAGTAGGTGAAATACTTGGGTGTTACCTTGGACCACACAATGTGTTGGTCCACCCACATAAAAAATAGCGCCAACGAAGGCAGACAGCGGCTGAAGCTATGCGCACCCATCTTCTGCAGCAAACAGCTGCAACTGAAGTCCAAACTCATCCTGTATAAAGCTTTTATCCTGTCAGTGGTTCTATATGCGTGTGTGGCCTGGGCAAACGCCTCAAAAACTGCTCTAAACAAATACAAACCCTCCTAAACCTCTCCCTCCGGAAAATCCTCTCTGCTCCTCTTCTAACCTCTAACCAAACCCTTCACCTAGAAATCCAGATTCCATCCATCCCCGAGGGAATAAGAAAGAGAACGTCTGCAGCGTGAGCGCGCATCAGAAATCACGAAAGTTACGTGATTGCCAATATTGGCAAAGGCGAGCCGAAGCATCGCAAACATGCAAGAATAAAAATGTTTTAGACGTCGCACGGCTCACCGACTGATTTTCGCTCATACAACCGCAGACCCCAGGCCCCACACCCGCTACCACAGAGGCCTGTGCTTCAGGGAACCGGTCAGGAGCTGCAACTTGCCCGCTCAGGAAAACAGCGGAAGTGTAAATAGTGCAGTGTATATAGTGAGTGATGCAATATGCCGGGACGCACGTATGCCCAGCAAGCATGTACTATATATGTCTTTTTCGCTTTATACACATATATTTACAATTTATATATACACACACGCGCTCACGCATTCACTCTGGGGCATATCATAGAGATATCCCCTCACAAGCTCACGCACATACACACACAAATGTGCGCAGGCAGGCAGCGACATTCGGCGCTGCAAACACCGACATCCAGCAGAGGGCAGTGGGCCTTGTACCTCTGATAGCTTAGTCGCTCGGCCACGAGCAGGTGAAAGGATCATCCCAGTGGAAAGCAGCAGGCCTGGTCCCACTTCCAACTTTCCTCCCAGCCACAAGCGCGTGAGCTGCTTTCACCATCGCCTCTGAGCAAATAGTGTCCCAGCAACCTCGAGAGCAGGAACACCCTTTTCGTACTCCTCTTTTACTGTCTTCTATTTTTACCTTGACTCGACACACTGACAGACAGACCACGTGACAGCAGGTCCGCAAGACCAAAGTCAAGGTTCACACCTCCGGCATCCGGAGCTGATATGGCTCCTATAGGCGTCTCCGATAAGTGATTCCGGTACTCTACGGACAGCTGGAAGGCAACCGCGACCACACCCCACCACAACTGGCAAATACCAAGGACTAGTTCGCAAAACACTGCACCTGAAGTGACAGAACCTGCTGCCAAGAGCCCCAAATGCAACGGCCATTCAAAATGTACCCCCAGGACAACCTAACCCACCACCCGCTGCCTGAGATAGAAAGAGTGGCGGATGAACCCACTCAGGAAGACGGCTTCACAGTCCTCGGGCGCAAAAGAAAAAGACAGTGAGAGCTCGCTGCACCCCTCAGAGGGGTCTGATCAACCACCCCTGTCCAAAAGGGGCACAAAAATTCCGCCAATAATAGCGGACATTTTCCCAAACCATACAGCCGTCATGAAGCTCCTTGCGGCCAAGTTGGCCAAAGGCTTCGAGGCGCAGCGGAAACCTCGTAAGGTTCACATTAAAACATACACGTCTGAGGACTTTGAGAGGGCAAAAGGACTGCTGAGGAGCCGACTCCGGTCCCGCCCCAAGCCACAGTTGCCCAGTCGGCAAGAACTCCTCCGACAACACCTTTGGCCCCACTCGGAGGTAGCATGTCCTCAGCAGACGTGGAGGAATTCCGGTCTCTGTCCGAATGGTTCGGGGATCTAATAATGCGTGTCCTCTCAGTACAGCGGAATTGCAAACTGCAGCTCACTGACGACAATGTTGACGTCCTAATCAAACATACAGTCCTCCTAGATACACTACGGCAGCTGTTCCCGAAACCCACCCCGAAATGGCCTACCGAATTGTGGTCTCCAAACCCACACCTACACAGAAATGCACTGTGTTTTAACAGAAACTCTGCAAATATTAAATTGGAACTTAAAATAGGTACATGGTGCAATAGTGCAACCCTTTAAATTATTCTGACGACCAATGAGCACTTTTCCCTTGCTCAAATTGTAGCGGTCAAACATCCAATACACCAGGATTGAATTTCAGGGCAATGTTATTGAAACTCGCAGGTGAAATGTTAGCTTTATATATCACATCGATTTTATATGTAGTACCCCACGGCACTAAAATGTCAAAAACGGATGTCGCTCACTGTTGATGATATCAAAGGGGCTTTCGCATCTTGTAAATAAATTCTTGACTTTCTATTATCATGAGCAAACATTAAAACTTTATACACAAGTAATGCATTTCAAACGTTTGTGAATAAATACTATTTGCTTTTATATAAAGGTAGACAGTTCCATGCCAAAAGGCAATGGCAAACAGATACATAAATCAGATTTTATATGTAAAGATAGGCTTACATTTTGGTACGTTCGTTTTGCGATGGAGAAATAAGGTACTGTTAGCAAAATTTAAATAACAGTATTCTCACTAAAGATTTTTTATTTATCTAGAGAAAATCAAAATCTGAGTGGGGTTTAATTGATTAATTCACGATTAAAAGAAGGAATATGAAGATTAGAAGAAATAAATACAATAAAATATTAACTAAATTAATTTATCGAACTGTTTTCGTATACTCTTTCTGTTTCTTTCGGTGTTATTTGGTTACCTGTTGTATTGGTGAAGCTAATTCTGAATATCTGTGTGGAAAAGAATGACGATTACAAAGAAATTAACAGATGTTAGAGAGGCCATAAAAAGTGACTAATGTGAAAATGATAGAAATAGACATATGTTACAGAGGTGGTAACACAAAAATTCTACATAGGTAATAAAAACAGACAAATCCTACAGAGGAGATAAAAACAGGCAAGTGGTGCTATAGCTACAGTGGTGATCAGACAAGTGCTTCACAGGTGATAAAAACAGACAAAATGCTGAAGCTGATAAAACAGACGAATTCTACACAGGTAATAGAAACAGACAAATATTTAAAAAGTCATAAAATCAGGCAATATTGCGAGGTGATAAAAACATACCAGTGCTACAGAGTAATAAAATACACAAATGCTACACTGGTAATTAAACCAACAAATGCTACAAAAGTAACAGAAACAGACAAAATGCTAAGAAGGTATAAATAGGCAAATGCTGCAGAGGTAATAAAAACAGACAAAGGCTACAGAGGTGATAAAGCCAGATAAATGTGATACCATAAATTGTAAATATAGTTAGCAAAGACTAAGTTCAATTGTCTCTTTTAAATGGCTTGATTCGATCTTGTAACGAAAATCGTCAGTGTCCGCAATGATTTGGGTGATTTCTGAATATAAAGTGAACTCCAAACGCCACAATTTATAGTGGTGGCGAAAGACATAGTGACAGTCCATCAAATAAGTGTAAATTCTGCGACGCGGCACTAATAACTGCAAAGATATTGACTTATAAAAGTTTGTAATCCGTGCACGCCGACCCTTTAGCGAGATTTGAAAAGACGCCAAGCCATATGACTACATAATTTGTGATAATACACTGAACATGTTCATTTAAAAGTTTAAATAAATTCAATGCTTTGAAGTTAATCTAGTGTAGTGATTAACTGACATACTCATTCACTCGTACTGCACCAGAGTGAAAAAAGACTAAAAGAGTCGTTCATGCTCACCGCTGATCCGTCGGAGAAGCCACAAACCACGCCATTTCCTGCCGCATTGGTAGGAGCAATGGCAACCCTGTAATAAACTCGTCACAAACGTATGTGTAATAAAGCTTATGTTTGTCTCTAATGTATTGTTAATCGATATGTTTTCAATTCACATTTTGCACTAAGAACGCTGGGTTGGCAGTATGTTTAAACAGCCTGAAGCAACTTCTGAGTGACTTTTAGTATATAAAATGTATATGAAAATGAAAAAGTCTACGTTATTTATAGAAATTGAAACTTCTATTGCTTCTGTATCATACACAAATATACATTTTTTTTCTATCCATGAATATTGGCCTCATAAATTCGTAATTTTCTGTCGCAAAGATAACAAATGAATATTTTTCTTTGTTTTTCCCTTTCCTTACCTGATGACCCTGCCATTATGTAAGACTTACATAGTATATAATACTGTTGGTGGATCACTTTAACAAGCATGCATTAGATACACTAGAAATAAATTTCATGTAATTCTGTCAAATGTTTTTGAAATTAAAAACTTTAATATGAAGAAAAACTAACAAGCGTTAGAGATGTGGATATCTGTCACGCGTATTGAATTTATAGACTTCAAGTGCTTGTAATTCTAATTATCACAATGTCCACTAAAACAAACGTTATGATAAATAAATTTTTCTTGGGTACCTATATATACTATGTTGACCCCCCCCCCCCCTTTAAAAGCGGCTATATTCACTGTTCGCTAACTACTGACTGGCTGACTGACTGGTTAGTTTGTTTCTTTTATTCCTAAAAATTCTTTTCTTTCATTCAGGGGACCTCAAAACACACATTTACGATGATACGAGTAGCTTCATATCGAATCTTGAGATGAATTCAGCAGTACTTCCTTATCTTGCCTAAATGACAGAAAAGCTAATTAAAATAGATATTTTCTAATATTATTGTCTAATTTTAATTATTTAAGCTATTTTTAGTATCTAATGAACTTACTAGAAACGCTTCCATCCTTTTAATTTCAGCCCCTTGTTATTTTTGTTTTAGTTTTAACAACGTGTTAAATTACCAATTAAAATCAGAGTGCGTTTTACAATAATGATGGAAAACAAAAGCGTAAGCTAAGTCCATTAGCAACTAATATTAAAGCCGATGCCTCTTGATGAAATAAGATATCTTACTTTCTCATGAACAATGCAATATACTTTCCTCTTGTGTTGTGACTTCATAAAATATCAAAGTAACTATTCAAAATGCTTGTGCAATTATTTCTTAAGAGAGAGCTTTGAAATAAGGCGTCTGTTTAAACTTTTATTTCAATATTTCATCTCTTAAAGCACAATTGTGTGACCGAGCACACAGTTATAATTAACTATATAACCTACAATATTTTGAAAATAGATATATATGATATTTTAATCGAAATCGTTACAGCATTTTCAAGAAAATAAAAATTTTCGAAAAATTTTCCGCGTAAAGTGGCCTCCTTTCCAAATGTTGACAACTTTTATCAAAATACCCTGCGTACAGATTGTATCAGCGCGTCTCTGTATGCTAGAAAAGAATTTAATTTTACAAGCCTGTACTTGGAAGACTCAGCTCCATAATGCTTCCTCTCTCAAGTGTAAAATGTTCAAAAAATTCTCAAGCGGTTACAGCACGTCAGTTTTCTTGTTTTTATGTCATCCTTTCCTTTTATTCAATTAAGGGAGTGCCACAGTGTCTCAGTATTCTGATACTGTGGAGAAGTATAATAAGTCCATTCCTTTCGCTTGAATGACTTACATTTTCGAGTCTGTTCTCATTATCTCGGAGAGTAGAGAAATGACAGTGGTATAAAAAAGGAAGCGTGTTCAGTGGCTACCTAGCAACAGGCAAAAACAGAAGTTGATGAGGCGAAGAAAGCGCGGGACGTTGTTGCAATATGTTACACTGAACCCTTGGCATTTCCGTTCTCTAATTTTCTCCATTTCCAGATGCCGGCCGGCCGGCCGGCCGGGCGGCCGGGCTTCCTGATGGACAGAAAAGGATTCCTAGCGACCCATTACAGTAATTAGTGTCATTACGTTAACGTCTGCAGCGGATCACTCGTTCGGAAATGTGTCGCAGTCAGCGGAAATGCGGGCGTTTAGCTCCTTCTGTTTAGTTTTGTTCCCTCTAGGCGCGCTCGTGTCGCTGCAAATTCAGCTGTCCAGTATAACTGCTTTGTACCTTCATTAACCACACTACAACTTTACATATTTTAAGCTATTTATAACTTCATAACTCCATAATTCTATCACGTATAATAGTTTGTCTGTCTGTAGACTACAACTTAAACACGAAAAGTTGGTTAAAAACTAAATTTGGTATTTAAGTTTAATAACTTTCAAGCATACGATACGAAGATTTTGAAGGAAATTTCTCCACCCTAAACTACCCTTTACATGGAAAATTTTTCGAAATGTTTAAAATATTTTATGCTAAATTAAATGTATATTTTGAATTTTCTGACTATATTCCATGTACTCTCTATTATTGATGACGTTTGCATAACTGATCAACCGTAAAAGGTAGACTAAATCTTACTTAACAAAAATGTATAACTCGTTAAAACACCAATTTATGTTGAAATGCACTGTTTTGTAGAGTTGAACCATTTCGGATATATTTCCTTGTTACTTGTATGAATTATGCAAGGCCGTTATTCACCTTGGTCAAGCAAAGGAAACAAAATTAAAGCCCTCATATAGCGACCAGCTTTAAAAGATTTGACTCGCTCAAAGCCTACCGTATTCCCATATTCCTCTTGCAGCCACAAGGAAATAAGCAGTAAGATAATTTCTGCAAATGTTTATCTCAACTAACACGAAGAAGATATACGAATAAGAGTTTGTAAGAATAGTTAGTATGAGAGTAGAGAAATTCATGTGAGTGCAACACATCAGATTTCTCTTTTACCATATATCGAGAAGGCCTCCTTATTTAAAAACGAAAATATAAATATTTATAGTGCTGCACTCACATGACTTTTTCGTAACATTTGTACAAACTATTTTTACTGTGACAAATGACATCTCCAGTTATTTTGTCACTTTATTTCCTTTAAAATTGCATCACAAAACACATCCTCTTTGCTACTGTTGACACAATCTACAATTCGTTGTCACCTTGCAGCTTATAGTGTTCTAGCCGATCGTAATTTAACACTGTCTTTCAGTTCTACTCTCTCGGTCTCCCAAATTGCTTCCGACGATATACCCACACTGTCACTTAACGAGTCACTTCTCTCAACACTGTATTCGCTTATGAAGATGAGAATGAAGTAGCACGAATTTTTCTTGAAAACAGGTTTTGAAAAGCCTGGAATCGCTTTGTTCTGCCGCACTATCTCGTACTAGCTTTAAGAGGTAGTCGTTATGTGAATGACTTTTCATTTCCATTTTGAAAGGTTTATTCAATCAGTTAACGTTACCTCTTAACGCGCTTTACACAAAGGTGCATTGTTTCCACAAATTTTAATGAGACTCGTATACAATACCTGTAAGTATATACATACATACAAAGTATATAGTGGATCCACGGCAGCGAGCACTCCTAAATTTCCGTTTAGAGGAAAGAAGCTCACCTCACCTCACCTCGGTTCGGTAGAGCAAAAGAAGATCGAAAAGGCTTATCGGGTCATGTACACTGTTATTAATCGCAGCCCTTCAATATCCCCTAAAGTCTTCCAAGTAGTTCCCATGGCGCGTTGCACATGAAAAAGAAACGTCACCTCTGCGGATGTTGGAATTTTATTGCCGGCGATGTCGTCACAAGTACCAATATTTGCCGATGTGCTCCGTTTCACAAGTCTGGCACTGCTGCGGCATCCTCTTTGAATATATAACACAAATTATTCTTTCCCTTACTCACATTGATGTACTGTGTTTCTGTTCCACAAAGAGATGGAAAACTAGGTTCTAGAACATTCTCTTAGACACCATATGAACCCCGCTCGTCTCTAGCTCTGTGTATGACAGAATGCTTAACGACATTTATATACTAAACCTACTGTGAGAAATGAGAAGTCCAGTTACTTTTCTGTCCCTTTATTTCCCTTCGAAAAGTGAACCACAAAAACGTTAGTTGTGTGTTTCTGCTCTGCCTGTCCCACAAACAATTACTTCCGACGATACACTCACCAACGTGCGTCAAAAACTGGCTTCACTTGCCGTCCCGACTCGCTTATATAGGCCAGGCGAATTCTCTGAAAAAATACGCCTTTTCTTGAATAGACACATATAGAATTGTAAAGGAGTTGATAAGATCGTGGCGTTTTAGATCACGAAGATGTCTTGTATCGAAATTTTGGGTTGAACGCTACACTGTATCTAAAGTGGTAGAGAACGATACATAAAAAAAAAATTATTCCTAAAATATAAAACAGTAAATAAGAAAAACAGAAAGAAACATCTGACGTGTTGCATTCATATGACTTTCCCTTCCCACTAAAGTTTATTGTATCTTCTGCAAAATATTCTTATGAAACTCTATTTCCCATCTACTTCAATTAATGTCTATTCAAGAAAAGGTGTATTTTCCAGAGAACTCGCCTGGCCTATATAAGCGAGACAAAAGATGCCAAAAGATGCCAAAAGATACAAAAAGTCAAACAATATTGAAGACTATCTCGGAAATGCATAATGTCAGAAAAGTATATTAAAAAAGAAACGATCTAGTTATTGCAATATAAGTTTTTGTCCATCGCTTATGGTTTATTGGTTATATACAATTATACAAAATTCCTTCTTAATGTAGCAGTCTTCACAAGTTCTCAGAAGCTCAGTGTACCTATAGATATTTTTGTCATGTAAATATCTGAAATTTCTGCAAATAAAATTGTTACAGCTATGTTTGAGAATATTAAAAAAGTTGTTCATGTAAAGCTAAGTTTAGGGAGGGGGAATATACTTAATTTAAATACCAATTTTTGAATTTGTCTTTGTTTTTAAAAGTGCTTTTTTATTCCGAAGACTTCACAAATGTGTTTCCCAAGAAATTTGGATATCCATTTTCTGGGAGAATTGCCATACTTCCTCTGCCTACTAAGTTCATGGTACGGAAAATAAACAGTAAAGGAAAAAAGGAAGGAAGGGAAAGAAAAAAAGGAAGCAAAAAGGAAGGGACTAAAAGAGGAAGGAAAAAAGCAAGGAAAAAAGGAAGGAAATAAGAAAGGAAGGAAGAAAGGAAAATAGGTGGGAAGGAAACAAGGGAGTAAGAAAATGAAAGAAGGTAGGAGCAAAGCAAGGAAAGAAAGAAAATCCAAAGTTAAGTCCTTACCTGCGGGATAAGGTGTCCATCTGTAACTGAAAAAATATCCTGATGGTTTTGCAACCTAGAGAACAGCAATTCAAATTCCCTTGTATAAAACGCATGTAAAATAACGTAAAAGCTCGGACTAGGGGTAGGACTGCTAAAAAAAAAGGAGGGGGTGTCCCAGCGGCCGGATGTGGAATTTGTGGCGTACAAAGCGGGCGGGTAGGTTTCCCCCGGGGTAGGTACCAACATTTTCCCCTTCCACTCATTTCGTCAACTGTTCCCGTCATCCCATCTTCATTTTCTAGCACAATGCATTGTGCCGCAAGGTGTGCGGAACTCCAATGTCGGTCACACAAGTGACTTGACGCCCGACGTCGTTATCGTCATTATTTACAGCAAGAGCGCAAGTTCGATCCTTCAGCAGTGAAAGTGTGCTGTTAGCGGAGCCAGAAATTGTCCCTCTTTCACTCTCTGCCGAAATATTCCATGCACAAGTAATAGTACTTCCTTCAGAACACGAGTTAGAGAGAGAGTGTGTTCCTAAAATCAAAGCTGTGTTAATTGGTACGAACATTCACACAAATGCTTTCATTACATAAATTTCAACAAAGTATTCAAATAACTAAGTCATTAGTAAGCTTCAATTCATACACTAAATTGTAGCTTGGTGCAGATTAATGGGATTACAAGTCATGTAATTATATATATCCCACTTCTGACACCACTATGAAAATGACAAGTTCATTCACTTACACTTTATTTCCCTTAAAACTGGATCACAAAACACAGTCCTCTTTTTATCGTAAATACAATCTATAATTCATCGTGATCTTCCAACTCGGAGCTGTTCTGTTAATTAATTATTTTGTTGTATAACGTCGTTGGCAATCGCCAGAATCACATCAGCGTCGCACAGTGTGCCAGAATTTCGTCCCGCAGGAGTTCTTTTACATGCCAGTGAATCTGCTGACATGGAGCTGTCGTTTTTAAACACACTTAAAAACAAAACTGCTTCTCACGATACATTCACACTTGGTCAAACAGACTTAACTAAAAACTGCTTCACACGACAGATAAGTCCGACGTGATGATCAAATGTCTACAACGGTCTGTGTTGATACTCAAACTCTCACAAAACTGATTGTATACGCAAACACACTCAAAACTAGCTGCTAGCACCTGTCTCGTTCAACACTGACTAACCTAAACAAAAATGGGCTGCCCTCGCCGTTAGTCGAGAATGATGTAGCACGGATTATTCTCGAAATCTTCCTTTTAGTAAATAAACCGACAATTGAAAGTTTCACCAACAATCTGTAATTGCCATGTTCTACGCGTTCATAGTAAAATTTGTTCTGACCACTCCATTGTCGTCGGGTTCATGTATTTATAAACACTAGCGTGAGGTAGCTTCACCTTGAGCGTCTCTTTGACGTGCGACCGGCGTCACAATATGAAAAATTAATTGCGCTCATATTATGTATTATATTTGGTTTGATTTTGTGTCTGTAAGAAATTATAATTTAACGCAAAAGCAGTGATCAAATCATATGTATGTACTCCATGCATTTAGGAAGAACAGCTGACTAATGAAGGTAACTCAAGCTTTTGCGCAGCACAAAATAGTTCCTTATTTTGTCTATTACCCACGGCAACCTGCAATGCCGGTATTACGTAATTGCTATAACTGACATACGTGCCGTAACAAAACAATTATGCACCATATTGAACACAATAACAACTTGTTTATAACGCTAAGATTGTCTAATTTTGTAATACCCTTCTATTGAATTTTTTGCACGATGTCAATGTACCTATTTGTCGCTCTCTGATGCCAAATGTACTTTTTCCCTAATCAACCAATTTTAACGAAATTTTTAGGTTAAATTGCACTGCCTTGCTCCAGCTTAAACAACTTTTGAATTAAGAATTATTTACTGCGTTTTAGAAGAAATTTAATAGTAATAAAAGATCCACTATTTGCAGTTTATAATTAAAATACAGGTTTTAAATTAGGTGTACCAGATCTTCTGCGCCTATACAATACAATTGTGCATTTATTTTTTTCCAAAATATTAATATTTATTGGGAACATGGGTATTTTTCTGATTAGAACGGAATAAATGGGAATGTTAGAATACAGTAGGCTTTTTTCGATAGTCAAATATTTTAAAGTTTTGAGATCCCGTTCTCTTTGCACCTTAACATATAAAAAATGAAAAACGATGTTCCATTTCACGAAACTTTTAAGATTTCCGAAACTGACACAAATAACAAGGAATACCTCCGATATGGTTCACTCTACAAAAAAATTATTTAGACATAAATTGTGTGTTTTAGCGAGCTCTACATTTTTTGTACAGTAAGATCTTGTCTATCTCTTACGGTTTACGAGTCATTAAAAAGTCATCCAGAGTAAACAGGACTTACTAGGTAATAGCCAGAAAATTCATAATATTCATTTCATTTCTCATACAAATATCTTAAACACATGGCATTTTAATTAAAATCGTTAGAGCCATTTTCAAGAAAATCAAAATTTTCGAAACATTTTCCATGTAAAGAGTAGTTTAGGATGGGCCTATTTTCTTCAAAATCTTCATAACGCATCCTTGAAACACATTGAGCTTAAATACAAACTTTGGTTTTCACCTAGTTTTCGTTTTTGAGTTATGTTGTCTAGACAGACAGACAGACACACACACACGGACTCGCGCGCACCTTTTTCTAAAAATGCTTTTTTTATGTATTCGGGGGTTCTCAAAACATATATTTCCGGAGAAATCTCGACATCGAATTTTTGGATGGAATATAATACTTCCTCAGCTTACCAGTAGAGAAAGTAAAAGAAAAGGTCTTGAAAATTTAAGCTTTATCTATCAGTATTTAATGCGAAAATGTTTTTCCAAAGTACAAAAATTGTTGTGTGGAGAGAGAACTATTTAATGGATGACGCTGATTTCGAATTTAACAGCTTTCAATAAAGTATCAATTTTTAAATTATTTTCCTAAGAGATATTGCACATCAATATCCTAGAATTACTTCAGCAATCAACACTAATTGTAGATGCAAATAATGTTTTAAGTCATTTTCTCTTTATCCGTTGAATTTAATATATTTTGATGTAGTAACACCATGGGCCTCTGTCGCCCTCTATAGACTGGATAACAGACGCAAGATCTCTGAAAAATACTTTGGTTTCGCTATTCCCATTCGCGAGGCCACCCCCCTTTTTGCTCGTTTTCTCCCTATATTTATTAGTATTTATGTAAAATCATTACAATAGTTATTATTATCATTATGATTATTATTAAATGCTCGACTCCCGTTTTATTTTTAATTAATTGATATTTTTAAAGCAGCTATAAATTTCGGTATCAATTAACTTTCCACTACAAGATTTGCCCATTATATTTACTAAAGACACATGTAATACAACATAATTCAGGACCTCCTAAATACCGGACCTGACACTGTGATTCAAGATGGCGGCCTATGTGGTGGGAACTACTTATAAACAACTCCTCTACAGGCTACGATATCAATGTAGTAAAATAAAAATGTCTTTTTTGTGAATATGGGATGTGTTAAACACAAAAACACTGTCTTAAACATAATCTCAAGTAAACAAAAAAGAATGACATTTAATATTAAACGATAACCAATGGGCAGTGAAATATATAACCGTAAATATCATTCATGCAATCTACAGTTTTACATGCCATTATGTAACTGCATTACACACTCAAATTACTAAGAAGATAGACAAAACTGCAAGCAGCATGTTACTTAAATAAAACAGAAGTGTTGACATTGAGTTAACTCAATTATTAATCATTGTTTACACTGTTTGTCACACTTGTACAATGTACATAATGTTATATACCTACACAAACATACTATACTGGATGGCTGATATACAAATGCTGCCATTTAGAACAATTAGCTACCAACTAAATTCAAAAGCTTTAGGGTGGAATTTTGCTTTTACTTTTACTGAAAACTTTTGATTACTCAGTTTGCAACAACATATTACTCAGCACTTCATGACACTTTATTTCACACGAGGAAATATTAAAAATAATAACCGTAAAACAGCACTGTAAATGAAATACATATATGAAATACGTAACCTTAAATCAGCATTGTAAAGCAACTTTGGGTAATTATTTACAAAATCGGCCGCTCGAGAAAACGAATGAAACGTATTGCAATGGATGCAGCGTTTATTGCTAATTACGATTTTGAAAGTTTTATTATGCGCTTAAGCTTCGTTTCTTATTTATGAGCAAATTTCGTATGTGCTATGCGGTGGTTTTATTTCGCGTATGCGGCGGATATTTAGCAAATAAATATTTATAAACGAGTATAATATATCCTAGAATGATTGATTAATGTATTTACGTTGAAATTGTTATTGCTGATTACGGTTTTGAAAGTTTTATTTGTCGGACAAGCTTCGTTTTTCCTGTGTTAGGTTTGGTTTAGTGTATGTATATCAGTGTAGTAACAGGGTCCTATGTTATCGAAATTTTGCCCGTGTTAGATTAGGTTAGTGTATGTATATGACTGGGGTGATAGGGTCCTGTGTTATCGAAATATTTACAATTTGGGCAGTGTTTATGCAATCATTTCAACGTAAATGCATTAATCAATCATTCTAGTATATATTATACTCGTTTGTACACATTTATTAGCTAAATATCCGCCGCATAAGCGAAATAAAACCACTGCATTGCACGTACTAAATTTGCTCATAAATAAAAAAACGAAGCTTGAGCGCACAATAAAACTTACAAAATCGTAATCAGCAATAAAAACTGCATACACTGCACTATGCTTCATTCGTTTTCTCGAGCGTTCGATTTTGTAAACATTTTCCCAACTTTGCTATAGTCTACGGCTTTGCATGCAGCAACATAGCACATTTCTTCTAAACTACAGCTACACATTTAAATTACAAAGACAAAAGATAATGTATAAATACAAGCAGCATACTACTTACATGGATAAAACTGTAGGAGAGCGACGTCTCGAAATTATTGTCTTTCACTATTCACCATGTTATATACACACCGGCAACACACATAACGATTCAATTTATAGTAATTAAATAGAATTTACAAGCGTTACGTTTCAATTTACCTCTTGTTTTAACTGAAAGTTTCTGATTTTTAATTTGCATCCGGGAATGTAACAGTTACGGGGCATTGTGATGTTTGAGGTTAGGTTGAGGTATGACTACAATAACATACACTACTGGAACAGTTTTTCTTCAACAACCTCTCACCACTGTAATCGTGACACAAATTGTACTTGCAAACATATAAATTAACCACACTATACGGCTAACGTAGCCATAGCCTTAGATGGAACACAATAAACATGAACACGTGGTTAAACATACGGCACAGTCAACACGTTATTAGATTTATTCCCGTTCCCTATACTGCCCAAATAAAAGTTTTTAAACACTCGCTTTGCTAATATGAAGACAAACTTACATAGGAATTGTTATAAGAAACAATAACTCAAAGGCATAGAAAACAATACATAGGAGAGCGTGTGCAAACGTCTCAGAAATCACGACCAACAGCCGACGCCATTCTTGTAAAACTTAGATGGCAGAGTCAGGTCCGTTAATCCAGAGGGTCCTGCATAATTCATTATATTTGTATTGTTGTCAACAGATAGCACCACTTGTGAAATAAGAACAGCCAATATCTATACTTTAACGACAAATGTCTCATTAAAATTTAAGAACCACAAATAGACCGAGCCTTATTTGCGAAATAAAATCTGACATATTTGCCACACCCATTTTCATTGCAAGCATCTAAAAAGATTTGAAACACACGAATTCCCAGCTGGATTTCACACACAACTGGGCATGTTTAAGACAATACATTTTTCATAATTTTTGTTGAACTACCTATTTTACACACGAAGATTTTGAAGGAAATAGCACCACCCTAAACTGCCCTTTACATGGAAAATTTTTTGAAAATTTTGATTTTCTTGAAAATGGCTCTAACGATTTTGGTTAAAATGTCATATGTTTGAGATATTTTTATGACAAATGAAATGTATATCTTGAATTTTCTGGCTATAGCCCCTGTAGTCGTATTTACTCTGGACGACTTTTGCATAACTGGTAAACCGTTAGAGATAGACCAAATTATACTATACAAAAAAGTAGATCTTGCTAAAATACACAATTTATCTCCAAATAAATTTTCTTGTAGGGTTAATTATTTCGGAGATATTCCTTGTTATGTGTGTGAGTTTTGGAAAACTTAAAACTTTCGTGAAATGGTACATCATTGTTCATTTTTGTTATGTTAAGTGTGCAAAGAGAACGGAATCTCAAAGCATTAAATGATTTGACTATCGCTCAATGCCTACTGTATTCCAATATTCCCGTTGCACCTACAAGGAAATAAGCAAAAAGATTATTTGTACAAATGTGTATCTTAACTAATACGAAGAAGATATAGGAAAAGGAATGGTTAGTAAAGGAGTAGAGAAAGTCATGTGAGTGCAACACATCAGATTTTTATCTTATGCAATAGGCAATCTTGTATGCAGTCCTATTTCATATTTGTGAGTGTAGATGTGGCCCAGTGTTCCCAGCATTCAGTGCGGCTAGCCACAGCGCCATCCACTGCTGCACAGGCATTCTTTAACACAAACGATGAAACCACAAAACATGCGGTCATGGAAAAGGGAGGAAGGACTAAAAATATTTAGCTGCATCTCTCCCACATTCCCTTTTGCTAACTATATTGTCCCGGGAATGACGTCATTGTTGTGAACTCCAGAGCTTAGGAATTTGAACAACCATTGTCTCTTATCTGGTTGTTTAGCTCGGGTGCCCATTTATACATTGAATGCATGGCTTTAATGTGTCACAAAGGCATGTGTGAAACAAAACAGGCTCTCGTTTTTGTGATTTCACAGCGTAAATCTTCGTTTCCTCTCTGTTATTGAATGGTGTTCTATAATGAAACTGATAAGTTGCTGTCTATGTTATATACATTACCTAAGAATGGTAAACCGATAGTCGTCAAATCGATATGCAGCCTCGGTTAGGTACCACGTCTATCGCAGGTGGCTCTGCAATCACCTTATAATTTGATTTTATGTAGTCTACAGTTTATGGCTGACCTACAAACACCTGCCCCAGTTCCCTTACAGAATTATCAGGCCGATATGCTTGGTTAGAGGGTGCAGAAGAGAGAGAAGTAATTCTGCATTTAAATTTAACGTTTGAAAATACTGAAACCTTAACGGTTAGATAAAATTTATAAACACTTCAGGTATGAGCAACATATACCACGTATAAATGATATAAGTAGTAAAATACATAAGTATTCCTTATTTTTGCTTAACTGCAACAAATTACACAATTCACATGGTCTTCCCTACCCTCTCTTCATCAAACAAGCTTACAAAAACGTATTCCTCTATCTACTAAAGGGGGGTGTATTTTGTATCACTGGTAATAAAATGTCTCAACAATTTTTAAAACAAATTTATTTTAAAATTTGATATATGTTTATAAATGTAATATTTAACATTGTTTAACTTTTACATGAATCACATAATACCGACGGGGCAGCACTTTGACCACCTTGACTTTTCACTATTTCTAAAAAAGACCAACAATGAAAACGTTGAAACAATTAGGCATTCAGTAGTAGAACAGTGATTGACAATAACTATTAACTGCATGTCTTTAATCAAAAAATTAAAAGATCCCCTTAGTAATGCTAGAGTTAACAGAGAAACACTTTTTCTGAAATAGTTTTATTACACATATCGTTAAAGCATTAAAAAATTCAAGCTAAAATTAACGGATATGTCTGATGCAACAAAATAAACAATTTTAAATAAGTTGTGTGTTTTTTAAGAAATCTCTACCTACATTTTTGCATAATCGGTTTATTTCTCTGTCTTAAAGTTAACCCGTTAAACAAAATTTAAAGGAAATTCCTTCCCAGGCTGATCTGTGATCGAGAGTTCTGACTTCTCAAACCAGAGTTCCTGGGTTCAGTTCCCTTATGGAGAGAAGAATTATTTTTCTTTAATTAGTATCTTTCTCTCCGCAGAATCCGGAAGTACACAGGTGGAGGTGAATGCGAGTGTGGTTAACGTTAAAAAGTATTTTAAAAAAGCAACGCTGTAGGATCTAGGGAAAAAAACTAGTTCAAGTTAAAGCTCCGTATATGCTACAAAGATTATAGGGGGCTGTACAGATAAAGCGATGAAAAATAAATATTGCCGAATTAAGAGAAAGTTATAGATTATTGCCAAAAATCAACATATACATCTTACAGTTATGTGAATATCGTAAATATACAGTATAAAATACAATAATTTTATACAATATAAAATAAGTTTGAGGTGAGATTATATCCCCATTGTAACAACATTGATGTTAATATGTTTATATTTAGCTATATAAAACGTGTCATTCACAGAAAAACAGCTGTTCAAATAAAAATGAGTGAAACTTAGGGAAGCTACCATTTTAGAAGTGTTATGAATTTGTGGAGAAAATTTTCCTGAAAATGAACTATTTTGTTGTGAAATGATGCTAAGTAATACAGTACAGAAAGGTAGATACAATGCAATTTTAAAAAATAAATGTTGTAACTGTAATTATAAAATACATTTCAAATCAAAGAAAAATGTTTTATTTATATTTTTATGTTACTTTTCCGACAATTTTCACTATTTAATTTCACAACTAATCAAAGTTCTTAGAGCTATTTTGGTAAAATAATAAATATCTAAAATTTGTACATATACAGACATACCCACATTTAGGTGTGGGTGAATTTTGTTGAAAACCTTTATGTTGATTTTTTTGAAACATTTTGGAAAACATTTCACGTGTTCGTGCACCTTTTTCTAACCTTTTTTGTGAAATCAGAGGCCTCCAAACACATTTCCGTTGATATCTTGATAAAGAAGTTTTGGTTGAAATACAAGCTTCCTTTGAATAATGAGTACTTATCAGAGAAATTTTATTTTCAAAATAAATTAACCATGATAATAAACGACTTGTTCGTGATGCCTGGAGTATGGACAAGGAAGGTAGAGAACAGTGGATGCATCCTTTTCCATTTGCGCACGTTTGTAATCGCCGGCGCAAAATCAATAGAACGGGGATAAACTCGCCAAATTATGACTTGCAATTACACGGTGCCTCTTGATGTTCAAACTTTGGCAATACAGACTACGTGTAAACACAAACATCACTTGACAACATCCACACTCAAACTTCATGCATTAGCAGTGATTTAATGTTGCGTGTATATCAGGTTTTTAAGGGACGCGTTTCATGCTAGAAGGATCTGAATCGCAAACGCAAGATAAATGAGCAAAGCTGTCAGATGCTCTTCTGTCTGTGCAATTCCACAGTGGGTTTTCTCTATTTATAGAAGAGTGCATGTTTTTGTAAGTGTTTGCTATTTATATGTCGTTATAAATACAGCTGGTGCGATAACATGATAGGGGCCAAACTTATCAATAGTAGATGTAGGGAACATTCTTCAAAATTACAATTTATTTTCTTTCAATTAAAATAGTTTGAAGCATTGGGATCGTAATTCCTGAATTTTCTCGTTTCTATCATAGCAGTAATTTAAATAGCAATGAAAGTTACTATGCAACGCCCCTTTTTTACTTTATCTTTTAAAGAGTTTGCCATTTTTACATCTCTTGCTGTTTTGACTGTCAATTTAATACGCAGTTTTTTGCACTTTTACAAAGAGGGCGAACTACGTTTATTGGGATCGCTTTGTTTTAAGTGTTTATTCTGCAACAATGAAAATATAAGTAAATCTCTAACTCAAGTTATTTTTTTACCTAAGTCGTTATTCCCAACCTCATACCAAAACGTGTTTCCCTGGTAAAATATCGATAGTTATTTTTAAAAACGTGGCAGAGATGCAAGGAAATGAGAAAATCACTGCATACAATATACGAGAAGCATGGAATTACATAGAATACAATGACAAAAGCTTGCCACTGTTTTAAAATTTAACAATAATAAGAGCTGTCTAATTTTGGCACTCGTGGCTATTTTTAGAGTAAATATTTTTTTTTTTTTTTTTTTTCATCAGAATGCTTCTGTTTTCGCGGAACTGTCTGTGACTGACGTAATGAATTGAAACAGTGAAATGTGTACAAGCGTAGAAGCAAAAATCTGTTAGGAAAATTGGGTTCGCAAACTAACTGCTAGCGAGTTAATTGGAACTGAATTACTTGTGTTCATGGACACACGTGTGATTGTTTTCTTTTGTACACTTGGTGATGCGGTTCTGGAAGGAACAAGCAATTGAAAAACCAACTCGTTACAAATAGCTTTTATCAAACACAAACCATTTCGCTTATGTTAACTGCGAGGATGTTGTATTTTACAATATTGCACGACAGTTGCTGTTAAAGGAGGTCCTCAAAATACAACCCTTTTTGTCTTTGCACAATAGTCATGTTGGTTGGCCCCGTAGCTCAGTCGGTGCGAGAAGTCCCGGGTTCGATTTCCGGCTGTGGGGGCGGGAATAGTTGTTTAGCCTAGATTAGAATCGCACACGTCTCCACCACAAGACCCTGGTGAAATTTGGTCAGACATCAAACCTCCTGTTCACGTATTCTTTCCTGGCTCATTGTCAGCATCCTTTCTTTTCCCCTTCATTTCCCTTCATCTTTCACTCCTTAGCACCTTAGATTTATTGCTTCTCGCTACATCTCCAAATTCATCTCCTTCAAAGTTTATGCTCAATCAAACTTGTTTGATGGCACCACTTTGTGCGCAAGGAAACTGACACAAAGCAGAACATTGTCTGAGGAAATGATCGATTCAAAATCGATTCTACGGCTCTCACCTTTAGATACAAGTCCTCTAGGTATCAATCACAGCACAGCCACAAACTAATGTGCCTTCCCTTGTATAACAAAACCACACGCCATAGTCTGAAGTAGTTATTCCAAAATACTATACTTGAACTGTAGGGTTCTGGTTATGTGGTATGTGCACACGAGTCACAGCCGCGCAACGTCATATGATATATAATGGTTAGTGCAAAATGTATTGTGACAAATGACGATGTGACAAATCCCACCTCTCACACCAGGGTGACAAATGACAAGTCCAGTCACTTTTTTCTGTCACTTTATTTCTCCTTTGTTATCGCTAACACATTCGACAGTTTCTAGTGATCTTGCAATTCACAGCCATTCTGCCCTCACGTGACCTTGGCACATACTGCACTATCTTTCTAAACTCTCTGGCTTCAACGATCACAGTCACTAAAACAACTTCATACAATAAGCAACTCCAAGGCGACGATAAGATGTTCAAAACTGTTACTAACGCTACCCACTCTATGTTTTCTCAACGCTGACTGTACATACACACTTAAACTAACTGCTTCTCTCACTGCCGCATCTTCTATAGTCGAGAATGATGTAGCACGGATTTTTCTCAAAATCCACTATTTCGTAAACAAGCCCTGCACGTGTACAGTTCTCAATCAGTCTAGAAAAACCTGTCTTTTCCGAAAAGTGAGTAGAGAAAACCGCGTGAATGTAATACGCTGCGTTTTTATTTCAATATTATAGAATTATATGTTGAAGGTCAAGCAGAGGACATGTGAAAGTGTTACGTAAAAGAAAAGCGAATAGAGAAAAACATGTGAATGTGTACGTTGTATAGTATTATATATACAAAATTTGTTGAAATGTACATTTTGTGACACCGACCTCGGCGCATAACAAAGGAGTGTCGGGGCCGAACTGCTTCACGCTACGTGCCGGCCGGCGAACTGCCAAAGGCATTTAAAGTCAGGTTTGCATATACGTAATTAATAACAATGGAAGCGGCTACACAGAAGTGACTTTCTCCGGAGCCTTAGAGGAAAAGTCCAGTGTGTCAATGGCAGCACGTTTGTGGAGTTCGAGAAAGATCCGTGTGACGTCATCCCCACTATATAAGGAGCCCAGGGAGCAGCAGTGAGTTGAGTTTACGATTACAGACAGAGTCGGCCTGTGAGACAGATGTGCGTGTGCGCGAAAGATACATAGGTGGTCGTAAAGAAGATTGTAACGGGCGTCGAGTGAGTGCATCGTCGTGGTGAGTTTATGAGAGATAGATAAAGTGAAGAAAGACGCTGAAAGGACATGGGATATAATATACTACAATTTTTAACTTGGCGGCGCAGGAACCAGGAATGTTAAGGCGAAGAGCCAAAGACGCGCCTTCCCAGTGACCCTCCTTCCGTGGGTATTTCCATTACAGAAATAGCTGGTGTCCTATAGTCCACCCCCTTTCTATTAATTTTAACAAACTGGTCTCTACCAGTCTTCTGTTTTAAGCCGAATGGATTGCTTTGGGCGTGATACGCTGACGATGCACTTGTGGCCATTTCCATGTCCTTGACGTTCTTTTTCTGCCAGAGTCCGTATGTCACAGTTTTCCCCAAAGAAAAGGAGGGCAAAAGTTGCACGGTAGCAAGTCTTAGAAGTTCGATTTTTTTTTATCCTGCAGTCAAGTGGGGGTGGGTCGGGGGAGATCCGGTCCCTCTTGTGTTATTCAAATGTTGCTGCAATCAGTCTTCCAACGTGACAGCGTCTAGGCCAGGGACTTCCCATGTCACATCAGAGCCTTGAGGATTAATCCTATAACCCTAAGCTTCACTCAGATAATGGAAATGTTCCATTGCAACTTCCCTACGCCATGTAACCGAACTGCTCTTCTATATAATTGCATTGCGAAAATCCCCAACTTAAATTATTGGTTAAGGGGACACTGAAGTCAGGTTTTAGCCACCTTGGTCAAAAAGATCGATTTTTGCGTTTTTATTGCAAATGTTTGCCATTTGTTGGTTTCTGAAGTTGTCTACCATACTTATATTATAAGTTGAGATAACAGATATTTTGCTTTTATTTTTGTAAACAGACCACGTGTCGCTATCAATGAACAAAATCAGATGGGGGAAAAAAGATACTTGCATAGAGGTTAATGACGAAGTGTGTGTTTTAACTCATTTTTCTCAGAAACAAGTTTTTTGTTATTTTCTCATATTCAAAATAGATCTTATCCCACAAAAATCTAGCTAAAGGTCCAACAATTTTTTTTCAAAGTAGTTGACATTGTTTTAACAAAAATAATTAATATAATAATGCGCTGTTTTTATGACATTTTTAAACTTTGGGGTATTAAAAAATTTAAAGAAAAACTACTCATAGGAAAATTTCCATTATTTAATTTGTTGCAAACGTAATAAGAGATATAATTTAAAAATTCAAATCTATAGTTCAGCATCTGTTGGAGGAGAAAGATTGCTATTGTGCCCAAATAAGTTGATATAAATTAATTCATATATTTCAAGAATGTGATTAGATACTGGAATGAATGAATCTTAATTGCCATATAGTTGTTTCTTACGACTGTTTACGCTCGAGCTTATTTTAAAATAGGTTTTTATAAATAATTTTTAACATTCTAAGCTTGCCGAGTATATAAATGCCTTGACCTTCACAATGAAACAGCTGACAGTATATGTGCGCAGACGCGAAAGTATTGACTTTAATGTGATCTTAATCTTGAACATTTGATGTGAGTCCACTAGGTCGGTGGTTTCATACTTTACAGCAATTCCTCGAAGTATAACACCAATACATTTTCTGAAAATGAGATTATGAATTTTGATTTTTTCCAGATTATGAATTGTGCATAGAATTTTTCGTACATGTTTCTTGATTTTTGTAGCAATAAGTTATTAGTCACATGGTGAATCTTTGCGGATTATTTGACTTCAGCCTATTCATGTTTGACGCCAGTACATGCAGTTTGCTACTGAAAACTGCAACGGTTACGTACATACTGTCTGTACAGCTACGGCGCAATTCATTGATGTTCAGATGGCCCTAGCGGCCGCACAAGTAGATTTACACATGAATGACGTTGATAGCTATTTAAACAGGTACAGCATTGTATTTCCAATGCGTTTGCAATCTGTTTTACCCTGTTCATCCCTTGTCAGAGGCGGATGTGCGTGTTTGTGAGGTGAATAAGATCTTACAGCGCTTTTGCCGGCGATTCTCGGTTCACTTGCGCAGTAAAGAGAGCCCTCGAATGGGTTACCATATATTTTAATGACCCAATAGAATAAAACCTGCAATTCAATGTAACCCAACAGTAAACAGGAGCTCTAGAGGTATCTTAAAGAGTTGGCATAAATAACTCTCAGATGGAACAGGCCGATACGCCTGAATGACTTTTTCACATTGAAAGTATGCAAATGATTTCTTATTTAATTAATCAGTGAAGCTAAATGACGCACTGTCAGTGGCTGTTACGAACTTTTAATAACTTGTGACGTTAATTAATTGAAAGCGAATACACAACATTTGTTGCAGAAATGAGTAATGATGTGCCCCAGGTCTGTTACGGCTTACATCGCGGTTTTGACGTCGGCGCCGGTTCATTAGCTCCTCTTAGCTCAGGCAACGTTGAAACCAAAACATTTCATTATGCCATCTATCGCACAAGCCGCGAGATTCATTTATCACTCCTTTGTGTCAGCGAAAACGTTATCCTTTATTTTTTTCGTTTCCTGCAGGAGATATTGCTATGTTTTGTGCCCGTGTTTATAAATATTTATGAGAAGCTTGGCACCCCTGAGGCTATGCAGGATTTCTGTTGGAGACGAGCAAATTATCAAACAACGTGTGTCTATCCCTGTTGCCTGAGGAGAGCATTACAATGAAAATGTGCGAGCAGCTGAAATAGAACATACACATCACAAAGAGTTAATTACGTACTACAAGTTTCATTATATAAAGTGATCTTAGGTGCAGCATCCAACTACATCTACATCCAATCTACAACAGAATTGTAGAATCTCACCAAACTGAATTATAAGATTTATATAGAGTGAGTGAGTGAGTGAGTGAGTGTCTGAGTGAGTGAGTGTTGTTCCCCGAAAATCTATCCTACTTTTTATTTATTTATTTTACTTTTTAAAGTTGAGTTAACATTTTCTTCAATGAGAGATACTGGAATATACTTTTCGCTAGCCCTAGCGTTGACCTTGGCCACTTCATTGCTAAGAATTTTCCGATAACGAGGTATAAAGACGATATGCTGCATGTTAGTGAAGTGATAAGTAACATAAACAGGGTGACTATATGTATGAAAGAACAGTATTCATCTGTCTTGCTACAATCAAACAGTACGCGGAAGAACAAGTGAATTATGCCACCAAACAAAAGTTACTGATTTCTTTAAGATAATGCAAAATTGGGTTAGTGTAACTGCAGGATTGGAATACGCCCCTAGCATAACTGGTGAGTAATTACATTTAAAAGTGGTATATTTAACTATATTACATACTTTATAAATGTACTGTAAATTTATAATTGCACAAATGTTTCCCACCATCTCCGCGTGATCGATTTTTGTCACTTCTAACCTCACATTTCGATATACCGTGGAATCGTTATAATGCAGGGCTAAAGCATGTCGCCCAACAACCGTGTTATTTTGGGAGTCTACTGTATTTGAACAAATATACAGTATTACATCGTTATCCCAAACTCGCCTAACACAAACTCACAATTAAGGCAAAGAAATATTGACCTATTAGTTCTTATGGGAAGTTTTATCGGTTAACACGAATTTTAGTAAAGGCGAATCACGATCTCTGTTTTAGTCCTTAGCGAAAGTAAATTTCACTGCAACACAAATCTCCGATATTGCAGTATTTTAAGTTTTGACTTTTTTCGGAAATGAATACAAGAATGTAACTAAAACGCTATCTAGCCACTGTTGACTCGGTATTGTAGGTCGGCAGCCGCGATTATCATCTCAACAATCAGCGTGCTTGGTATATTTAACTAAATTGAATAATGTATGAATTAACATTTGGAAACGGAGGTGTAGCCAAATCGAGTTAGAATACTGAATAAAGGTCTACCAACAGCATCACGCGAAATATGGCAAAGAGCAAGCGGACAGCTCCAAAAAGCTTAAGATTCAAGTTGAACAGCAATTGTAGGACAGTTTGGAATTCCCAAATCTGATTTATATACGGTAATTAAGAATCGAGAAAGGGGACAGGCAGTAAAACAGCCCATAGCCTGGTATGAGAGCGAGAAAGAAGATGATATGAAATGAAGTTGGAAGGAAAGGTGATGCTGGAGCAGTTCGTGAAGTGAATGGCGAGGGAAACTGAAGGACCCAGGAAAAGCTCGCCCAGGTGTCCTTTGTCCACCACAGATCCCACATGCGGTAATCTGGGATCGAACCCAGCGCGGTGAGAGACAAGCAGTCTAACTACTTACCCACAGAGGGCAGAAGAAAGGCAAACTAAATTTTAAACTCCACGAAAGTAAAAGGAAGAGAACAATACATAAGACGAATGAGGAAAGTGAAACTCAAAATAAAAGAACTGGGTAATTTAATCGTTTTGAGTAAAGTGTGCACAAGTCCGTGCTATATTTGGTTGAAACCAGCAGCTCTTTATTTTAATAAAAAAATTTAAAGCGCTTTAGAAGCTTTATTAAAACAAAGTACTTTAACAAGCCGTAGACTTGCGAGGGTAAAAAACGCGGGCCCATGAATATTAATATCCGACTCGCAACCTCGCATGAACGTTCCATGTGAATTCTAAATGTGTTCACATTTTCAAGGGATACCAGCGCCACCAAGCGTAACTTTATTAAAGCTACTGAGCTTCATGATTTAGTTCCCATAGATCCGACGGGATATATTGAGTTAAAGAATGGCGAGGAAATATCGTCCCTGGCATTAAAAAAGTCATGTCTACATACCACGGGCCAACTAAAAGATGCAAATGTGCTATTGATCCCAATTGTGTGTGGTTTATATTTAAAAAGCAGGCAGCCATATTATGAATTTTAAACGAGCACTATTGTTTAAAGGCTCTGGTTAAATATATGAGAATTTACTCGAGGTTCAAAAGTGCAGTTAAGTGGACATAATAGTGAATTTACATTCGAGAAAATAGTAGACACCGCATCGGGTTTTACTAAGAGATAGATAAAAAAGTGAATAACGATCTTCCCTCACACAACCTCACACAAGTAAGACATGTTTTGAAAGAACAATTCGTACACCTTTGTCATATTTTTGCAAAATATTTCCTTATAATTCCATGCCTTCTGTTATATTTCTGTATCTTCTCTAAATCTAAATGTATTTTACAATTCGTTTTACTCCATCTTAAGTATTTGAAAACTTTAACCTGCTCTACATTTTGCCCCTCTAACATTATTTTTGCTCTCCTAATTGCTTTACCCTCCATTGCCATTAATTTTGTTTTGTTGCAGCATATTTTCATGTTATGATTTTTTTAATAACTTTGTCAATTTGGTGACACTGTATTTGAGGTCGTCAAATTTTCTGCACTTATAAAATCTTCTATATGGGCCAAAATATGCGCACCTCCTTAACCTCAAATCCAGGCGCATTATGCAGACTTGAACCGAAGCACTGCGCTGAAACTTAACATCAAAACATGAGCCAAGTATAATTAAAATACCCAGATGTTTGTTGAATGCTGAACGCAAGAGGAGTAGGTCAAACCATCATCATAAATGGACTGGGTCCCTATTCTAGCATCTTACCTCTGCTATATAAGTTTGCTCTGCTTGTTGGGATAGGATAATAAACTTCACTGCAGCATAACTTGATAGTCTGCGAGAACTTCCACATTAGCAAAAACTACCATAGTAACTCTTGTACAATTAAATGCAGAAGGCAAAGTTTCCCCAGCATTTCTAACAACCAGACATGTTCAATGTTGGAGTGAGGATTTAAAACTACTTGAATGAATAGAAGCTTACAAAAAGCTGGCAAGGAAACTCAGAAATTAATAAGTTTGAATGAACATAATTTGTCTCTAAAAAGTATTGAGTCTGATTGAAGACACTGAAGAAATAATTGAAATGATAATAATATTAATAATATAATTATAATAATACAAAGTGACAAAATCAGTCCTGTTACTTTTCTGACACGTTATTGTCTTCTTAAAGGTTATCACAAATACACAATCTCCTTCTCACCGTTAACACAGCCTACAGCCTACAGTTCAGCAGTAGGAGGCAGCGGCAAGCAAAATAAAGTGACATGAATGCAAAGGAACATTCGACGTACATCATTGTTCACGCTTCGTAAGGTTCCAAAAATAAAGTAGGTAATTTTCATGGCGCCCTTAGCTTGTGTGAATATTTCATTCATCCAGAGAAATACGAGGGCAACTCGTAAAGTAAGGTCTGGTGTTTTGCACACATCAAACCATCATAGATAGTTGAAAAATGGTTGTATTATTTAATTCCTTACATCTTTATCTATTTTTCTACATGGTGGTATATTTGTATGAACATTTGTCATGAGGTTCTACAAGGTTTTCTATGCCGACGTTACAGAAGCCTGCCAACTGTGAGGATAAGCACTCGTACAATAACCAGTGGATATGTCAGTCGCTGATCTTCACAAATCTTTCATTCACTGCACCGAGCGAATCTTGTTGGCCGGCGTGATCGCAGTTCATTACGGACATTGCCCCGTCCGGCCTTAAAGTTTCTCACCCACTTATGCACTTTGCTGTCACTCATCACATTGGGGCGATATACTTCAATGATCTGTGATTAATATTCGCTGTTGAAACGTTCCTTGCTGTCAAAAACCGAAACACAGACAGTATTTCTCAGTCGGCGGGCCCATCGATTGTTTTAAAAGTTTGGAAACAACACTGTTAACAGCGCACTGCAAAATAAATGACATCGTTTTACATGCAAGGCATGCCGGGAGTCGGTGCGCATGCGCGTTATAATGTTCGAATTTTTACAATTAAAACGATATTTCAACATTTTCAAATCAAAATACAGTAAGTTTATGTAAGAGGTTTACAATACATATGTATAGTTTTCAAATACAAATACCAGAAATTCGCTGTTAATACAGTGTTTGTTCACTTTAGTTTTTTGTTGTGTCGCTTTCTTGTTCATGATATGCTTTTAGGGTTCAGAATTAGTAGTGCAGCGCAGTGGAACAATATATTGCATAAAAGTCTCAAACTAAATCTTCTGCAAGTTTCACTTACATTACGAGAAGATTCGCCAAAAATCCCATGAAGTGATGTAGGAAAAACCTAAACACTTGAGGTATATTTCATGTGCTTTATTATTCCCTGGTGAACTGTTTCCTTTTAACAGATTCTTGGAGCTTTCCCCTGTTTTCCCATTTCATCTTCATTCCATCTGGTCTTTTCATGGTCGCAGTGTTGACGATGGGCGACGGTGGTGCTGCCTTGTGAGGAATTTGTACATTATAACTGCTGTTCTTGGTGTATGGGTGGCATTGTAGTCGCTTGTCCTGCTGGGGCGAGCCGTGTGGCCTGCCGGAATCACAGCTAACATCTTTAAGTTTCAGTGCGGAATCCCCTCCGCTTTTAATCAAATACCGAATTGAATCCTGAAGCAGTAGGAACTGGGGCTCGCACTTCAGAGGTCCAAGGTTTGATTCGCATTGGCCCTGAGCCTCCAAGGATGTTCCTCATTTCGTTTCATTTTATCCTGGAGACTGGCGGAGGATATGCTTTGAGGACACTATTATTTCTTCCCTGGTGTGGAATCTTTATTCCTGTCCTTACATTGATGATAAGGAATAAACGAAGGAGCACGACGGATGCTCAATCTGGAAACGTCAGAAAACCCGCTATTCAGGCCATTAAGGGTTAATGACTTCTACACTGTGACAGAGTTAGAAACGTGACAACACTGCATTATTTACCTGCTGTGTCTGCGCCTGCATACTCACCTCCAACTTTGTTAAACTCCTCGACAGCGTCTGTACGTTACTATTTAGCTGCTTAAGGCCCACTCTGAAACATAAACTAGTTAAGAATTACAACGATCGGATAGTTCGTTATATAAGATACCCTTGGATTGAATTTTGAATTTTCTATTTTTTATAGGTACGAAATCAATGCGTTACAAACTTGAGGGTGTCTATGTTATAACTGGTGCACTTCTACTATACCGACCGATACCTTAATTACTAGTGATTGCTAGGGATGAACGACAGGCAGCTCTTGGGGAGGGACAGGTAACAATGGAACCCTGTGCGCACATAACTATTTTCCAGCCAAAGTGCAACGCAACAGCAACTGTGTCCGATGTCTAGTTACAAAATATCACACAAACCTCCAGCACAATCTGTTTTTTAGGTTTGAGGAAATTAATTATTCAATTTATATGCAATGCAAAAATAGATTAATATTCAAATATTCCATGCGCATCAAAAACTAAAATAGCTCAAGTTTATTATTTTAAAAATTCTAACTGCCTAACAAACACTATCAATTTATAGCAGGAAGAAAAAATAATTATTTTTAAAAGTAATTAATGATTTTGTTTTATGAACATTAAAAATATTTCCTTAACTTGTTTGTGTATTTAATTTATTTAAACCTAAAGAAACTAACATTTTGAAACCAAAGACTGAAGTTACTGTCACATGCTGGAAATATTGTAGGAGTTTAGCATAATATTCATTGCACATGGAGCAAAATGAAAAAAATGAAAAAATGAAAAAATATTTTTTCTACACACGCATCACAATCATGAGTCAGATTGTTTGTCACACCATACCTCTTTTGTCTAGTAGTCTTTTTCCTCAGAGTCATAGCTTAACCACTCCTTTTTGCTGAATTTGGTTATTTTTTGAGCCCCTTTTGACCCATATTTTGTTCAAATGCTGTCGAAATTCAAGCAGAACAGGGGCGTTTAAATGTAACGCAAATGAAGTCTGCGCTTTAACCTTTACAAATGGCGCAATCTAAAACATGTTAGTACTAACCTATGACTGAAGTTTTAGGGAACATTTATATGCATAAACCTAAATTTGATAATTTTTAGCCCTTTTTCAGTCCCCATTTTTTGAGCTTAGTAAATGAAGACATGGAGTAAATGGTAACTTTGGGTATGAAATAATGCACGTACAGGGAGTAAAGTGACATTTGAAGGGCAACATTTGGTATTTACTGCGCCTGTCGTAGTGGAATCTTTAAGAAGCTTTCAAAGTCAAAAGTGTTGCGTGCGCGACGTTCTTGAAACTCACAGGGGTGGTGCAGCACTGAGTGAGATAAGACACGGATCATAATATAACCACCCCCTTGTGTATCCACTTCTTGCCTCGGTCGATGCTCCCTTACAGGGTACAGTTATAATCGCTAGCCTATACGCACGCGCTTTTACACTAAATAGTTTCGAGAGAAATTCGTGGGACCTGCAAGTGGTATTCGTGGCGGACGAAGCGGCGTCTGAGCGGATTTCCCCCGCCACTCATCATCAGCTTTCTAATCATCGATTTCGCCTGCATTTCGTATCATCCTCTTCCTCACTCTCATACCTAGTGCTTTACTGACCACCCGCTTCCAGGTCTTCACTCTGTCCGGTCCATAGGTTCCTCTGCTCCCCGACAGACGTCTGACCCTAGACACTGGCTTCTAACTCCTAGGAAGTGTCAGTCCACCATACAGGGAGGGTAACCAAATACAGTATAAGAAGTTCAAAACTTTTCAAAGACACGACACGAACCGCCTCTATGGTCTGGGGGTAGCGCGTTTGCCTCAGGTTTGATTAATTTTAGTTGAAATCTTGCTTACAGTGAATTATTCTGGGTTTTCTCTTATCCTGAAAACAAACTTTTAACTTTAAGCTCTGTGGAATCTGGATTCATTTGAGCACACTTTATTTCATTCACCGTCCAATAAACTTGTTAAAAATAGGAACTACTCTTTGAAAGAAATATTTTCTTTGCTTTTAATTTTTTCAGAAACCACAGAGACTATACTTGTATAGCCTCGTATAGCTGGTAAACCATAAGAAATAAAAGTTCACTATATAAAAATATGGATCTCAAAAATTTATGTCAAATTTGAATACCTACTTTATCAATTGAATGGACTTTACATTAGGTATCCAATCGGTATAGAAAGTAAATATGTATGATACCAAATGGGTCTAGAATGATACGCGTGGCAGCCACCCAGTCAAATAACCTCTCTCTGCGATATACTAGCTTATGCACCTACGGAGGGTAACGTGGTTTGCAGTTCATACTCGAGCATGTTTCATAGTTCTATAGTGAGAATACCTTATCTAAAGTTATGCGACTTCATACTTGCAAAACATAACACAATAAATATACGGTGTTCACATAAAAGACAAGGGTGCTCAACCGATGTAATTGAGAATAAAGTAAATATATAAAGAAGACGAAGGAAATCAGTGTCATGCAAAAAGTACTTAGTTTGATGACAGAATAATTGACTGGCGTGCATGTACTCCATTAATTATTATCTGCGGAAATTGCTTAAATATTATGATGCTTAGGCAACAAATAGATACTAATACACTCCACGAATTATAAGACAGTATTCATTTGGCGTGCGCTTTCCAGTAATTCAGTAACAGAAATTCGTCATAGGTGTAAATTTTTAATCACCTTTCATAACACACGTCAGTAAGCTTCTAATAGTCGCGTTTAACTAATGTAACGCATTAAGAAACCTTCTTTTGAATTCACTGTGAACTCATTTCAACACGAAGCTAAGTGTTTTAAAGTATATTGGCTGGATTCAAGAGAAGTTTGCAACCAAAAACTATCTGCAAAGCATCTTATCGATCGAATGGAAATTTAATGGTGTGGAGGTAGAAGCGGTGCAAATAAAAGAAGCGAAGCGGCTGTTGGTGTTTGTTTTTCACGACATGCTGTCATATCTATAAACGTGCTGCCAATCACTGCTAAGGATATTCCGTCGGGCGAAACAACCATCAGTCATTATATCTTCTGAATGATAAATCTCTATGGCACAAGAAGAACAAAGGAACACTACAAAGTGACTAGGATTCTCAGAATCTTCTGTGTTCCCAAAGGGCATTTATTACTCCTAAATGTTCACAGTAAATTGAACGATAACATTCTGTTCCATTATAAACAAATATTACTGGGTATTTGTTGGACTGAAATGAGAGAAGAAAAACAAAAACCGCTATAGAACAGATGGAAAGCCTTCCACCAAGTGGTATTTATGCTATAGATTGGATAGAGCTGTAAACAGTGACGCATCGACATGAAAGGAAGGCACTGGCTACTTATGGTAGCTCACTAAATCGTTACTCATTAAACTACAACTACTGCTTGTTTCACAACATGTCGTAAACATCACACTCTATACATGACCAGATTATTGGCCTATAATAAGCAGACAACACAGTTCGACAAATTTTAGAAGCTGTACAGAGATATAATTACATTTTAATGCCACCCAACAAAGGTGGTTTATTACATAGGTATTAGAATAAAACCTTTCATTCCAAAGCAGAAACTGTATTATAATAGACGTTTAGAGCTATTTCAAGCGAGAATTTGTAGGATTAAACGCTTTGCCAATATGTAGTTCACTTGATCGTCTTTATGGGCAATACGTTGGACATTCCAAGTTGCACATCTAAGAATATTTTGATTTTTCCAAAAATGTTCGTTGACCTTACCACAATCATCATCGATTTAAACCACTGGTACCAATATGGAAAGGGGAAAAGATGTATCTTTTAGCATATAAAGTCCAAACGTTATTTCGTTTTTTAGAAAAATATTATTCAATATTAAACTTCAGCATATTTAATAATTTCATTTTATCTTAGATTTGCTATTATATTTATGTTCTTCACTAAATTATAGAACTATTTAGGATGGAAATAACGTATTTTAAGGCTAGCGTTTTGAAGATAAATAATTTTCAAAAACATAAAAATGATTAATTTTCTTAGAATTTTTTTCTCAGTTGCGTTAGGTAACAATTTTGATATGCAATCCACATTTCATAATTGAGGTATGCTGTTCACAAACACAGACCTGTAAGGAACATTTTTCCAAAATTACACTTTTAGAATCACAGACTTCAAAACGTGACTTTTACAGGTGAAATATCGGTATATTCTTTCTGGGTGAAATACTTCCTCTGTACCAGAGAAAGTAAAAACACTGTGAGGCAAGCTTTGGCGCTGGAATTATTTCATGTCATTATTTCATTGACTCCATTCCCAGCTTCCAGACATGTTGGTAGATTGTGGGATGTTAAAGTTCATGCAAAGTTCAAGGTCAGTGTTCATTTACTACAAAGCTTTGGCGTGAAATGCAGTAGAAAATTCGCTGTTCATCTGTCTGTCATAAGTTGGCGTTTACAGATGGTTCTTTGTTTTGCAGTACCGGGAACAAATCCCTGTAACATAAAAAGCAAGTCATGAAGTACGACTAGTCGGAGAGAGAAGTAGAAATGTTGTCCGTTATTGCGAACATCCATTGCAGCGCGTCAGAGACGCCCTTATCTCCACGCTCGACGTCACTCCATCCTGTGACAACGCCTGTCCTGCTTGTATCTTCTCCCCAACTCAGTCTGCCTGCCTCGAAATACCTTGACCGCTTCCCAATTTCAAACTTCACTGCATTTAATTTCTTTACCGGAGGAAAAAGGAACCTTCGTCTATCCTTCACTTAAAGCTTACAAGTTTTTTAGGCTTATCTTAGCCGTGTGGAAGTTTAAAATGGAGATATATCACGTAACCAGGCCCTCACTAAACAAAATAGTAAGTTATTCCATATTGAAATACACTTCTTGAGGGCATATTAGTTCGAAAAGCTGATGTATTTATAATAACTTCACACTCTCTATCCGTTATAATTTACTTTCACTTCTATTGTGAAATACTGAAGCTACCTAGAGAGGACGATGTACCACAGGTCGACTAAACAGTTCTCTTTTCTTTGACCATCCGTGGCATCTGAAGCGTCAGAAATCTAGAAGCAAACTCACAAGGAAGGAAAATTATAGAACGAAAATCCTGAAAGATGAGAAAGTACCCCAAAATTGGCTTATAAATCAGGGCAAAACACGAAAAATCCAAGGTCAAAGTGGATGGTCAGAATCGAACCCGGGACCTTGCCACACATTATCGTGGAGCTGTCTAGCTCAATGTTTCCAAAAACATTTTTTGTACCTATATACAAAGCATTCGTTTGAACGATTGGCCGGCCTCACGGAAATGTTCTTGGCACCAAAAAACACGCTGTCCGCCGGCGGAGTCTGATGCCCATAGCCCTCAAATTAAAGGGCATTTGGTTTCTCATTAGATTATAACTACAATAGATATGCACATAAATAGATTATTGATTACGTTTCTGGCATTTGGGTGGACTTACAAATAGTGGAGAAAGTCAAAGGGAAAGAAAATATATGATTAACGGAAATATCCAATAACATTTTTGTGGTTTGAGACATTCGCTGTATTTTATCACTTACTATTATCTCATCTTCATGTCTGTCACATCACCACTTAACTAAAATGATTTCTGCGTAGCCATTGACAGAAAGTAATACACAGTAAACAGGACTGACAATAAACGCACACATGTTCCCCTTTAGGCATTCTCAGGAGCAGGTCTAGGTGCTGTTAGATCGAGGTCAATCGATGTCAACCTTATGAGAGATGGTTCTATTTTCCGATAGCGATCTGCATAAAAAGGCTGAAGACAAAGATGCAGCAAGAAACCCGTACAGCGTCACATCAACGTTTTCTGTTTTCTGGAATTGCTTCAGAAGAGAGACCAAAACGGAAAACGCTTAAGGACATTCAGATATTCACGTCTTGGAAAGACTACGTTAACATACATACCTATATAGGAGTATCAGTAAATATTTGGATTTTATCTAGATGAAATCAAAACCCGAGGCATTGAAGTGAAGCTTGCAAAAATACATAATTATTCTAGCATAATAACTTCTAAGTAGATCGTGTCTGTGACTGTCTCTGTAATTATCAATCTAGCTTCTCAAACAAATGTTCCAGGTTAGATTACCGGTTGGCGTGGAGAATTTCTCTTTATCCATAATTATTCCTTTTCCATCACACACTCTGTTAGCTTCAATGCCGGAGTACATGTGAGCGTATTCCATTTAAAAGTTACGAAAATGAGTGTTAACCATTAACTTCTGAGATACATTAATTGGGACATAGTTTTTGAGGTGAGGTCTGTCAGACCGCTTTACTTTATTTCTTCTCAGATTTCCAAACGTCTCATATCTGATGTCCTGATTACATAGTCACCAATTATAACTAGTAAAATGCTATATGTTGACAAACCTTTATACATATGCGTTTTGTTCAATTTAATTCAACTAAAAAGATAAAGAGAAAATTACAGACAGCGATTCCAACTAGATTTCTCCCAGCACCTGTCCCATAACTGCCACCAGAGTAGACAGTTCCAGAAAGCAAACTCTATTGTCGTACGTCACACCGGCGGTCCATTCGCCTGATCCTTCTACCCTCAGATATTGTAATGAAATATAATTATAGCAAACAGGAGACAGGAAAATTAAATAATTCATTCCAACATTTTGCTACCAAACAGGTAAAATTGCGGAAAAAATACAAGGTTAGTATGACTTACACAGGGAGAATCGAAGCGAGGACTTTCCGAGTGTCAGCTTGTGTGTGTCGTTGGACAGATGATTGCTGCACTTTCTACTATCTGTTTTTGTTGATGGCGACCCTAGAGTATTCTGTCGTAGTGTTCACGTTGATTTTATTGGCTTTTGTTGCCGAGTACACTGCCATAGAATTTGTGCGCCAGCCTGCTTTCACTATGCAACTGGGAAAAGTCACGAAAAGTTCTAAGCAGGTTAAACAGAATAAGAATTGTAACTTTAACCTCACATTTAGTATAGTTGTGGCAAAAAATGACATTTATATTCCATGAGTTCAAAAATACATACTTTTTATATACTATTTATATCATAAATATCTATATTTATATAATGTAAGTTAAAAATCAAGAATATTTTTCTTAATTTGAGATTTCAGACTTGGGAAAAGTATTGTTTTCAGCACAGTCACTTTTTCAAAGTCTTCCTCACAATGCAGAATCCTATAATTTTTTTTTAAAAAATAGACGTTTCAAATGACAAAATTAAAAGAATATTTTCTTTCCAACTAGGCTAGTAAAATAAACTAAAAACTATTATTTTTAAAATTGGATCATTGGTACAGCATGAAAAATTGAGCTTTAAAATTTACTAACTCCAAAGCTGGAGAGGTTGATGCTGAAATTTAAGACCGAGAGAGACTGGCAAGCTGACCACCTGCCACTTTGCATTATTGCATCCCACTCATGACACCTGTGACGGGTAGAAGTGGAGGACGCAGCGGTCGGGCGGTAGGTCTTGGCCCGGAAAGCGCTGTTGTGTTGCAGGTTTGGTTAGTTAATGTTTGTATAAGGCAAGATCGAAAATTATGTTTCAGGTAAATTGAATGAAAACTAGAAAATAACATTTTTTAGCATCCCCTGAATTCCTCTCTAGTGTGAATGACAGCGTTGGCACTGCAGCCTTCTAATCTGAGCGAAAGCACTTTAGGTGCAACTTCCTGCCGTATTTACATTTACCTCTTGCGCCGTCCTCCAACAGTCGTATTTCCGATGATATAAGAATCTATTCATTGCGTCACTCACTTCGGGTTGCTGTGAATACGTTTTGTGCGTGGCTGTCTTCGCATTCCTCATGTTTCACGTTCAGCAATTTCACTCCAGCGCTCGGCGAATGAAATAAAAACAAAAGACTGATTGACTGTAAGTACCACAGGTAGCGCTTGGAAAGAGGCTGTACTGTGCTATCGACAACCTGTCAAACGACCTCTCGATAAGGGTGCGGCTACTGTTCCGCAGGTAGATTTCGGCCACTCTCGAGCTTGACATATATCGATACGTTACGTTCTCCAATTAAAGGATTACTATTTCAAAAGCTCCGAAATGAAAACTTATCTAATCTGCCACAGGGCTACAGAGGTTGGTGGATTGAAATTGGGTCATATGATAAGCTAGTGTAATTTAATTTAATGTAGATAAAGTTAAGCCAATAATCAGCTATAACAGCGATGTCCAACATTGGCGTAAGAGGCGAGGTTGGATTCACCCCCTTCCACTTTACATGGATTATTTTAACACTCACACGCGCATTGTCTTGCAATGGCGGTTTGGTTACATATGTTAGTTTGATTTACGAAAGCACTTTCTAATTTTATGCGATACACATGTGTTGATTAGTGACTTCTTTGGTACTGCTTACGTTAAAGAATATCAAATACAACCAAAAACAGAAACTGTTAATGAAATAACACTTTAAAGCAGAAGGGCATAAGTAAATGTATTTAAATTCTTGAATTTCCTATAACGTCAACGCACAAAACTTTGTAGATCGTTAGGATAAATGTCTAAACATATATAACTATGTTCAAAGATGTAAGGAAGTAAATAAAACAACCGTTTTGGAACTATCTATGATAGTTTGGTGTTTATAAAACATCGCACCTAACTTTTTGGATTGCCCTTGTAAACAAAAGTTAACTTTACAAGAAGAATTTGTAGAAGTTACCTATACAAGCTAGCGCATAAAGTCATATGAATCAGATATTTGTTTTTTTCTATTTTTTTCAGTGAGTCTTCAAATGTACATTTCCGATGAACCCTTGATTTGGATTGACTATAATATTCCTCTGCCCTAGGTGAAGGGAAGGAAAAGAGGATTACATCTGAACAAAAGAAACACAATACAGAGACAAGAAAAAAAGTCGGATGAAGCGAGTCAGGGTATAACACAAAGAATAGGGTATTAGAGCATTAGTAAAATTCCATTTACAGACTCCCGCTAACATTTACTTTCCTGTCTTTAATCTCCCAGGAAGGGAGCGCCTCTGTAGGTAGGTAGGTACATAATCTTTTACAGCATCAAGTTAATCCACGTGTTAAATACCCTTTGCAGCACGTATGTACCAGACAGCGGCTGGTTTTGCCAATGGCGTACAGTGCTTGGCTCGGCAGTGACCTAAGCCATGTCCACGTGTTGCAGAACTTCAACTTTCACACATGTGGTAGCATACACAAAAATTAACACAGCTCTGTGATAAATATCTGGTTTACGTGCGTCTCTCTACACTAAAGTATTATAATTAATCATTTATACTATCAATACCTAAGCACTGTGCTGTCATAGAACGTTTTGTTAATCTATTTACTCTATACATCGAAAATAATCCTCAAAGATTATAACCACATTTTCCCGGAAAGTCAATATCATGGTTTCGTCAGAAAACGTACCCAAAAGTATTATATAATACATTTAAAGACTTTCCCTACTGATATACATAGTTTATTCCTCTATCTACTATTAACAGAGATAAACATTTGGAAAAACATTTCGTTAGAGGTACAAATGTGAATATAGAATGTTGAAGCCGCAGTCAAGTGTTCAAATAGTAGTTCTCTATGTGCAATCTTTGCATTTCTGCTCTATGTATGACGCTACGAAAAATAAAAGAAAGGTGACTTCGCATTTTAAAAAATCGCATGTGGTTTATTCACATGGCTTAAACTAACTATTCTTTGAAACTCTTATTCCTATATCTTGCTTATGTTAGTCAAAATAAACATTTGCAGAAATTATCTAATTTTCTTGTAGGTGCTAGGGGAATTTCGGAATACAGTAGGCATTGAGCGATAGTCAAATCTTTGAGATTCTTTTCTCTTTGTACGGTTAACACACAAAAAATGAATAACGATGTTCCATTTGATGAAAGTTTAGTTTTTGAAAACTCACACAAATAGAAAAGAATATCTCCGAAATGATTCACTCTACAAAAACAATTATTTGGTCATAAATTGTGTTTTAACAAAATCTACATTTTATGTAGTAAGATTTGGCCTATCTCTTATGGTTTACCGGTTATACAAAAGTTATCCAGTGTAAACAGGATTGCATGGGATATAGCCAGAAAATTCAAAATATACCTACATTTATTTATCGTAAAAATATGATAAACATGTCATTTTAATCAAACTCGTTAAAGCCATTTTCAAGAAAATAAAAATTTTGAAAAATTTTCCATATAAAGGGTAGTTTAGGGTGGAGAAATTGTCTTCAAAATCTTGGTGTCTCAACTTAAATACCAACTTTGCTTTTTAACCGGTTTTTCTTTTTTAGTTATGTTGCCCACAGACTGACAGACACACAGAGACAGGGACCTTTTTCTAAACATGCTCTTTTTGGATTCAGGGGCCCTCAAAAGTATATTTCCGGTGAAATCTTGACATCGCTTTTTTGGGTGGAATACAATACTTCCTCTGCTATACGTATTAGAGAAGGTAATAATATCAAGGTCCATGAATTATTAGGCAATAGGGCTTCGGAAGTCCTGCATATGATCTCTGGGGTTAAATATTGCTTCTGGTTACGTAATAGAATCTAATGACTACAGAATAGTAGTAGTTGCATTGTTGGATTTGAATGTTAACAATGGAGTTGAGCATACCCGTTAGTAAAGCTATATTGTAGAGTGTCCGGCGATTGAGAGCTGACTTTAAACTGCAGTATTTGCTGTTGAACATGACCTGAGAGAGAGGGAGGGAGGGGGGCAGAGAGAGAGAGCAAATGGCAAACAGCACTTTCATTTCCCGAAGGATAGAAGCTGAGTAGTTTGACGATGGACATTTGGTGTTTATCTCAAGTTGCACTATTTCCAGGTTGCGGTCTGCCCAGATCCATTCCCGCGAGAGTTCCCTTGTAAACAGCTCGCAACAAAGCAAATACTGCTGCCCTTTAATGAGGTAGGTTTGGTGACCGCCGCCTCTACAGGTACATGGGTCACAGCTGTTGTGTTTATGACCTCTACTCCCTTTATAAAATATTTCGTAGTGATATTTCAGTTTAAATAAAAATATATGAGGCCTACATACGAGAATTCACGGGTTCGATCCCCGGGGGTGCCTTGCTGACCCATGGGTTTTTTCGGATGTTTCCCTGAGTTGCCAGACGAACGCTGGGAAGGATTTGCATACATTCCGAATTTCCTGTCCCTCCATTTTGTATATTAATCATTTAATTTTACCTTTCAAGGTTGGAAGCACCGGCGAGCGTCGCGGCATCAGCAGACAAACAGAAAAAACACCGAAGTGGACACATACTAAGCTACCATTTGTTTAGCATATGTTTTTTAATATAGGTTCCAATGTGGTTACCACAAAATATAATATGAAGTATATTACTCGACTGCCAAAAGGAAATAACAATCTTGCACAAACCTCTTATGACAGATCAATAAATGTTATTACAGTTTCATTTATGTTATTATTTCGCTTACAGAATGGTTTTGGCATCGCGGAGTGCACCGTAAAGTTTTTATGACTCAGTTGTTCTTTGTGGGAAAAAGACTTCCAGTAACGGCATCAAATATCGATTTGGATCGATTTTCCATTATAATTTCATTTGGCTAAGTCACTAATGCGTTTACCATAGCAGCATTAATGGAAACCTTTATGCCGACATATCAGTTTATTCAAGTCCATGTTTAAAATGAAATCTAAGTAAGTGGGTATTTGCAAATTGCGGTATTTGATAACAGACTGCCTTTGTTGCCTGGTAGTTAGCAGACTACGGTCGAGAAAGCAGTCCTGGGTTCGATATCCGGTTGGAGGATGGGAATATTTCTTTAACTAGCATTATACCCCACTCTCCCTACAGTTTAAGAGTGTAAATGTGTGTGTAAATTGAACAAAATAACCTAAATAGGACTAGAAATAGGTGAGACACGAACCCGCGACCTACCGAATGCGAGCCTGACACGTTACTGCGGAGCTATCTAATGCAGTCCAACCTAAAATATATATTAACACCAACAGTAAGCAAGTGAACGCTATTGCATGCGCAATTGTTCCAAAGGCAAAGCCGCCTATGTGACCTATAGGTACGTATGTTAAAGGTGACACATGAATGGAACAAAAGAAAAACAATATTTGTTAACGTTTTATAAATTACACATTTTAAGTAATATTTATAAATAATTTATGTTTAATGACATGCTGCACTACAAACTTTGAAACATTTTTTCAGTTTCGTTTTCTTGATATTCTTCTGCTACATTCTGCTACAATTTACCAAATTATACGCTGAGTACCGAAAAAGTAACGAGGAGTTTAGTGTTCAAACTTCACTAGATAGACTGAATTATTTATCTCTGTTTCAAAATGTTTCTGTAGTCAGAAAAACAAGCTTCATTGAATTTCAGTTCAAATTCACCAGTTTCCTCCATTATCTGTCTGTATTTTTAACAACTAGTCAATTAAAAATGTAATTTAATTAACAGAATCAAATAACCGTCAAATTACATTAGTACTAATTGATTCAGCTTGTTACAGCGATGATTACATTACCTGGTAATTTGATAGAAATAAAAAGGCTACTATTTGTTAATTAGAGATCCAGCCAATCAGGGAAAGTCAAAACAATGTTGTCAGAAATAAAAATGAGTCACTGAATTCGCCTAAAAGGAAAAAAGAAAACAGTTTTATTTGTTGCTTTCAGTGTGTTTGTAATAGATAAAGCTTCTAGCTCGAGTTTAAAATTCAGTATACTCGTGAAACTGTCGCATTTGGAGAAGCTTTCTAGTTTGTGAAAGTTTGGAGCGAGATTTTTGGCATTAAACTAGTCAAAATGGAGTTCCTATTGATGTGAAAGTTGTAATTAGTGTAATGCTGTTTTACAAACTTGATAACAATTGATAGATTAATAACAAAATTTCGGAAATGGCTTCTGCCACACAAAAGTTATTTGAAATAAACTATGTTTAAAGTAGAACTTATATAAATTAAAAACAAGATGTATATAGAAAAATAAACTTTTATAGCAAGTTGGTAGAAAAGTTAGTAGGAATATCAATGCAACACATCAACATAATTAAATGTTATTTAAAGTAAGACAACGTTATATAAATGTAATTGCTTTGTTACCCATAAGAGCGTGCAGTATCGATGACAAAGCGGTATTACGTAAGTGAAAGATGGCGTCGCAAAGTAGCACAAATACTCTTGCAAGCATCGAGGCGGAAACCTGCAAAGTGGAATTGCGTATTCCATTGTACCTAGGTACGTACGTACGAGGTATCACGAACGATTTAATGGGCCGCCTCCTCTGATATTATAATTGGCATTATCCCGGCACGTCAGAGACCTGGAGTAGCTATATGCATGCATAATGCATAATGCATGCGGGTTACGTACTTCAGACAAAGTGGGGGTTAATGAATCGTATGCAACTATCTTGCGATTCCCATGTATTCACTTTAAATATCGATCTTAGCTTTGTATTCAACGTTCCCATGACAACTGGCAGATAATAATTATTTCGGTTCAGCACTTACATACATTACATGCACTGACAGCTATTAACGTGTAACGTGGGTTAAAGCCTCATGTGTTATAGTCATAGAATTTTCTCTTCCCACTCTTATACGAATTTTTCTTAGTATTATTTTACTAATCTATATACTTGGATTTTTCTGTCTCCTCCTCTCCTTCCCTCTCTCCACCTCTCTTTACCCCTCTCACACTCTCAGTACATGCAACAAGAAACAGCAGTTTATGCTTCAACGACTAACAATTAGAATGGGAAACACAGTCAAAGAAAGATATGACTCTTATACATGAGTGAACGATGGGTGGCAAACATTGAGGGAAGGAACGAGCAAGTAAACAAAATATTTAGCGAGTAAACCACTTCTGTAAGTAAAGAAAAACCGACGTAACAGCCCCGTTTCATGACCACGTATATCTTGCTTCATTAAATTATTCGAAAGCACCTGCTCTTAATTTTCCTGCACACTACCCTCAAGCAATTCCCGTTATTGGGTACTTTTGCTAATTGCCATGCACCGCCTAACTTTCATTTTTCTCATTATTCTTATAATTTTCGCTTCACCTCCTTTTAACAATGGCATCCTCTCCCCTTTCAGGAAACCTTTCTCTCGTGCCATTCTTTTTCTCACAAACTTCCTTAAAAATTCCCTTTATTTCAGGCGCGTTATTTTTATGTCATTACCTCCAAAACAGCTGCGAAGTTTAGCGAATTTTTTAACGGTTCATACAATAGTTCCTCCGTCTTTATACCGAGGAGTAAAAATATGAATAACAATGGTTACTGTTAAGTACAACTTTTACTCTCTTTGAAAGGAGGTTCTCCGCAGAAACTGTCAAAGGAGAAGTTAGAAAAAAATATCCTTTATAACTTCTTATATTTGTTATCTGGAAATATTAAGTCTTTTATTTGTCCTACAAGTTAAGCATGGAGTTTTAACAAGGAATGATTGCTCTGAAGACCCCTAAGTAAAATTACCTACAGCAATATAATGATCATAGCTTAATCATGTGATCTATTATATTCACATGACTTTCACTACTCTTTTACAAACTATCCTTACAAACGCTTATTCCTCTACTTTATGTTAATCGAGAAATCTATTACGTATTTCCTTATTAGTACAAATAGTTGAATTTCTGTGGGCAATTGTTTTCTAAGCTGAAGATAGTAAAATCTAAGAGCCGATCATGATTGACAAATGAAAACCTACGTGGTCTATTATGCTTCAGTATTTGTAACGTTAGATGTATGCGAAACTATGATGCCCAATATGAAGTAAAGAATAAATTAATGGAAACTAAATGTTAAAGCCCTGTCAATCTGTGTAACTGTCTTAAATATGTACAAAATCAAACGTATGGTAGTCTTTAGGCCGTTCCATGACGTCACCATTCGTGCAATCGCGTTGCCCAGTTTGTCGGCTTCTGATTTATGACCATATTATGCATAACAATATTTTCACATTCTTCAGAACAAAACAAAAAAATAACAGCTGAATTTGTAGCGTCAGAATTTAATTTCTTGTTCCTTGAAAGGAAGTATTGATGATATCGAAGCGGATTGGACGAAGAGGAGGTATGATCTACCGATAAAAGAAGAACTGGACAACAAGGACTGTTGCCATGGAAACAAAGTGACGTATTAGTGGCTGAGGAAGTTGTAAGTTTTCTCTTTAATTACATTGGGGATTTTTTCCAATCAAGCCTGGAACAGTAGTTAACCTGCCACACAGCAGGAAGTCAATTATCGCAACTTCTACTGCACCCAAAACGCAGACGCCATGACCTTGCGGCTCCCCAAGCTTCCTTTACCTTATGATTCGTGCTCGGACCCACTAATAAACAACTCTTTTACTGAACAAGCTGTTAATATGGTTGGTAGAATTTTTTTGTTTTTCTATCGAAAGTTTTCAAGAATCCTATCCTGGTTTCCCTTGTGACTTTACATTCATACACTGGCAATTTTCGATTCCCTAAATCACTCAGATTACCATTAGTAAAGCTATCAGTATTCAAAATAATGATTAAACATATAACAACTTTTCCACGAATAGAATATAATTAATAAGAGTTATAATATGGACTGGAAATATATTCTAACAGGATCATAGTTTTCAAAAAGAGCGAAATATACATTTATGATTAGAGAAAGTCATGTGAGTGTTCATATCTGATTTTCTAACTTAAGTTTTACATATTTACTAGTTATCATGATATCGAATAGAAACTCGCTTGATACTTAAATATTAATGATGGCAGTATTGTAGACAGTTCTTAATTGGTGACCTTACCTCAACAAACAGCATTGGACGATATTTTTATTGTGGGTATACGAGAAGGGCTATGACGTATGTGCGGGAATACCCGAAGGAAATCTGCCCGAGCGTCACTCCGTCCGCCACAAATCCCACCTGCGGCCGCTAGGGTCGCAGCCTTGTCAGCCGATGAGAATTGAGCGCTCATGGCTCGGCCTTTGTGTATAGCAACATTCAACCAAATAACGAGGAATATATCGGAAATAGTTCACTCTACACAAAATTGTATTTGATATAAATTATGCGTTTTAACAAGATCTGTATTTTTGTATAGCAAAGTTTTGTCTATATCTTACGGTTTACGAGTTATTTAATAGTAGGCTGTCTTAAGCGTTGAGTATGGTAGTCTTCCTAGTAGAATCGGTCAGTTAAGAGTCTACCCGCGTTACCTATAGGTTAGATGTGTTGCATAACCATCGGGCGTTACCCTATATTCATTTTTGATCATGCTTTACTAGATTCCTCTACAAACCGGAAGCGTTGAATTTTGAACTTTCTTGAAACTGAGACAGGGCTTAACCCACAAGCATTAGTCTTCAAAAACTTTGATACAGTCAACGTCGAAGACACTGATAGCGGTCACGGTTAATTTTTTTTTGAACCAAAAAACAATTTTTATTTTGATGACAGTGGCCAAACTTGTGAAAGTTTTTTGTGATCATTATGTTTGAATTTCTCATAAAAGTTCTTAATTCGTTGTATTTGTTTATTTCTCTACCAATACTAACTGTAATGTTGCCGTTTACTGTGCCATTTATTTACTAGCGTAGTTGTGCTAAAGCGCAAATTTATGCAAAAGTTATGGAAAATTAACAAAAGTTACACGGTACAGGCAAGAGCTGATTTACCCTCCGAAGTAGGAGGGGATAGGAGAATAGCTGCTAATTACATGAGCGTCTCCAAAGAGACAAGGTTAGACTCACTGTTCTACAGGCTTATCCTCGATGTTTGCTGCGAATTTGTGGTATAAATAAACAAACGCCATTATCATTAGCCACTCCCGCTCTCGGTGCTTTTTACTTGTGACGTTATAGCAAGTTTTCAGCTGCTCGCTAACTCTGCCTATTACTCATGTTTATGCTTCTTAAACGACTTTTCTTGAATTGGTCGTGTGATACATTTGTGCTTGTGGCATAAACTTAGCAGTGAAACTTTTGCAAATGTACTTTTAGGTAGTTCTCAAGGCCATTCTGTTGAAATATCTGTTATATAACAGCCTCCGCGCACGCACGCACGCACGCACACACACACACACACACACACACACACACACACACACACACACACACACACACACACACACACACACACAAGTCAGAGCAAAAACGTGAGCAATTTTTTCATTTTTATGTTTCTCTCTCTCATTCTTCCTTAACATCTTGTTTTTTATGTTTCTTGCCACTAACAAACAAGAATGAATGGTTGAGGTTTCATAACACTCTCATATATGTAGCCAACTTGCGAGGAAAAATTAGACAAATAGCACAGAAACGTGTATTTGGTGTCATAAAGTTGGCAATGAATACACAGTAAAACACTAAAACGTCGTGACAATGACGGTGAAATAAACGGCTAGGTTAGTTGTGTTGCCTGACGTAAAAGGTGCTCAGAGAGTCAGATTTGCTCTCTAAACGCCTGACATATAGGCAACTTCTCTGCTTTATCTGTGTAACGGGACTATCTAACTGCCCATCAATTAGGAGCCGTTAACAGAGCATTGCAGAGAAGTTGCATATATATCAGGCGTTTAGACCACACAAATTTAAGTCACCTAAACCCCGTGAATTTAAGCAATGTAAATAGTAAGCCCTAGGTATATGAATCACAATGTATAGTTATTATTAGTCAATTATATTACTAAATAATTAAATAAACGTAGCTTGTCCTCTTCCGTAAGCATACTATCCCGGAAATGTTGGCGATGGCCGAGTTAGCGCTGTCGTGTGGAGGATTTGCTATCCAGCTCGGTGTGTGAGATGCAAGGTCACGAATTTTAGGTTGTATTAATGATAAAATAGAACTTTTTCTTTGTGATTCTATTTTAGAAGATAAATAAGGTGACTTGTTTGTCACGTTGGTGTCAGAAGTGGGATTCACCACATTGTGATTTCCCGCAGTATCTCTCTCCCCATATATTCTATTTAATCTACCATAGATAAGTAGAAAAGAAACAAAACCACTGATGTATGAGCGGTGGTGTACCATTTTCGGTTAAGCGTGTATTTTCGAGTCCGATATTTCCCTCGCTTGGGGGAACTAAGTAGAATTTGATGCTCTATATTCTTACCACAAAGTTTAGCTGTTAAGGTGTTCTCTGGCAAGTTATTATTATGTCAGCCCTCGGTTGAATAAAACGGAGGTGAGGCGGAACCTGAAAGTCAACACATAAAGAAAAGCGAGAAGGATATGCACATGCTGGTAAATGGCTGCTGGTAGGTCCTTCATGGTAATTAGAGTATGCACAATAGAGCGCTGCGGTCGTTACGCTAAGTGTGGCGCCGTTAACGCCTCCCCAGAGGACTTCGCCCCTGGGAGAAACAAGGTAACTGCTTCTACTGCAGATCAATAGGCAGCCAAAATTATACAGTTATGTTAGTAATAAACGATACAACTTGCGTTATCCATTATGTCTTCGAGTTTCTCCACGTCTTATACTATTTATGGATAATCTATTGTTAACCCATTTAGATGAAATTTACCTATATTAGTTATTTTTGCTGTTTCTACTAAGTAGACCATTTCTATTGCAGCCAAAAGTTATATATTTAACCATCACCAAAAATACATCTTTTGCGACTCTCTGAATCAAAAAAAATGTTTAAAAGTGATCTACCAACTGCGTATAGGGCCAGCGCAGATTTTATTCCACTCCAATAAAAGCATAGATAGCTATAAAACATGCCTGTGCTTAAAAAATGAGAGAAAAATAATTTTAATGTTAGTTAACAGTACGTGCTAACCACCATTTATCAAAAACACTGTAAATTACCTTGTGTTTACAGTTTCATTATATGTGCAGTTTAGAATTTTAATTAAAATGTGTCTTTGAGAGAAAGTTGCCCTATGTTCTCTTTGTATGTACCTGCGTACAAACAGAAATTGTTATTATTAAACGAGGAACAAAGGTAACAAGGGAGGTCTTTCGTATAAATCACCACTCAACATTCAAGATATTAATAGCAGCATTAATTAGTGCTTTGTCGATGATAATATTACTGTATGCACCGCCGAACAAAGCCAGGAGAAAAACAATGCAGCGTGTATTTAATTATTGCTCGTTCGCCACAAACTCTCGGCTCTTTGTCTAGCTATATCATCGCCTGCCTTTATGTGCAGTAATACCATCTTGACTTATAATGTATGTCAACGAGATAACTGTAACGTGTAAAATCCGTCTTTATACCTTCAGGTAAGCGTTAAATACAATAGAGAAAACTATAGTCGTATCCTGTTAAAATACAGCTTTTGTATATTCCAAAAATGCATTTTATTTGCCATAAAAATAATCTTAAACATATGGCGTTTTAATAAAAGTGGTTAGAATCAGTTTTAAAAATACCAACCTTGATTTTTAATAGACTTTTCGTGTATGATGTTCAGAGACAGACACAGAAAAACGGACATTTTTCTATTTTTTTATTCAGAGATCCTCAAAACGGATTCCGGTGAAATCTGGACATCGAAATTTTGGGCCCAAAATAATACTTCCCTTCCGTCGTGGAAAAAGAACGAAATTTCACCAGAAAGTGACGCCTCTCAAATATTTGACTATCGCTTACGCCTACTGTATTTTTTATTCTCATGTCACTTGTAAAAAATATGCAATAAGATAAATTTTATAATGTTTATCTCAATTAACATTAAGGAGACAAAAGAATGAGTGTTTGTAAGAAGCGTTTGCACAAGAGAAGATTTTGTGACGTAACACACGTTGGGTAGAGAGGATATAATCACGTCGTTTAACAAACATGAAGTGTAAACCAATATAGTAAACTAACTCGTTTGCAAACCCAACCAGAGCCGTGCGTTTTGTTCCATAATTACCCGGTAATTTTATACATAATAACAGTATCAGCACTGCATAAAATACACCTAAAGAAGTATACATTCGTTCAACAAACATACCAAAGCCACCCATGTTCTTGCCAGTTGCTTTAGGAAACTGCTTGGGTGAAGAAGGCCCATATTTTATCAAGTGGAATGCAAAACCCAGAAAAGTGTTCTTTTGAGAACGGTGCCGTTGTGTCTCTCGCAGGCAGCAGCCTGGACAAGGTAACAGACCTGTGGCTTTCTCTCACGACTGTCCATTATTCACTTGTTCTTTACGCTCTGCCAACAGTTGTTTGTTTTTTGTAGTCCTGGCAACACACTCGGTATCGGGCTTGTCTTGTGGGGATTCCCACGGAGAGTGATTTATATGGAGCAAAGGGTCACGGTGCGGAATATGGCGCTGTCTTTCACGAGAAAACTTCTGAAATTATCCTTCCCTAAGGCTTCTTCACAGCGCGTCCTTAAGATCTCAGATAAATAAGCGCTGAAAAATTTAATTCAACGCCAGTATTAGTATTTCTTAAGGGAAACCTCCAATAATAATTAATTTTTTACGTTCTCTACTAATAGGTGGAGGAAGTATTGCATTTCACCCACAAATTCGATATCAAAATTTTACGGGAAATAAATGTTTCAGGCCTCCTGAAACCGAAAAGATAATTTTGAGAAAAAAATTGCTCCATTTATATGCCGACTTTGGCATCTGCGGTCATACAGGCGGCTGTTTCTTTGAAACAATTGCTCATCATTTATTGTTTGCGTAACTTATGAGTTTGTTTACGTAGGTTTTCTTTATAAACGCACACACACACACACACACACACATTTTCACTCTCGATTATACTTCCAGACCCAGCTGGGAATCGGACCCGGAACCTCTGAAGTGCTAGTTACCAGTTATTTCAAATAACTTATTTGTGGCATCAGCCATTTCCAGAGTTTGAATTATTTTTGTTTTCAATGTTTAAACACTTTGCCGTTATTCAGTTGTTTGTAGCGATACCATGGGAAGGGTAGAGAATTGCAAGGCCATAGCGACCTGATAATCAATTCCGTTTCCTCTATCCTCCTTTTTACCTCAACGAAATATATTTTGTGGAACTATTTCTACAAAGCCTTACCTAATAAAATGTAAGAATAGTTTTAGAATTAAATAACTAACGTATTTAATGCTATACATTGTAATTAAATGCTATATAAATTGCATTACTTCTTTCATCGGCTTCAAAATTTTTGAAAGTAGTAATTGACTCCCATTTTGTAATTTTGAATACAAAATTATGCCTCTCAGGAGAGCCAGAGGTAGGCTACTTTGTCGTATGATTGTTGAGGTTCATAGTAACGCCATGTAGCTAGGCAACCCACACTGGAATGTTCGCAGTGGAAACCACACACGCTCTTCATTAGCCCCGTGTAGCTAGGCAACCATTCTGGCATCTACAAGAGAGCCCTTCAACTGCGGGTAGCATAGTCAAGAGGCGTAATACTAGATCGTAATGGGAAAACGGGTGTAATAACTAGTGCCTAGCGTTTAAGGATCCGCAATATAGTTGTGTTAATAATCTATACTAGAGGAACTTAATGTACTGAACATTAGTGTCTTCAGAAACATTTGGAAACTCGTCTACTTCAGTTCAGATCGCGAGTAATGCTATTTTGAACCAAAAAGTAAAATTTTTAATTTGATCATAGTGACCAGAGTCATGGTCACAGTTTGGTTATCATTATGTTTGAATTTTTGATTAAATTTCTTAATATTCCATGTATTTTTATTGCATTTCTGTACCAATGGTACCAATACTATCACTAAACTTACATAATTTGTGGTCTGTTTGGTAGAGTACCAATCTAATCTTATATAAACATTAAAAACAGGGCATGTTGTTCAATTTGAAAGCTTAAGAATGAGGATTAGAGTACACAGAGAGCTGCTAAAGGTTACAGGAAGAAGTTAACAGGCAGAAGTTCAAGGTATAAAGTTGATCTTCCGTTGTCAGTTTAAATTTCACCATTTACTTCGCTAATTCCTGCCAACTGGAGCGCACGTATGTCTAAGATACAAAGAAGGGCTTTTCCGGGGCTGGCGCAAGAAGTTTAGAAATCCAAGAAGATTGTGTTATAAACTCACTAAAGCTTCAACTTTCCTGTTACTTAGTCAAAGGAAGGCAATACGTTCAAATTAGTCTTAATTAAAACGTTCTCCCTTTAGAGCTGAGATGCCTTTTAGGAAAAACACATTATCCAGAGCTAAAAGCACTTGTAATCAATACACATTACGTCACGCTGGGCGCCTTCTTCGTTTTCGGGTTATATTTTCACATATTTGCGATATAATCCCCATTAATGACACGAAAGCACATATTAGGTGAGGGTTATAATTTAGGTGCGGATCAACGTGTTTTGTTTCCGTAAGTTGCCTTACTTTGTGCATACTGTAGACGTTTATGTTGAAGGAGAGAGGGTGAGTCCATATGTAAACAACAGGCGCGCGCCTACAGTTATAGAACATTGACTTTTACATTTAAAGCGAATGAATAACAGTAGTCTGTTAATTTCATTGGACAGTAATATACATACGGAGGTTGTCGAAGTAGCGAAGTAGACAAAATCGAGTTAGTGTAAAACATCAATTGTTTGTTGTTGATTTAGGATAGGCCGCATGTGTGAAACTGCGCCTTTCATCTCAGAGTAGAATATGTTGACTACTTATCCCCCCCCCCCTCTGCCGGAAGGTGTAATATTTTAGGTTCAAACTCAATTTCCTCTTGCGACGTTCGCTTCAACTTAACTTATTTTCTTTTCTAGTTCGTTGCGAAGGTGATGTTTGTCAAGCCTGCTGCAAAAGGTTTCGCCAATGTTTTCCTTTACCGGCTTATTTCCATTTACCCTTTCTAATTTTCCATTCTTTTCGTCCTCCAGGATTTTCCATCAACTCTCCTGTCCTTTTCATTTCTTTGCAGTCTCTTTTCTCTAGCCAGTCCTTTGTATCCAAGCAGAAAATTGGTGATCTCTTCTGTATGAAACTTCGTCTTATTTTCTATTCTTCTTTTCCTACGTCTTTGTAGACTTTAGCCTCTCAGCCACCCCCCCCCCTTCTTCTGTAGCAAATATTACTCTTCTTCGGTGCTGAAGGTTCTATTCCTCCCATCTTTTCTCTCCTTTATTTCTACGGTACGTAAACCTATAGCTTCCTTCCCTTTATAGACTTCAGAGGAACAACCCATTTTCCTCCTCGAGGGAACAGTCTGTTGATCAGCTTTACAACAGATCTTTTGCGGTGTTTAGTATTTATATGGTGGTAATTGCCTGCGATTTGATGAAGAGCTTACAAAAAAACTTCATATTTACTCTCGGTAATGCAAGAATTAGAGAACAGCCGTTTTTAAATTCGTAACTTTTAAAAGCAAAAAAATATTTCATACTTGAAAATAAGTAATTTTAACAAATATTAAAATAATGCTGAAAGTAATTAATTATCTCAATTTTTGCAATTCAGTCGGTGGAAGCTACATTGAAGTCTTTAAGAGCTGGTCGTCATCTCATGGCTTTGAAACTGTTCTCTTTTCAGGGCCAGGACTTAAAAAGTGAATAACGACTTCCTATAAGAAGCATAAGTATTGAAAAATGCAAACAAATAACAAAGATATCTCAAAAGTGATTATCTCACAAAAAAAAAAAGCGTTTGCGTAAATCGTATGTCCATTTTTTGTACAGTAAGATGCGTTTGTCTTACATTTTATGAGTCATTTATAATGAAGAGGGCTTCAGAGGCTATCTGCAGAAAAGTCAACATATACTTGCATTAATTGTCATAAAAATATCTTAAACATATTGCGACAATTTGACAATCCCACACCTGACACCATGTGACAAAATGCAGTTCAATTAATTTTTTTACTTTATTTCCTTCTAAAATCTTTGCACAAATACCCTGTTCTTCTTTACAGAATTTAACACCCTCTTTTTTACTTTTTTGTCTCTCAAACATTAAGTCTGACATTACAGTCACTCAACATATGTAAAACTTTGTCACTTCGACGCGACATCTTTCACAGTTGTCTCGCACACACTGACCCATACAAAAATGTTCCGTAACTCCTTGTTTTTATGCGCTCCGCAAGCTTTTATACTGGCGATGACGTAAGCAGATATTTCTCGAGCGTCTTAAACAAGCCGCCCGCCGGTCATTTCTCGAGTGATCTGTTTTTTTTTTTTTTTTTGACGTGTTACGTGGTTTCTCGCGTGAGTATTGTTGGGAAGCCTGACCTTAAGCGCCTTCGATACGCGCCGCATCTGCTATGTGAAGTAGTTTAGCCCCAAATATCCTTTGTTGTGAGCCGCGACCGGCATCACAGTGTGGCATTTTAATAAGAATCATTAGAGCCGTTTCTTTAGAAAATTAAACCTTTTTAAAACGTTGCATAAAGGTCAGTTTGAGGTAATAGATTTTGTTGAAACTCGTTGTGTTGCGTTGTTGGAAGATAGTGAGTTTAAATACTAGTGTTGGTGTTTAATGGCATTTTGGTTATAAGTATCTGCAAAAATACAAAGGGTGAAATATCGATATCGAATTTTTACTTGAACTTCTCCACGTTCGTGTCAGAGAAAGTAAACCAAATTTGTTAATATGCTTGTTATAGAGTAAGCTCAGCCAGCCCCTTAATCCGTCATGTTTTCGCGAGGACGACAAGGCGATAGATGCAGTAAAGTTTGTGCTATCCCGCCCGCCCGCCCGTATGACAGAGCAGACACATTATAATCCTGGAACAGAGTCTTGTCAGCCTCAGGCTACCATTAAAAGTTACTTGCTCCACGGAAGTTGTAACTCGCGTTAACTAACATTGACCTATTCCACCCCGACCTGTCTGTGTGTGTGTGTTCTCCCATTGTCCCAAACTTGATGCGGTTCCACCTCGCCGCCTACCTATTTAATTCCAATAAATTGCTCAAAGCTACTAAATTCTGTCTACTCCTTCAAAGTGCAAGTAGTGGTTACGTTCGTGGCAGAGGAACACATTTACCATGACTGCATGACCAGTTTTCTGTCTGTCTTAGGAACGTAACTGTCTAACAAACCAGTCTGGTGAGCCAGATTCAATATGTCTCGTTATTAAGGGCAATATCAAAAGCAAGTTTAAGTATCCTAAATTTATTATTTATTATATTCTTATTTTTCCTTTAGAACTTGGGGTCGTCTGTCCTGGTTTGTAACAGAAGGGTCGTATGGGTATTATGCCATGGTAACATAGGCACACATTGGTTCCATGTTAAAAATAAAACTGTTATGAACGAGAAGAAAATAGAAAAATTTGATGTGTTGCACTCACATGACTTTCTCTACTCTTGTACTAACCATTCTTACAAACTCTTATTCCTATATCTTCTTCGTGTTAGTTGAAATAAACATTTCTACAAATTATATTACTGCTTATTTCCTTGTAGGTGCAAGGGGAATGTTAGAATACAGTAGACATTGTGCGATAGTCAAATGTTTTAAAGCTTTGAGATTCTGTTGTCTTTGCACACTCAACATATAAAAAAATGAACAATGATGATCCATTTCACGAAAGTACTAAGTTTTTCACACACACATAATAAGAAATATCTTGGAAATTATTCACCCTACAAGAAAATTTATTCAGACATAAATTGTGTATTTTAGCAAGATCTACATTTTTTGTATACTATGATTTCGTCTATCTCTAACGGTTTACCAGTTATGCAAAAGTCGTCCAGAGTAAATACGACTACAGGGGCTATATCCAGAAAATTCAAAATATACATTTCATTTGTCATAAAAATATCTCAAACATATGATATTTTAGTCAAAATCGTTAAAGACATTTTCAGGAAAATCCAAATTTTCGAAAAATTTTCCATGTAAAGGGTAGTTTAGGGTGGGGCTATTTTCTTCAAAATCTTCGTGTCGCATCCTTGAAAGACATTAATCTTAAATACCAACTTTGGTTTTTAACCGACTTTTCGTTTTTTAGTTATGCTGTGCAGAATCACACTCGCGCGGACCTTTTTCTAAAATGCTTTTTTTTTTTCTTTTTTTTTTTAATTCAGGGGGCCTAAAACCATATATTTCTGGTGAAATATTATATTTCTTACAGTGGTGGTATTTCAGCTCTTATCTGATTGCCTCATTCTAATTTTCTTTTATAATACAGCTTTTTACCGATCTTGAAAACTTCTTGTAGCCTACTTTTATCTTTTTTTCTTGACAGTCCATGCTTCATAATGTTTAACTTTGCATAAATTATTTTCATAAATTATTTCACGCTCCCTTGTAAGTTCAACGGGAACACAGCAGGTTTTTTAGGAACTGTTCCTATTGATTACTTTGAAATTGTGTTCTCTTTTTACGATCAGGGCATAAAAAACGAATAAGGTCTTTCCATAAGTATAAATGTTTGAAAATTCAGACAAATGACAAGGAATATTTCCAAAACATTTCTTAAATAGATAACATTTTAATCAAAATCGTTACAATTTCTTCCATTTGAAGGGTAGTTTTGGTTGGAGGGATTTTCTTGAAAATCTTCGAGTCGCCTCGTTCACTTCAATACCAAGTTTAGTATTTAACCAACTTTTATTCGTTTTTTGGGTTATGTGTTACATAACAAAAATGTGGATATTTTCTAAAAGTGCTTGTTTGGATTCAGGGGCCTCAAAACATGTATTTTCGGTGACATCTAGATGGAGAATCTAAACCTTCTGTAGCTGTTAGATACAGGACACGTAGTAAACAGGGCACAGTAAAGAGAAGCAGTTTGCAGTCACAGTGCGTTGTCACTATTGAAGCTAATATGATCACGGATGCTGCAATCTGTAAGGACTAGTGCCTTGATATAGACGTGGAGTAACCCAGTTACTGTGTCAGATGGAGCCTGGCCGAAGTAACCTCGTTAGGGTCGGGTCAAGCAGCAATTTGCTGAAGGGACATGGCCACACAACTTCATCCAGAACACCGCTTTTGTTATTCCCTAATTACACTTTTAATTAAAGATTTCCCATCCTCTTCTCTCCAATGATTACTTTCGTCATTCGTGTTGTTATTCCGTTCTCTTCCAAGAATGTTTCGTGATACGTTTTTAAGAGAAAAGTTTCTAATACAATAAAACATTTTTAAATTCCGTAATATTAATGCAATCCATCCATTTAATTTTCATATCATATAAAACAATCTCTTCGCTTTTATTAAGGAAAAGCATCGCTGAAATCTGTATTTTCTAAAGCTGCAGATACAAGAAATATTAGGCAATATATTTATTTTACAGTAATTCATTTCCGTTTATAGTTTTACAAGTATAATATTTCAAAGTCAATTTCACTGCACGATGCCCCATATTCCACACGCATAATCGTTAGAAATCTCCTTTCTACTAGCAGTGTTAAATATTAATGACGTAATTACCACGGCAACAATGCAGCAACGACTTGATCACCGCTAATACATAATGTGCAATGTGCCTTTAAGAAAACCTGAAATCGACATTCATAAACTTAGCCAACTAGGAACCTTATATTATGTGGCAGATATCAGTTTCAGCAAATTTTAAAAAAGTCTGATATGTTGCACTCACATGACTTTCTCTACTCTTGTGCTAAGCATTTCTACGAACTCTTATTCGTCTATCTTCTTCATGTTAGTCGAGATAAGCATTTTTAGAAATTATCTTATCGCTTATTTCCTTGTCGGTACAAGGAGAATATGGGAGCCTTTGAGCGATAGTCAAATATTTTGAAGCTTTGATTATCCGTTCTCTTTGGACGGCTAAGATATAAAAAACATGAATAACATACATCCGTTTGACGAAAGTTTAAATGTTTCAAAACTCACACAGATATCTCCGAAATGGTTCACTCCACGAACAAATTCAGAGGCGTTTTCGAGAAAATAAAAAGTTTTCGAAACATTTTCTCTGTAAAGGGTAGTTTCGGGTGGAGGAATTTTCTTCAAAATCTTTAATAAACTTAAATACCAACTTGATCATCGCGAAGGTGTGTGCATAGTTTTCTTCTTCTTCACTCCTTAGATGTTTCGCTGCATTTCCCGTCATACTATCTTCATTTCCTAATGCAACGTTTTCCCAGCAGCGAGGTGAATGCATATTTAAAATAAAACTAGCTACGCATTTTCAATTTACGAAAGCCGAGAGGAAAGAACCTCTTTTTTTACCTTCCACTCCGCTGCGCTGCAGCATTATTTCCAGGATTTATGATAACTTTCCAAACAGCTACAGGGTTCTGCAGAAACTCAAGAAATTGCATATTTTTCCTTTAGGAAAATATTGAAATTGGAGACTTAAAACGTTGGGGAAGTATGTGTCCAATAAATCGCCTCTTTTTTATGAGCTGTATGGAGAATTCTGCAGATTTATTGAAGCAATATATTTCCGTGACGTCATAAATTCAAACCCATTTCTAATATTGCTTTCCTGTACTTGACTGATGTGCAACATAAAGTAGATTTATGTGCTAGTACACACGATCATAAGATATGAATGAATAAATAAATGAATGAGACTTTCCTTTTACGCTATTGTTTTATGTATTGAGGTACTCGACGGGCTTTATTGCGATTTCCTTTCTTCGATTGCATAAAGGCTAGAAAGAAAGCCAGTGTAATAAATAACACCAGCAATTCAAGTTAAGCACATAACAAACATTTTTACTTTCTGCTTCTCGTAGGAAACTCAGGCATAGGAAGAATCGTATTCAATGCAAGAGAATGATATACAATATTTTAAAGGAAGATTTGGATTTTCTGAAAAATGACTAACGACTTTGACTATAGTCCTAAAGCAAATATTTTGCACTTTCTTGCATTTTTATTACATAATGTAAACTTTGTGAAGAAATTTCATAAATAAATCTCAAAAAACTAAGAAAAACATAATATAATTGGTGTCCCACGAAGTGAAACCTAAAACAAATTATTTTAACCTCACAAAAGACCTAAAATGACGCTACATTGCAGCCAACAGTCCGGACCGTAACCATAACAAGGTGTTTGTAATGTCAGGAGGCCTGAGTATAGTGTTACTGCAGAGGATGAGACGACTTTGTGGCCATTGTATAGAATGCGGAAGTTTGAAACTACGCGACAATGAAAACATGGGAAGATAATCAAGACATTCTAGCCTTACATTAACGGGGCGCCTGCGGGTTTCCTAGGTAACAACGAGAACAGCACTTTACCTGCAAGTGCGCACGCAATGTGTGGTCAAAGCAAGCACTTTCTAATTAACTAACTTAACTCGCTCCTAGGCCCTCCATATCAGCCTGCCATATGTCTCTGGAGAGCTGAAACTTCTCTTGTTTAAATGCGATTCTCTTGTTTCATTACGTCAGTGCTTGCTTGTTTCCTTCTCGCTGATGAAACTAATCAACAGTTGAACGCCAGCACGAAACGTAATGATGCGTGTAAGCAAAAGATGACGTGCGTTTTCTTAACAAGAATTTCGTTTCTGACAGTTCATTTATTTTCTTTACGTTTCGCTCGATTGGTTGCACTGATTATCTTGAAACTTTATCGTGTAACAGTAACGAAATTCTGCCTTCTGTTGTTATCTTTCAAATTTATGTTCGCAAGTTCTGTGTTGAAATATTTAATGTTCTTAGAGGAAATATTTAATTCCACCAAAAATTTGATATCTAGATTTCGTTCAAAATACACGTTTCGAGACACCTAGTGTGCGTGTGTGCAAACAAAATAACTCAAAAATAAAATTTTCTTAAACGCTGAAGTTGGTATTTTAGTTCAGCAATTTTCAAAGATGTGAAAGAAACATTTTCAAGAAAATCCCCCTTTACATGGAAAAATTTTCGTGATTTCTTTCTCACAAATTTGAATTAAAATACTATATGCTGATATATTTGCATAACAAATGCATGCTTGAATTTTGTGGGCATGTCAGATTTCCTCTTCATTCTGAGTGACTTTTCTATAATCAGTAAACGTAAGAGACATCCTACCACATCAAAAATGTATATCTGGTTAAAGCATAAAATTTATGTTAAATATAGATTTAATGTGAAAATGTGAAAACTAGAACTTACTGACTCACCTTTCAAATATTATCCTTTAAGTCTTGTAACCCCATTGAAGTAAATATGAAATGAAACTATTTATGCAAACGTTTATCTCAATTAATATGGATTGAGCAAGTGTCAAATCTGTATTTCCGGTAAAATCTGTATATTAAACTTTGGATGGAGTACAATACAGCCTCTAGGGAAGCGGAAGTAAAATTAAAACTTTGACTGTCTAGCGGCAATGACAAAAGAATGACAAACATGTAGAAATAAGTGAGCAGGAAACAAGCGACAAAGGCTGCGCGTTCCGGAACAGGAATGCCGGCGTCTTTGCGTGCCTTGCTGCGCAGGTAATAAATTACAACGTAAAGTGCAGTTGGGCCTAAGCCGTGTCGAGTACATGATGGGAATGTGTGGCACTTTATTACACGCTCTTATATAAACTTCTTCATTTAGACTTATAGATGTTCTAACTTAAAACGAAAGCAATGTCCTGAACAATTTCTCTTGGCCTCTGAACAACAATAAATGCCTGTTATTTTTCTTTAACCTCGTCTATGCTTGTAACGCCTAACTTGTGAACGAATCGGTTCTTAGAACACCTCCATGCAACTGTCGCTTTGAAACACTGAACTCTGGTGACATTCTAAACCGAGTTACAGTGATGGCAGAATCCGGAATGCAAATCGCTAGGTTTACCCTGGTGATGCAAATGGTATCAGCCCGGAAGGAAAACTGACATTTGCAAAGCAAATACAGCGCACATTTGGTGGACTGCACTGTCCAATTCACTGTTTGCTTAAGTACAAAACAAAATACCAGGTACTTTTTACAGTTTTTGTAGCGCATGCTGGGATTTCTTCCGCCTGTCTGCTTTTATTTTAGGTTTCCTCAGTACAACCACGAGAGTTCTACAAATACTTCCGAGTTTTGCTAAGTTTCCTTCTTCTGAGGCACTTGTCAGCACTTTTGAGACTTGAGCAAACATTTTGAGAACCAGGAGCGGATTGTAATAAACTTAACCTTCTTATTTCCGCTCCTCATCAAATAGAAAGGTTGAGCTTCTAGTTCTTAATATTTAAAAGTGGCAATTCTGGTACAGGACGGTAGAAATCTCAAACTTAATTACTTTTCAAGAAACGCCGTTTTTTTTTTTTTTTTTTTTTTTTGTTTATAAAATAATTTACAACCATTGTTTTCAAGTTAGTTTAGAGGCCTACGAAACGTGCGTGTGTGTCTGTGTGTGTGTATGCCTGTGTCTGTGTCTGTGAACAGCATAACTCATAAACAAGATATAGGTTAAACACAAAACTGTCTAATTAATGATGCGATAAGAAATATTCTCAAGAAAACCGCCACCCCATATTAGCCTTTATGTGGAAAATTTTCAAAACCTTTTATTTCAAAAATAACTCAAACTATTTTAACCAAAAGACTACTATTTTGACTATTGCACCATTTAACTTCTACTATTTTACTATTTTGACCATTTGACTACTGTTTTGATTAAAATATATGTATAAGCTATTTTTCATGATAAATGAAATGCAGTTAAAAAGTTCTTGGGAAAGTCTTCAGAATACTTCTTCATTCTGAATAACTTTTGTCAAGGTCTTACAGAAATAAATGTGTAGGTCTCGTTAAAATACATTTTTTTGTCAAATACTGCTTTTCTTCTGAAATGAACCCGTTATATTCCTTGTTATAGATAGAATTTTCCAACACATACTTTTTCAAATACGAAGGCGATATTCCTTTTTTTATCTATTGCCCATACAAAGAGAACGTAATTTTAAATCCGTTGCATAGCAACCAGCTTTAAAATATTGGACTATCGCTGGATATTCCCATATTCTCCGTGCATCTACAAGAAAATGAACAATAAGATAATTTCTGCAAATGTTTTTTCTCAACACGAAAAAGATATAGGAATAAGAGTTTGTAAGATAGTGCAAGAGTAAAGTAAGCCATTTGAATCACATCATAATAAGCTACAAGCTTTGTTTGCCACATTTTAGGGCCAACGACAGCTGTGCATGGTGTTAGTATTTAAGTTTAAGGATACTACAGAAAGATATTTAAAGAAATTATCCCATTCCCCACATAATACTTTCAGTATTTTATCTCAATTCATTTCAATTCCTATTTCCTCTTTCATGTATGTAGGTCGCGCGTTAGTTCTTGACGAATGACCTTCAGCGAAGGTAAAACTATATCTTTACCCACTCTATAGTATTCTATGCATATGTTGCTTACTAAAATCAAAATGAATACAGAGATTTTCTGTAGATTTTAAAGGAAATCGTTGTTAGCGGCATCCGTATCGAGAAATATATCGGTAGAAAATCCATCGTGTTATTCTGTGTGAAGAGCAGGAGCTAGTTCAGAAAAGCCATTTCCTCCTTAGGAAATTAAAAAGACCATGAAAGGAAACTTACGAGGAGGATGTGAACCTCTAATACCGACGAGATACCACGATATTTCAAAAGCGATACGTCTATTGATCCGCTATCCGTGTTTCAAGGAATTTACGACTGAGATACGGAGCAGAAAGTTACGAGCCCTTATCTCCAAGACTTTTGAGCGACTTCTTTAAAATAAATATTCAGTAAAACTTTCTTTTTTTCCAAAGTATTGGCACGGCAACACGGGAAACGCTGTTTCTAACATTTATCTTGCATACCGTCGACACTAAGGTTTTCCGACCACAGAGGAATTCTGGAAGCAATTTTTCTTTCTTTATTTATGCATCAAATAACCCTTTGTTTATTTTGATAAAACATTACTTTATACACCGGTCATCTAGGTATAAGCAGGAAGTGCCTCCCCTACTTAATATTTGTAGTAGAAAAACTAAAAACTGGTGTTATCATTTGTCATAATACATTTCTGCCCAGTTACCGTACCAAAAATTGCAATATTTGAATGGAAGATAAGGTAAGGTACAACAAATATTAAACGCAGGTCAACATAGAGAATAGGTAATATTATAGTCCGAGCGATTCTGTCGAAAATGGAACTGGCTTATTAAGGCTCTTAAACACAATTAACAACATTGTGTAAAGAAAAGGGGAACCATTACCGAGTGTGAAACAAAGAAACACCATTAGAGAGTTTTGCAGTTTATGTTAATGCGCCATTATGACGTAAAGTAATTACAATTAGCAGTAGAAGAAGTTCAGAACCCCCTCCTTCCCCTCCTACAGCCGTGCAGTAGAAAACATCGCGTGAAACTCCGCAGTAAAATCAGCAGTGGCACAAAGTTTCAAGATTTACCTTGGAAATGCAGTAATGAAAGCGCATTGCCCGTGTCTGAGGTGAGGGTCAAGTTACCCCATTAATACTGATGGCATGATTAATTGAAAGGGGAGCCTGGGGGTTAATTGTGGATTCCAAGGGGTGACTGACGTATTTCACATGCTCAGGCTCCCAGCTTGACACAGATATAGCATTCAAACAATGCATATTAAAGCTGAACTGGACTGTTACAACCCCCACTAGACAGAGCAGCTTTATAGCCCCTCATTATCGCCTTCAGCAAGATTCAAAATGCTGCTCTTTTTATCAGATCTATAGAAAACCGAGTTTCCAATAAGGTTAAATCCCATAAATAAACATAAAATACTTCGACGTTCATTTTACTCTCTTTATTGCAGACCCTAGTAGAGTTAGATTTCAATTTATACAACGAAGGGGGACACCTCGCAAACTTAAACCTACTTAGATCCATGACTAACACTCCCAGGAGGGTGAAATAAAATTAGTACAGGCACATAGGTCACAAAGACGCCTAATAACTACGGACTCGAAAACCCGTCCCGCTGCTTAAGCCGTCTGGAGAGAGGATGAACGACCCTTCAACCAAGCAGCCCTATAGTGCCAATACAGAACACTCTCTCCTTCAAGCAAGCATCCGCAGCTTCTGTTCATCACGGACAGCTGAAATAGTGAATGAGCGAGTGAGCGAGTGAGCGAATGAGTGAGTGGTTTAGGGGCCCATGAACAACTAGAACATTAGGGTCCAATGAAGCATGAGACGGAAACGTTATGAAAGCTAAATTATGGAAAGAAAATCGCGGTTATAATGAAACAGCCAAATTTGCCTATCGACTCGGGGAAACCACGAAAATCGAAAACCGAAGAAATCTTTCACAAGAATTTCACAAACATAGGCTACAAAACTTTTAAAATTAAAATTCTATAAGTTATGAATAGCTCATAAATTGCAACCACACGATAATTCAAGTACAATTAATCTATGAAATTGGATGTTGCATAATTGTAATGATCCCTTTGTTGATCTCCATAAAACTTTTTTTATGCATGAAGCATGATTTTATTCATATGGCGATATCATTTTGAGCATATTCTATGGCCAAGGAATATGATTATTTTAGTTATAATTTGCATGGAAAGCATCCGCCTGATTTTAAGGGGCAATAACTAACCGACTCCGCCGGCAAACAGCACGCTTCCCAGTGACAACAAAATTCCCGTGAGGCCGGCCACGTGTTCAAATCGAAGACTCTGTATTGTTGAATAAATTGTCTTGTTAAGGACTCATTCAAATGCAAATGAAAGAGCTGTTCTCTGTTGTCTTTCAGAACACTGCGAGTATTTTCTCTTCGTTACCTCCCTCAGTGTACGTACTGTATCTCGACTAATTTGAAATATATGTTAAAGCAATGAGCTTGTTCTCCAACCACTCGGAAATGTTCAACTGTGCAACATATTTTTGCCACTCTGGCGGCCCCAAAGTAACGAAACCTGTCCCTGGGGGTGGTGGTGTATGGGTTACCGCTTTCTGTGTAACGGAGCTTTAAGCTATTTGTGGACAAACAGCCGTGTTAATGCCCTTGGAGCGTGTGAAGCATAAAAACGGATTTCCCATGTGATCAATGTCACACCACGTTCGGTTTTATAAATCGCTCCCTCTTGGGCCCCTGGTTAACTTGCTAATGGCGTCCTTTGTTTCCATGCGCTACGATGAAAGCCAAATTCCAAACACATTATATCATTAAAGTATCATTTTGGAAAACGGTCGAATTACCAAACATCCCAGTAGCCAGAGGAAGGGTAGTCTTTACTTTTATTAGATTTTATTCATAGTAAGTAGAAGTACTATTACATTCTACACAAAAATTCGTTATCGAGGTTTTATCAGAAACACGCGTTTTGGGCTCACCAAGATAAACATGTTTAGAAAATGGTCCATATATATAGGTGTTAGGCGTATCAGTACGCAGACTTCAACACCGCCTTCTTGATGTTAAGTTGAAACATTTTCCTCTATAGTGCCTGTTGCATAAATAACAAATAAAATTGGTTGAAAGGGTTCAGGAAAGAGGTTATCTATATATCTCAATTTGTAAGGAACACATCGTTATTGTTTGGTGCAATAACTTGTCTTATTTAGCAGATGCAAGATTGTATAAGACCCAGTCATTGTGCATTACCTTCTCCTGAAGCTCACCAAGATTTAGGACCCACCCAGCCTCCAAAATTAAACGGCACAGGAAGGAGGTACGGCCGCCCCTTACAGGAGCTTAATTTCTGCTCCTCTTACAAGATCGCCCTGAGACCTGCAGTTTCGGAAACTTGACGTTTCCTTATAAAACATTTATTTTCCTAAGTATCTGTTGAAAAGAAAACAATCAACAGTTTGTCAGCCTAAAGGAAAAGTTGTTTACTTAATGTAAAAAGAACGGCACTCTCATACTGCTTTCTCTACCTGTGAGAAATTTCATTAGTATATTTTGCACTAACCTTACTGATTGGATTTATTAAAACAGTGACGTCAGAGGTTAAGAGCCACGCCATTCCTCGTGGAACCTATTGATGTTTACAGACGGTTCTTTTTATTGGTATAAGAATTCCTATGCATCCATGTTAGTATCTCCTATTATTATTTCAATATTGTGTGCTGTTTGGTGCTTTTTACCAGTTTACGTCTTTATTTGTCAGTTTTAACCTTCACCTTTTAGCATCCGGTGTTGAAAAAAAGCTTTGTAAAGAAATGGGCTTTTCAATAGTGAAAGAAAGAACTACCGTCAAAATCGGTAGAGGAGACGTCACAGATGCTGGGCCTCTTCAAAGAGTAGACTACCATAACTGGAAATGAAGAGTTTGGCGGTAGTTCAGGGAAATGCTTACTAAGGGCGGCTGGGAGTGTGGTGAAGGATTAACTCTACTGAAATGATCATGCAACTCTGATATAAAGAAGGTTTAGGTAACATAAATAAAACTAAACAGTAAAAGAGGACAAGAGAATAGTCATTATAGACAGCTGTTGGTTTTATCGTTACGAGGATTGCAAATTCCATCTTGGAACAAACCGTTAAAGGTTAACTGTCCCAGTTAAGATACTAGCTGATTCCCAAGAAATGACAAAGTCTTGCAACATAACCTTCCAGAATATCCCGAACATCTCAATTCTATAAATTTCTACTTATCAAAAACCTTCAAAAATATGTCAGAGCATTATTGTTTTAAAAGCCACAATTTTTATGTTATTTTATTCAAACTAATATTTATTTCATACATGAAAGTCAACCTTAGATGGAGTTATGTTTCATATCTGAATATTGCAAGCTCAAAATAAACCGTTGAACTATACACGTGAAATACAAATTGTGTTTCAAAATGCATATGGATGTATTTCCCTGTGTCATATATATTATTTCTCTGTCAACTTTTTAATTTTATTGATATCTCGAAGCAATAACTCCTCATGCATGTGAAATAGATTTTATTTCATGCATATCACATATTTACACTTATATGTATCGGGCAGCCCATGTTGACCCCAGATGACGCGGGGCGTGGAGGGGGCATAAACGGCGACATTTTTTGTAACATTTGCTGCCCCAGGGAACGCGACAAAACCGATATCGAATAACAGTGTTACCAATCCCATCCCGTCAAACATGCTCTGTAATGTGTACGTGGGCAATGGTAGTTGTAAAATATAGTTTAATATCAAACTAAATTTGCATATTCATTAGCATCTGCACTTCTCCACCAGAAACAGTTATGCATGCAAAAACTGCGTGTTTTTAGTTCGTCTTTCATTGGTAAGTGGTAGGTAGACGATGCTTCACGGCACTACACATTTTAAGGTCGCTTAAATATTTCTTTAACTACTGACATAAACAATCTGATGTGTTCACTTTCACATGACTTTCTCTACTGCTATACAAACTATTCTTACAAACATTTTCTCTATGTTCTTAATGTTAATCAAGATAAACATTTGCAAAAATTAGCTTATTCCTAATTTTCTTGTACCTACAAGGGTATTATGGGAATACGGTAGGCTTTGAGCCATAGTGAAATGTTTTAAGAGCTGGTCTCTGTGTGATATCTTTGAAATTTCATCCTCTGGATGGCGAAAGGATAAAAAATGAATAAATACCTCCCATCTGAGAAATAACAATAGTAAAATTATTGTAAAATCCTATACAAGAGCAAGCAGTCCTAAAATTGATCGATGCTACAAAAAATTACAGCCAGAGATAATTAATATTTTTCTATATGCAAGTTTGTTTGGTTTCCACAACTTTATAAACATTATCCTGTCGCATCCTTGTAGAGGATTGTGAATATAAATTAGTCAATGTAGATAAGTGTTTATCTGACTTGGAGTGCATGCCTATTGCAGGTTCAGAGGACCTAAAAAAATTATTAATCTCCACATTAGATATTTGGGTGGGTTTTTCTACTTAGCATCTGTATCGTGACGCCCACCGCATGTCAAAGAGACGTTCAAGGTCAAGTTACCTCACACCACGACGTTGTTAGGCAACGCGCGGCCAATAAACCAAGATACAATAGCTGGGCAAGAAGAAAGACTGGTGCTAGACTGTTGGGCTTGTTTAGGAGAAAACGTGTATTTTCCAGAGAATTCGGCGGCACCTGTTCTGGGCTATTAAATGGAGGGAGCACGAATAGTCTTTAAATGTTGAGCCAGATATAATTATGTAGAGTTAGCTTTTAAATATGAAAGCACCTTTCGAGTAGAAAGACAGTGAAGTGTGTATCAAGGTTACGAGAGGACAGAACAGCTGTAAGTTGCAAAGTCACTTCAACGACAAAATAGAGAACTGTGTTTTATGATTTATTTTTAGAAGTGAAATAAAGTGATATTTAACGTAACTGAGTGATTTATCATAGCACTTACACCCACAACTGCTATCTGGTTGAGTAGTTAAACTTGTTTACATGCAGCTGTACCTCGTAGAAGCATGAGGGGCGAGCTATTCCACTATGTGCGCAACCCGCGTAACATTCCTCCTGGTTGGGAGAATGATAGTTCTTCCCTTCTTAAACTCTTGATAGTGATGGAGTGATACAGTTAACGATCACCGCGTATGTTTCAAACAGGAAAGATATAGTCATACTTTTACTACGTGAAATCGGAATTACGCACATCCGAACATACGAGAGGACATTCAGACACTGACGTAATACCTGTAACAGCAATACGCGGTTGTTCCGAGAGGTGGTTATCGAAACATGAGATCTCAGTTGCGATTTTTCTGTCTTCATTAGAGAGAAAAAATGTTCACATACATATGTGGAGCAAAATATTGCTGTAACAGTGTAACAAGAATCACATTCTCTCAAACCAACATACGAATATTACTTTACACGTCTGTGCTAACTGAATCCCCGCACTTATTTTTTGTCGCTAGATCTGTTTGTGGATCTATGAGTTCATATTGCAAGTTAACTCTTATACTGAGTACATCAACAATAAAAGGCTTAAGAAACATTGAAATGTCATTCTGAAGATTCCTAAAATCATGCAATCTACGTGAAAAAATCTGATATATTGCACTCACATGACTTTCTCTACTCTTGTACTAACCATTCTTACAAACTCTTATTTCTATATCTTCTTTGTGTTAGTTAAGATAAACATTTGTACAAATTATCTTATTGTTTATTTCCTTGTAGGTGCAACGGGAACTTAGAATACAGTAGGCTTTTTGCGATAGTCAAATGTTTTAAAGGTTTGAGATTCTGTTGATATTGCACACTAAAAAAATGAACAACGATGATCCATTTCACGAAAGTTCTGTTTTCCGAAACTCACACACATAACAAGGAATATCTCCGAAATGATTCACCCTACAAGAAAATTTATTCCGATATAAATTGTGTATTTTAGCAAAATCTACATTTTTTGTATTGTACGATTTGGTCTATCTCTAACAGTTTACCAGTTATGCAAAAGTCGTCCAGAGTAAATACGACTACAGGGGCTATAACCAGAAAATTCAAGATATACATTTCATTTTTCATAAAAATATCTCGAACATATGACATTGTAATCAAAATCGTTAGAGCCATTTTCAAGAAAATCAAAATTTTCGAAAAATTTTCCATGTAAAGGATAGTTTAGGGTGGGGCTATTTTCTTCAAAATCTTCGTGTCGCATCCTTGAAAGATATTAAACTTAAATACCAACTTTGGTTTTTAACCGACTTTTCGTTTTTGAGTTATGCTGTCCACAGACTGACAGACAGACACACAGACTGACACACAGACACACGGACCTTTTTCTAAAAATGCTTTTTTTGGATTCACGGGGACTCAAAACATATTTCCGGTGAAATCTCGACTCCGAATTTTTGGGTGGAATACAATACTTCCCCTACTTACCAGTAGAGAAAGTAAAAAACTCAGTTTACTCAGTACCAAGTGATTTTATACATCTAAAATAAGTATTTCATAATTTTATTTGTTAGTTAAGGCATGATATGTTCGTTATGCTTAGATTGTAAACCTAAATCTGCAATCAGAAAACACTAGTTTTTTCGTTGCATGGGGCATGATATCTACGATAAAGCTATTCTATGTTGGCTCAAAGAAAACCATATAATATCTTCTTAAAATGAGGTAGACAATGTTAACACAGACATAATTCCTCCATTGATACCGGCCGCGAAACGACCGGAAGTGACTTGTGGCCTCCTTTAATCAACTAAGAAGGTATATGTGTACCGCTGTGTTGCATAGTTACACGGCGATAGGTTCACGAATCACAGGGATTCATGAATCCACTTGCGCCCGCCTCTGGAATGAACTATTTCCCCACATTAAGTAGTGACAGTGAAAATAGCACATGAAGCTGAGTAAGTCAAATGTATAAAGCTGTTTGCGATGTGACAATGTGCTGTATGGGGGTGGAAGTTTTGCGTTACAATGAAACCTCAGCAGGAAGGTGGCGTTATAACCAACATGAACAGAGTTTCCACTTAGATAGACCAGGGTTATAGCCACACGAACTGAGATCTGCAATCGTCCTTACGAGTCAGACCTCCAGAGACTCGTAAGTTGCTCGGAGCAATAAAGTGGGGTCTGTATCGCCCACAGTCAGTCCTCCCCAGGAGACCGTTCCATTCTGCACAGGGAATTCGCTTTTTTAAGGACGGAGGTATCCCAGGAGAGGTTTCCTGCTTCACAGACTGTACCGTCTCATATCCCGAAAAACGCCTGCAGGGAGGCAACCCATCTTGCTCTCTTCCGGAATCGTGTGTGAAGCCAACATCACAGGAATTTCTCCAAACTAATTCCTTGAAATTCGTATAGAGAACTGCCGTCTTTTTGGTATTTCAAGACTCAATCTTGCTACACAAAGCACACAGGGATGAAACAGAGGTGGTGCATTATTCCTGAATTAATAAGCAAGGGAAGCACCGCTAGTGAAATTTAATTATCAGTAGGTGGTATAGTGTGGGTGCTTAAAAACATATGCCGAGTATTCTCTGTGTCTGTGTGTGTGTGTGTGTGTGTGTGCGCGCGTGCGTGTGTTATTGTCAGTCCGACTAGCAGTTACGAATGTATGTATAGCCAGTGCAAAATACGTAGGAATTTATTTAACCCTCTATTGCATGAATTATCTTACTACTTATAAAACTGTTCGTCATACGAATCTTAGGGATGCTTATTAAAGGTTACACGAAATTGTTTGGGCACCCATTCACAGTCCAACGTTCTGATTTATCATAATGATTGCAATCAAACGTGGCTATAATAAAGGACAGGGTGGGCCCACGTGAAATAATCACTGAGATGGTACACGTGCATAATGACAGGAATATGTTAGGTTAGAATTGCATAGTTTTTTATTTTTAACAAAAAATACTACAACAATCGTATTTATTTCAGTGTTGTTAAACGCTTTAACATCTTTTTTGCTAATTGGCGACACTAAGCATTAGAGAATTGTGGGGTAGGTACTCCTTAAGGGTTATAAAATTAGTGATATTCAATAACGTCACCAGCGAAGGGTAACTAGAAAAGGGAAAAAGTACCCGCGCTGCTTCCCCTCAATGATAGCACTGGGACGATCGTTAAATACAAAACTTGTTATATAACTTAAGTGCCTTCCAAGGACGTGACACAATGATTTTCAAGAAAATTTCTTCAACACAAACTATTCTTTGCATAGAAATTTTTCCAAAAAAATTGATTTTCTCGAAAATGGTTTTTAAGAAATTTTATGAAACACCATATTTAAGATCCAATTTATATCTTGAATGATTACTAAATGACGTGCATAACTGGGAAATTGTAACAAATACACAAAATCGTATTACCTATACAATAATTTTTATGTTGCTAAATCACACAATTTATGTCAAATGTCTTTTATGGAGTTAAACTTTTTAGAGATGTTCCATATTATTGGTTTTAATTGTACAATGCTTATTCTTATCTCAAATGGAATCGTTATTATTGGACACTTCCTATGCTAATCATGCAAAGAAAACGAAGTTTCAAAGCCATCACATGGAGTACAGCTCTTAAAAATTTAACTATCGGTGAAGTTGACTATATTTCCCCATTTCCTTGAATCCACAAGAAAATATACATAATAATACCTTGTTTAACGTGAAAATAGGCCTTTTTTTAAAATAAAATTGTCGGATGAGTAGAGAAAGTCATTTGAAAGTAAGATATCAGATTTTTCTTAAATTGTTTAAATTTCGTGCCTCCAGTTACTAATTTTAGGGCAGTTTTTTGGAAATGTAACGAAACTCTTGAGTTATTAGCACTTTTTCTTAAGGATCATTTAAGAAGCAGAAGAAGACGATGGCGCAACATTGCCCTTAGCAATTATAGCAAAGTGGTCGTCTTGGAGACCTAGCTTGGCGCTCGCTGCACTTAGTCTAATTAGCTAGGGGAAAATTAACTTAAGTCTAGGAGAACGGCGCCGGTACGTGTCCACAGCTTTATTACCGACCGAGCGGAAAGTGCTCACGTTTCTTGCAGAAGGGTGGGACTCTAATGGTGCGAAGAATAATGTGCGGAATCAACAAGAAATGCTGGTCAGGATTTTCTTTCTTGTGACTCTACGCGCTGGGGATTTCAAATACACTTGTTGGGTGTGACGTTTTCAAAAATCATGACCCAATTGTTGCTGGTCGCCTCTCTGGGCCCTCACATCGGGACAGGCCAAGTCTACGGATTTAGTGCAGGAATAGATTAGCTTATTTAAAAGTCCAACTATATTGAACATAAAAAGGTTATACGACTCCCAAACAATAATTCGTCAATTAAAAAAGAATTACTTTCTCTACTACGAAGCCTCAGTAAGTAGAGGAAGTACTTTATTCCAACCGAATAATTCGATACGAGATATCACCAGAAATACATATTTTGATACTCTCTGAGTCATAAAAAAATTCATCTTAAGTACATTTTTATGGATTTGACCACTTCTGAAGTACTCCTTTTTGGTTCAAATTTTCAAATATTTTTAATTTCTCAATGGGAAGCCGTTATCAATGTTTTTATTTCCTGTTCATGCAAAGAAACGATGTATTTTCGTGTTTCCATTGTACCTACAATGAAATGTTTAATAAAACTATGTTTTACAAATTATTTTCTCGATTAATATAAATTAAATAGAAGAATAAGCGTTTGTAAGGATTGTTCGCACAAGAGTGAGTACAGAAACACGTCAGAATTTTCTAATTTGAATATTTGGATAACTGAAATATTTCCTTAACCTCTTCAGGTTGGAATTACAGAAATGTTACTGTATGTAGTTAACTTCATTTGTTTATTATATACGCATAGATCGATTACAACACATTACAGTAAATTTTATAGTTATATAGGGGGCTTTGAGTTGAAAAAACAATCACTGGTGATAAATCTTGTAAACTAATTCTTTTCCATTGTGAAAGGCACTTACATTTACTCTCACTTTCGCACTTTCAGACTGCGGAGATGGGGAATTACTCTCGTTAACGAAATTGCCTTCATCCCAGTCAGGCTTGACCTATAAGCATTAATCAATCGATCACGATCTGTAAATATTTTAAATGCTGAGCCAGCATTCCTTTGTTTCGCGTGACGTCATACAAAGTACGTAATTTCAGCTTCAGAATACAGCAACTGTTTAAAGGTTTCGCTATAACCTCAGTTTCTTCTGTCTCTCTTGAATAAATACCACAGGAAGAAGTCAACACGGCTCTCTGGACAAACCGCATTTCTTAACCTTTCTATGGTACTTTATGACGTCATGGCTTCGTTTTATTGGCTGGTGCACCTTGTGCTTTCTATGGGACCAATAAGCATATATATTCTACTCGTATTTCTGTCTACTCAGTGGTTAATTGTAAATAGCTACCTCGGTCAACTAGTATGTGAGTATATCACATCATATTCCTTTTATTGTTATCTATTGCAGAACTCAAGCCATTTCCCACAGTACATTACGAAACCTGTTTGACCCAGATTTCTCATATGCAGTAGCGCCAGAATCGATTTCCATTATTTAAAAGGTAAATAATACATTTCTTTTTGAATGTATTTTGAAATAAATAATTAAACATCTCACTTGTGAGCGACGTTTTCATTATTGCAAAGCGCTGAAAAATTATTACTAGAAAGCGAGGCTCAAAGTTGACGGTATTCCTGTAAAAGCATTGCGTATGTCCACTTTAAAACTATGCTGAGTGGGGCATTAATGACCTTAATCCAAAGTGATATGTGTTGTAAAGATTAACATCCAAAGTGTTTTTCGACGATGTGATTCTTTTATCCAATTCATACTGTCATGGTGGAAAGTTGAATTTCCTACATTCAATGCTGATAACCTAACCTACGTGTGTGCATGAACTAAATTGAACCCTCTAATGTTTTAATCCAATTGTGTACTATTGCAATTATATTTGCTAGCTTCATTTTATATGGGTATTTACTTCCATTTTATTTATTAATATTTATTTTATTATTTGTGGAGCAGCTAATTATGTGAATGAAAAATCCTACAAGTAACAAACTTGGCGTATAAGTCAGTATACTTCAAAATCAATAAAAGTATTTTCCAAAAAAGTCTTGTCATAACTACCTTTAATATTGAGCAATTCTCGATATTTTTGTTTCTCTTAAAATGGCTCAAAAGATTTTATTAAAATTTTATATAATTAAAAACTTACATGGAGAATAAAATATATACCTTGAGTTTTCTTAAATTTATTCCGTAGCAATTTTGTATAACGGGCAACTATAAACATAGACAAAAACATACTATATGAGAAAATATAGATCTGTTTAAAACACACAGGTGATTTCATATAACTTTTCAGGGCACTAGCCATTTCCAAGATATCCGTTATTATTTGCTGTAATTTTAGCTACTTTGTCGTTTTCTTACGCACATGGTCTCTGGATCTGATCTCCCTTCGGGTCTCTCCACCTCATTCCTCCCTCTGAGGGGTCGCGGTAGGAAAACAAATGCCCACGCGCGGTGCCCTGCACCTTTACATGAGATTGTAATATTTTATTTTACATAGCATTTAAAATGTGTTCAACAATTTGTATATGTTCCCCTTTCCTATTCATTTCAATATTAATATATTTTCTCTGAGGTCACTGGCATTGCCGTTATTTATAAGTAAGCATACCCACAAAACGTATTTATGGGGTAGTTCTCCCTACAAGATATCACAGATGGATCACCTTAAGGGTTAAAACTGTCCCCGAAATGACGCATCTGCAGTGCTAATCTGGTGGAGAGATACCTAAGCCCTAACTGCAGCAGCAGAGGGCCACAGGGAGATAGGCGGCTGATAAATGGGCCTCTGTTGCACAGATAAGGCACCCCAGTAACTTCTTGTCCCCAAATGATCCCCATTACTGTCACCTGGAAACATTCACTTGCGATTTCCTTGAGCCTGCAGGCACGTAGCATGGTAATATCAGACGCCCTTTTCCTTCCCTGCGTTCACACTTCCCTCGACACCCATAACGAGACGTGCGTCACTCATTCATTGGAAATGGCACTCAAATTGAAAGAATCTGACATGGAACAGTCACAAGACTTTTACACCCATTTCTATACGATTCGTCTTAAAATAACTCGGGTTCAAATCCGGTGGAGGGCGATAGACCTTTTAGAGCATAAAAATGCTTAACCTGGCTGCCTTCGGAAGTAGATTTGTGTCACATAGAACTCTGAGCAAAATTAAACAGTCTTTCGCGTCCAATTTAGAATGGAGCCTTGAAAACCAAAGAACGTCCATAAATAACACTCAATTTTCTTTCAACATTTTGTTACAGATTTGATCACTGATTTTATCGAAAGTAATATTACAGGGCGTCTGATCTAAGCGATAAATTCTCGAGTGGAGCGAGTCTTGGTATATAATTTTGAATTATTGTTTCAATTTCTTCATTTGACGGATCACCAAGCCGATTTTAATTGCCCTCCATGTTGAGTTTTGACTGTTAATCGATTGTAGTGTACAATACATTGTTTTTCAGCGATTTATGAGCATACAGTTGGCGATAAACAAAAGAATACCTTGGTGACAAATGTTTTTGAGAAACTACTTTTTATGGCTTTGAAACTCAATGTTGTTTTCATCAGTGAATAACGAATTACAATTTAAGAAAGGCATAATGGTTTGAAAATTCAAACCAGTAACAAAGAAAGTTGCGGAAATAGTTAAAAACAAATATATTTAGCACCCCCTGTGTGCTTTAATAAAATTTACATTTTTTGTGCAAAAAGATTTGTTTATCTCCTATGATTATGGATAAGTAACTCGAAAACAAATTCACAGACTAATTTTGAACATATATATTTTATTTATTATGACTATTTATATATTTGTTTTATGCACCACCTTCTGAGGCAGCATTTGTAGACACTATTTTTAAAAATTGTATACCTAATGGGGCTGTTTCTGCTGACATTAATCTTAATTTATATGAAGCATAAGCTTTTGAATTTTTATAAAACTAGACGATAGTGTGTACAGAAACACATGTGCGTAATACATAAAATGTGTGTTGGTATAAAAATGTTACGTTTTAAAGAAATACAGACGCGAGTATAACGCTCTGTTCAACATACACCGAGTCCAACGCAGTCGCCCATTCTTTCTCTCTCTCTCTCTAGGGAAGGTATTATTAAAAAAAGATTCAACTCTGCTGTTAATCTTCTTTTTCTGCTTCATGGCTAGAGCTTCAACTTATTTCGGTTCTAAATTGCTCTTCCTGGTATCTTCTTTCTTACGGGTGGTAGATCAAAGTAGCTTCTGCAGTCTTTTTTCCACTCCGTTTCATACGGTGGTTTTTATTCAGTCCATTATTTAATTCTTCTCTGACCTAATGGTGCCTGGTCTTTTAAAGCATAGCTTATTATGAATGCAGACTGAAGTCAAGAAATATGCATATTTCTGAACAGAGTGCAAAATCAGCATGTTTAGTATATATGTATATACTTATTTATTTTGCATGTGTTTTGCATGCCATGAATAACTATTAGATTAAATGTCTAGATTTGTCTCTAACGATAGACACACTCTCTCAACACTGACTATACACAACACACATTTAAAAACTAACTGTAAGAAGCTGGCTCCCTAAGTGTTTATATAGGTCAGGCGAATTACTGATAAATTCTTTGGAAAATACACATTTTCTCGGGCATATGAACAGCTTCTAGAATTTTCTAGAATCGCTTTCTTCTGCCACGCCCATAGTTTGACCGCTCCATTGTCGTCAGGCCGCGCACTTACAAACAGTGTGTCAAATATTCGTAACTAAAAGCAATATTTAATTAGTAAACTATAATATGACGATAAGCTTCAATCCATCCCGAGAAAGATGACTCCACGAGTAATAGAGGTCCTGGGTTCGATTTATGTTAGGCTCATCTTTTTGACCTAGGATTTCTTTCGTGACTTTCTTGCTCGTAGATGAATGCTGGGATGGATTGCATACTGCCCCGAACTTTCTATCCCCAATTTCCTATCATATCATTTCCCTATCATCTCCCAGGCTCTTGAGGATGAGGCTAGTGGACGGCGACCAAGGCGATGGAGTTTTCTTTGAAAAACTTTGCCCTCACGTTCGGTGTGTGATGAACCTTCAGAGGGGCCTCTGAAAAGTCAGTTAAAGAGTAAATTTGTTATTTAAGTTTAATATCTTTTAAGGGTGCGACACGAAGATTTTGAAGAAAATTCCTCCATCCTAAACTACTCTTTACAAGGCAATCTTTCGAATATTTTGAATTTCTCAAAAATGGCTCTAACGATTTTGATTAATTTTCCATATTTTAAGGTATTTTATAGCAAATTAAATGTATATTTGGAACTTTCTGGTTGCAGCCTATGTAGTCCAGTTACTCTTGATGACTTTTGCACAACTGGAAACCGTTAAAATGCAAAAATTATCTCCAAGTGCATTTTTTTTGCTGTATAGTACCCTTTCGAAGATATTACTTGTTATTTGTGTGAGTTTTTCAATACTTAACCTTTTCATAAATGGAAGATCGCTTTTACTTTTTTATCTCGACCAACATGAAGAAGATAGAGAAATAAGTTTGTAAGAATAGTTACAGCAAGAGTAGAGAAAGTCGTGTGAGTGCAACGCATCAGATTTTCACTGACATTCGAGAGGTATAATCTTTCCATTTCATTTTATATTCCCTAATTTTGTCGATCAAATTAAATATTTTATTTGGTTTACTTGGATAATTTAGAGCTTATTTTGAAAGCAGAAAGTATAATAAGGGGAAAGTGTTTGTGATGCATTAACGTTATTGCACAATTTGTTAGAAAGCACTTGGTGGTTTACTATCCAAATATCTGCTCGGATAAAAGTTGATTCAAAAGCTGAAGGGTTTCTCCCTATCTAGGGAAGAAATTGTAGCTTTGTTGATTTAATGCAGTCGCTCCAACGACTCCAGTAGTCGCCATGATAACGATCCTACTTTGTTTTATACCGGATATTGCACACAGGTAGACAGAGAGAGAGAGAGAGCAGTGCCAGGCTTTCGTCTGAGCCTTCATTAAAGGCAGATTTACTGTTTGTAGTAGTAGAGAAGGAGTATGTACCTGAAACTTCTGTGATTCACGACCTACGCTTTAGAGCACAGCAAGGCCAATTACCAAGACTGCTTATTAACGCTATAACTGTATACGCATTGTCTTACAAATTCATTAAACCAGTTTATATTTGACTGTTTTAATAAAACCTGAATATTTACTGCTTTAAATTCTGATAGCTCTTCAGCAAATCCCGGTTCGTACGAAATAAAAAAGACCCAAAACGTAATATATTTGTTTATATTTCTGCGAACAAAGTGAACGTATTTCTTGATCCTGCCAAAATACTAAAATTCCCTTCCAAAGTGACTTTATATGTAATAGTTAAAACGTACTTTGGTTGAAATTATGGGTACTTTATACAGAGATACGCCAAAAGTTTACAATTTTTAAGAGAAAAGATTGCAAGAATGTTTGAAATGTTATATATTAATAGCACAACCCATACTCCACTCGTGTTGTTTCGTTAAAAGTCGAGATTCTTCGGACTCGCCTCATTTTCTCAATTTCTATTCCTGCTTCTTTCCCTGACTGGGTCTCTCTCAAATGGTTTCTCTCTCCCTTTTAACTATCTGCCCCTCCTTCATCGCCTATCCATCTCTTTATCCATCGATCCATCCATTCCATCCCATCCCATACATACATTCGCCCACCCCCCCCCCCCCCCCATCTATCCACGTGGTGCAATGTAAATCTCAGGGCATGTTTTAAAGGTCAGTAACAAATCTGTTTTTTTCTGGATTATTAATAAAACCTGAAATAAAATAAATGTTTGGCAGTACACAGATTATGCTGTCCTTTATGGTTCCAAATTAACCATACCAACGTTATTTCTCATTGTAACCTGTTAACATATACTCTAATATTAAGTAAACGTATGTATAACATTTTAAATATTCATCCCATCAAGTAACAGCACTTGTTAGAAACATAAAAAATTCTATTACTAAGCTTCTGGTAAATATAAAATCTGTGAAATATTTCAATTTTTTTATTTAAATTAATATCCCCCTTTAAATATAAAGAAGCAATAAAATTAACTTTATATAAAAATTAAATGAATTTAAATTAGATCCAAAACTTGAGTTTTTATGTCAGTATAGGGCATCAAGTATCTGAATATCTATTTTTCTTCCAAAGTTTTGGATAAGGTTTTTACGCATAAATATAAATTTGAAAAACATTAATGAAATCACATCAAATTCGGTTGAGAGTTGAAAAAACTAAGGAAAACTTATGAGCTTCTTAAAATGTATAGCGATAACTCTAAAACAACCGTTATAATTTATTATTTCTGCCATAAAAGTGACACAACTTAAGTTAAAACTAGCCTACATTTACAACTTTGCCTTTAAAATGGGATACATTTCTTCCGGTGATATTTGGAACCTTTCTTAGCCTCATTTGCGCTTTATAAATATAAATAACCTTAAAACAGTCGCAAAACAAGAATTTATCATTCAGAGCCGTTACGTAATAACCGTAAAAAGTAATTGATCATGAATATGTCATTGGTAGCAGGATAGCTCATAAAATCTGCATGGCGTGTCAGTTCATTGCAATGCATGAAAGTTTTCAGCTGTTCGTTTATTTATTTTCCAATACATGAGTTTGCTTTTTCGAGAATTAATCCAAGCGCAAAGATAAGCTGAATTCATTGCCTTTCCTACAACCAGAGAGGCAGCCATCTACTTTAAAACTCTCTGCTGTAATTCAAGTTCCAGGAGATAAAAAATAAGTGGAGCTGAATTGGGATAACATAATTGGATATCGGTTTCCAATACTGCTACTATATTAATGTATTGAATAACTACATGTGCGCTCCATGGATCGGAATACTGGAGTCAAAAAGTGTTCAGGAGGCCATGGAAACCAGTTTACATGTGTACCCGAGGTTGTAATGTTAATATTCTCTGGTCCAGGCGTAATGCCAAGCATTTTAAGACAGAGCAAAACCATTTATTGACAGAAAGAACTGGTTGCTTTTGCAATTTTCCACGCAATACAGCATTGTGTACACAGCGAAAAAACCGTACGGTCATAACCTTCAAATGGATCGCTGAAGTACTGACCTCTTTGGGAGTTAGTGATCCTCCAGACAGTGTAGGTGGCAGCACCTTGATGGGTTTCAAGTGGAGTGAGAGAGGTGAACTACTGAATTTTAAATGGTGTGATGGTATACATTTAACTATTCTGATAGGTCGTAATAAATAAAGAACTTTTTGTTCAAAACATAAAAACTTGAAAGCTTAAGAATTTGTAGGATATAGAAATGTCATTTTACACACTGAACCACAAAGGGAAACGTTGGAATAATGTACAAGAATATGAAGATCGGGTAACTTTAAGCTCCCGGCTCATTTGAGCTTAACTTGACACATTCTATTCCTTAATTCAATACCACCTATGCAGTTAAAGGACTATAAACTTAAGAAATAAACAATTACTATGACTATCAATGCCGATTCTCCCAGAACAACTGACATACAAAGCTCAATTTTAATGTTTATTACTTTTAGAGGAAATTGTAATATATACAGGTTGTTGCAACAGGAGTTGTGACTGGTCAAAACTAGAAAACAATTTCCTATAAACATTTGTCCGGAAACAAATAGCTGTTGAGATAAGAGCCAGTTTATAAAAATGAGGAACTTAATAACAAGGAATATTTCAGAAATGGTTCACTTTATAAAAAAAAATAATTTGACACAAATCATGTATTTTAATGAGATCTACGTTGCTTGTACTTCCCCTACCTGTTATACGTAGTAGAGGAAGCAAAAAGCATAAAAAAATATATTTAAAACTGTTAAACTCTATCTGGAGATGAATCCAGAGAAGGGTTTTTCTTTTGTCCAGGACTTGTAAAGCTTATAAACACACAGATATAAAAGCAAGGGGGTTAAAACAGCTGGATAATTAATCATGACAACGGAAAGTGTGTTCATGCTCTTTCAAAACATATCCAGCTAAGCTTGTTTTCCAACCGGATTTACCCCTAGAGTGGAGAGCTTGGAGAATTCCCAGGAAATTATCAACAATTATAATAATTCATTCAGCAGAATGAAACCTCTGTTTAATCTCTCGCTCTCTCTTCATTTCCGTCCTCGGGGAACAAGGATTTACAATTCTCTGAGAAAAGAACGACACAATATGTTCGCTCTGTGATGATTTGTGCTGCGAGTGCTCAACTTCAGTGACCGGGGGCCATGCATTCGCCAAAACAGCTTTTGTTCCCCGATATATGCTGCTCATTTGTTTGTTAAATTTGCGTAAACATCAACAAGTTTCAAAGCAAATTCTGATTATGTTGAAATACTGGATGGAGAGTACTGCTTCGGTCATATGTTAATCAGGAATTACAATTAGAATTATCGTCAATAAAGATGCGTTTCACCAAAAAAAATAATTGTATCAAATATTTGGAGTCATCTAGCTTCTTGACGAATGGATATGTTTAATATTGAAGTGGCATGCAAAGTTTAATTTGTAAGAGAAATGTGGCAACGCCACGTCGCGTATTCTCACCTCGGGCACATTAAGATACAGGAGAGGTTAGAACAAGCATCGTCAGGTGTCACTGAAAGTGAGGGGGAAGAAAAGGGTGGGGGCCCTTTCATGCGCCAAGTTTAAGCTTAGGTGGATGGGGTGGCAGATTCAATTATCATTTATGACATGGTCATTATTTTTATTTCAGCCCGGTAATCTCAAAAGAACGCAATTGTTTTAGAAAACTGAGGGGAAAGACTTTTATTTATTTGTGTGTTAAAAGGAATTACTTTATTTTAGCTCGTAAGTCCTAAAATATGTGTTTTTCGATTGCTTCCTTTCTCTACTTCATTAACTATGGGAAACTGAATCTTCTTGATCACTAGAACGAATACATAATTTCAGTAACATTCACACCTGTCAGGCACAACATTTTTATTCGTGTGGATTTGCCCGATATAGTGGCTGCCTCAGCGGTACGGTAAACGTATTGATCTCGAAGCGCATGCCGCGCGCCTGGCGCGTACAGCTCATTGTTGGCGTGTGCGAGGAATAATACTATCAGCTTAGCTGCCGAAAAGATTAACATTTTTTAAAAACATTAAACCACCGTAAGGAAACAGTAGTTGATGTCTGTTATACCTGCATCTATAAGGAGGTGTAAGAAATTCTAACTGAAGCAGTATCTTACATCCTATAGTAAGCATTTTAGGGCCAAACCAAATCAAATTCCATAAATGCAATTAAATGTGGCATCCAGAACCTCATATGTACTTGTGGCACACGAATACAACGTGTCGCCATCGATCGCGGTAGCTTGCCTCCATTCATTATGTATAACCTAAAATCAAGTGATCTTGAATTTGACTCAAATAATATTCTCATACTCGACTATTTAACATATTAAAGTTTATTTTATTATGATTAATCATAGCTCAAATTGTAAGCAATATATTGTCGCGTTGGCCGTGTGCAGTGATGAATTAAGTGTTCGTTATCTGATATCAGCTGCGCTGCAACACGCGACAATGGGCGGCTCAGAACAAACGCCGTTGTACGCATTCTACAAGCTTTCAACGTATTATATATTAAAATACATCTGTAATCTTACTAAAATTTGTATAATTTTTATGATAAAAGGTAAGAAGACACACAATTATATCCTTTACCTTTCACTTTAGATGAATTTGTTATTGGACTTTGTTATTGCTCATATTTGAGTCTACCATCACATGAGATTTTCATACTCGTACCGTTAACATCCTACACATGATTAATGCATTTCACTGCGTTGTTTGTGTACTCCATACAAATTGTGTTCACCTGTCAGAGAAACAGATATTCCTCCACTGTGTTTTCACTTATCTGTTGCATTCTCGTTTACAACAAAGATGTATTGATTAAGCACTCAGTGCTTTTGCACACCTTCCGACGGTCAGTACAGGATTCCGTGTATTTCCACACCCGGAGTGTGTCTGTATCAGTTTACCAAGATGCATTAGGACAGTGTTTAACAATTTCCTAACTGCTCAGTAAGCAAACAGAGTGAAGCTTACTGAAATAGCATTGCCAATCACACGAGTGAGCTTCAGGTATGAACGCAGGATTATTAAACAAGAATACTGTTTCAACAAATCCTCTACAAACTTGTTTCGTGCACACATAATGACCTTGTTGTCGACGGGCCCTTAAATTTAACACTCCACTCCATTTGCTTCCAATTGTGTAATAAAAATGTTAATCATTTTCGTTAAATATTTTAAATAAAAATTACACATCCTCAGAGTACTTTCTCCCTTTAAAAATAGCTATTATTATAAAATAATATATTAATATTTTTTCAAGTAAACAGGGGTTGAATTGACAAATTCCTCCTTAAAAGATTTTCCATGCATTGTTGAAAGATACTTGACTTGGTCACTGTATGTTGCATTTTCATGGACTGTTTCTAGGTTATGTTGTTCACAGAAAAATAAAATAGAGATAGAAAATACTTGTATATATCTGTCTCCTTCAGACTTTCTTGATGTATGTGTAGAGCTTTTCCTGTCCTTATGCATCTGTAAGCATTTCGCAACTTCTTTACTCTCACGTTTCTAGATATTAAATCTTCATTACCTCGAAAATGACGGCCGGAAGAAAGAAACACTTAAATTTCACTTTCAAATGTAGTAATTCTTGGCCGTGGACCAAAAGGCTCGGGAAGTATTACTCACCAAGAACGAGCAATACAGTCAGAGAAAGGATGAAATAAATGTGCAACGGTATTAATGTAACAATCCTTGGTTTGACTTGTTTCTAGCGTTCATTACGTTCAAAATTCAACAACAAAAGGCAAGCAAGTAAACCTCATGGCCCTTGTTATAGAACAGTTAACCTATTATCCACTAGGCGGGGGGATCAGCGTAACTGCCACTCTACCTAGTACAAGTGACGTCATACTGAACACACGGAACAAGTGCCCTACGGTTGACGGTTGTAAAGCAAATTATTAAAACAACACTGTAAATACAAAAAAGTATAAATCACTTGTTACGTCGTCAGGAGAAAGAAGGCAGAACAAGTAACTTCAACTTTACAATCAACGGTCTTTGAAGATCAGTGTAAAATAATAATGGATACCAATATACCATTTTACAAAATGCACCATCTGAATTTAGAACTTCGTTAGGAAATATATAACGAATGGGAAGATAATACAATACGTATATGTTTATATTTACGACAATACTTATGCATGCATGTATCTGTAATGCCTATTTTTAAACTAGATTTCTTTTTACACCCCTGACTGTGATGTTCACAGTTTGAGGTTATCCATGTCACCCCCTTCCCCTCACCGCATTATCCATACACACTCGCAGTGCAAAAGGACATTTATCCTAGCTGTAGTTATTTTAGACAGTCTTATTTATAAGGGTAGTATTTGGTGCATCTGTGTGAGTAATTTCATCTATAGAAAATAACTCGCTATGTCTTTAAAATAATAAACAAAAAATTGTTACAACTCAATAAAACGTCCTTTTATGGAACATATATCTGCAAAGATTAGGCAATAACACTTTTTTACTCTATTCCATACACTTTCTGCAATATTAATTACTAAGAGGACCGCAGTTGTTAGCGCACCTGCCTATGGCGTGGATGACCCGGGTTCAATCCCCGGTACCGGCAAGGCATTTTTCCATCGCTGGGGGGTCTGGTACGGGATGCACTCAGCCTCGTTATGTTCTTGATGGGCCAACCGAGTACAAGGTCAAGTAGTCACCTTACGGTCGGAAGAGTCGGCGTGTTGACTCGAACCTGAACTCCTCCGTGGCCTTGGCTGTGGCTGGAGGACACAGCGGCCGGGCGAATAAGGGTAGCCTCTGCATAGAGGAGACGCCCTAAGGATTACCTATTACTAATTATGAAGAGCTCTAGGGACTTACATATCTGACGCCTGCAAATACGATACGGTTTTAGAGAAATATTCAAAACGTATTTTAATGAATAGAAAAAAAAACTTTACTAATCATTCTAAAAAGATAGATTCTACAATGGACAGTGCAGTATATTTCCCTGTAGCCCGTGCGTTCCCAGCTTCAATCTGCTGCCACTGTGACGGTGTGACAAAGTAAACATGAAAGTTAAAAAAATTTAAAAAACGGGTAATCAAAACTGGGACCTCCCGAGCGCAAATCTATATAAGCACTCGGATGGTTACCATGTTAGGACTAGCCCTTTCAAATGTTCTCGTTTTTCTTTTCTCTCTAGTACTCAAACCTTTCTATCAGTTAGATCGAACACGTGCAGTCCATGTATAAATGAAACCAACTTTCCAACTTTGACGTCATAGAAATTCAAAAGCAGATTTGAAAAGCAGCTTGCTACTTCTTTAGAATGGGGTTATGCGGAAAGTTGGTAATCCTGTCTTGAAAAGAAAGCTGAATTTAAAGATAGCGGAAGAAAAGTTGGCGGAAAAATGTCATTAAGTGGTACCTCTGCCTTGGCTAAGTACCTCAAACAAGAGAGGATCGCTGTATCGATTTACTTTCTCTGTCGCTTCAACAGAGTCGATCTCTTTTCCTAGACCACGATACTCAGTCATCTGTTATCTTACACGTCCTCCACAGGATGAGCAATATTGCTGTATTGTTAACCCCGATCCTTGAAAAATAACTCACGCTCCTTACTCCTGTTAAAGAAAAATATTGTAAGTAATACCACAAGCGATTGTGACCTTACGCCCAGTAATGAGTCAGTCCACAAGAAAAATAACATTAAACTGTATGAGAAAAGAAGGAAATAAGCAATAAATTAAAGGGCGACTGAATCACATTCTTATGGGTTTCTTTGCTTACTTTTATTTACTCTTGTATGTCTTTGAAAGATAATCTTACGCAAATTTATTCCTATGGCTACTTAGATAAAAGTTTAGGAATTTTGTTTTGGATATAAAAGGGATACAGGAGGCATACCAATCACAAGTCACCTGATACTTCTGTGATGGTCGTAACTGCGCTGCGAAATGAGCAACCCCTGTGAGATAGACAGTCAATTTTGCTTCTTACTCATGCGTGACCCACTGGCTTAGGTAATGTGAGGTCATTGGCCTTGCAAAAAGCATTGGAACTCAGTTCCAATACAGCATTCGTTCCACTCACTCTGCGTCATGTTTTCTGTGACATGGCTAGTTCAAGATACTAACCAACCTGAAAACAAATAACTAACATTATAAGTTCGCAAACGAAGCAAATATTGATGTAATGTTATACAGCCTGTATGTATACCTGACCAATGTGAACAGAAAAAGTCATGTGAATGTTACACATAATGTTTTATTTCGCATCCCCCAGTGTGTGTATAGATATTCAACGTTTACTATACTCGTAACTTTCCCTTTGATTCAAAGGTTCTTCTAAGAAGAATGAATTTTATTTTAGGCACCAGAATGGCAGCTAGCTGTGTAATAAAATTGGCTGCTTTATATCTGTAGCTGCATGGTGTTTTCATTCTGTACTCCGTCCCGCATAGCGGCTTAGAGCTGGGAACAAAACAGCTGCAGCCGCCGCTCCAAATTTTTCAAGCATAACGTGTCTGATATTAATATCGCGCAGAATGTTTTCAAGCAAAGCAGTATTAATTTGGAGACTGGCACTTATAAAGACGTACTCTGCTGTCTGATATTTATTAACGTCCAACAAAAGCTTTCATCTCGCACTACAGAAATTACGTCAGTGATTCCCAAACGTCTCATTAGACTTCGTTAAATTAAACATCTCTTTTCTCTTTTGCGTTCAAACGCGGGTTTTCCAGGAGAAGAATAAGCGAAACTTCCTTTGGTATAAATCTTCTGCTTAAATGGTGCTTAGAGATCGCCATGGCAATATTTTCATGTGGAATGAAATCTGCTTCTTCGCAATAAATTTGCGCATGCGTATTCTGATACTGCAGTTCCTTTGTTTTGATCTTTAGTTTCCCACCTACTTATATGTAATATAACAGCTACTTTATCCAAAAATTCTACAAAGTGTCACGAAGAATACAATTCCTAAAGTTTTAAGGATAAAAAAGCATTTAAAAGAAAACGTACCTTGCGGAATGTGTGTGTGTGTGCGTGCGTGCGTGCGTGCGCGTGTGTGTGTGAGTGTGAGAGAGAGAGAACAGTTTAATACGCAACGAGAGCATAAGGACAGAATTTGAGATACAAGTTTATTGCCATTATATTCAAGTTCCATACACTATTAATCCTCGACCATGTATCTAATTTAAAACATTTATAAACTATTTTAATGCTCTACGTTGCCTGTTATTGTAACTGGTGTCTAGCATTTTCTTATTCGATTGTAAATCGAGAATCGATAACTGCGCCTTTAACTTTTATTGTTATGTTGGCCTTGACATAATGATACAGAGAGTATACATGTTATAACCTTTAAAAAACGAGAAGACAAACTGAATTTGTTAGAATGTTATTTACAATATTAATACTCATTATTAAATAAACAGAGTAGGTTTATTCTATATACCCGAATCGATAGTTTCGCTTTCAGCTGCGTTGAAATGTGCGCAACGGCAAAGTATTGATTGATATACACAGATCTTTTGATTGGTGGTTAACAGTGCGACTATAAACCGATGCAGCTTTGATTGGTGGATTAGCAGTGTCGCTATGAACAGATGAACCTTTGATTGGTGGATTAGCAGTGTCGCTATGAACAGATGAACCTTTGATTGGTGGATTAGCAGTGTCGCTATGAACAGATGAACCTTTGATTGGTATAATATAATGAGGTCCAATACAGTGGCGTATAATCGCTGCATTATGCCATGGTCAAGTACCATGTAGCTGAACTAATCTTCGAATAAAATCCTCTACTGTTACTATAATTGCCTGTCTGGTTCTAAACCCATAGCATTCTAAGTGCAATCTCTGTTTCCAAACTCTGCCATGTGTTGTCATCTTCAAGATTGTGTAGAACCCATCAAGAACCCTCATCCTTAACTTCTTCTAATCGTAACCAGAGCAATTCGAACTTGCCTTGCTAGTTCAATACAAGTCCAACTGTGCCCTAACAGCGATTCCTTGCTGATTGTGGTCTGCCAGTTCAAGTCTTTGATGAACATGTTCCCTAACTCTGCGAAATGCATGCGCCCATTTAGCCACGGTAAAATCTCTCTGCCACAAGCTTCCAATAATGCCGCATGACATTGTCAAGCATTCTTGCCTCTTATAATCTTAATTTTAATGAAGCATCTGTGACTACAGATACCAGTCGACAAATTAAATTCACTATAAATATCTTATAAATAACATAACCTCTTCAAACTCACTGATAACGTACTTCAGATGTTCTTTCTCATTATAAGCTATGTCATTATTCTTGTATAGTGGCCATGCAAGGAGCATGAAATTTCAAAGACATCAAATAGCGACTTGTTTTTTTATATCTACAACGAAATATGTAAACGTATATCGATTGGCAAGGAGATAAATTTTTGTAAGAATGTGTTGTAGAAGATTGAGTAGAGAAGGTCATCGTAATGCAATATCATTTCTTCTTTCTACAGCCATTTAATTCCTTCGTAAGACAACGTAAAAGTGAAGATTATATTATGTTATATGTTTTAATTTTGAAGCAATTCCTATGCTCTATAACCTCTCGTATAACGACTACTTTCCAAGTATTTTGAAGCAAAATCTCTTTTTCTACCTCATCTTGCCGCTAGGTCCACAAATGTTTCAAAACACTTCCTTTAAACTCTTTTTGCGGTCTTGAGTTTATGTTTACGCTCGTCCTTCCCTTACTTACTCCGGGAATGTAAACAATTTTATCTAACCCAATTTTCTTTAATCTCGCCATGAAATTTAATGGGACTTAGTTGCCGCAGTTTATCTGGCTATAATTCCTAATCTTGGCCTTGCTCTTTTTTCCCACGGCCCTCTGAAATACTTACGAGGAGAAGAGTGGGGACAAAAGAAAAGCTGTACCGCGTACTGCGGCTTTTATTTGTTAAATGGGTATCGTTTAAGTGCTGTACTTAATTTTGCTTATCAGTTAAATACACAGCTTTTATGGTCGTCTAAAGGATACTTCTATAGCGAGATTTAAAAATAGAGGAAACTAAAAAATAACTAGCCAGCCTAAAAGGGTGTAGTTATGGTATTTTATTGTTATCGTTTCCTTCGATAAATAGTTTTGATAAAATCTTGCAGTCTGTTTCTATGTTAATACTACCTTATTGGCATCGTGTAGAAAATGGAGAAGTGAATGTGCTAAAAATAATATTTTCAAAAACCTAAAATTTCAAAATCAACTATTTTTATTCTTCAGTATATATTTTGAGTATAAGAAGTCAAAGAATATTTATAATTTATTGGGCTCTTAGTATACTTAGTCATGGAATACTACATTTGAGTGTGCATTCCCTTAAATAGAACTCGCCCACACTAAACTACAATTCACATAGAACATTTTTCAGTATTTTTTAGTTTCTCAAATATTGTTTTGTTGATTTTATCAAAAATAGTATATTTAAGATCTTTGCATGACCAATAAAATGTATATATTCAATTTTCCAACCAATTAGAGTGGATTGTAGAAGACTTGGTACAAAAGATCAACTGAATGTGGCATTAGATATATTTAAGGCGTTGTTCAAGTAAATAACTGATATCTGTGAATACAACGTGCACTTTGAGTGTTTATTTCCACATGTTAGTCTCCTCTTGAGTGCAGTTGCTTAGTGATCACAATTTGGCAAGCAAGTGAAAGCCTTTTCTTCTTACTTCTATACAAGTTCAACTTTGTTCCATACAAACTGGGAATCAGTCCAAATCTTCTAAGAGTTTCTCTTTCTTCTTGGCATCTCACTTCTACCAACTTTAACTTGAAATATGCTCATCTCACGTTTTTCTTCTGGTAATGATCGAATCTCCAATAAGCTGTAATTCACATCAGTTCCCTTTCTTGTTTCACCAATCATTTCCACTGGTGCATTGTTTCTGCATGTTCGACTAGGTTTTCACCGGAACGTTTGATTCGGTAAACAACCTGTTCTAGGAAACACCTGCACCATGTCTGTTTACTCAAATCGTCAATATGTTTAGTAACAAACTGTTTGTCCACAGCTTCATATCTCCAAGTCTAAGAAACATTTTAAATCATAATATCAAAAGTATTAATTCTCAATAAAAGAATTAATGTCTTAATACATCTAGTTAATATTTTATAATCGCAATACATTTTATGTCCTGAGTATGTGGTAAAAATGTCAAAACAATTCAGAAGAAAGCTTTAGATATTTTTAGTATCGAATTTGATTTTAAATGTTTCAACTATTGTTTAACATAACAAAATGATACTTTGACACCAAAAACGTCAATCGTTTTCAAACATAATCCATGTAAAACTATTCATGTGTGCTACAAATAAATGTCGCTATATTATAAAGAAATTTATAAATTATCACTTTTATGAAAGTATTCAATCTACTTCCATCTATAAACGCTAGTAAAGTTTTTGTATGTTGTAATATTTGCACTATTTGATAATTACCTCCTAATTTTGGTTCTTATAACTGAAGATATCAATACCAAAAGAATGTTATACTACGAACACAGAATTCATGCTAAACTTTACGATCATATCCACATATATCAATAAATGGAACCTTAATTCGACTAACTCAATATGAAGTAGATAGGAAAACTTTTCATGTGTTGTTGCATTCACGTGACTTTTTGTACTCGTTCTTCTACAAATTATACTTAAGAGGCAGTCAGATTTTTAAAAGCGGATAACTATATAATGACTGTGTAATTCTATGCTCCTTGCATGATTCAAGAAAGAACTAATCTGATGTCTTACATTCATATGACTATCTGTCCATTCTTCAAAACTATTCTTATATGGAATGATTCTTCTATTTATGCTAATCGAGTTAAATATTTGCATAAATGTAATTAGATATTTCCTTATCGGCATAAGTGTAATAAGGCACTATCGTAGGCTTAAGTGCTACTCAACTTTTTAAATATCTTGGGAATTAACTCCATAAAAATGTATGCTTAATCGACATATTATAGTCTATTTAGACGTATCCGTTATGTAATCCATACAGCCTTACTTTATTTCTTTTGTGCCGCTGTTTAAGAACATATTTCCAGATAATTTTCTGGATATAAGAGGAATTTAAATTTAAAATAAAGCTGCTGTATGATTTTTTTTATCTCTTATGGTTTACCAATTATGAAAACGTCATTCACAACGAAGAGGACTTCAGAGACTGTTCTTAGAAAATTCACCACATGCATTTTGCTCGGGGAGTACGTAAGGAGACCTCAAAACATTCCGGTGAAATGTTGTATAAAAGTGATAACCTTTCGCAGAAATAAAAGTTAATGATAGTAAGAGAAAGTAATGTGAATGTAATATTTCTGATATTTCAAGGGAATCTGCTGCTTCTGGTGAAACTTCGAATGAGTCGAATGTGACGTCTGCTAGTTGGGAAGCAGAGAAGCCATAGCCGCATAAGTGAAGTTAAACTTTAAGTTTCGTTTGGCGCGCGTTGCTTCTGTTTTTTGGTCCAGCGAGGCTGATTAACTTCTGGGATGGCTGTTGCTGAATTAAACGGCAGCCCAAAACTGTTAACTTTCGCTAGCAGACGCAGACATTAGTCTTGTGGAACCTCGGCAAATAAATTCGTTACAAGCTAGCGATGTCAGGAGCGGCGTATACGTCCTCTCCGGTGATTTGTTGCCCACAATGCGGAAGGGAAGATGTAAAGTGGCGTGTTGTTGGCTACAGTGCGCGCGTGTTTACTGCCCTTAACTTCTTAATCACTTGTGGCACCACTGATTCTTTTACATAACACTTTACTTCTTGAGTACTGCAGAAACGAAAATAATATGTCGCAGACCGAGAAAAAAGTGGTTAAAGTCTTTCTTTACAGTGGCATAAAATGAAAAACAAATGCACTAATTGAAACCCACATTAGTGTCCACTATCCTTTTGTTAAACCAGATAAGCGTTTGCAGAAATAGCTTCATTATTTATTTTCTTGCAGATACTGGCAGATTTTTTCACGTGCGCGGTGTTTACTTACGGTCTAGTAAATCTGCTCGATATTCGTGTAGTAAACATCGCGGGACAGTGCCTGATTAAGCGCAATGCCCGCTTACATTACTAGCAATCTCTTGTTTATTTCAAGTAGGAAACAGAGATGTTATCCCCACCAAAAAACACAAACTGAGCTACCGAGACCGGCTTTCTCACGGAATTTCCAGTCTCTAAAGAGGATGGGAAATAATCCTGGTAAGAAAAATTCCATTCTTCCAGTCAGAATCGAACCAAGGACCTCTAATTTTGGAAGCTATCATGCTAACCACCGGACCAAAGAGACAGCCTCATATTGACCTATTTTATAAACAGATGACTGTTTACCCTACCTCCTGCGTAGAGTAAAGGGGTATTAACCCTCCCATTACTAAGGGTAGTTTATACCCATCTTTTGTAACCTTTTAGATTTTTAACTTTTTGATTAAAGGCATACAGTTAATATGTATTGTTAATCACTGTTTATACTACTGAACTGCGTAAATGTAATCAGATTTCATTGTTGGTCTTTTCTGGAAACAATGAAATGTCAAGGTGGTCATGAAGTACTGCTCCCTTGGTATAATGCTGTTCATTTGTTTTAAAAAAAGCCCAGACATTTTGTTACCGGTGGTGGTCACAAAGTATCTCTCGATTGGTAGTATAAGTTCTGGAATAAAACTTGGAACTGCTAGAGTTAACGTACTGAAATAATTGCTCATATTAAGTAGTACTGAAAATAGCCAATAGAGGCGCTGGTATATGGTAGAAGAACACATGGGTTATCTTTTGGCTGTGAAGTTATGGGTGATAACTATCATTCTGCACGTAAAGTGCGATTGCTTTTCCGTGTTTTTGATCGGGCTCCCCTACCCTTTTCCCCTCAGTACGGGGTGCCTAATCCGGGAGCTTTTGCTGCGACAAGATACGTCATTTTTCATTCCCCACTCTTGCACCCTACTCTTTCTTTTTCCACCCTGTTCCTTCGTCTCTTTTTTCGCTTGGCCAGTTCCTGGGAAATGCTTCACCTTGTACCTCGTGGAAGAGATATATATTTCCTCTTGAATGAGTTTAAGGCTGTAGACCGTGCTTACTACCTTATTTCGCTGAATATTTATTTCCTCTCTCTTAATAAACATCTGTCAAATGTACTCGAGAGCGGCCGTATAAACTGTGCTGAAGTTTTGTATACAGCAGCTTGAAGAATTTATCCATTCACGTTTAGAGGTTAAGGAGAAGCGAAATGTCCTATCTTGGCAATGTTATTAAATGACCGATTATCTAGAAAAAATATTTAAGATAATTAGCCATACTTTTAAAGTTTAGCAGTACTGTTATAGCTGAACAAAGAAACAAAATAAATTTTTATTTATTATAAGTACAGTTACGATTTTTACTTTCTCTACTACGTATAGTAAGTAGAGGAAGTATTGTATTCCACCCAAATATTCGATTTCGAGATTTCACCATAAATATATGTTTTGAGGCCCCCTAAATCCAAGAAAAGCATTTTTTAGAAAAAGGTCCGTGTGTGTGTATGTGTGTGAGTAAGTGTGTGAGTCTGTGAAGAGCATAACTCAAACACGAAGAGTCGGTTAAAAACCAAAGTATTTAAGTTTAGTGCATTTTAAGAATGCCACACAAAGATGTTGAAAAAAATTCTTGCATCCTAGACTATCCTTTACATGGAAACTTTTACGAAAATTTTGATTTTCTCGAAAGGGGCTCTAACGGTTTGGATTAAAATGCCATATGTTCAAGATATTAGTATGGCAAACAAAATTTATATTTTGAATTTTCTGTCTATAGCTCACGTAGTCCTCTGGTAAACCGTAGGAGATAGACCAAATCTTACTGTACAAAAAATGTACGAGACAAAATGCTTGGGTAATCCATAAATGATGAACCAGAAGGTTTTTATACACGGTGAAAGTGAGGCTATAGTGAAGTAGCGTAATTGGGATAATGAAGATCAATGTACAATGTAAACCGATTAATAAAAGTTATAAGAGTGAAGCTGATAAAAGTTGAGAAAGAGGGAAAGTGAATAGTGTTGGGAGAAAAAATAAATAAAAAATAAAAATTAAAGGGTGGGAGTTGGATAAGATTAGTGAAAAGGAAGGGAAAATTAAACATGTGTAATGTGGCGAAAATACGGGGGGGGGGGGGGGGGGAGGAAGAAACTTGGATGCAGAAGACAGAGACAAATTGGAAGAAGTAGGAATGGCAGAAAGAAACAACAAAAATAAGGGATTTTGGATAGAAGTTGAAACCAGCGGATGATATTGAAAAGTAAGAAATTATAAGCATTTTTATGGGGAAATGCCATTAATAGATTATAGGCATTTAAAAATTGAAATGGGTGAGGAAAAGCGTAGTGTATTTAACCCTGGAACACTAACCCTATTCCTATAGTACATAAACACTAAGCCTCGTAAAATTTACTACTGTTTATTTCTATTACAAAATACATTACCATTATCTCACAAATGTTTATGCCTGCCTCATAAAATATTATCTTGACTCATTTAAACTATTATGAGACAACAAAGACAGTTCTATCTCGCCTCACATCAATTTGTCCAGAAATTTGCCCTATGTTCTTTACAGTATCCATGGCGACACTCTTTGCCTAGTTAGAGGAGAATTTTCATCGTTGCTCATACACATATCAATATTTCGTCCTGCCATATCTTCACCATCTGTATCAGTCATTATTACATCATCAGACTCCACATTATCAATTTCTTCGTCGGAGCTAAAACAATCTGGGGGCTACTATCTTCTTCAAGAAGCATTGCCATAATCTTTTTGTCCAAAATTTGGATCGTCTGCACGCAGAATACTCGTCTGAAACGATCGACAGCAATAATTCAACTGCTTTCCTGAATTGTTATTAAACGTCCTGCTTTCCTGAATTCATATTATTACAAAAATAAATCTGCTTCCTTATGAAATTCTGGATACGTGAACACTAATCGTCGTAAAATTTACGACAAAGCACTAACTAACAATGCACTGTTGCACCCGATTTCGACAATACACACCCACTGACCAAGCTCTTCAAAAGCTAGGAAGCTATTGAAAAGGAAATAATTGTGGCGCGAAAACTATAGGAGTAAAAGCAGGATTGCCAATCGTGCGTCGTAAAAATAACGAGGCTTAGCGTTCTTGGGTTAAATGGCATAAGACGGAGAATAAGCGGGGAGAGATCTACTATAGTGAATGCAATGATGAGAAAAAAGAGGGTTTAATACTGGAAAATTTGTAAAATTTACGAATATAGCTAAAAGCTAGGCAGATTTTTTACTGAAGATAAAATGAATATATGGAGAAAGCACGAAAATATTTAGAAATAATAAGATTAAAATGGTTAAAAGAAAGTGAAGCAAATTATACAAAATACGAAAAAGGGCAATGAGATATAAAAACAAATACGCTATACTTCCCCATTATATATGCAACTGAATGTTAAATATAAGGGTAAGAAATAAAAAGTAAACAACTCCAAGAGGGTGTAACCATTGTGTATGTGCTTTGTAAAGTGTAAAGAAAAATAAATAATTCATTCATTGTTATTGACGTTTCTTGTATTACTTTACGTATACGTCTATAGAAGATATGGGGTTTTCCAAAGAAGCATGCAAAGTAGTTTTTTCTTTACTGCCTTCCAATTTCACGGAGTGGCTCTTGAGAAAGGCGTTATGGTGAATCATCGAAGTGGATATGACTGCGCGGCAGTAACAGCTGTCAAGAAAAAGGGTCCAGGTTGCAAAAATTCTTCCGGACTGGCGAACTGCTGGCAGAAATAGGTCACGCAGAAGTTACGCGGACGGAGGGGAGGGGGAGCTAAGTTTTAAGTTGTCTCCGTCTACCTCACCCCCCCCCCCCCCGGGTTTGCTAACTCTGCTAAGTTGTGCACTAGGTGCCGCCACCTTCTACGTACGTATTCTAATCTGATTCAACGACTGCGGCGTTTCCCATATCTCACCTTACCAACTTTGATTGCATGAAAAGTTGTTAAGCTTGTTAGAGTCTGAGATTACTTTCACTATTGCCTACTGCTAGTTACGCAGCACCGTTAACTGTTAGTAATCAAATTTGTTTTGCACGTCGTTAGTCTGCTCTATCTTCCACTGGAAGTACCCGGGCCTTTGAGGCGTTTCTTGAAGCACTCGTGTTCCAAACACGTGCAGAACTGAAGTTGTGCTGCTTACTTTCTCTACTGTGTAAAGGGTACAGACACAGAGGGGACACCTCGCTCACTTCAACCTATACAGATCTATTGTGGCTACCACCCCCCAGGAGGCAAGGATGAAATGAGGGAACCGAAGGTGCTACACAGGGTCGCAGCTATACAGGCCACAGAGACGCGCAGAAGTCCCTAACAAGTGCTGAGATCTCTTCTTCCCGGCGCCAGGTCTCGCCAAACAGCCATCACACCGTTGGTCCGGTATCGCACTGAGCGTCCCCCCCCCCCCCCTCGACGGAGGATAGGGCCAGCCAAACGTCACCTAGCGCCGAGAACAACAGTTACCATGCGCAATCATCCACGCCATCTGCTCTTCACTGCCTGAAAGTACACCTGAAGGTTGATAAGGAAATGGAATGAAGGGAAATGATGGAAAAGAAACCGTGGTATGAAACAATGCACCCCAGCATTCGCCTAAGTGACATGGGGAAACCATGGAAAAACCTATGTCAGAGTGCATGGCCACGGGGATCGAACCCGTGACCTCCCGAATGTGGGCCACAGACGCTACCGCCCGAGATAATGCAATATTTGTTTACTGAACTCATTAATAAAATGTGAAATAAATTACTGAATTCAACTCCTTCAAAGCCATAACTATTCTTGTTTTCATCAGATGGCCAATTTCTGTGCATAAATTTGTCTGCACTGAATGTTTTGGCGCTCATTCTTGACAGTCTATTTACAATGCGTGATTGCTTGGAAGAGGAAGGACTTAGCATAGTTTGAAGTGGACCAAATGGTGGACAAAAGACTATTTGAAGTGAACCCTATAATAAATTTAAACATCGTTTGCTTAGAAAATAATACGGTTAGACGTGAAATCAATTTACCATTGGATAGAGCGTGTTCAAAATATCCAGATACTCATAAAACTCAGTTTCATAAAAGTGTGGACTTAATACAATTTGAAAAGTATTATCATATACGCGTAGCATCTCTACGTGGGTTCTCCCCATACTTTACTATACCCACATTTGATTGCAGTCACTGGGGTTAAACTCAAGATATTCGGCTTTGAATGAATCGCCAGTGTATTTTGTTTAGTCTTTAACAATCTTGCTATTCGAACTACTTCATTTAAGGTGCCTGTGACACGGATACTTAACCGGTTGAGGAATTAGAACAACAGTGGTATAAGTACCAAAATAATTCATGCATTAGAGGTTAAAATATTTGGCTATTGCTTGAGCCTACTGTATTACCTTATTATATTGTTCTAACAAGGAAATATGTAATAAGATAATTTGTGCAAATGTTTATCATAATTAACGATACCACTGATAGTCAAATTATCTCGCGAATTTAACTATCATGAGCTGTATTTATGAAGAATATTTCACGAATTAAAGGATCCTATAGCCTATGAGCTACTACTTAAATGCTGTATTGAAGTTACTAACTTCCTAAAAGACATATGTAGCAGGCATGCAAATATCAGCGTCCATTGGCACTGCCTACAAGATTCCCATATTGATGCTCCAATCTTTTTAAGATGTTGACAACGTCAGTAGTGCTACTATCTGCTATTAATTTGTAGAATATTGTTGTTGTAAATATTTTTGAAATTTAAACGAATAGGGATCTGGAATGCAAGCCCGAGTTTAAGTAATTAGGTGCCAGGGTTTATTATTGCAGGATTTTATTTATTAATTTATAGTTTCGTTGAGTACAAAATTTGCCAAACTGATTCCAATATATTTCCTGTTGTTTTCAGTGTTCTGAGGTTTCCCTCTTCGTATTATTTCATCTATTTCAGCATTAGCTACTTCGCCGAAGCGAAGATCAGCCATATTTGACATTTGAATAGCGGCTCTATTGATCAAATTACGCCACCTGTTGTGCATCTGTAGGACATTGCCATCTTCATGATGGAGTCTACAATGGCCGAAAGCTCGACCTTTATGAATCCGTCACGGCTGATCACCCGTGAAGCGTTGATCCATAACGCTCGCCGTGAAAGCTCCAAATCTTACATACACAGAAGTTTGTTTGTGTATGTGTAATTGTTCGTATTTTCAGTCTCCAGGCTTCTCTATCCTCACATTGGTTCTCATGCACGTCTTTCTCCTTCATGTGTTCGTGTACAACATAAAAGCCATGTCTTATTTCTGCCCTGTTTTCGGTTTTTAGTTACAAAAATCCTCTTACGAGACTAGATTGACTACACACTTTATAAGTTTATGTTTAAATTGCGTACTTATTTATACGAGTTTATAGCTCATGGCCCCATATATCACTTTGACAACAACAATATTTACAAAATGATGTACATATATGGTATCTAAGCACGGGATTAACCAGTAATTAATACTGAAATCAATCCCAATAGCTGCGAGCGGAATTGCCAGTGGGATGTTAGGGTATATGCTATTGATCCTGTTGGTACAACTGGATTTGCTTGCAAGAGACAGTTGATTAGAGCTATGTCAATGCTGAGATTACTAAGGATTCAAGCAATGATTTAATTCATCATGTTGCATCATATCAGCTGACAGACTTTTGCTATTGATTAATATCAGATAGTGTATGTAGTTCTTCAATCAAGTTTGACGTGCAAAATAAAAAGTGAAAGGGGTTATATGATGCGTGCTTTACCAATGAAAAATTTACATAAATCAGTTATATGTTTTACCATTCATGTAAAAAACGATTCTTCTATTTACTTTAAGATAAATTAAGACTTAAGCTTGATAAAAATTGCACAAATATATGCAAAGATTTATTTCTAATAAGCTCTTACTTGGCTCCATTTGATCTCTTGGAATACAGGGTGTTGGAAATATGAGTGTACAGATTTCGTATGACAAATATTACGAATAAAAAGTCCAACAACAAATCTATTTATCGTGAAAAGTAAAGGAGATAATTGGGTATAATTGAACACATTATCTGCAGTATGGCAACATAACAAGACTGGAGAAGCGAATGTTTATCATCACCATCATCATCATCATCATCATCTGCAGCATCATCATCATCTTTCACGTTTACGGCCTTTTGGCTTGTTCCGGCCTGATTTTTTAACCAGTTCTGCCCATCTTTTAGGTCTGCCATGTTTCTTTGACCTTTTGGTGTACATCCATCCTGTCCACATATTGATTCCAATTATTTTGATTTTCTTTCATTCTTTCTAGTAAGTTGAACATTCTTAATTCTTTACGTATATCTTACCCTCTTCTTCTATCTTTTAGTGTATATCCTGCCACATGTCTTAAAACGCATCCCTGCTGCATCTTTCTTCCCATTTGTTTCGTCATTGCCCAGCATACAACAAATATTTTGTTTACTAATACGGCTAATAAAAGTCCAAACCAAACCACCCTTAGAAACTGGTTTCCTCTGGTATTTGTTATCAGCTAATGCAATTAACGGAGGAAGGGGTGGTTTTCGTTCAAGCTTTCCGAGCAGTATTCAACATTCGTAAGCTTGCCAAACGTATATATACGAGTTTATTCAATTGTACACTCTGGAATTCAATTATTTAATTTCATTTTGTGGCTAAACCTCTCATTTTAGCAAGAAATGGAAAATACAGGAATAACTCATCTTTTAAAGGTCTATATATCTATGCTAATTACAAAAGTAAACGATATTACTAATCAAAAATTCGACTAACTTTATTTTTTATTTGTGCAACAATGCACTATAGAGGAAAATGACAGAGGAAGTTACGGTTCAATTTAAAGCCAAGAACACTTTGTATATCTCAGTATTAACAATTGTTGTGATACAATATTGATAAAATAATTTCACAATCTATGAATATTCTATATTGAACAATATCCAATACGAGAAACCGAAAAATGTCGTACGCGCCGCTAAAGTGTCCATACGAATGAGAAGAAGAATGAGAGCCAAACAAAAAGGAGGAGAAATTCTAAAAGAGGAGGACATACAATTCAATTCAGTAAAGCAGAGGAGACCCAAGGAGAGGGATGAATGCGTTTCTTTCTCAGTCCAAACGACTCAGCTTTACATTATAGATAAGAGGACACTGACTCTTTCTTCAGCGAAACGAGCAGATGCAATTTTCATGTCCGAATACTTTCACTGAAAGGAAAAACGAATTTAAACTCTGAGTGTGTTTTTACTTCTACAACTTTGCCCTGCTCTTAAGGGCACCGACCAGTGAAAATTGCGTAAAAGTGAACAAAAATTACAATTTTGGATTTTCAACGTTTCAGTGTAAAAGACAATAATAGATTAAATATTATGGTAGATAAGAAGGTAATAAAAATAAAAGTAAATTACCAAGTGAGGAGGCGCCGCAGCAGCATGTGCGGCTAGCATTCAGGAGGTCAAGGGTTCGATCCCCGGCAATTGCGCACTCTGACTTGGTTTCTGCCGGCAGGTTCCGACTGTCACTTAGGCGAACGCTGGGATTTTCATTCAAAAGCTTCGTTTCATTTCATTTCTCTTGTCATTATCCAAGTGCGATTGTCAGCGAGTGCTTCCGGGGGTTGCAGGCAGATGGTGCGGTTGCTTGCTTTCTGTACACCCTTCTCTCCTTGCCCCTTTGTGGTAGCTGCGTGTCGCTGCCACAGTCGTAAAGGTCGCTTCGACGCCCTCTCTGGATACAATGAGGATGTTCAGATGGCGTTCCTGTTAGGAACTTCTCTGTGGTGCTAGCTTCGCTGACCTTTGCTGGGGCTGCGGTCTCCCTTCACCTCATCTCTCCCTCCCATAGGGGTGATAGCCTGCAATAAATCCGTGCCAGATCGCAGTAGGCAAGTTGTCCCCCTACGCTACTATCCCTCATGCCTCATAATAATAAATTATTTCTTATGTTAGAAAACAACAGAACGGTTATGTAGAAGAATTTGTATATTAAGGCAGTCAAAAGTGTAATTTATGATTGTAAGAGAAGGGTTGTTCATATACCGATCATTTATTAGCTTTAAGCTTGTTTATAGCATAGTTACGTGCAAAAAACTGCTCTTACCATTCTCTCTCCCTCCCCCTCCCCTATCTCTCTGTCTCAGTTTCAGAATGTCTCTCATAGTTCGAACACAGTCCAGTTACATAAATTCTTAAATCTAGTACCACAGATTAAAGCCATATTGTAATGTTGGGCACTTAACAGATGATATACAATTAATACCACGAACGACAAGTTTACCCTTTTAGCACCTATTCATAGTATACATACGAAATATTACACTCCTCACAAAGATTCAGTTATAAATTTTACCGTAATTAAATATTCTGAGGCTTGCTGAACCCTACAACGTTCATGTAGGTGTCTGTGAACAACATAACCTAAAAACGAAACTATTTAAATTGAGTTTTTTCGAAGAATAACCCAAAGAATTTTAAGTGAATTCTTCCGTCACAAGCTGTATTTACATATAATATTTGTTGTCATTTATTTCTTTAAAAATAGTGCTTAACGATTTTATTAAAATAGAATATTGAATTTTGTAGGACGCCTTTTGATATGGAACTATACTTGATGTTTCTGTTCTTTGCTTAGAACAATTTGTGTCTCAGTGTTGCGTTAATATTCTTTGCAGCTGTCAATAAACAAAAATGGCGTACGGTTTTGGTGTACGTTTTATTCGCGTAATGCAGATGCAACATACAAGTCTATGAGGTCCTCTTCATCCTTAAGTAATTTTACATAACTGCTAACAATAAAATATACACAAAACTGTGGATCCTTTCTCACGGTTCATCTGAGATAATTTATATGGCGACAGCCATTTTAGAGATATTCGTTGTTGGTTTAAATTCTTAATACTTTATCGTCTTTTAAACTACAGTCGCCATTCAATTGTTTCTTGCAAGGTCATGCAAAGGGTATGGAATTTCTAAACCAACATATAAAGATGTTCTTTTTAAATATTTTATTATAGCTTCAGCCTTCTGCGTCTCCTTTGTTCTTATAATGTGTAAGTATTCGTATGTATGTGTCATTATTTATGCAAACGTTTATCTGGATTAACATGAAGTAATATGACAGAAAATTTGTTCAATTACAGTTTGTAAAAGCTACATAAAAATAAATGATAGGAGCACGAAAACTTTTATGAAGAAATGCATTAAAATTTACTTTTTTCGGTGTAAAATGCAGTTAGATTCAGTAATTCATAAGCGTGAAGAGGATTTATTTATCTTGGGTAGTACCAATTTTTATTTAGCTTAGCGTAAAATTATAAATTTAGAAACATTTTGAAACCATGGCGTTCAACTTTCCCTATTTAAACGAGGAAGCCTTAGGCTGGGACTTTTCCAGAGCTGTCAGCACCAGCTGAAATGAATGAGTTTTTAACTAACTGAAACTTTTAGGAAAATCAATGCTCGTTGATAAACCTCCCTTTTCATTGGGAAAACCAAATATTCCGGCTCGAATCCCACCACATTCAGTCCCTGTTCTACACATGGTTTGTGTGATAGCGAACAGAGATGTCAGATGTTCCACCAACTGATCGAGAACAGCTGAAACGTGACGTTTGTTACGCAGTCCATCTGTGATTTCCAACACACTTCCCGGTTGAATCGAAGCATCACATTGCCCTATACGAAAATGTTAGAACCTACAAAGATGGCGATGATTATGTGAAAGAATTTCTGCACACTTTTAGGACAACTTTACGAAACTTGATTCACATGGCCATAAATATTTAATCTCTGCACGGAGACCTTAACTGCTAAATACGTATTGACAAGTCAATAACTCCAAGCTTATCAGTCAAAACAATGCCTCGGTTGTAATAAAAACTGGCAAGCTCATTCGCAATATCTTCTTTGGAAGTTAGAATCGGAAGTGGAAAATCCACTCCCATAACTGGGATTTGAACCACGGACCTTCCGCTCTACGCAATATTTACCTACACACGGTTTGTGTGCGCTGAAACAATTATCATTTATTGAGCTTATATATGGAAATTATTATATAAAAGCCTTAAAGCCTGGAACTTAAGAACTTACAATTGTAAGTCGTCATTGGAATAAGTGCCTCGAATATGAGATTCCCTTGTGGTCTACCGGGAAAAGTATAAAAATTTAAAGCTGTGGCGGCATGTTGCCATGGTAACTCAGCGATTAAGAGCAGCCACACTAGAGCAAAATGATCCGTGGTTCAAATCCCCGCATTGACATTGAATTTTTCATTTCTGGTTCTAGCACACACAACCATAATTGGCCTCTTAATGTGGGAAATTCTTAAGTATTCGGACATATGCTTATAAAAAATAAGAAAATCTTATGTATTCCTTTCAAATTATATTTTCTACTCACTCTTCTACAAACTGGGCATACAAATCCTATTCCTTCATGTAGTCAGCTGCTGGTGACGTGTTTCTGCGTGCGCAGTGGAAAAACACCGTATAGTAGTTCACATGTATTTGGATCTCTCTGTATTTAACGTGATAAATAATTTTGTTTACCTTTACTTTAACCAAATCCAAATTTTTGTGTAGTATTTTCTCTATTTCTTATAGTTAACCTTTTCATATATTTCATGTTAATCGAGACAAACAATTGCAGAACTTATTTTATTGTTAGTGTTCTTAAAGGTGTAAGGGGCGTATGGGTATATAGAAGGGTTTAAATTATAGTCAAATACTTTAAGAACTGTCTCTGAATTCCGTCCCATTCCCTTTGCATTGCCGAGAGATAAAAACGACTTCATATTTGAGATAAGTATTGGAAAATTGAAACAAATAACAAAGAATATCTCCCAAATTATTAACTCTACAAAAGAAAAAATGTATTTGACATAAGCTTTGTGATCTATATTTTTGTGTACTATGATTTTGTCTGTGCCGGTTTAGCAGTTGTGCAAAAGTCATACAGAATGAAGAATAGTTTCTGAGGACATTTCCATATATTCAAGATACAGATCTCATTTGTCAATAAAGTATCTTAAACTTATGGTATTTTAATCAAAATCTTTAGGGCTATTTTATAACATCAGAATTTTCTAAAAATGTTCAATGCAAAGGGTTGCCTGGGGTAGGGAATTTCCTTGAAATGCTGAATTTAACTGCTAATTTCCGACTTTCATTTTTATCGTTTACTGTTCTTTGGCGGAGATACGCACACCTTTTTCTAAAAATGCTCTTTTTAGACTAGGGGGTCCCAAACATGAATTTCCGGTGAAATCTCGATATGAAATTTTGGGTGCATTTTTACTTTCTCTACGTGGTAGAAATAGTAAAAATGTAATGTACTCAGCCTGAAAGCTTTAGAATATTCTGTATAAAGCAACAAAATAGAATTATAGATAATTTAGATGACCTATGATTCTTTGCCGGATGTCTATTATACAGTTTTAATTACTAGAAAGGAAAACTGTTTTATTTGAGCATAATTTAGGTTATTAAAAACAGATTAACGGCTACAAACAGAATGCTGCAGGTAACCAATAAAGGAGCAACATAACATTGAAATGCTATTATTATAGGTGAGGTCACTCTCCGATGTCGGAATAATGCTTTGATCAAAGGGCATGCAGTGTGCGTAATGTGCTCTCTCGGAATTTCCTTTACTCATGCCATTACAGCAACCAGACCATGTCGTGATCGATCTCTGGACCGGAAGATATTCGCGTGCACACACATTTGCATAATGTAAATAGGTATGGACCTGAGTTCCTTTCTCTCTTTATTTACGATATGGGCTACCGTTTCGTGCTATGTAATGGCCGTTATACTTTTGCTCACTCTCTCAACGTGCTTATTTTAATACTACATAAATAACACTGCAATTCCTGCCTCACTCTGGTAGCCTGCTTTCTAAATCACCCACATTAAGTAGGCATATACATTTTAAGCAAGATGTATTTGTTATTGAAAAAAAAATATGTATTAACACTCATACAACCTTCTTTACCCATTCAAATCAATTCTACTAATTACTGATACAACAGCGTATTAATTTCTCTACCACATATAACTATACTAGGTAATTAGAGTGCAGTATTCCATCCAAAAATTCGGGAAATGCCTGTTTTTAGGTCACCTGAATACAAAAAAGTGATTTGGAAAAAGTACCGTGTATATAAGCGTGCGCATGTGTGTTCTGAACAGGATAAATAAAAAAACAAATTGCCATATGAGGGTCAAACCCGGGATTTAAGCTCATTGTCTTCCAAATATGTAAATATTTATAAGAAAGTTCTCCCAACTTAAACTTCCCTTACGTGGAAAATGAGTTATTATTTTTCACTTATTCTAAAAGGACTTTAATGATTTTATCAAATTTTCATGCGCCGAAGACATTTAAATGTATGCACTGAAATATTTGTGAGTAATCTGGAAGTCTGCTTCGTCCTGGAATCTAATTGTTACGAACGGTGCAAGTCACGAAGGTCTGAGTTTTGCTAAAGTAACAACTGAAATTTACTGTCCAAACTCCAGTGTTACTACTTATGTATTCCATTGTATCGCGTTAACTTTACTGTTCTCTTCCGTTATCATACCGCTTTACTTTTGTATTTCTCCAACTTAATCAGTAATTTTAAGTAGTAAATGCTGAAAAAGATCCAGCATCGACACTACAAACTCTTGTAAATAGTAAAATAGCCACGTGTTCAGCCTTTTTCTTTAGCCGTTGGGTAACCTGGAAAAACAATTGCGGAAACTACAATTCACGATCTGCTTGATAAAATTTGAAGTATGTCTCGTAAAATACATGAAAAGTCCTGTTGCTGTCTTCGACAATAATGCAATCTCAGAGTTCAAAATAAACTGCACGAGTAGTATATAACAAAATGTATTAATTAGTAGTTAATTTTATTCTACCAATTCTAATTATATAAATACACCCTCAGTCTAATGCATAATAGAATATAACAAATATAATTAATTATAACACATTTCCAACAATATACAATTTATTCCTACTTCTTGGAGTTGCTTATATCTATTACTTCCCCTTATATTTAATATACGAGTAGTATCTAACATCTAAAATGTCGTTTTGTTGGTGTTGTAGCTGTTCAGTTGTTCCTGGAGATGCCATGAAAAGAGTATAAAATTTCAAGAACAGCATATGAGGACCTGCTATTTAAGCATTTGTCTCTGGTGTTTCCTTCAAAATTATAACAAAATGTGCAGTGAAACTCTCTGTGCAGATGTTTATCTCTATTCACGTAGAAGAATGAACTGTTGCAGAAACAGTTTGTGGACGCTAAATAAAATAAACCATAGTGGGTAGATACAGTCATATGAATGTAACGCATCAAGTTTGTCAACTCCTATGCTCAAATATTGGACACTTGAACTTGAGAAATAATGTATTGTGATAGTAACCTTAGGAAACACACTCAAACTTTCCGACACAGGGTATAATATATACAAGCTCGCGCCCTGTGTGGCAAATACTGTGGCTGCTATCCCCAGGAGGAAGGGATGAAATGAAGGAACCACAGGCTGCAGGCATACAGGTCACAGAGACGCGCGGAAGTCCCTCACAGTTGCAGGTTCGAACACTCGACCTACTGGTGATGCTGCCCAGAGGGAGCAATGAACGACCCGTTCAATCAAGCAGCCCCGTTTAGTACTCGAATAATATTTTTCCTTTGAGCAAGCACGCGCGACATCTGTCCGCCACCGCCGAACGCCACGAAACCTAGCAGCACATCTGAAACTTGAGAAGGAAAGAGAATAAGAGGAAATCCTGTAAATTGTTTGTTGGAATTAATATAGTTAAAGAATGTTTACTCTCTTTAGCCGGAGATTAAATCCGGACTTCCGGTTGGGCTGAAATGCTTGCGCCTTCATGCATTAGAGATTTCCGTCTGTAACAGTCGACATATCCTGTTTGTGCCATCTTTTGTTTGGTCTTCCAATATTTATTTTCTCTGTTGGTTTATATATAATGATAGTCTATCTCTCTGTATTTATTCTTTAAACCTTACATAGTTTTACATTCTTTAACTTTTTTCATTCAGGTCAGATATACACTGTATACCTCTTTTCTTACATCTTCATTTCTTTCATGCTCAGTTCTCTTATGTCGAAACACTACTCTTAAAAACTTCATTGCACTTACATCGGGCCTCGTTTTGTTTTTGTCTGACATAACACGTACTTTACTCCCCTACACTAATTTTATTACTTTATACAATTTTAATATTGTATCTTTTCTTACTTTGTTTTTAAAACATGCTTTTGTGATCCATTAAAATAATTAAAACCTTCCATTTTAAATTTATTGCTTTATATGATAAGCATTCCAATTTTACTCTTCCCACGTATTTCATAATTTGTAAAACAACTTTTCAGGTTATATTTTCTTTCCTTTTGAACACGATCACCTTTGTTTTCCTCGAGAAGTTTGTCATGTTATTTCTTCTGAATTAGATATACTAATCTGGACATCTATGGATATTAAAGCTAATGCTCAGTGTTTTATAAAAGTCGTTTAAATAGAAAGGGATCTTTTTAATCTATCGGCTTGCAACTTTCGGTTTTCGGGTGACCAGACGAATGCTCGGAAGGATATTTACATATATAGAACTTCCTATCCTTTTATTTAATTTTATGTATGTCATTACATCTCCCATGGGTGGTGACTGCGCTCTGTAAATACAGTTTTTGGCGTCGAGGTGGCGTTGAGGTCGCCTGTTCCAGGGGTCATCGCAAGAAATTGGCATGGCAGGTTCCGTGCGCTAGCCTCGCGTCGAGATAAACTACCTGTAAAACTATAGGGACCCTTCCTTGGGGGTATCTCCTTGTAGCTGGCAGGCCGCCCGCTAGGTTCTATCATCTCATCCCTTCCATCCGGGGTATGTCGTACAAAATCCGATTCAGCGTAATTCGTGCAGAATCCCCTCCGGTATGTAATCAATCAATATTATTGGAAGTATATCTGGAAAATAAAGGCATATGAATTTAAGGCAGTTAAACCTGCATTGAACCAGAAGAATGCCCAGTAGTGAAAAACTACTGAGCCGGTTTCTGTTTCTTTTGCCCTCCCAACCAGAAATATCTCCCTGCACCACTGTACTGTATATTTTCTTGAAAGCAAAACCACATTCGAGATAAATGTAACGGTCAATTCAGACGGTAGCCCGTGTCTATACATCGCCAATAATTCATACGTCAGTGTTTGTAGCTCACATATTGGACAGCCTGTTATTTTTATAACGTTCTTTTATGGGCACCCGCTTTTTTTGCTAGTTGTAGGTTTGTGGACGTAGGAGGCGTCCCTTGATCCATTCCATTATTCATGAGCGCTAAAAACGCGTTTCGCTTTTCGAGCACTTTTATCTTGTTAACTGGAAAATGTTGGTGGTGCTGTTGTTGCGTCCCCTAGACTACATTTGTTTTACATTATTAGTTTTGCTTTCGATGCCCGTTGTTGCAACCCTAGCGTGTACACATTGTGGGTTCAACAGACTGCGGAAATATAAAAGATACTAAATTGAAGCGACGGTATCACTGTTAAAATGTTTTATGTAAATCATTCTCAGATTATTATTGCCAACACGGATGTTGTTCAGCGATTCTGGTGGTGATTGACTGTAACTGGTAAAGCAGTGACTGTGTTTGACATAACATAGAGCTGACCGCTTCCGTCATCTAGTCAACACGTAACATTTTCGTTTTGTTTCTCATTTTGTCGAAATTTATTTGTTTACAAACTATAAACACCGTGAAAATATAGATTTACACTTCAGTAGCGAAAATTTAGGAGTTTTCCAAACCACAGTTTAGCCAATGTATTCAATAAAAATCTAATATTACAAAATATCAGGTTACTATAGAATAGTACTTCATATTTGTGTCCATGAATTCGCACAAAAAGTTTGTAGCACATATGTGCAATAACTTTTACGGGCGATGTGTGCATATTATAGTTTTAAATTATTTTAATAATGTTTATAAAATCACAATTAAATTCACCCTCAAATTATATTTCAATAACAATTCCTAATAAATAAAATGCATTATAATCCATTATTTAACTTACATATTGTTGTATTTTGACTTGAAATTTTAATATTATTATTAACCTCAAGCGCCCGGTTCGCGGGCCAAGGCTTACCGCCCGGATTCTATAGAACCAAAAGACAGGAAAAATGGAGTCATTTAATGTGAAGTTAATTATTTTACTTCAAAATCATCGTTGCTTTTATGACAAAAAGCATAAATTTTACAAAGATGATTTGTTACAAATATATAGAAAATAGAATTCTAGTGAACTGAATAGGTTCTAATTATCATTGATGTCATTCTAGGACCTCCTCCGTAGCGCATTTGGTAGCACGCTTACCTCTGGCGCGGAGGACCCGGTTTCGATCCCCGGTACTAGCATGGGGATTTTATCCCCTCTGGGAGGTCTGGCACGGGGTGCACTCAGCCTCCTTAGGTCCCGGGGGGACCAATTGAGGAGCTACTTGATGGAGAAGTTGCGGCCCCAGGTCTAGAAGACCGTATAACTTTCCGGGAGGGCTCGGGGCGCTGACCACGTCCCACCCTCCAGTACTGCACCTCACCAATGACGCCTGTAGTGGGCAGAGGTGGGGGACGTAGCGGCTGGGCGGTAGACCTTGGCCCCTTGTGGGCTGTTGCGCCGGGGTTTAGTTTTAGATATCATTCTAGAGTATCTTTTGACGTTGAATCGTTATAGGTAATAAACTATTCCATTTTTTCATATAAAAATAAACTATAACACAATTAATGAGTTTGTAGAAAAATAAAATGCACCGCTAAATCATCATTAACCCTAAGATTCATTTTTAAGAATTCCATAGTTAAATTGTCTTGTTTTGACGCTTTTTGGCATTTTGAATATATATCTTGCGTTAATTATTTTATATGAATTGCACTTTTACTTGTTTCATCGCGGAAATAAGCTAATATCGAAGTTTTTTTAATAATTGTTTAACTTTTTGGTTATTTAGGAGTTAAAATTAGAAGCTGGGTTATAGTCTATGTCCGTCGGAAAGATCAGAATTTTTAAAAAGAGAAAGAATTATCAAAGTCGATTCAGTGGTTTCATACACAACGACTGAGCTTGTCTCTGTAATTTAACTATAGGTCACAAAGAAAACTTGTTTTCAATGAGGTTCTGTCGGAGCATGTGTTATATTAATCAAATACCACATGCTCTGAAACCCTAAATAGCACGTACACGTTTTAAAAACCGATATGAAAAACAAATTTCATTTAAATGGAAACTAATGAGCAAAAATGCAGTATTTTTCCGTTGTAATTCAAGGTTTTGCAAAGTGGGAAACACCTCTGCAGGTAATGCATGGTTTATTACCTTGTCGCCAACATGGGAACACGCCGTAGTGGTTTGAACGGAAAATGAAATTGCTTGATCGGCCGTGTTGTGGTTATAACGACAAACATTTGGACTGCAACGCTGGCCGAGCGGCATTTCGCAGTTTGTTTGTGGGCTGCGCTTGTTAATTCTCGGAACCCCGCCAATCGATGCCGGTGGCCTGTATTTAAGGGGCAGAGGAAAAGAACACGCCGTGCATTTTAACTACTTGTAGTTGCTGTGAAAACAGCCGCTGTAAACAAACACCTTCCATTTCTACCCTGCGCCTTTCTAGAGCTTCTCTAGACTTTCTGCGGGGTTTAAGACAAATACTACAAGGTAATATTTACCTACCACCATCTATTAGCATTCTGTGGAGCAATTTACCCAAGCGAGGAAAAATCGGAAAAAGTATTTATTAAAACCCTCAACGAATAAATTCTAAATAATTCATATAACAATAATAATAACAATTATAACTACAATAATAATAACCTAGAAACAATGGTAAGATAAAGTTTAGCTTTTCCCCTAATTATTTCACTCATAAATGCAACAGTTAATTCCAGTGATTTGTAATTCAAAATAATTAACCCGTCGTGAAAGAGCCCATTCCGCTCTAAGGCATACCGCCCGTCCGCTGCGTCCCCCACCTCTGCCCGTCATGGGCGTCATGTGAGGGGTGCATAACTCGAGGGTGAGACTTGGTCTGCACCCCGGTCCCTCTCGGCCGGTATATGTGGTCTTCGCAACAGGGACCGCTACTTCTAAATCAAGTAGCTCCTGAAGTGGTCCCTCAGGGACTTAAAAGGAGGCTGAGTGTACCCGAAACCAGGTCTCCTAGCGGGAGAAAATCTACGCACCTGACAGGGAATCGAACTTAGATAAGCTACAGCTAAGGACTCGACGCTGTAATTAAGAAGACCGATATGTAGTTAATTGTTTATTGATATCGTTAAATGGGGAATGTGTGACGTACTTTTTAAGGGCGCTCAAGTACTTGGTCATCAGAAGCCTTGGAGAATCTCACTTTCCAACCTGCCACGGACTACTAATAAATGGAATTTGCAGAATTATAAACAGACGAAGCCTCGCATCGCTGCTATTCATTTTTATTCTGTCTGCGTACTTTATTAAAAACTCTAAATTCTGCTCTTCAATAAAATTTAATACGAAATATGTTTTTCACTTAATTCTCTGAAAGCAGCGAAATAACTCGCAAATAATAACCATCGAAGTCTAGTGAATCATATCCCTCTTAGAGGAATAATAAAAAGCTCGTACTTCACGGGCTTATGATTGCAACTCGAAGCTCTTTTCATAACGTTGAGATATTCGCCCTACATCGCTTTGTTGGTTCTGACCCAATGAACATCCCTTTTTCTTTTAGTTTTGAAAGCGGCCTAATTGGAAGTTACTGGAATGTTCCCCTTTTATACTCTGTTATGTGTATTATATTCGTTGCGAGGATTTTGCCACAAAAAACAACCCTGCAAGTTTTTGTAAACGTTCATATTAAATCTGAAAGTGCTGTGGGTGTAATCCGTATCAAAGCCAGTATATTAAACACAAATCTTTATGGGTCTTTAATGGAGGTATTTCAACATGATGAAAGGTCAAATCGCATTGTTTGATGGAATGCAAAATGGAACATAGATTTCCTAATAATGTTTATATGCAGTAACTTCAAAATAAATCAATAATTTGCAGAAAAAGTAGGTATGTGTATTTGAACTAATCTTTGACCGATCACCTCGAAATTCGGCACATGGTTTTTTTTTTTTTTTTTTTTTTTTTTTTTTCATGGAGAAGGTTTCTATGGAATCCAGTTTACTATACAACGCATTATATTCACATGATTTTCTCCACTTGTTATTCTTTTTCGTAACATATACACATAATCTTCTCTACTCGCACTACAACATAAATCCACGCATTTTCCATGATAGAAATAGAAATCTAACTTATTACCAGAGACCGTAACTTAGGCAGAATTTATTTTTAAATGTGTAAAATCTATCTTCAATATGAAAGTGAATCTGTACGAATTATATACCTTTGTGATTGAAATGCCACAGTTTTATGTTACCTTTTTCTGTCTTTTTAAATATAAATGTCTATTTTACGAAATAGATGTTTTTTGCTGCCTTTATTTCATTATTTATAATTATTTATATAGATAAACTTAGAAATATACCAAAAATTCTGCAAGGTAACAGGAGACTCAACTTAAAGGAGCGAACGTAAAAAAGCATTTGTGTGTCATGTGCACGGAATAAGGCAATGCAATTCGTAGGCCTTTTTTTAAAAAAAATATATTTCATTTTTGGTGTCAATTACAACACTAGCATTTTGTTTAAATCTTTGAAGTTATTTAAAAGATGACGATCAAGTTATTGAATGGTGAAATTTATTAAATAAATAGGTTTTTCTAATTGCCTTTTGTTGCCTGTTTTAGTATTTATAATGCCTTTTTACCTGCCTATTTTTATGATTTATAATGTCTAAACTTCCAGTCTCTGCTTATTACATTTACAGGTTTTCTCTACTTAATTTTCTTTTACGAAAGGCAACCAAGTTACTTACCTGTAAATAAAATTTATATAATGTATATGTTTAAAATATAAATGTAACCTATTACATTCACACGGTGTTCTGTACTCAGTTTTCTTTTACGTAACACATTGTCGTGTATTTCTCTTCTCACTCTTCTAAAAACAATTGATACACTTTTTATATTATCAAAATACGGTCTTCTTCTTCACTTTTCTTCCCGTGGTATTTGTGGTTGTTCAACAATTCTTTTTATAGTATCTTTCCGGTGATTTTATTTATTTTTTATTCCTTATAATATGATGATAGTTTCTGAGGCTAATAGCCAGGATAAATTTGGGTAACTGCCCGAGCTTTCGGTGACTCACTCTGCCGTCATCCTCAGGGGAACTGAAGCTAGACTACCGATGTTGCAATATTTATTCCTAGCCAGCGGTGCATAAGATCCGAGAAACTATCATCAGTAACCAACGTCGGGAAAGCTTCAAATCATTAATTCCTATCCTAAGTGTTTTAATTAAGTATTTGTTTCCTGTTAAGTAATATTCTTAAACGGATCCAAAGGAGCACAGAGCTATTAGAGAATTCAACTAAGTGCGAAAGCTTTAGGGTTAAATCTTCAAACCGCGGACAAGGCCGGTATTTCAACTATAAAAGAAACAATGACATTTAATAAACTAAAATTGAGGTTTATTCCATCTAAGAATCCTTATTGGTGGTATGATACAAGGGTGTAGGTATTTCTGAGGGAAGATTCTCAGAAAGCATGCACGAAATTCGCTCATTGAAGTCTCCTTTAACAAGCACTCCATAATTGGATGTAGCTTTCTGAACGTAATGTATACGGTTTACTCCCTTTAAAGTCTAACAACAAAGTTACAGTATCCGAACTAAAAGAAGAAAAAAGCTGTTTGCTGTGGAATTGTTGTGTCCCACGTTCACCAACACGCTACAGAATATCGTCTGCTTGCTCCCTCAGCAACCTTATTGTTGACAGAACAAAACGAGTAAGGATTAAAGTCCGACCCCCCTAGGGGCAGAATCGGAGCGAATTAAAGTTTGAGTGGCTTACAAATGAGAAAAGTTTGAGACGCTCGCTAGCTCGTTTCAACTCTCTGCTTTCAAATCCCTCACTTTGGATGACGTTCTTATCCGCTCTTCTCTGCACGCATATAGGCGGCATAGGATTGTTAATATCTTCAAGATAAGCCACGTCACTGCGCGTAACAAAGCCCTTTCTTCAAGGTTTATTAAGGATTCAAGATCTACATCTGCATACCCATGTTTAGACGCGCTATTTCTGGAAGTAATGACAAATTTCTTATGGCCTACCGAGCAGGATGGTTCAGGCGGTAATGTCTATGGGCCACATTCAGGAGGTCGCAAGTTCGATCTCAGGCAGCTGCATGTGGGATTTGTGGTGGACGAAGCGGCACCGGGGCGGCTTCTCCGGTTTCCCCCGCCATCGGTGCTCCATCTTCATTCCATGTATCATCAGTGACACCGCCTGCGGTGCCTTATGTAGTAAAAGCGGGCGTTAAACACTAAACAAACAAATCTGATGTGATGCACTCACATGACGTTCTCTACCCTTGAACTAACCATTCTTACAAACTCTTATTACTATATCTCCATGTTAGTTAAGATAAACATTCGTACAAATTATTATACAAGGGAGATATTAGAATACAGAAGGCTTTGTGCGACAGTCAAATCCTTTTGACCATTGAGATTCCGTTCTCTTTGCACGATTAACATATAAAAAACTGAACAACGTTGTTGCATTTCGCTAAAGTTCTAAGTTTTCCGAAACTCACACACATAGTAAGGAATATCTCCGAAATGGTTCACCCTACAAGAAAATTTATTAAGACATAAATTGTGTATTTTACCAAGATCTACATTTTTTGTACAGTATGATTTGGTTTATCTCTAACGGTTTACCAGTTATGCAAAAGTCGTCCAGAGTAAGTACGACTACAGGGGCTATAGCCAGAAAATTCAAGATATACATTTCATTTGTTATCAAAATATCTCAAACATATGACATTTTAATCAAAATCGTTAGTCATTTTCAAGAAAATCAAAATTTTCGAAAACTTTTCCATGTGAAGGGTAGTTTAGCGTGGGGCTATTTTCTTCAAAACCTTTGTGTCGCATCCTTGAAATACATTAAACTTAAATACCAACTTTGGTTTCTAACCGAGTTTTCGTTTTTGAGTTATGCTGTCCACAGACTAACACACAGACACACACACGGACCTTTTTCTAAAAATGCTTTTTTTTTTTGGATTCAGGGGACCTCAAAACATATATTTCCGTTAAAATCTCGACATCGAATTTTTGGGTGGAACACAATACTTCCCCTACTTACCAATAGAGAAAGTAAAAATAGCAAGCGATAAGTGTCCTATTGTGATATAAAATATGAGTAGCCTTTAGTCTAAAAGATATTATTTTAACAGATGGTGATGACGGGAGCTTGTGATCCATTGTACAGAGGATATGGGGATGCATAAAGGACTACTAAAGCGAATGAACCCTACAGAGGCAAAACGCATGGCTAATTTCCAGCTCGCACAGATGTAACTGAACCAGATAAAGCAACCGCCGATATCCGAAGCGGATGCGTAGTAAAAGAACGGGCGTTTGGCACCAACTAAATATTTATGGACCCTTTAAAAAGTGCGAGTATAAAACGTCATTTTTATGCAGGATATCCAGACTTTGATCTCTGATCGTTAGTACAAGCATTTACAGGAGTGCCAACTGTGAAAAGAGCGAATCGCTGTGAAACACTGTAACTTTTCATTTGGTTAATGGACTGGCTGGTGAATGAAATGTGACCCGTACTCCGTCCTCATTGTTCTCGCTTTCTCAATTTCAGGGAGGCAAATCACAATCTAGATTAGCTCTATTCTGGATATGACGTCATAAATGTCGTTACTACCTCGAGTATATGAAACAGACATATATTTGAAACAAAAGATAAAAATGAGGATATTTAATACACAGTTAATGAGAAAAATATTTATTTAATTTTATTTCTTTGTTTATTATTTATTTATTATCTATTATTATCGTCTATAGTTCTGTAGCTCGTCTTGGTATTCCGGTACTTTGATTATTTTATGTTGCAAAGTTGCCACCTCTTTAATGCTGTTACGTGTATTTGCGGTCATACGCACATCCCCCTTCCTTGTTGGATTCAGCGGGTCCTCATATGGCGAAGATACAATCACCTTTCTTCTTCTTTTCGGCTTAGAGGCCTCTTTCTGCTACCCAATGATTCAAGAAGTAATTGTATTCAAGGATTGCATTTCCATTCTTCATAGTTTTTAGGTTAGAGACATTGTGTGTGTGTGTGTGTGTGCGTGCGTGTGTGTGTGTGTGTGCGTGCGTGCGTGCGTGCGTGTGTGTGTGCAGTAACTTCCCTTTATGATATTGAAGCCTAAAGTTTCACTGGCATCGCTTCCATATGGTTTTATCATTTAAGATTTTCAAAAAAAGTAAAGGTTAATTACCTGTATGTACTGCCATTAAGGTAAGACATTGGCCTGAAAAAAAAATGTTACATCTTTAATGCATAATATGAGTAGCATCATTCTTAATTATAGAACTATGAAAGTGCTAAAATAAATATTAATCTACTAAATTTAAAAATACCTTATTTTAGCATCACAGTTTTTAAGTGTGTAAATATTCAATGTGATCGATAGTTTTTTAACGACAGATTTCAGCAGTAAATCGTGCTTTTTATCCTTAATACCAGTTAAAATAACTCAAAACACTAGTTTACGCTTTTGTATCAGATAAATACCAGTATACAGCTTGTTATTTTTTATTCATCAGGCTAATTTAAACACATTTTAATTATTTGCGAGCATTTTTATGGCTTAGATTTCCCTAGGTGTAAAGATTAATCTTTCCTGGAAACTAGCGTGCAAGGCTGTGATTTGGTTTAAATTTATGCGTAAATCCCATTTCTTATGTTGGTAACATTTTCTGCATAATTTTTTTTCTATCAAAACTATTTAGCTCGTTGTAGTCATTACTTTCTCTACCAGGTACATTCAGTCCAAATTTTCGACCGATATTACACTGAAATACACGTTTTGGGAGCTCCTGAATGCGAAGTAATTTTAGAAAAAGGTTCGTGTGCGTGTAAACAGCATTACTTAAAAACTAAAATACAATTAAATACCAAACTAGGGGTTTCAGTTCAGCGTATTTCACCTTTACAGTGAAAACTTTTAGAATTTTGACTTCCTCAAAAATAACCATAAGCTTAATAAAAAATAGCGTAAATACTATGTTGAAATATCCTATGCTCGAGAAATTAAATGTTTGTTTTGAAGTTTCTGGGAAGAGTCTGAAGTCCTCTTCATTTTGGAAGAATTTTGCATACCCGGTAAACCATAATAAACAGAAAAAACGCAATTTATATGAAAGAAAAATTCTTGTGGAGATATCACTTGATTTGAATTCTCAAATTCTTACACAGTTTTAACTTGGAAGTCGTTGTTCGCTTATTTCCGGGCCATGCAAAGAGAATGAAATGTCAAAACCGCCACATAGCTACGAGCTCTTAAAAGTTTGACCATCGCTTAAGCCTATTGTATTTTCATATTCACATTTTACCTACAAGGTACTATGTAATAAAATGATTTCTGCAAATGTCTATGCCGATTAAGAAAAGTAGATAAAGGAATAAACTTTTGTAAGAAGGGTTTATATAAGGGTAATTGGTGAAGGTCGTGTGAGTGTAGCACCTTCACCATTTTAATGAAATAATATATTTTCTCATTCTGTCCATAATGTTTACACAGTTTTATATAGTTTCCGATAATGTGGTTCTACAGAAACGTGCCTCATTTTTTTAATTTCTGTGCAAGTAATATACACTACGAAATGAGAGAATTAGAATGGAGGTGTTCGAAAGGAAACTATGGTTGATATAATCGAGGAGAGACAACTGAAATGTTTCGGGCACATAAGACGGATTGAAGAAGAGAGAAAAACGAAATAGGGCTTTGAAATGCGTGTGGAAGGAAGAGGAGGTAGAGGGAGATAAAGGGGCATGGGAGGGGAGATGTGAAAGAATTGGACAGAAATGGGGAAGGACAACAGCGAACTGAAAAGGATTAGTAGAATGGATAGAATGAGGCTACCCCAACGCTATATAAGAGGCAGTAGGGAATAGAAGAGTTTGGTTATGTTATTGTGTTTATATTTTGTATATTTCAAATTACAATTCATTTAGCACCCAACCCCCACAATGAACCGTTATATTTAAATCAAGTTGTTTTAATAATTATCTTCTTCCTAATTATATTTGCGTTAATGTATTATTTAACTTCAATAATACTGAATAGTTAAGGCTATTTTAATTCCCCTTGCAATTTACTGAGTACGAATTTGAGACATTCTGTAATCAGATTATTAGCAATGGAAATAGCTGTTCCTAAAGTTAAATTAAACCCTACAACTGCGTCTTTCTGCCCTAAAGCATGCCTATTTGAACTCCTACACAGAATTGTTACCTAAATTAATTACGAAATTACATCTTGCATAGCTCGTAGTAACAGTACCACATTTGCATCAGAGATTTAGATGGTTTCAAAATCATATTTTCGCGTTCTGCAAACACAGGAAGTGACGTCACGATTGCTCTGTTGTCATCATGAGCGGTGTGACGCCGAGGACAAAGGCTCTGGAAGTTTGTTGATTGCGTTCATTGATCACACTAGGGCACGGCAAGACAAAAGAGCAGCGTTGCTAGGAGATGAACGGCTCATCCCTTTCTTTTGTTTCTGCACGACGTGTTTTAAAATTCGGAGAGTTAGACATCCAAGAGGGCGTGAGAGACGAAGGTAGTGGTTATGTTTTCACCATTTTGCAGCGCGCACGGGCGCACTTGAGTGTTGCCAACTTTACGGCTTTTGTGTTCTTTACCAGGTTCTCCTCTTCCACACCTTTTTCCTCCATACGCCCTCACAGAAGTTCATGCGTTCATCCGCCTCTGTGCACCTCGAAACAGAAAGAACTAAACAAAAGAATAAAATCCTACGGTAAAACACTTTTTTACATTCACTCTCCACGCACTAAGGTTTATTTTTCTATTTCATGTTAATCGTGAGATAATTTTATTATTCTTTTATGTAATTGAGCGATGAGTTTCTCACTCGTTGGGTATGAAGTAGGATATGTTATTTATAATATCAAAATAATAACTTGATTTTCCTTTTAAGTATAGCTTGTGTTTTATAGCTCTAAAATTTTTGTATCAATTTTTTGCATGAAATCTTCATGGTATTTCGTCAAAGCATGTGCTAAGGTGCGATACAAATACAGTTTAAATATTTTCGTTTATAATATAGTTTCGCAGTTATTAACTTTCGTTTTTGTCTTCTTTGTGACATTTATTATAGCTATCGCACAAAATACTTTTCGTCTTAACTTATTTACAACGAATCCGTCATTCCAGTATTCGTTTCACCTGATCTTCGTAGAACGAGATTGGCTCTCTCGTAACTAATAATAATCCGGGATCGCGTGTGGTCACATGCGTTATGGGTTAGTTGGACACAGAGAATGAATCATGTAACCGGTACCCGCAGCTGTGGTATACGCATGCGCATCAGCAGACATCTGCAGTTGTATACATGCCCGAGTAGCGACACTAGAACCAATGTGTACTAATAGCCTAGTGAAGGTTTAAAACATAGTTTTTGTTTGTAAATATACATTATGTTAGTCTTACAACTACAAGGAAGGTTTGACTTTTTTTCTGAATTATCATTGCTTTGCTTTATTTAATTTTGCCTGTATATGGTGTGTTTTTATGCTCAATATTCAACTCTAATGTTTATCTCCATATGCAGTATACTGTTCATTTCCATTAGTATGTGCAATGTTCACGGGCCTTGATGGCTACTTGTGAACTTGCTGAACTTAATTCAATCTAATCTAAACTTGTAGCTTAGGTATTGCGCAATCTTCCAGCCTCTAGTAATGTTTATTAAACATTCATACCTCAGCAGCCTTCCTTCGTTTATTTTACTTGCTAAGCTCAACTATTACTTGCATAATTTGACCACGATATTTATACTCAACTCCAGCACATTCATGCAAATGTTCTAATAAAACTTGAAAAAATAGCAATAAATAAATAATTATAACATGTGTCAAGTATCCATTTCAAAGTATATAAACATACACGTGTGGTAATATTTGAATATCAGAGTTTAAATGACCTTATTTAATTTATAAATTTTGTTTATGATGTGATTAACTTCTTTAAAAGTTTAGATAAAGTCCGTTGTTGTTATTGCATGTATTATACGGTCGTTACGTTCGTCTAATATATGTTGCCTTTGTAATTCAATATTATAGAAATGTTACGACACATTTATCTAACCTGAGGCAGCTCTCCTATAGTTGACATACTATGCATGTACTGTAAGAGGTTAATGCAATACAGAATCTAAATAGTCGTTTCGATACATCACTTCCAGTTAAAAGTTACTTTCATATAAATAAATCGTCAGTTGTTCCTAAATTCGTGCAAGACAACCTTTTTGGATAACCTAATTCATTAACAGCGAATAAACATAAATCATTTGCCCCTTCACAACACTCAGTTACTTCTCTTTACCTGTAAAGCATGTACGTGTTAGAATCTGTTAGAAGAAAGAAGACACAAGAATAAATAATTAAATACATTCTACCAGAGATTTCGTCATGCAATATTGTTATTGTTACTTACTCAGTGAGTGTATAAAAGCATCTGTCTTGCTATATTTGTTAGAAAACATTGCTTACTACTTACATTAAAATCAGTTCATCTCAAGTTACCCTAATTACACATCATGTTATTTGAATAATTAGTTGCTGTTGACCCTTCTGCACTCACAAATCCTGTATTTTTAATATAAAACCATGTAAGCACTAATCTTTTACAGGTTATTTCCTGTTTGATAGTGCTACCAACATAAATCTAGCATTAATAAAACCCGCTAAAACAGATACTGTACTCGCTTAAGGTTAGTTTTGCTTTTTAGGTTCCTATTTAGTAGATACTTGGGATTTACTACATTAAATTCACACATGCATTGACACTCCCATTCTTACTTTCGGACTTCAGGGACCTGGAAAATAATTCTACTCAAATACAGATTCCAGCCGGGAATCGAACCCGGGATTCTTTACGCAGCAGACAGATGCTCTATGACTAATCTAATGCGCCAGCCCCATTTATATGCTGTACGATCCAAGAGGAGTTACTACATATTTGTCTCCAGAAACAAAATTGTAACATAATATACCTCGATCTTTGAAATAGAATAACAAAAGTAATAGGAATTAATATATAACCAGTGTAATTACTCTCCCCTGAGGATAATTAAATTCATAAACCGCTTCAAGCTATATGAACGTTTGTAGAAGTATTTTATTTCACATTTCGTCACAGGCACAGGAAAATACGAGAAGTTGAAGTGATAAATATTAATGCTGGTTTTGAAATTCCACACCGTTTGTATATTGCCAGAAACAAAGGAATGGTGGTTTAACATTTACCCTCTAGGTATTTCAGAAACACCCTATCTTTATTTTCAAACCCTTACAGAATGTATCCTTGCAATGCCTTACAAATCAGCTTGTCATGTACATAAATAGGTAAAATAACTTAATTCAACAATAATATTTTAATTACAACAAATGTGTATACATCTCTAATATGGCTTAAGCAATTAAATGTGCATACCAACTCCTAATGAAGCCGTTTGACTGCTGAACTTTCACGGTTGTGCTCTAATTACACAGTGCTGATTTTGACCTCTGGGAACAAAACATCAACTCCACCAATAAACCGTAAGCCACAAAAGAATGTTACGTACATTTGTGAAAGGGAAAATTCACCAGCATAACAAACACAGCGGAGAGCAACGTTCCGGTAATGGTTTTGTTTTCCACAGTTGCGAGGTTTCAAAACTCCAATTTGTGCTTTTATTAGGTTCAGCGTCGCAGAATTAGTTTATAAACCCCTCTGTTTTTAACAAAACGTGAGTCATTTATCGTACACCATAACTTCCCGCTTATTTCTATGAATAGAAAGAACTCTAACATTTTACAGACTACAGTTTTCTATAATACCACTTCTACAAACTGTACATTTAAACAAGCTTGTTACTTTCTCTACTATGAATTTGCAGCAGGTAAACCAAGTATTGTATTCCACTCAAAACTTCGATACCAAGATTTCACCGGAAGTATATGAAGAGTACACAGCAAAATGGAGGAATGTTACCTTTTGTTATTTTGCGTAAAATGAATTTCAAACTTTAAAACTAAGCTTTTCATACACCATCGTTCTTAAGAAAATAATGTTTGAATAACTAATTTACAATAATAAATTGCAAGAAGAGGGAATGACTTCTAATGAAGTATTGTGCTATAATATTCTCCGCATCTGAACAGCAGAACTGCTTGAGGCGTTGTAACTCTGAAATTGTCCCATGAAATTTCAAGCTCATAAGCTTTCCATCATGGGAATTGAATATACTGTTATATCTAAGAACTTGGATTAGATTGAAAGTGATTTGGATTAGGGAATATTGCAACGGCATTAGTGAATGATTATAGTGTTTTAAAACTTGCATTCGAATGAAAGTTTCGATTCTTAAAGGTGTTTAAATACAATGTATTCGATTCTTGAAAAGATTTGATTCTAACCATCACTAATGGCTAGTTACAACGCAGTAGTGCCAACATTAATGTGATATGCTGGCTCTAAAACAAAGGAATGCTGTGGCTAATGCAGCGTAGCAAATATTCAACACATTTCCCTTTTTGGCACAAATTTCCCGTTTTTGTGTTGTGCTGTGTTAGTGTTGTGCTGTTTTTGTGTCTGCCTATGCGAGGTCATCTTCTGTTTAGTGCATTAAAGGTTTCTCCATTTGATGTATCATTCACACATTCATCCCAGTTTTTTCAAAATGGTGTACTTTCCTCCGCAGTTGATTCTTCATATGTTTTGAGATTCCCTGAATCAAAAAAGAAAGAAAAAATATAGGTTTAGAAAAAGTGTGTGTGTGTGTCTGTCTGTCTGTCTATCTGTCTGTCTATCTGTTTGTCTGTGTGCTTGTGAAGAGTATAACTCAAAAGTCGGTTAGTACCAAACTTGATATTTAAGTTCAGCTTCTTCCAAGGGAGCGACACGAAGATCTTCAGGTTTTCAGATCTCTGATTATGAAATCCAGAGGACCCGGGTTCTATTCCCGGATGGAGGATTATTCATCTGTAGAGTCTGTAAGTATGAATGAGAGTATGAATGGGTGTATGAATGGGTGTATGAATCCAATTTAATAATCAAAAAAGTAATACCAACCCAAAGATTAACTCACTGTAAGCGAGTGAACATCGTTGTTGATGAACATTTTTTCCAAAGGTAAAATATCACCGACATGTTAAAGGCGGAACATAAATGTAACATTAAAAGGATACTTCCTCTACTTCCTCTGTGTAATACAGGAAGTAAAAAAGGGCACTATCATTCTGGAGAATGTCAGAAACACGAGTAGTAAACAACTTCGTAGGTACACAGGCAATCGAAAAAGTGGACATGTTCTGAAAAACATTCCATGACATGGTCAAAATGCGTTTATGATTTCCAATTTATGATTTTCACAAAGGCGCTGCTAGACAGACAAACAGAAACCTCGATATTGAACGTCTGCTTGGAATGCAATATTTCTGTATCTTTGGTGACATTTCCAAAACGTCTAGAAAAAGATGCGAGAAGCAATGAAGACAGACAGAGAGAGAGATAGATACAAAGTAAGCATATTGATTCCATACGTTGGATATTTTACATTGATATGCACATCTGGTTGAGAGATGAAATTGCATCGCGAGATACGGAGCTGCGAACCGAATTTTCCAATTCCCGTCCACGGTAATGAAAATGTATTGCCTCCTCGGAGCAAAACACCCTCTCCATATTTCCTCGTTTCCTTCCACTTGGCTGTGACTTAGTTGCTCAAGCGGGAACAAGATCTCACAGTAAATATATACCTAGTTGCTATCAAAAGCAGCAAAGTGAGATTTAAACCCTGTAAAATGATGAATGGGTTTCATCAGAGATGTGTCTTATTTGTTTTCTGAACCTATAATATAAACAATCTATATAATAATGATCTACAGATATTTTAAATATCAATATTCCATCTGGTATTTAAATGTTGACCTTTATATTACCTTCTTTCTTTCAAGGAATGACTTAAATGTAAAACCAATATTTGTTTCCATATTTTTACGTATGGTAGGAAGAATTAAAAAAACACAAACATTTTTAGAAAAATGCCATCGTGAGTATCAGTCTGTGGATAGCATAACTGAAAAACGAAATTTTATGCTAATTATCGAATTCAGCATTTTGACGTGAGATAGTTTTACTGCCCAGAGTAATACTAGTAATTATTGTTTACAGGCCTGGAGTCTCTAGTAACAGGAATTCTGGCAGTGTAATTAATTGGACACACACACACACACACACACACACACACACACAGAGTTTTTTTTTTCTAAAAATGCTAATTTTAGATTTAGGGAGTCTCAAAACATGTCTCCGGTAAAATCCCGATATCAAATTGTTGGGTAGAATGAGTGAATGTATGAGCGAGTGAGTGAGTGTGTGAGTGAGTGAGTGAGCGAGTGAGTGAGCGAGTAAGTGGGTAAGTGTGTGAGTGAGTGTGCGAGTAAGTGGGTGAGTGTGTGGGTGAGTGGGTGTGTGAGTGAGTGAGTGAGTGAGTGAGTGAGTGAGTGTGCGCGTGTGTGTCCGTGTCCCTGTGAACAACATAACTCGGAACGAATAGTCATTTAAACACCAAACTTTGTATTTGTAGTTTAGCACCTTCCAAGGGTGCATCACAGAGATTTGTAAAAAAAATCCTCAACCACAAACTACCCCTTATATGGAACCTCTTTGAAATTTTTGTTTTTCTCAAAAATGCTTCCAACATCTTTAAGACATATTGAAATGTATATTTTGAATTTTCTGATAATAGCCTCGGAAGTTCTCATCCTGGATGACTTTTTTATAACCAGTAAACCGTAAGAGAAACCCAAAATCTTACTATACCTCCTTAAAACAATATCAAATGAATTTATGTTAAATGCATTTTTGTGCAGTTAATAATGCTTGTTATTCTTTTAATGCTAAAATACTTATACTTTTTTTAATTTTCCCCTCTTGATATACAAAGAGAACGGAATTTCAAAGGCACCACGTAGCGATCAGCTTTTCAAAGATTTGGTATCACTTATGACTACTGTATTCCCCTATTACCATTGTACCTACAAGATATATGTAACAAAATCATTTCTAAAAATATTTATCTCATATAACGTGAAAAGTTAAGAATAGCTTGTTGAAGAGAGGGTAGAGAAAGTCATTTGAATGTGATACATTAGATTTCTTCTTGATAATAGATTATCAAAGTACAATAGGTAAGGCGTTGGAATCGATGAATTCCCCAAGCAAGGGATTTTGTTCCGACCGCATAAGCTCCCTCCTTGGGTCCCTCCCGGGTCTAAAATTCAATACTGAGTTTGTCTCTTGTGGTTCAAATCAGTGGACAGCAGACCCCTTACTAAACCCTTGTCTCAAGAGCTAGCAGTTACACGTTCATTTTGCTTTCGTCCGTCTTTTGTTTATCTCAGTGGCCCTAGAATCACCAACCACAGATGCACAGACAATCATACCACTCGTATAACTACCACGGGAGAGCATTAAAGGTAATTTCAGGTAGGGATAATAACACTGCTTATGGCGGTCAGTTTAAACTTCTCTACCACGTAGAAGGTAGAGGAAGTTTTGTATCCCACGCAAAATTTGGTGCCAAGATCTCACTGGAAGAGATTCCCGAATCTATTAAAAAACAAACTTGAAAAGATTTGCGAAATTATGTTGTTGTGATCTAATGCCAGGCTCGCGCTTTCCAATATATATTTTATTTTTCGATGGAACTGATGCTGGATAGTTTGTCGCAAGTCATAAAGTGTTCTGTCATTTCCCCTTCTTTATTACACAATTGACAGTTGGGAATTTGGAGAATCCCTATTCTGTTCACGTGTATACCCAGGTAGTCCTGTCCTGTAATCAGTCTGAAGTTTGCCACACCTGTCTTCCAATGAGCTTCAGGGATGATTTCTGGATTGTCAATAATATAGTTGCATTTTTACTTCCTCTACTGGTAAGTAGGGGAAGTATTGTATTCCACCCAAAAATTCGATGTCGAGATTTCACCGGAAATATATGTTTTGAGGCCCCCTGAATCCAAAAAAGGCATTTTTAGAAAAAGGTCCGTGTGTGTGTCTGTGTGTCAGTCTGTGTGTCAGTCTGTGTGTCAGTCTGTGGACAGCATAACTCAAAAACGAAAAGGGTTAAAAACCAAAGTTGGTATTTAAGTTTAATGTCTTTCAAGGATGCGACACGAAAATTTTGAAGAAAATAGCCCCACGCTAAACTACCCTTCACATGGAAAATTTTTTGAAAATTTTGATTTTCTTGAAAATGGCTCTAACGATTTTGATTAAAATGTCATATGTTTCAGATATTGTGATGACGAAATGTATATCTTGAATTTTCTGGCTATAGCCCCTGTAGTCGCATTTACTCTGGACGACTTTTGCATAACTGGTAAACCGTTAGAGATAGACCAAATTATACTCTACAAAAAATGTAGATCTTGCTAAAATACACAATTTATGTCCCGATACATTTTCTTGTAGGATGAACCATTTTGGAGATATTCCTTGTTATGTGTGTGAGTTTCGGAAAACTTAGAACTTTCGTGAAATGTTCATTTTATGTCAAGTGTGCAAAGGCAACAGAATCTCAAATATTTGACTATCGCACAAAGCCTACTATATTCTAACATTCCCCTTTCACCAACAAGGACATAAGCAATAAGATAATTTGTACAAATGTTTGTCTCAGCTAACAAGAAAGAAGATATAGGAATAAGAGTTTGTAAGAATGGTTAGTACAAGAGTAGAGAAAGTCATGTGAGTGCAACACATCAGATTTTTTGCTTTGTTTTGTAATTCTTGTCTGAATGTGTCTCTCAATTTGTTGTCTTTTAGGGACGAAATAGGGAATTTTGTGTTATCCTTTAGGGTAAATTTACAACCCTTCTTTGCAAGTATATTTGTTGTCTCGTTTCGCACAATGCCGCAGTGTCCAGGTATTCATTGAAGGATGATGTGTTTGTGCAGTTTTGAAGTTGTCGACGTTTTGCTGACTTTCTTTAACTAGTAATGTCGAGATTTATAGAACACCTGACCCATTATTTAGAGAACTGACTCACTCACTTAGTAATGGAATACCTTAATTACTCAGACGTAGCATCGCTGCCCATTATGATTCGAACGTTTCCAGCTGTAAATCTGCGCTAATGACCAAACTAACAGCAATTTTCATAATTTACACAAACACCAGATAAATATAAAATTGAGTATTGCATTATGGCTACGCAAATGCCGATCGTATAACAATTATGCATAAAACAAACATCATAGCTAGGCAAATAAACAACCACTGCCATCTATGAAGCGCTGTAATACAGTTGCATTTTTTTGGAGTGGAGTAACTTTCTTCGGTCCTTTTGTTGTTTAACGACGCTGTCAATTGCCAGGATCACATCAGCGTCGCCGGTGTGCCGGAATTTTGTCCCGCAGGAGTTCTTTTACATGCCAGTAAATCTACTGACATGGAGCTGTCGTTTTTAAGCACACTTAAGAACCATCGATATGGGCCGAATTTGCACCCGCGACCTTGGGATCAGTAAGCCAGCGTCTAACCAACTGAGCCACCCAGACCGACATTTCTTCGGCCCTGGTTTATGCAAAGGTGTTCTTGATTTCTCGACGCAGTTACGACAATGCACAAAACATCAGGTAGAAAAATTTGTGATTGGTTTGTAGCAAAACTTAAACGACGAGAAAAACCAACTAACACACCGAAATGGATTCATATGAAGGTACCAATTATCAAAATATCTACATGTATACCCGTAGTGGCCTGTATAACAGTGCCCATATACAATGACTCAAATTAAGCAAGATATACTTGGTCATAACGTGAGAAAACAGCATTTAGAAGGTTGCAAACCTTCTAGCCTGTGTGTTATATAGAAACTACGAAAACCCTAAATTTTTAACAGGGAATATTTGAAAAACAAATATTTGACGAGCTCCAATAATGTCCCTATAGATACAAATTAACTTTCTGTGTATCCTTCAAGGTTCTATGTATAATTATAAAACATAACACAAAATTCAAGCAAAACCAGGAGATCTCCATTCCCCATTCACAGAAAATTCAAGCAATTTGCCTAGTTCCAGGAGTCCAGGAGTCCAGGAGTGAGTACTAGTCGCCTGGGTTAACTCAGGCGGATGGTAAGGTGGCCACGGTACCTATCCGTTTAATTACGGATTTACCCGTGAGGTGGTAAAGGTAGTCATGTGTTACAGGCTTTTTTTTTTTGTCTTTGTAGTGTCTGATGGTGCAGGGTGGGTTCCTATATTGTCACTGGCGGCGGGATCTGTCAGATCTTGGATGTCTAGCCATCCAAGCGACCATTACCCTACTGATTACTTCGTCAGCCATGGCCGTCGAGCAATGCAGTGCCAGTGACAGGAAACCGAGAGGAATAGGTGATAGGTGTGGAGGATGATAAAGGGAAAGCGGTACCTACCAGCCAAGGGCGTCCTTGGGCAGACGGTGGCTCTGTCTCCGCCTAGGGAGGCGATGGTCATATTGCCCCAGGGTGTTCACCAGCTGGTTTGGGTGAGGTGTGAGTTTGGCATACATTGTGCGAGTCCTGTCCCGCACGACGTCCACAATGTATGGGATGCCGGAATGAGTGTGAAGGATGTGTGATGGAAACCTACGGTCGGTATCGTAGATCATCCTAAGCGCCCTGTTCTGCACGGCCTGCAGCCTGCGGATGGTGGAACGAGCCACCGTACCCCAGACCTCGCACCCGTACAGGATCAGAGGCGGGACGATCGCACGGTACAAGCGTAGTTTCAGGTATGTGGGCATGGTTGATTGGAGTATGGGATATAGCTGTCTCAGGGCGCCATGTCCCTGACCGACCTTTGTTCTGACATGTGGAGTGAAGGTTAGACCACGGTCAAGTAGTACCCCCAGGTATTTGGCAGAGTTAACCCATGGGATTCTTCTCCGCCGCATTGCCAGGGATACACCCGGCCGCCAGTTTCGAACTTTGCCCAATAGTAGAGCCTGGCTCTTCTGCGGGCTAATGGCCATTCTCCACTGTTCACTCCACCTGCCGATAGCATCGAGCTGTCGCTGTAGTGGAGGGAAGCAGTACCGAACATTTTTGTTCTGTGCCAGTATGAGGACATCGTCTGCATACTGACACGTAACAGTATGCGGTTCCACGGGTAGGTCAGACATGTAGGCAGCAAAAAGCAACGGCGATAGCACGCTACCCTCCGGAACTCCAGCCGCTATGGGTCTGACCGAGGACAACTTCCCCTCCACCCGCACCCGAAAAGAGCGATCCCGAAGGAAGCTACCAATCAGGGTGAGGTAGGGGGGAGGGATTTCTGCCTCTCTGAGTTTGTACAGTAACCCCTGGTGCCATGTGGTTGCAAAGGCTTTTTCTACATCCAGAAGCACCGCGACTGTTTTGAAGTTTTCCTGGAAACCCAGGGCAACCTTCTCAATCAGCCGCAGCAGCTGTAGTGTAGTGGAATGTCCATGACGGAAACCGAACTGATGATCCGGGATAAGTTGCCTTTCCTCAAAGAGAGGAGTGAGGCGGGATAGGAATAATCGTTCAAAGATTTTTGAAACGATGGGTAACAGGCTTATGGAGAGGTAATTTGAAGGGAAAACCGGGTCCTTGCCGGGCTTCAAAATGCAGACCACCCTCGCCTCCTTCCAACAAGTTGGAAAGTGACGAAGCTGCAGACATGCATTATAAATCCTCGTCAGGTGGACTACGGCCTTTCGGGGAACGCGCTGGAGCATGGGCGCCGTGACGCCGTCATGCCCAGGGGATTTGCCAGGTTTTAACCTTCTGATTTCAGAAGCCACCTTGCCTAGTTCATATCAGCGCCGCCGGTTGTGCCGGAATTTCGTGCCGCAGCGCGCTCCAGTAAACATGGGGCTATCGCTTTTGAGCAATGAGCTATCCAGGCTGGCTATATGAAGATTAAAATGTGTATATCGCACACATTATACTTAAGGCAAAATTGTTAGACATTTGGAGATAGTAACAAACTATAAGTTTACGATTAAAGGGTAGCTTGAGGGGCGGGGTGCTCATTAAAATATTTGTTTTAAGTTCATTTCTATCCGACTAATAGTGTTTTGGCTTTCCTCTAAGACACAGAATTCCTCTAAAAATGTAGGTAAAAATAGGTATATATTTCTAGTGAAATTCATTATTGACTTTTGGGGTGATACATAATGCTTCCTCTACCTACCATACGTAGGTGGTAGAAAAAGTAGAAACTTAAAAGTGCCTTTAAATCACAATTAAAATTCGCTCTAAAATATAATAAAATGATATATTATATATAGCCATTATATATTATGTAATATATTGAGTTTTTATTTATGGGCATTCTGTAACTGGTTTTATTCTCAGTGCTCCACTCTGTGTTTGGCGTGAAACTTCGCTTAAATTTGCTCAAGGGGCTTCATTATCAAGCTTGAGGTTCTTCTACGTACCGTAAATCTACGACACGGGTCAAACGGCTTTACTTCCCTCCCAAAGGAAGTCATGCTAAACATTTTTACGCCCGAAAAAATCCATTGCCCACCACCGGGTTTGAACCCGCGACCTCGGAAACCAGAAGCTAGCATGTTACTTTTTCCATAAAGTACAGAAATAGCTTCACAATTTTTGTTACAAACAGTTATTTTGAGGAAAATTGTGGAAGTATATGAAAAAATGAAGAACATAATCTGATTATTAACCTGTTGCAGTATTTAAAATATGTTCTATTTTTACAGAGAAAATAACACATATGGTCGTTAAATACCACAATTCTTAAACTATTGAGGGAACTATGTGATGTTAAGCTAATGAAGTAATTGAGAGATTGAGAGTGCAATAAGATGGTTGGGTAGAAATAGGAAGAATGGATACTATGTATCCAAGTGTGTGGACGGACAGGAAAGTGACTGTGATGTCGAGGTGATGGAGTGAACTCTAGCAATGTTAGTGTTAGTGCTGGTGCTAACCACATCACAACTGAGCACGGGATGCTACGTGTTTCCCGCAGAAACGACGGACCCGTGCAGAGAGAGAGTGTGTCCTTACGGAGCCAGGTGCGTGCCCTCGATAGACGGCAGAACGGCGACGTGCGAGTGTCCCACCAGGTGTCCATCCTACGGCGATCACACGGGTTCCCGTCCAGTCTGCGGCAGTGACGGTGTCGACTACAAGGACACCTGTGAACTGCGGCGGTCAGCTTGCACTGCCAACAGAGACATCACCGTCCGCTTCCAGGGGAAATGCGGTGAGTACCCAATCTTATTCGAAATATGAGGCTCGAAAGTTCGGACCTTGTGTGCCTAAGTGATCGATATTCAACACGGAGGTATTGTCGCTGAATACACGTTGTGTTAGCTTTGTTTACGTTATACCCTACATCAGGCATGGGCACGAGGGGAAAGGTAGCGACTGAACTTGCCTTACTCACCCCACATTCTCTCACCGAGTGACAAAGGTTCTTTTGATACAACTGCAGTGGTGGATTCATTTAGCGATTTCTACGCTAGTATTAAATATCCTGTGTATATTAAACATATTTTGCATACAATAATTATTAGACATCTAGTATGGTTAGAAAAATTACATAACTCGTTTGTAACCTTATTTTATATTATGCACGTAATATTCTTATGATTAACATACTAAACAGTTTCTCTTTCACATTAAATAAATTGGTAAAGTTCCACTGCCTTAAAATATTATAAACACTATTGCATCAACATAATAAATTGTTTGGTTTTAAGCTAAATATTATGCTCACACGTTGAAACATGAAATACAATAGCTTACATTAAATAAACTAATAAGAAACTAAACCCTTAAAAATGGAATCATATCGTCCTTTTTTTTTTTTTTTTTTTTTTTTTCCTTTAACAAATAAGCATTCAGAAAGCACCTTTTGAAATTGTAAATAAATACCTATAACACCACCGAAGTATGATCAAAGTGGCGTTTGATATCGTAACCACCACTCTTCATGAAACAGACGTCCCGACAAAGCCACACTCGCCACCGAATGAGGTGTGTCGGAAGCTGAACAGGAGTGACGGGGAGGGATGTTCGGTGTAAGAACGCGTTTCAGTGGAGTTGCCCTTTTGAACCGATTTTGCCCATGCCTGTCTTACATTGACCGCAGGGAACAGCATGTCCCAGCTTTCGAGCCTTGGTGATGCGCAGACATAGGAATTTCTAAGCATTAAAGTCAGAACGGAAGGAAGCTCGTCCTAAAAAACAAACCATCCGCCGACCCTTGAACAATATGTTGGTGTTTGCAGACAGTACACGGTCCTAGTTTTACCTGCCTATCACCAACCCCTGACCTCTGTTATCTACTCATAACATTATTACTGTAGAATAATTCTTTGTGGCATTCTAATTTGTGTGTGGATAATTTGAAGCCAACTGCTTAAGAATTCCTGTGTGGTGACCTGCAATTATATTTGCAGCTAATCGAATAGCTAATGTTCCTGATCGGATTATATTTGTAATTGTTTCATACATACAAGGATTCTAATCAGTTTAATTGAACCTAAAAACTTAACTCCACATGACTTTCTTCCTTATTTGCAGGACTTTTCTACCAGTATTATATACATTGTGATAATTCATATTAGTATTCTTGCTGGCATGACAATTTCATTGATTGATACATATTGTAGTGGATTCCACATTTATCACGGATTTTGCACACTATACCCCAGGGGAATGGGATGAGATGATAGTACCCAAAGGGCGACCGGATAGTACAAGGAGACATCCACCGAAGCCGGATGTTTAACGTAGTTCTTCAATACGACGCGAGGTAACCTGCCAACCAGGTTTTGACTGGTGCTTCCCCTAGGATAGACGACCCCAATGCCGGAGCGCAGTCACCACCCACGGAGAGGCACCACCGTCGCAACACCGGCGATAGACAACTCTGAAAAGCCGGATGAAAATGACATAAAATGGGATGAAACGACTGGAAATTCAACAGATATGTAATTGTACTTTCCAGTACCTATTCATCCGGCCATCTGAAAAAAAAAAAAATAAAATAAAAAAAAACATGGGTCAGGAATCAATCTCGCGAATGCGAGCGTCACAGGTTACCGTGGAGCCATTTCGGTCACCATATTTACATGATATTTCTCCCAGTCTTATACACAATGTGATAATTGATACTAGCACTCTAGGTAGTTTAATGGAATCTAAAGTAGGATACGTATCAATCTTATATTTAAAGGATGATTCCACCAGTCATAAACAATGTGGTAATTCGTATTATGGTAGGTGCAAAAGTTAAAGACATATGAAGGCGGGCTGTACTGAAGAGTCCAGTGAATCAGATGTTTGCCTCTTCTATCAGCGCTGCTGAATGTAGTACACGCATCTTATGTGCCTGAAGTGAGAATATGATCTTCATTAATTTCACGTAACCTGAACATGGGACTGAGCATGAGTATCTTTGTTTCCTCTAGTTACAAGATGCCTCTACTAGAATTACTTCAAGTTGCTACAGATGACACTATCTGCATTCCTTCCCTATCTCCTTGCTTGCAGCTTCTAATGTCTAAAGGGAGACATTTCGTAAATCTGTTTCCAGCAGCGGTGTTCTTAAGTGCTTTACAATCACATGAATTTCTCTACCCACTATACCTAATTCATTTGTTCTACAAGGTATTTGTGAAAAAGGTCCGCCTCCTGGAGCACCGGAGCGCTGGTACCCACCGGGAGAACCGGGTTCGATTCCCGGTATTGGCATGGGATTTTCTCCTCCTGGGAGAGCTTGTCTGGGTGCACTAGGCCCCGTCCCAGAGGGGTCACTTGAGGAGCTACTTGAATGAGAAGTAGTGGCCACTGGTCGCGAAGATCGCATATACCGGCAGGAAAGCACCGGGATGCTGAACACCTCCCACCCTCCAATACTGCACCCCACTCATGGATGCAGCGACCGGGCGGAATGCCATGGTCCGAAAAAGGCTGTTGTGCTGCTGGGTTAGTTTTACTTGCTAAAGGCTTATTTTTCTACGTGTTAATGATGATAAATGCTTCCAGAAATTGTTTCTATGCACATTTCGATGCAATTGTGTAAAAGTATACAGGAATCGCTTTATGCAAGATTTCATGAGAAACAGATTGAAATAACTTAAAAACCCGACCAACAGAAAATACCTCGTAAACGTCATAAAGCAGCAAATCAATATTTATCACGTTGTGTCATTTCCCTTCAACGTAGTTATAACCTCGTCGACTCTGCTACACGCTAGTTAGCCCCCCCCCCCTCCCCGCCGTTGTCTATCTACCTCTGAGAATAGGTCACTCCCTCAAACAGGTCACTTCGATAGTGTAACCATGTCGCATAACAATGAAAAAGATACTTCAAAGCCGAATGAGAACATAAGTACTTTTGTTTTTATTGAAAAAATAAAGCACTGTGTTTGCTATGACAAAATAAAATGCGCGTAACATAATCACGTAAACATAAAACCAATACACCATGTTTCTATTTGGTTCCGCCACTGTACGCCTTGGAACTTATCTTGTCCTACAAACACGTGTATATCCGTAAACAAACAGAACCGGAAAAGGTTGCGTGCATTTGCTGGTAGGATAAGTGGAGAGGGTAAATACTCGATTAAACTCCTGTCACCCCTCTTCCCCATGCCTTATTTACTTGGAAGTATGTAATAAAACCATTTGTACAAACTTTTATCTCGATTAACATGGAGTAGCTAGAAGAATAAGCATTTTAAGCTTAATTTGTATAAGAATGAGTAGAGAAAGCCATGTGAGTACAACACATCAGATTTTCTTTTCGTTTGTTTCATTGACCTCAAAACACATACTTTTGGTGAAATACTGATATTTAATGTTTGGTTGGAATTACACTTGCTTTACCTAAACCTAAACTAAACCCCAACGCAGCAGCCAATGAAGGGCCAAGGCCTGCCGCCCAGCCGCTGCGTCTCCCAACTCTGCCCACTACAGGCGTCATTTGTGGGGTGTAGTGCTGGAGGGTGGGATGTGGTCGGCGCCCCGAGCCCTCCCGGCAAGTTATACGGACTTCTCCATCAAGTAGCTCCTCAATTGGTCCCCCCGGGGCCTAATGAGGCTGAGTGCACCCCGTGCCAGACCTCCCAGTGGGGGAAAAATCCCCATGCTGGTACCGAGGATCGAACCCGGGTCCTCCGTGCCAGAGGCAAGCGCGCTGCTTGCTTTAGCTACCATGGGTAAATGGCAGAGAAGGTAAAATAGGGCAGCAAAGCAGAATATGAGAAATCATTCTAATTTGCGTTTAAATTGTGCCATTCTTTGGACAGTCTGTGATGTCAATAGAGAGAGTGTGCCAATTATGGGGAAGTATTACCTCCTAGTTTTGGTTGGGCGTGATTCGTTGAGATGAATTGAAGATGAAACAGCTGGTTAATATTTCCTTTGTCAATCTGAACAGCATATATCCTCAAAGAGTAACTTGGTGGTTAATACGAGCTCAGTCACATAGACAAATAAAGTTTGTGCAATCCATGGCTTTGAACATTACTCATTTCTTGCTTTATATTTACCTTTCCCACTGTTATGCTCCAGGCTTGGTGCCAGAGAAGCCGCAGAAGCATCATAACGTTTGATGAATATGAAGTGTGTTCGTCGGCAAGCTCTTATATTATCTTTGATGTGCAGCACACATACACACACACGAGGATCAGACTGCAAGGCGGATGGGCCGAGCCACCCCATTTCCTCTTTTCATCCGTCCCTTTTGTTTATCGGATTTTCATGGTTTTCGGCGTCCGCTCTCTGCTACGTGACTTGAATTTCCTCCCCTTATTGTTATTCTTTTCGTCTGCCATTCCCTTTTGTGTGTCTCGTTACTTGAAGAAGCCTCATAATAACTATATGCAAGTATGATTCCTACAAACGCTAAAAATATACAGTATGCGCATATTTATGTGTAGTGCAGTGTTACGAGGGACAGAATATATTCCTCTTCCATCTTTGGTGCACAAGGAAATTGAAATAGACGTACAAGAAACATCAACAATATGAAAAGCTAGAGAGGGAAAGAAATGTCAGTAATGATGTATACTATTTCCTATTCTTCTTCTTGCTTTTATATCTACGTTTATATCTTGCGTTTATATCGTATAACTCAGAATAAGATTTTTTACTTAGGACTTTCTAACATGGCATAAGTAGAACTCGAGTGCTACGCTAATTGTCTGTTTTATGTGTGTGCATAAGCTAAAACCGCGGTTACATTCGTGTATGCATGTAAAAGTAAATATAGAAATCAAACAGAATAACGAAAAAAATGAATTTGTAAGGGGCATATTGACGCCTGACACTTTCCTATTTTGTGAAAATCAAAGGGGTGCAGACGTACCGTATTACCCAATGCCAGTCAACTTTACCCTGCACGGCCACGCCACTAAGCCAAGGCGAGTGGAATAGGAAAAAGAGAAGAATCACACGCGCTGTCACTTTTTGGCACCTCTGCTATAAGCAATAGCCAAATATTTTAACAAGTCACTATGCACTGGCTTTGAAATTTAGTTTTATTTGTATAGCCAACAGAGAAATAACACGGCATAACTCGGAAACGATTACGCCAGCACAAAAAGTTACTTAAATTGTGTGCTTTAATGAGTTCTGTGTTTGTTACGTAATACGATTTTGTCTATCTCTTACCGTTTACCAGTGATGTTGCACTAGACCTAAGTACTGCTAACATTATCGCGGGAATTGCTAGTTTTAAACCAATCAGTAAATACTGTTTTTCCATATTTAGCGATGGGAAGTGATTTGATACACAAGTGTTTTAGATATTCATGAACACAGGAGCTGCTCATGGGTAAAATGTTCCATGCACAGGTTTGCAAAATAGTTATTTTTCGGTACTTTTTTTATTTTTAATCTAGTTACATTTTACTACTTACAGTTGTGAAAAAAGCAATGGTAAGTCATTGAAACTTGTGTTCTAGTGCTGTTGCTTAACAACAATTCAAGAGCCAGATAACAATTGTTGATAATGTTATGGAACAACACTTCTGGATAAATTTCCTCGCGCTAAATGCGGTTGCGTAATTACTGCGAAATTGTGTTGTTTAAACAAAAATAGTTACAAACTATAGAACACTTATGTAAGCACTAACAGGACTTCAAATAAATTTCCACATAGAACACAATGGTGTCTACGCAACCAAGAATAGTTCGCTTTAAATTCAATTGTTTACGTATCTGCAAGTAAATGCTATGTGCCACATAGTAATTGCCAACCTAACAACTGTAATTAACATCAACTCCAGCCATATCTTTACAATGGGGAGAATTTTAAAAACAATTGCTGGTGTTGATGCCAACTGAATAGCTACAAAATCCCCAAATATAACGAAAGAGAAATGTCTTCCTTGTGGAATCAAGATAGGCATACGGAGTCGAACTATCGGGAATTAGGAATGCCTAGAAAAATGGAGATCAAATAATTAGGGTGTTTGTAGTTCAATTTTAGAGGTCCCACAGAACACCAAAAATGCAGGAAGAGAACAGAATTCGCAATATATTCTTCTCAAAAACACTCACTAACCTCAAAAACCTACTGAAAATACACAGAAAACATATTTCTTAAGGTTTGCCAACATAAACCAACTGACCAACATAAAACCTTGAATTATTTATGCTTGAGCCTTGCGTAATCAAGGATAAAAGTCACTTAGTTTTGTAGAATAAATGGAAGTCCTAATTAGGGAGAGATTATATCGATAAGAATCAGAGGGAGGGATTGCTTGGTTTCGTTTAGGAATATTGAAATTGAGGAATGAATGAAGGAATTTGTTGAAGATGGCCAATATGTAATAGTTGGGATGATGAAATACAATTAATATTATAATATTCAGGTGCAGACCATTCGAGAAACAACTGATTTATAGGAAAATAACTAAACAGAAATAAAGAGCTGACAGTGAGAAAAAATGTAAGTCCAATTAGCACTGAAAAGTGTAGGAAAATGTTTATGGAATGTAAGAAATAAACGAAAGCGGTTAGTGAACTGGACAATGGAGGGATGAGAAATCTTTGTAGTCAAAAAAAGTTAATCTTATAAATTGTCTGGTGAATGGATAGGGGCAATATCAAACAAATACGTACCTATGTAACAATAGCCAATCACTTATATCACCAAATTAAATAAGCAAAAAAAGAACGGGAATTATCTCACTCTTGACTTTTGGTGAATTTAACTAGCTTGTCCCATCCTCTAACCCACCCTCTTACTTTCCTTGGTCATGTAAACAAACGCTCTGCTATCATGACCCCAAAAGTGAGGTAGACATGAGTGTGATAGGCGTCCCGTGTTAGAGAAGGCAAGATATTTAACTTAACTATTTGGTACATAGAGGCTTTAATTTATTATATGCGATCTATTACCTGGGCATTCTTTTGTTTTGTACTATTTATTACTAGGTGATTCTTTTGTTTATTCAGTGTCGCGAACTGTGTTTCCATAAATAGCTGAAAAACAAATCATTACACATTACAAACGATTAACAATCAAAACCAAAACGGAGGCCTATTCATAACGGTTTTTGTGATACAAGAAATGATAAAATTGAAACAATAATTCAAAAATCTGTAGCAAGTAATACAATAAAAATGGAATGGTGTGGTAAAATCAATTCAATGATTTCTTCATTGTTCAATTCAATTCTTCTTTAATAATTAATGTATTTTACCAAAAGAAAGGTTACTTGTTAATGTTAAAAATAAAGTGAGATTTAATTGAGATCAACTTGTTTTCTGTTATAACATAAGAGAAAATCAAATTAAATGTGATTTCTGGATTTAATTTTCCTCAGTTGGCAGTACCGAGTAAGTCCAGCTGCACTAATCGTAATGCATATATTTTATGTTACTTTTGTAGAATTTAACATTTTCTGGTCAAATTTTTGCAATGTAGTATTTAAATTCATATTTTATTTATGATAGTCTAGTTAAATATCGTTCGACGGTTTGAGTATCGCACATTAATCTCTTGCTCCGCTCATCAGATGTCTCATGATATTATTTGCAACGAGCTTATGAATATAATGCATAATTTTCTTACTTTCTGATTTTTTGTTTTGTTTCTTAGAATAGTATTTTATTTTCCTGGAGAGATCGCTAATACTTGGGAAAGTCACTTAAGGTTCCGCGGAGAACATGCTGGGAAACTCTAGTATAGGATCATTAAAACATAACCCATTCGTGGTTTCTCTCCAGTACACAAGAGAACCAAGAGTCGCCCTGGAAATGTTGCCGAGAGGGGCGCATTAACGCATTAAAAACATTACCTCACAAACAGGCAAAATACCTCTTATAGTTTCATTAACAAAGCTGGTCTTATTATTTTTCTAGCACTTATCAGACACCATACTCCAATTTTCAGATCATACTGACACGTTTCACACAATCATTAATAAATTTTATGCTCGACCATGCCATAACATAGTGCTTATGCACCACAATAATGGACCCTATTTTATCCACCTCTTCATAGCTATAGTGCTATCAACCAATCAAATGTGCACCACTTCACAAGAACACTGCTATCTACCAATCAAACCAATCAAAGAATCTGCATGCAGCAATCAATACTTTGGCGTCTGCGCACATTTCCATTCAGCTGAAAGCGAAACTTCGATTCTCGTGTGTTTAATCGAATAACTAGTTCGAGCTTAGAAAAACTAAAAATATCAGACACGAGGGAAAGTAAATTCAATCTGTCTACCTTTTTAAAGGCTATAGCTTGGGTATAATGACAATTATGCTCTCGTCACATAATATATTATGAAGTTTCGAGTTTGGGTTAAACAAGAAACATTCCACATCAGTTTCTACAGAAAAAAATTTAGTTAGATTAAAATGGTACCAGTTAAAAGTGATCGCCTCGAAAATCGTAATCAAACTAACTCAACAAATTAACGTGAAGATAGCCGGTATTGGGTTTCAGAAAAACCTGTATTGTTGGAGAAACCCCTCACTATAATCTGAAAATTGCACCTTGGTGTGCGACAAGTGTTAGAAAAATAGTAGGACCTACTTTGTTTAGTGAAACAATAAGAGATGCGCAGCCTATCTGACAGGCAAGGATTTCAATGTGTCTCTGACTGCACCATTTCCCCAGTGACTTTCTCCCGCGCAGTGTAGAGAGCCTGTAAATGTGCTACCATATATTTTAATGAACCTATACGACTTTAGGCGAACTCTAGTGTTAGAATGACCGCCTTCGTAGCGCAGTGGTAGCGCGCCTGTCTCTGGCAAGGACCCGGGTTCGGTCCCCTGTACAGGTGTGGGGATTTTTTTCCCCACTGGGAAACCTGTCACGGGATGCACTCAGTCTCTTTAGGTTCCGGAGAAGCCCCTTACGAGATACTTGATGGAGTAGTGACCCCAGGTCGTGAAGGCCGCATAACTGGCCGGGAAGGCTCGAGGCACTGACCACGTCCCACCCTCCACTACTGCATCCCACTCATGACACCTGTAGTGGGTAGAGGTGGTGGACGCAGCAGCCGGGCGGCAAGCCTTGACCCTTCATGGGCTGTTCCGCTGGGGTTTTTCTAGTAGTAGAATATGGAGTGAGTACACAAAATGTAAAAGCGCATAAGGCCTGTAAAGTGTAAATGAACACTAGGTAGTGAAATTTTAAACACCATTATGAAGGCAGCCATGCTCCTACAATATCAGAAACCTATACTGTGTTTTCTGATGTTACATTTTCCTATACCTACGCTTCGCCCACTGATAACATTCCCTCGGTTCTCATTTTGCCAGCTAGCTGACGCACTTTAATGGAATATCGGCGGGCGGGTGGGAGGGCGTTCTTCGGCCAGCGTTGCCTGGCGGTTGTTGATGGACGTCTCATGCTACCTTGTTGTATAGCGCTGCAATGTAACACCTAACAAAACAAGAGAGCGTCCCTCCGGGCAAATGCTACACAGTTACACTTTTCTAATGGGTTTTCCCTGTTACTCTACTCCCCTTTCCCTCCTCTATGTTTTTAATTTAATCACTCTTCTTTCCTCCTTTTTCGCGTATTTTTCTGCCCCCTTTGTTCACAGCCTCTCTGTGCGAAGATTTGTTCCCAAGTGCACAAACGAAATAAAAGGCACACATTCCGAGAAAGATAATTAGATTTCTTTAAAGAATGTAGCATTGCTATACAAACAGGTAGGTGCTAACAACAGCAAGTTTATTTACACACTTCAAATGTTTCCTGTACACACAATAGCGAAAACGCTCATATACGACAAGAGTCAGGACGAAATGTAACTTGAGGAATCTGGAGAGAAAAATACAGTTTTACTTTCTGTAACCCTATAAAAACCAAGTGAGGGCAGAGGAGGTGCTGAGTATGGGGAGGTCTTGGGTTCAGTTCCCATGGCCGACCTTCCTGACTCTCGTGTTTTTCAGTCGATATTTTGGGGAATCTATCAGACCTTAAAAGTCTATGCAAACTGGCGCATGCTGTAATGGTCGAAAAATACCTCGACTACCAAGATGCAATGCAATAAAATACCAACAACCTAGCTGAAGATCGGCAAGACTCTCAAGAACACCAAGAGACCTTTGCCATGACTTAATTATAAACTTAACATCACTGCACTCCCTCATTTTTGCTCCAATAACAAAAAGTTTTACATGAAAACGTTCTTAGAGAACTGGACCAAACAAAAGATTTAAAAAATATATAAACTATAGCTCTTAATGTGCAGTCAAAAAGAAAACTCGTGAGTTCAAAAGACACCAAAGAGGTTTTCCCAAATCAGCAATAAAACCATACACGAAATTTATATACCAGAGGTACACACACCTTGCCCAAAAACTATTCAAATAATATAACATTACTTTGTCACCGCAAAACAAAGTTAGAAAACAAAGTCTTCTGAAATCTCATAAAACAGACAAAGCACCACAGACAAACCTTCAAGAGTTTACCTCATAAATTACAGCGACAACTTCTACATTAGAAAAACTAAGAGGAGTCCGAAAATTAGGATTAAAGTACATTTACGAATATCAGAAACAGAAATATACAATTCTACATTGGCGTACCATTTTTTTGGAAGGAGAACCACAATGTAGAACAGGAAATTTACTTATTAAAAGGTGCTTAGGTCCAACAGCATTATCCATGTGTGAAAATATATTTATGAAGAAATATGAAGGAAAACTCGTCACCACATTTGACGAGAACCCGAACTATAAGTTCATTGGGTCACCGAGAGAGGCGCCTCAGTCTTCACCAGAGAGATCCGTAAATGAAAATTCAAGAGTCGACATGCATAAGCTGATGCTGTTATGAAGGTCCTAACGAAACGAGTCCTGGTTAAATAAACGCAATAAATGGAGCGTGGAGCATTTGACAGATTATATTAATAAATTAGTGATTTACCTCTTTTTGCTTAATTTGCATGATCGGTCGTCTTTAAACAGATCCTCACATGGCAACAACCGTTAGAGTTCAAATAAAGCTAAAACCACACATTTGCTACTTTTTCCTTTTCTTATACCACACAGATGTTTGCTGTGCGTGTGCAAAAATAAATGTATGAGATTTCTTCAGACGATAGCAGAAGCCACTCGTTTTCATGGCACTCTCCTACAGAGCAGGAATGTGACAAACTGTTATATACGGTAACGGTTATATCTGCGCGGTAGAGTGCGTTAACAGTTAAATGCAACGGTTACCAGTAACGATCAAGTTATTTGTTTTCATGGTTATTGCTTTCACAGTTACGTTACTTTAATGGTTACCAGTAACGCTTCATTATGAGTGATGTCGATACAGATTCCCTTTGTTATTTGATGCATTCTAAAACAAAAATGTGATGTGTTACACTCATATAACTTTCTCTACTCTTACATATACTGTTCTCTTAAACGCTTATTCCTCTATCATCTTCATGTTAACCGATATAAACATTTAGATAAGTTATCTTACTGATAATTTTCTTGTAGTTGCAAAGGTAATATGGGAATACAGTAGGCTTTAAATGACAGTCATATGTTTGCTCTTTGCATGGGCAAGAGATAAGAAAATGAATAACGACTTCTCATTTGAGAAAAGTATTGTAAAAATCAGACAAATAACAAGGAATATCTCAGAAATGATTCACTCTACAGAAAATTAATGAACCTAAATTGCGTGTTGTGTGATATTGTCTATCTCTTATCGTTTGAGTTATGCAAAAGTTATCCAGAGAATTTCGAAAGATATTCCAGAACATTCGAGACCCAATTTCATTTGTCATACAACTATCTTGAACATATGGTATTTTAATCAAAATCGTTTGAGTCATTTTTGAGGAAATAAAAACTTTTCGAATAATATTCCATGTAAAGGTAGCCTGAATGGAGAGATTTTTTTTAAAATCTTTGAGTCGCATCCTTCAAAGATGTTGAACTTAAATACCTACTTTCGTTTTAGAGTTATGTTGTTCACACATGGAACTTTTTCTAAAATTTTTTTTTTTTTTTTTAAGGGACCTCAAACGTGTATTTCCATTGAGTTCTAGGTATCAAATTTCTGGGTGGAATACAAATACCTTCTATACTCACTATGTACGTTGGTTTAAATCACAAAATATATTCGTGCTTGCTTCTTCATTCTGCAAGTGAACTGTGATATATGGAAGCACATCAAGTGGTCCAGATATAACATCATGTGATGCAGATATAGGAAAACAAAATGTATCATTATTGCCAACATAAACACTATTAAAGTTAAGAATATACTAACTTAAATATATTTACAGGATGTTAGATGATGTTAGTGATAATTTTAAATGCGATGTTGGTAGGGAAAGGAAACATTAACGCCCAAACACATATTAACATGAGACGGGAACTTCTACGTATATATTTGTAATTTTAGATTAAGAATGTACATAAATATAAGATTTTAGATATAAGTATAACTTGGTATTGTGCAAAGAAATTGCCTTTTGAAAGTAGGTTGACCTGAACAAGTTTCTAAAGGCCTCTAGAACTAAAGAAATCAAATCTATGTCCTTAATTAGTCACATTAGAGTTCATTAAACAGTTAAATAATGTATCGAATGGACAGTATGGGAAATCGAGGTGCAAAGTGCAACGGTCTGACAGTTGGGTCTGGATGGCGATGTGCCCAGGAGTGTAAACCTTGTAGCGCTAAATAAGTATAGCTTCGCGCCAAAAAGGAACGTCGAGGTGGAAAGTGTAACGGTCTGACAGTTTGAGTCTGGGTGGCGATGTGACTAGAAGTGTAAACCTGGTATCGCTAAATGAGTATAGCTTCGCGCCAAAAAGGAACGTCGAGGTGAAAAGTGTAACGGTCTGACAGTTTGAGTCTGGGTGGCGATGTGACTAGAAGTGTGTAAACCTGGTATCGCTAAATGAGTATAGCTCTCGCGCCAAAAAGAAACGTCGAGGTATGAAGTGCAACGGTGATTAGTGAACGTAAAGCAGTTAGCAACCTAAGAGAGAAGCACCAGAAACTTGCTCAGGTCGGAAATTCGAGGCAAATGAAGTGTTGAAGAATAAACTTAGTAAAAGCCTGTGTTGTGTTGTCATCTAACCTCGCGCCCGAGAAACATCCTCTCATGCCTACCTAAATCCGGCACCCAACGTCCAGAAACCGCTACAAACGGCGCATCCAAGTCACGATCCCGTTACAAATGGCGTCCCAACGCGGTGGCTCGACAAAGAATGACAACCAGAGGATCACCGAGGGAAGCAGTTGACTCGGCGAGAATAAATCGACGCGTAGGAAGAAGGCGAACTTCAACCCAGGGACAGCAGTAGAAGCCGTGGACGCGAAAAGGAGCCGACGACCAAGTAACATCACGAGCGACAGGAAACAGCCTCAAGACCTCGGAGGAAAGGCGCACGAGGTGCTGTTTCAATAAGCGAGACAATCAACATCAGAGGACGACCACATCAACCCAGCAACGCAAGTCACCGAAAGGTTAGAGTTAAACAAAACAATACTATGTAAAGACAATATATATCACAGTTAAAATAGTAGATGCATGGAAACAAATGTGTGGAAGAATGAGAGGACATTATATACTGTATGATTGAATGGGGAAGATTAGAATAAGGTAATTTTACACAGATGCTCCTTCGTAGCGGAAAGCTAAGTAGAAATACCAAAATGGAGTCGTTAGAACAGAGTAAAGAAAACAGTGCTGAGAGCAGCGACGCAGTAGGGAATACTTCGGGAGATTGCTTTAAGATACTCTTGAAAAAAATAAACGAAATGAGTAGTAGAATAGAGAATATGGGTGAGAAATTGGAAAGTAAAATTAGTGGTCAGGGTAAGGAACTAAACGAAATGAGTAGTAGAATAGAGAATATGGGTGGTCAGGTTAACGAAATGGGTGAGAAATTGGAAAGTAAAATTAGTGGTCAGGGTAAAGAACTAAACGAAATGAGTAGTAGATTAGAGAATATGGGTGGTCAAGTTAAAGAACTCTTAGACGAAGGATTTAGGACCCAAGAATCAAAGCTCAAAGAACATTTAGATCAAAAGCTCCAGGAATTTGAGGAGAGAATGAGGGAGCAATTAAATACACAGCAGGGGAGCATTTCCGAAATCCAGGAAGGGTTAAATTCCTTTAGAATTAACGTAGACGAAAATTTAGAACGTATGAAAGAGATGTGTGAAAGAAAAAATGTAGAAACTAGGAAAATGCTGACGGATGAGCTAACAGCTATTAAGAACGCAGTGCATGGGGAGGTAAATGAAACTTTGCAGGTAGTGCACGCTGAATTAGAAGCTGAGGGACAAGAAATTAATAAACTTAAGGAAAACACGGAGAGACAGCTATTAGCTCATCTAGAGGTAGATAACCGTTCAAAAAAGAACGAGAGTAGAATAGTGGAAATCCAGGGATCTGTAGAGAGAATAGAGATACAATTAAGAAGTATTAATAATGGTAATGCGACAAGCGCAGTTGACAGTAATGGAAATAACTCAATTGTAAATAGCGCACAGCATGAGGCTGTAGCTATAGAAAATGTGACACCTAGCTCCTTCCACGTGAACCCGTCTAATACAGGAAATAGTCTTAGTCAATATGGCCAATTACTGAATGAAGTGTCTGTTCCCATTTTTGAAGAGTCTGAGGACATAAATCCTAAGCAATTCCTTATCGACTTAGACCGCTATTTCGAGATAAAGGATATACCGGAACAGCTCAAAATGTTTGTTGTGCGTAAGGCTCTGAAAAATAGATCTCTGACGTGGTTAAGGCTTGTTTTGGGGGAAAATTGTTCTTACGAGTATTTCAGGCAAATGTTCCTTAACAAGTACTGGAACGCGACTACGCAGAACAAAGCCAGATCAATATTGAGCAACGGCCGATACAATGAACACGGCCGACAGTCAATGGCGGACTACGTGTTAACTTGCGCGCAAAATTGCAGATTAGTCGATCCTCCTGTAAGCGAAGGAGATTTTATTTCGCAAATTATTAAACATTTCCCTCAGCAGATTACAAATTACCTGATCGTAGCGAGACCAAAAGATATTACTGAATTAATAGATCTTGTGTCAGCTTTTGAAAGTAGCAACTGGGAACGGGAGTTTGATCATGGTTCGCGGAGAAATGAAAGGGGAAGCTGGCGTGGTCAGCCGAGTTCACCGCGCGCCAACAGAAATTACAATGGGAACCATAACCGAGACGTTGGTATCAGGGAACGATACCGAGATGACCCGCCCAGATTCGAGGGTAGGCCAAGAAACGGCAGACGAGAGCATCAGGTAAATTTAATTAGAACGGAGGAAAATTTCCATGACGGGCCGTACCGACCTAGGGGACGTCGAAACGGGCATAACCCGAGAACCCCGTGGAGAGCCCACGACTCCGACGAAGAGCATTACCGTAGAGAAGACAGGGGGAATTACGGTAGCGGATACAGCTCGCGAGGAAATAACCGACGGGGCCAAAGAGGGGGAAATTCTAATATGCCCGGAGGTCAAGAGATCTTAGTGGCGCCTGTGAGAGAAGGTTTTGCAATAGTGGATGGAAATGATCCGGAAAACTAAATTGCGATCTTGTTGTGGACCGGAAAAAGATTGCACCGAACCCTGGGGTGATTTACTGCACAGGGCTACGGTCCGAATTAAATGATGACGAAAGTGAACAATTGGCAATACTGAAGAATTACTCGGACGAAAACGAAGTAGAATCCCCGGTAATAGAGGTTAAAGTAGGAGGTAAAGCGGAGTTATTTACAGTAGATACCGGTGCTACCATGAATGTATGTAGCGCGAAATTTTTCCAAGGGTTGCTAAACCGAAATGTCAAGATGATGACTTTACCTACTTCTAATGTGGTTTGCAAGGTAGCCGTAGGCAAAACGGTGCAAAGGATTAAACTGCAGACCATGCTATGCTTAGAAATAGGCGGGGAGGTGTTTGAGTACATATTCTTAGTGATCGATAATTTGATTTGTGATGCCATTATTGGATGTGACATGTTGTACGACCTGAAGGCGGTCATAGACTTCGCAAAGGGAAGTTTAATTTTAAATAAAGGTGAAAGGAGAATAGGTGTACCGTTTGTTCGTGACATAAAACAAAGTGAGATTGTTGGCATGTTAAATGAGTCGGATATAGGAGACGAACACTTATTTATCCAGCATATGCGTGTAGAAACGGAACCGGTTGTAAAGATTGCTATCAGGTATAACAAACCCGAGGGTAAAAGACCTCTTTTTAGTGAAAAGGCGGTGGGTACTTTGGAGCGAGAGAAGGGGAAAGCGCCCGTACCCTTGTTCGTGGAACAAAGCCACCAAGTTCGGCAGGCTGCAATGAAAGAAAAGCTGACCGAGTCTTACCAATTGACCAATGAACAAATGAGCCGGTTAGAAGACACATTAACTAAAAATGCTAACACCTTCAGTAAATTACCCGGCAGATGCAAAGCATATCAACACAGTTTCGAGGTAAAAGACGCGAAAGCTTGTAATTACCGACAGAGGGAACTACCATTAGCCATACAGACGCAGGCTAGAGCTATTATCAACCAAATGTTAGAACTAGGAATACTTAGAATCTCAAATTCGGATATAATTAGTCCCGTTGTTTGGATAGCGAAGAAGGATGGCAGTTTAAGGAAAACATTGGATGGACGGGGGGTAAATAAATACACCCTTCCCGACTATTTTAGGAGCGAATCTATTGAGCAGTTGATCACTAAGATGTCCAGGGGCCGATATATTTCCTCGATTGACTTAACGGCGTCATATTGGCAAGTTGAGCTCAAAGAAGAGGTTAGGAAATACACGAGTTTTATCTTCGAAGGGATACAGCTAGAATATACTGTCTGCCCTTTCGGAATGCGTACCTCGGGAAACGGTTTGCTTCGGGCCATAAATGAAATTTTAGGGGATGCCACGAGGACGTATTTGCTCCATTATGTGGATGACTTCTTGATCATAGATAAAGATTTTGACGAGCACATGAAACATGTAGATTACGTGTTGACGAAACTTCGAGAAAACGGAATGACTGTAAACCTCGAAAAATCTAAATTCTGCGTAAAGGAGGTAGAATTTTTGGGATACATAATAAATGAAAAGGGGCTAAAACCTGACAAAAAGAGAATAGATGCCATCATGAATATTCCGCCCCCTAAAACGGTTAAACAAGTTAGGAAACTAAATGGCGTCTTAAACTATCAGGCGAAATTCATTCCTCAGTACGCCAGTATAATGGAACCTATAAGGGAATTATTGAGAAAAGGGGTGAAATGGCATTGGGGTGCCACCCAGCAGACGGCGTTCGAGAAGATTAAGCAGTTGTTTGCAAACTCTATACTACTTGAGAGGCCTAGGGATGGACTTCCTTATGAAATTTACGTGGACGGTTCATGCCAAGGGTTTGGAGCTATTCTAGGGCAAAGGTCAGCTCCAGACCAGTTCCATGTTATAAGTACGGCTTCCAGGGGACTGAACCACGTAGAGAGAAACGCGTCAGTGACAGAAATCGAGATCTGTGCGATGTATTTTGCCATTCAGCGATTTAGAACTTACATATACCGCAAAAAGGTAAAGATCTTCTCTGATCACATTAGTTTGTCTTTTCTACAGAAATGTAAGTATACTAGCTCAAAGATGTGTAGGTACGCTCATGAAATAATGATGTATGACGTGGAAATCCTACATATACCGGGAAAGATGAATACGTTCAGTGATATGTTATCGCGACTAACCCATCATGCTGAAATACCCGATAATATGGGTGGAGTGCTAAGAGAAATTAAAGTGTTGAAACTAGAGATACCAATGGATAGGGGATTAAAGGAGAAATTAAAGAAAATCAGCGAATTGCAGAGGAAAGACTGTAAGTTGGTCGATTTAATGGTCAAAGCGCCGGAAATAGATGGACAGGTGGAAGGTAGTTTGGGAATGAAAGACGAAGTCTTATATAAAAAGCACGGAGCCATTAACCCGAAGTGGAAGACGTACATTCCTGGTAGCCTGGAAAAAGAAATTATTACGACGTTCCACAAAGCGTTATGTCATTCAGGGACGGACAGGACGACTGCTACCATTTTGGAAAATTTGTACATCCCTAAGTTAAGACGAAAGGTAAGGCATACGGTTACGGTGTGTGACGTATGTCAAAGAGCGAAGCCACTGCAAGTCGCGTACGATTACGAGACGAACGCCATCCTACGGGATAAACCAAGATCCTTAGTTACGGTGGATTGTCATGGCGAGTTACCCCGAGGAGCGTTTGGATATAGATACGTCATAGTATTTGTAGACGTGTTCTCAAAGTTCGTTAAGATTTACCCGGTTAAAAAGATCGATAGTGCCACATGTTTGAATAAATTGCTGAAGTACTATATTCCCCAGGTCGGAAAAATGGACGCATTGCTAGCAGATAACGCTACCATGTTTACAGGAAAGAAGTTCGTTAACACGATGAAAGAACAAGGTATCAAACTTTACCACTGTTCGCGTTATCGGCCGAATAGCAACCCGACCGAGAGAACCATGAGAAACCTATCGGTGTATCTGCGAGTATCCTGTAGTAAGCAACAAACAAAATGGCCCGAAATGATACCGACAATTGAAAAGATATTAAATGAATCGGTAAACCAAGTCACGGGATTCAAACCGGTAGAGTTAATGCAAGGCAAGCTCATTAACACGATGGGTGCGAACATACCGCGAACCCTTGATGTGGAAGGCGCCGTGAGTACGTCGCAATTAGAAATTATGGAAATGGCCGCAGAGCGAATGAGAAAGAGGGCGGATAGACGTAAAGAAAAACATAAGGCGAAAATGAGGAAAAAGTGGAAATTACACAAAGGCGATCTCGTATTGGTGAGAAACAAGAAACTTTCTAGCGCCATAAACAAATATAACCAGCGCATGGGACTTTTATACAAAGGTCCGTATAAGGTAGTAGAGGAATACGGAACTGACGCGTACTTGCTTATGGACTTGAACAGCGGTAAACTAGGGGGAAAATGGCATAAGCAGCTTTTACGTCCGTACCTTCAGGACGAGATCAGAACCGAAGAAGAACCAATAAAGGAAGAGCACGCAAAAGTACATAAAGAATAAGTATTCGAGGTAAGATACGCCGAGTCGGCCTATCAATTCGAGAGTTTCGTCATTACAAAATAAATAGTGTCAGGGGTCTAATTACTTATCAAAGGGAGACCGAAGATGCGGGAAACACTAACAAGCAACAATTGAAATGAAAATGATGGTTTAAAATACGCGCGAAGCGGTAAATAAGTTTAAAAAGACAGATGAAGGAACAATGGTAAACTTGGAAGGATATAGGTGAAAATAGGTAGATATAAGTGTACAATTAGTAGCTCGTAAGTGTGATTAGATTAGCAGTGCAGAATGTCATTATATGAAACACTGGTTTAAGAATTTAAAAAAAAAAAAAAAAAAAAAAAAAAAAAAAAAAAAAAAAAAAAGAAAAAAAAAAGAAAATGTAAAATTAGTAGCTTGTAAATGTGAGTAGATTAGAAGTACACAATGTCATTATGTGAAACTCTGGTTATGAACTAAGGAACCCTGGAAGACATTGAACCTTTGTGTTTACATGGGCCAGGTAGACAAGGAGAACCTGTGTCAGTGACCTATATGTGTGATATTGTAAAGGAAGAAGGTGAAAGTCCAAGACAGGTAGATAATTGAAAGCAAAGGTATACTACGAGGAAGTGGACATTTTCATGTGTAGGTTAAGCTGAAGTCAGGACTTCGGAGGAAAATAGAATTTGGTAACCAAAAAAAAAAGGAGAAATCTCTCAAAGATCTTCCTGTTTTTCTTGTTACAAAATCCGGCGCATTTGAGACGGGAACTTCTACGTATATATTTGTAATTTTAGATTAAGAATGTACATAAATATAAGATTTTAGATATAAGTATAACTTGGTATTGTGCAAAGAAATTGCCTTTTGAAAGTAGGTTGACCTGAACAAGTTTCTAAAGGCCTCTAGAACTAAAGAAATCAAATCTATGTCCTTAATTAGTCACATTAGAGTTCATTAAACAGTTAAATAATGTATCGAATGGACAGTATGGGAAATCGAGGTGCAAAGTGCAACGGTCTGACAGTTGGGTCTGGATGGCGATGTGCCCAGGAGTGTAAACCTTGTAGCGCTAAATAAGTATAGCTTCGCGCCAAAAAGGAACGTCGAGGTGGAAAGTGTAACGGTCTGACAGTTTGAGTCTGGGTGGCGATGTGACTAGAAGTGTAAACCTGGTATCGCTAAATGAGTATAGCTTCGCGCCAAAAAGGAACGTCGAGGTGAAAAGTGTAACGGTCTGACAGTTTGAGTCTGGGTGGCGATGTGACTAGAAGTGTAAACCTGGTATCGCTAAATGAGTATAGCTCTCGCGCCAAAAAGAAACGTCGAGGTGTGAAGTGCAACGGTGATTAGTGAACGTAAAGCAGTTAGCAATCTAAGAGAGAAGCACCAGAAACTTGCTCAGGTCGGAAATTCGAGGCAAATGAAGTGTTGAAGAATAAACTTAGTAAAAGCCTGTGTTGTGTTGTCATCTAACCTCGCGCCCGAGAAACATCCTCTCATGCCTACCTAAATCCGGCACCCAACGTCCAGAAACCGCTACAAACGGCGCATCCAAGTCACGATCCCGTTACAAACATTACACAATATGCATTCTGGTTGGCTACATCTATATAGCAAAGAGGATAATTAGAATGCATTATTCTTGTCGGATGGTACATTAGATCCAAAATGCAAGAAACTTGGCCACCGTTAACCGGATAACAAGTTACTGTCTACTTTGGTAAACGTTATTGGATAACGAGTTAGTTTGTATTCGTTATTTTTGTAACCGTTAACTGGTTAACTGTCTGTCTAGATTACTTCAGTAACCATTAATTTATTTTCTCTCTATTCCATTAGAGACACATATTTCATCATACAGCTTTAACACATGTTTTATAGAAAGTTCCCACTTTAATGCTCTTTTAGAAATTCACAGAATGAGTATATTTGCATGAAACAATTAATGCTATGCAAACAATACGTAGTGCATCGGTTCATTGCCACTGCGGTTATAGCTGATGGAACTGTAATGAGAAAATAATTGTTTAGCCTGCAGTATCCGCTGATTTCCGGAAAATGAAGCAATCAGCTAAAAGCGTACGTACGGGTCGTTCGTTCGTTCTTTGTGTGTTCCGCTTAATGGCCAACCAGATGAGCCACACTGAGCTCTTTATGGGAGCTCTTGAACGCTAAGCATACTCGATAATATGTTGCATTAACATTAGCGTGAGTGCTAATTTGTTCACTGGTTGACTGACTAGTAAATATGCTGAATCTAATTAAACTATCGCCTGATTTTGTTTACGTAGCAGTAAATTAGTAATATAATGTTTCTTTTATCCCTGCCGGAACAGGTGACCATAGCTAGGGCATATACAGGATGTTTTAAAAAGGGTCTGATATTGCAACAGAAGTTGGGATTGGACAAACATGTTCCTATAAACATGTCCAAAAACAAATATATATGAGTCATTTTATTTCTGTTAAGTATTTACACCAGTCAATGCGCTTGATCCAACGGATGGATTGATCAAGGAGGTCCAGCAACATGGACTCCCCATTCACCGGAGCTCAATCCATTAGATTTTTGGCTTTGCGGACATTTAAAGACATTGGTATATGCCAAACTCATCTAAAATGTGCATAAGATACAAGGGCGTGTTACTAATTCAAATAGAGTAGTTAGGTGTGTGCCCGAAAGAGTTCTGGATTCTTTAGAAAAGGTATTGAAGTATGTGTAAGAATGAATGGTAACCACATGGAGCATCTCCTGTAGTAGTATCTACATAACGTGCAGATGTTACCAAAGACCAGAATGGCAGACAACTTCTGTTTGGTATTTATGGGTGTTTACCCAACAATTGTTCCGTCAGTCGTTTGTGATCATAAAGTGTTCACTAGAATTCGCTTGTTGGATGAAGTCATTGTCTGGTGTTAAGTACTCATCACAAGTAAAATGGCTCATATCTCCTCAGCAGGTGTTTGTTTCTGTACAAATGTTTATAGGAACATTTATTCTAGTTTTGACCAATCCCAACTCCTGTTGCAATGTCAGACATTGTTTTCTAATAATCTGGTATACCTGTCATCAAAGGAACACTTCTAGGATTGCTTTTAAGTGCAGATTCCGTGGTTCTATAATTTCTTCTCCTCTGGGAACAGGAAAAGTGGAAGTTGCTATGAATCCAAAAGTTTGTGAGATATACTCGTACAATTGCTGACTATTCATTTTGGCGTAGAAAGAAAGCATGTCTAGAGTTCCTGAGAGTATCACATGGCACAGCAGAAATCAGACTTCCTCTGTGGTCTAGCGGTTAGTAATCTGGCTTCTTAGCCCAAAGGTCCAGAATTCTATTCATGACTGAGATTACGCGATGTTTCTTTAGCTAAAATCATTCCCTTCCCTCCATGGTGTTTAGAAGTATTCACTGGAAATATAATTCATTGGAAATAAATTTTGAGAATAAAAGTCCTTTTGTGTGTGTGTGTGTGTGTGTGTGTGTGTGTGTGTGTGTGCGTGCGCGCGCGTGTGTGTGTGTGTGTGTGTGTGTGTGTGTGTGTTTGTGTGTGTGTGGATGAGTGTTCATGAACAACTCCAAAAGGAATAGTGGTGAAATACCAAACTTCATATTTAAGTTCAATTTTCCAAGAAACGACACAAAGATTTTCAATAAATCCGCCCACCACAAACCAGCCTTTCCATGAACAATTTTCAAATTTTGTTTTTCTCAAAAATGGCTCTTACGATTTTTATTAAAATGCCACCTGTTTAACAAGGCGGCGCGGTTAGACCGTTCGCCAACCACCCAGACGGCCCAACTTCGATCCCGTGGTGAACCAACCGTCGTCTTGGGGGTTTTCTCGGGGTTCTCTTAAGCCTACTGTATTCCCCTATTCTCATTGTACTTACAAATAAATCTGTAATAAAACCATTTCTACAAATATGTGCCTGGATTAACGTGAAGTAGATAGAGGAATAAGCCTTTGAAGAATATTTTTACAAGAGTAAGTAGAAAAAGTTGTAACATATCAGGGTGTTTTTTTCTTCTCTCCCTTACAATCCTCGGTCCTATATATCACGTCAATGATAGAACCGAATCAGTGTATGCCACTAGCTCACGCTTCCAATACTCGTGGACGTAGAGCTTCTGGAAGCCCAAAGATCAATAAACATGTCACTAGGATACCCATAGCCGTATGAAGAGAAGTGACCAGGGACAAGTCTGAGCCAGCAATTAAGGAGATTGCTGGTCGTTGCTTCAGAGTCAAAATCACTGGTTTTAACTCAAACATGCTATTTCAATCACGGCGAAGCTAAATTAGAATGGATACGAGGGAATCAGAAAAACCACACAACTATAGCGAATATTTCCATTCTTAGCACCCAATTTAACCAAGCAACGAAAATCATTCTAAATATTAATATCAGAGGAATATTTTATATAAAGTTTCCAGACAGAAAAATTAGTCTTTGATTACCAAGTAGTTAGGTAATTAGAATTAAACCGGATTTCTTAGGCCAATTCGTGGAATTTTCCTGAATACAGCGTAATTAGCGCAGTAAAGAGGGTTGCCAGATGAACTACCATTGTTGAATGTGAGAGTATCGAATCTCAGGACAGATTTCTGAGAAATTTATGAGGATGAAAATCGAAGACTGAAATTTTAGAAAAATATGTTGCCAACACAGCACTAGCAGCAGGAGTAGGGACGTTGAAATTAGATGAGAAGGGGAAAATTGTTAGTGTTGGCATCTACTTGGCGTGGTTAGAGCCCACTTCTATGTTCATCGGAGAGTCAGAACGTGTGTTATCGCTCGACGCACAGTAGCGTCAGTTCTGCCTGAGTTGAAATACTTATTGAAAATAACCTTCGTGATTTATAATATCGCTGGAAATTATATTCATTTAAATATTTATATACTACACAATTTATGTTTAACCCTTTAATTGGCAGTGTGACTTATAAGAAACATGTACATTTTTTTAAGTTTTGAGATACCTTATTGGCTCTTTCTTTCTAATTTCTTGTTATGTTAATAAGAATAAATAAAGAAATAAAATTCAAGTATTTGCAGCTGACTCACATTGTAAAAATATTAAAGTTTTTCAATAAAATTGCAGTGTTTTTTTTTAAAATAAGAAGCAAAATCCATACAACCGTCAGCTTCCAAGCGTGCCATTACACCTATTATTTTACTTGAGCCCTCCCCTTCCTTAAGCACAGACACATTTGACTGCAGTTGCTGGGATTGGAATCGCTTCGGCTAAGGTGCCTCTGGAAGGGATATGAAAACTACTGTATGAATTAGAGGAAGAACAGCATAAGTAGCAAAATAACTTGCAAATTAAAGAGTTAAATAAGGAGTTATTACATTGCTTTTTATTGGTCGACAACTTCTCATTGTCAATCACTTGAACGATTTATTAAAATATTTTATATCAAGAATCCGTGAAAATCACATCCCCTAATATCTTGTCCAGCAATGGCAGACACAGTAGGCAGGTGAGAACTTCTACACATCGTGAAGATACAGTGCACCCCAAACGGTTCATCAATATCAAGCAGCAGTATGTTTAGTGTTCCAACCATCATCGTCATTTGGAGCGATAGGCGGCTTCAAACTGTCGCATTAACGTGTAAGTTAAATCTCCCGCATCAAACTACCGAATCAACATGGAGCCTTAATAGCCCCATGATTAACACGAAATACAGTAAATAACATAAATAGTCAAATTGTGAAGGTTGTTGATTCCCGTTCACCCTTCTTTACGATACACATTGTGCTTCTAGAAGTGCTGTTAGCTTCCGAGTAAACAGGAAAAGTAAACATAGCGAAGCATTCTAGAGTAAAGTGGCAAGTAACAAATTGTGGAAACTAATCCAGGAGAATCCATTGTGAAGAACATTGTTAAAACTAACTGCAGATTACACGTTGTTTCCCAGTGCAGCGTTGCAGAAATAAACGAAACGGGACCATTACAAACATCAAAGAAGAAAACAGAGTAAGCCAGAATTAGAAAATGCAGTTGACTTTACCAAATATGGTACTTGTAGCAAAGCGACGAGTCTAAGAATCAAACGCAAACGATAGAAAAAGTCTCACAATCTGGCAATAATGACCCTACCTAGTCTTATTTTAACACACTGTTTATACCAAGCCACTCTTCCGAAAATTACTGAGCCCTGATTCCTAGGGGTTCCAACATTTACTTGATTTAAAATTCGCGAGTTCTTATTTTCGTTTTGGCTTCTGCAACACTTTGTTTGTACACCTAGTATCATATTCTGACAATAGATACACTTTAGCAGGCGTAGCTTCATTTTATATAAAAGGTACTTGGAGAAGAATTTAAAATGTTATTTGCAGTATATTGAAGATACACATTTTATTCGTCATGTATGTGTATATTTATTCTCTACAAATGGGTATTAGCCGGTGTCTGAGTTAAATGTGCAAAATAAGATTACCAAAAGGTGCATAAACAATAGTAATACAATAAATGATAACAATAATAATACGAATAAAGCGTATTATAGCTAGCAACTTACGGTTTTGTAATATAACAGCTAGTCTTTGAAGTCATTAATTACAATTAGTTAATTATAATAAGTTTATTAAATGTTACACATACAACCTTTATAATGAATTATCCAACATTTACTCAATTTAAATTTATCCTAAACTTCTTCACGGATTTAGGCAATTTCCCTGGACTTTGCGCTCCCCTTCCTCAATATTCTCATAAAGAAATTTAATGTTTTCCGTGCTTTCCTAGGTGCAGAAGTTACCTGAACGTCCCATCCAGCGTTACTCGCGAAGTACGCTCCCAAATATTTTCTAGCTGTCTACCAGCAGAATTTGTTCTCCGTCCATGTGACAGTTATGAAGAATTTCCCTCTTAAATCTGCTAAATTCAATGGACCTATGAAAATATGCATATGACACTTAAAAAAAGCATCGTCAGGATTTTTGCTTTCTCTACTGCGTATAGTAAATAGGGGAAGTATTGAATTTAACCCAAAATTTTGATATCGAGAATTCACCAGAAATGTGTTTGAGGTCCCCTAGATACAAAAAAAAAATATATATATTTTTAGAACAAAGTCCGTGTGCGTGTGTGTCTGTCAACAGCATAACTGAAAAATGAAAAGTTGGTTAAGAACTGAAGTTGGTATTTAAGTTTAATATCCTTAAAGGATACGACACGAAGATATTTGAAGAAAATTACTCCACCATAACCTACCCTTTACATAGACATTTTTTTTGAAAAATTGTGATTTTCTCAAAAATGACTCTAATGATTTTTATTAAAGTTCCATATGTTTAAGACATTTTTATGGCAAATGAAATGTATATTTTGAATTTTTAGCTGTACCTCATGTACAGCTGTTTACTCTTAATGACTTTTGCATAACTATTAAACCGTAAGACATAGACCAAGTCTTAGTATACAAAAAGTGTAAATCTCGTTAAAACACAATTTATACCAAATGTTCTTCTTTGTTAAGTGAACCATTTCAGAGATATTGCTTGTTATTTGTCAGAATTGTATACTTTTCTCAAATGGGAGGTCGTTATTCATTTTTTTAATCTCTTGGTAATATAAAGAGAACAGAATTTCAAAGTCATCATATAGTGACCACTCTTAAAACATTTGACAATCGCTTGAAACCTATTGATTCCCCTTGCACAAGAAAATTAGCAATAAGGTAATTTCTTCAAACATGTATCTGCATTAACATGAAGTGTATAGAGAAATAAATGTTTGTAAGAATAGTTTGTCCGAGAGTAGAGAAACATTTGAGTACAACACATCAGATTTTTGGGAAAGTAATTAATAACTTCCTAAGTAATACTTTGTGCTCGGAGATTTTCTTGAAAATTCTGGTAACGTACACATGCTCCTAGACCTTTTTATACATTATTTGAGCACCTAAAAACATACATTTCCATGAAACCTGAGATATTACATAGTTAAGCGCTATTATAGCTTATAAGAAACAATAGAAATGCATTTTTGTTTTAAGAAGCTCAGATTTCCACGCTGAAATCTCTGCAGTTATTAAAGTCTGGTAGATAATGGGTTCCATGGGAACCTCTGCGTTTTGTCTCTGTGTAAAGTAAGTGACCTTATATTTGGTGAAACCAAACAAGCATGTGATAACAAGAAGGTAACTTATGCTATACGTACTGCATCAGTGTAATGTAAACATCAACCAATTAATTTCTACCATCCGATAACCGCGTTTTCCATCTACTTTTAATTAACAAACGTGTTTGGTAACCAAAGTGTGGAAGGAGAAAAGGCTTTAAAATTAATTATCTCCAATTTTGCACGGTGTTTGCTTCAAGCTGGCCAAGGCCTTTCAGTTGCCTACATTTTGAACAAGACCTTTTCTTGTATAGAGGAGGCCCCGCTTCACATGAAAGGAAGCGAAGTTCTTTTTAAAACGTACGTCTTACCTTGAGCATTCTTAGTGGGACTCTGCCCCTTTGCAGCGGCTCTAGTACGACTGAACCTTTTTGAAGAACCTGAAAGGGAAATTCTAAGAAGCTGCCTACTGAGAAGCAGAACTGCTTTACAAAGCACTGGTACAAACAAAAATATCTGATGCGTGCACTCACGTGACCCTCTCTGCTCTTATGTAGAACATTCTTACAAGCGCTTATTCCTTTATCTACTTTGTTTATTGAGATAAGCATTTCCAGAAATTACCTTATTGCTAATTTTATTGTAGCTGCAAGGGGAGTATGGCATTACAGCAGGCTTTAAACGACAGTCAAATTCTTTTCAAGGTTTTTGCTCTGTTACGTCATTGAAATTCAATTCTCTTTGGATGACCAAGAAAAAAAAACAGGAATAACGCATTTCTATTTGATAAAAGTATAAGAATTGGAAAATTAAAGCTAATAAGTAATATCTCCGAAATGCTTTACTGCATCAAAAAAAAAAAAAAAAGTAAGATTTTTTTCTTTTTCTTACCGATTACCAGTTACACAACTTGTCTAAAACGAAGAGAACTTCTGAGGCAATTCACAGAAATTTAAAGATATACATTTCATCTGTCCTGAAAATATGTTAAACATATAGCGTTTTAATAAAAATCGTTAGTCATTTTTTAGCAAATCAAAATGTTCAAAAAACTCCATGAAAACCTTTGATTCGCACAGACTTTTCCTAAAGTTGCTTTTCCTTATTCAAAAATCTCAATATGCGTTTCCGACATTTCACTTGAATCCAAAAAGAAAAAAGCAACATTTAGAAAATCTGTGTGCCTGTCTGCCTGGCTGTCTATCTGTGAACACATAACTCAAAAACAAGAAGTCGGTTAAATAGCAAAGTTTGTATTGAAGTTCATAATCTCCCAAGGACGCAATTTGAAGATTTTCAGAAAGATTCCCCACCATTCTTCACACGCGAAATTTTCAAAATATTTGATTTTCTCAAAACGGCTATACCAATTTCGATTAAAATGCCGTACATTAAAGGTATTTTATTCAAAATGAAATGTATATCTTGAATTTTCTTGGAATGGCTTCACAGATTCTCTTCATTCCTTTTGCTGTGGAAACTGGCAATGAAATCAGTGATGTTATGGCACATTGTGGTTTCTTAGAACAATACCAAAAAGTGTGAAAAATAGTCCAAATCATTAATCCAGTCGGATGTCTACATTAAAATTTGCTAAATGCGAAGATTTTTTTGTTTTAACAATAAAAATGTTTTATGCACTCAAGAAAGACATAATACCAGCATGAATAAGTTATGAACAACTTGTAAATCAACATTAATGTGCAAATTATGCCTTTGTATGCGCAAAATATTTTTCATAAAGAAAATGACTCCTTAAGGAGTTTGATTATGTATACCTATAAGTAAAGTTATGGATCAAAACGTATCAAGTCCAATACATTTTCTTTGCATCTTAAAAACATAATTGAAAAGTGATTTTATTAGTTCGTATTCCAGAACTATGTCCGATCATACACAATTTTTTTTAGTTTGTGAGAAATTACGCAGCGTAATGGTGATCTATTTTTGTTAATCTATTCCTGTAAAATAAGATTTATAACAGTAACCCTTGTTTAGTTCTATGTATGGATGTAGGTTATACAAACTTTTCTTGCAAAGGTCTCTCTTTTCTTTTTCTTATTTCCTACCTGCTTAAAGTTAATCGAGATAAAAGTTTGCAGACTTTCATTGCACATTAATTTTAGGTAGAAGAGAGATACAGAAGCTGAAGCGACAGTTATATCTTTAAACCAGGCCATAATGCTGTCTTTTAAATTATATACCCTTTGTATGGCATCACAGGAAACAACTGAAGGATGCCAGCACTTTGTAAAATAGCAAACGATACTGAAAAATTAATACCTTGGAAATGACCAATGCCACAAAACAGGTAAAAGAAATCGCCCTTTAATGTTTCATGGGCCGCTATAACAATTATACTTGAAATTTTGAAAATCGCAATTACTTAAACTTGTCCAATGACGACTATATTGTAACCAAGTGGCAAAATCCAGTCCAGTTACGTGTTCTAAAATTTCACCATAGAGTTTTCTTATCTTCGCTAACACAGTCTATAGTCTTTCGGGCTATCACAATTCATGTTTACTTCTCATAACCTTGCTCAGTCCTTTTAATGTCTTTTTTCACTTTCTCTGTTTCTCATGCACTAATTAGGATTATGTAATCACTCATGACGCTCTTTGAAACTGCTAACACCACGACACACACACACATGGACTCACGCTTGGGCATACGCCGTACGTCCCACACAAACACAAGCACACACGCGCTCGCGGCCTTCTTATATTCTAGGGATGACGTCACACAGAGCTTTCTTGAGTTCCACACACACGTACCGGAAATGACACAGCTAGAAGCCTCGCGAACGTTCTCGAAACCCTTTTGTTTCTGCCGCTTTGATTGTTGACAGTCACGTACACAAAGCAGTCGCGGCTGAACTTGAATGTCTTTGCCCGCTCGCCGGCTCGGCATGTGGCGTGAAGTAGCTTGACGCTGTTTGTCCCCTGTTGTGTGCCGAGCCCGATGTCACTACCTTTTAATTGTTGGCCTAGAATGTTATACATACAAGGATTACACAGGTCAATAAACTTAATGGAGGTTTGTGAGAATGTTGGCCAGCAAGGGATAAAATATGATATTTGTAATTGGTAACTGGATGCCACTATATGTTTTATTCCTTCGAAGAGAACAGCGCGTTATTACTCTCAGCGTATTGAGTCTCGAACTTGCTCTCGAATAGCTAATTAGGGTGAAAACTTAATTCCCATGATACACTAATGAGGCTCTTCGCCAGGATAAACAGTAATTGGCCTCTGGGCAGGTAGAGTAAGGAACCACGTTTTGCTTTTGTTTTCCGAGAGTAAACTAGTGTTACATTTAGAAGAGCGATATTCAAACTTTATACTTTCTCTCTACGCTTCGTATTTACGTAATGAAAACGGGTTGTACGGTTAGATGAGATTTGGAAAAGCAATAAAACGGCCAAGCAATATTGATCTTGGCTGTTATGCAGGCGTTCTCTACTTTCTTTGTTGCCAAAAACAATCTGATGTCTCACACTCCTGGCTTTCTTTTCCCATTAAAACTTCCCATCAGCTCTTAAATCAGGTTTATCTTATATGACGCGACTGACGGACACCGAGAATTACTAGTAGTGCGTATTCTGTTGAATGGCCTTGCTCATGCGCCTACGGAGAGCAATGTTATGCAAGAAAGAGTGTAACAAATATGACCATACAATTATTGTCAATAAAGGACCATTTCGTCTAAAAAAAGTGTCAAATATTTTGAGCCATCTAGCTTCTTGAGGAATTGATATAAATGGTTTATTATTTCACTATCTGTCACGCAAACATTGTGTCAACAATGCTGTAATGTACTTCTATCTTAGTCACAATTTTATGTTAACTTGACGTTGCCAAATCTCTCTTAGAAATTAAAATTTGTATGATATTTCAACATTAAGTTGTTATTAAATACATTTGAATCAAGATAGAAATGCATTACAGTATTGTTCACACAGTGTTGGCGCGACAACTGGTTTTCTGTTATAACAAGATAAAATCGAAGTACCTACATGTAATTCCTAAATTTCTTTTCCTCAGTTGACATTACTAAGAATTAGTCGAACTGCACTAATTGTAATTAATGTATTTTACATCATGTTTATAGAAGTTAACATTTTGTGGTCAAATCTTAGCAATGTAGTTTTTAAAATTAATGGTTTTTTTTATTATTATTATTATTATTATTATTATTATTATTATTATTATTATTATTATTATTATTATTATTATTATTATTATTATTATTATTATTATTATTATTATTATTATTATTATTATTATTATTATTATTATTATTATTATTATAATGAAATATTCCAAATAAATATCCCGCTCCACTCGAAAATTTATCGCTTAGGTCAGACCTTTTATGATATTACTTGTAATAATTGTATTTGTCGCTTTAATACATATAACACTGCAATTGATATCGTTAGAGCCTTTTGGGAAAATGAAATGTAATGCAAATTTTTCCATTTAAAGGGTGGTTAAAGACGGGGGCAAACATTGTTTAAAATCTTGTCGCATTTTGAAAGCAGCCGAATTATGCTCCATAATGTTCAATTGGTCTCATAGGCGCCTTACCCATTTAAAAACATAAGCCCAAAGATCAAATAGGAATAACTCTTAGGAGAATTGGTCACATTAGAATTACGCATTCTCACCTGTTGAATATAAGTACCCCGCCTGCTGTGAGAAGTGCCAAACAACGCTAACAATTGCCAAACAGCGCACTTCATATTGACATGCACAGTAGTCCAAAAATAGCGCGAATATTCATTTAACACTCAATGGCGTCTATATCTTTGCAAATGTAATCAAGCCCTCTCAAAGCAACTGAATTGTACAAACAAGCTTAAATAAAAGAGTTAAAAAGCCAGTTATGATTGCACTGTTTAAATGTGGATTTAAAGAACTTTAAATCATCGCGAGAAGACCGAAATGGTTAAAGTTGCCTTAAAAAATTAATAAAAATTCTATGCAAGCACTCACATGACTTTCTCTACTCACTCCTACACAAATTATTCCTAAACATGCTTGTTCTTCTATCTTCTTCATATTAATCAAGATGGAGAAATGTTTCTATTACATATTTTTATAGGTACAATGGGAATAAAAGGATACAGTAGGCTTAACCAATTGTGAAATGCTTTAAGACTTGATCGCTATGTTATAGCTTGACATTCCATTCTCTTTTCATGCCCACGACTTCCTCACCGGCTCTCATAGCCTTGATCGCTAGTCTTTGGCGCTATGACGTGCAAAGGGCCGCGGTTCGAATCCCACCTCGGGCATGGTTGTGTGTGTGTGTGTGTGTGTGTGTGTGTGTGTGTGTGTGTGTGTGTGTGTCTTGAAGCATGAATGAGAGAATAAATGATTGTGTGTGAATGTAAAAGAAATATACATCATCTGAATGTCAAAAAGGTCCTTGAAGACCAGAAGCGCAAAAAACAAAATAATAATGATTTCCTCTTTGAGAAAGTATCACTATTTTAAAATTCAAATCAATAACAAGGAATATCTCCAAAAAGAATTGTGTGCTTTAACGAATAGTACCTGCATATTCTGTGGAGTGAGATCTTGCCTATCCCTTACGGTTTACCAGTTATGTAAACTTCACCCAGAATGAAGAGGACTTTAGCGGTTATTCCCAGAAAATGCAATATATACATTTCCATATGCATAAGGTTTTAATTAAAATCGTTACAACCAGTTTTAATAAAATAAAATAATTGAAAAAGGGTGGTTAGCAGGAACGTTATTGAAAATCCTCGTATCTTATCGTCTGAAGATAGCCTATTGACCCATGAAGAACAAAGGCTTCCTGTAAAGAGAAAGCTCAACTTTTCCTAATGTGGCGAGGTGTTCCACGTCAGACATAACCAATTTAAAATTAATAACTGAGTTTCTTTAACTATGTCCTCACATCATATTTCACCGCCATTTCACCGTGTCTTGCACTGTCTTTCACATGAGGTGCTTTTAGTCCTACACAGCTGTCTCTAGAGGGATTTTCACCTTCTTCTATCTCCTGCAACCCTGAACTATTGTTGACCTGAAGAATTCGCCCCATCTGCCTTGAAGCCACAAGGTCTATCTGTCATCCGGTGACCTGGGCACGTGTCCACGCCATTTCCGTTTGCTTATAGTGGCTGCATATATTATATTCTTTGTAGCTGCTAGTTGGCACGGTGTCACTTTGAAGTTGCTGAACTTAAATTCCAAGTTTGTTATTTAAGGCTACTTTTCGTTTTTGTGTTATGCTGTTCAAACATACACACAAACACGCCCGCCCATATTTTGTTTGAATTAGGATGTTCTCAAAATGGGTATTTATTGAAATCTCGGTCACGAATTTTTGGGTGGAATGCACTACCTTCTCTACCTGTTATATACGTGGTAGAAAAAGTAAACAAATCGTGGTGGTAATAGTTCGTGGAAGAGTGGGTGGAGAAAAACAAATAAATGTAATGCAGCAGAGTAAAAATAAACACTGATTCGGCACATAAAATGTCGGAAATGGAAGCTAAACCTATATCACTTCCAAGTTATTTCCAGTATGCATATATAATGGTATGCCTCGTCAATATTGGACCATGGTAATTAATGGCACACCCGAACTAATCTTTTCACCGGAGGCAAACACAACGAAAATGTATTGGAGTAAAATGATGAATTACATATTGCGGAGACGGATGCGTGACAGACGGGTATCGACAAAATGGATACGTGGTTCTGTGACATTGTCCGCAAATAATGTGCAATATGTTGCGGCCGTTTCAAACACGCTCACAATTATTAGATCGTGACATTTCAATGCGACCGATTGTAAGCCAAGCTCGTTCATTCACGAAATTACACCATATACATTAGTTCAACTAAAAGTGTTGTTCGTTTGTTTTGTTGTTTAGCCGCCTTTAACCCGCATGGTCTTCATGCGGCTTCGGCATATCAAACATGCATAACTTGCTTTTATTTTAGGTTTAGATAACTGAGTATATTTTTATTTTAATAAAGTTCCATTTATATGCTATCTTTAACATCTGGGGCGCCATGTCCGAACGCCGAGTCAGTCTTTGATACTTACCACGTTTAAAAAAAAAAAAAAAAAAAAAAAAAAAAAAAAAAAAAAAAAAAAAAAAAAAAAAAAAAAAAAAAACATTTTGGGGCCACAAAGAATGTATTTTCGGTGAAATCTCCTTACCAAAATGTTGAGTCCTCTGGCTTTTACAGAATGATCCATATAAAACTGGATACTTTCGAGAACTGTAATTTTCCTCTGAAAAGTAATAAAATTAAAAGTGACTCTAGGAGAATATTCTTTTAAATTCAAAGTTCTTTAACTGGTAAGTCATATCGGACGATGAATACACGTATACATGTATGAAAGTATGATCCAACGAGCCCGGGGTCCATAGAGCTAAGAGCTATCTGACATTCATCTTCTGAGGATAGGGAAAACACGTGTCAAACTGAGAAATGCATGTTAGTTTATGACTACAAAACTAGAGATTGAAGACTAATCACTAACAGAGCAGAATTAAGTAATGTAGGGATACAAACATTAATACCAATATTGCCCACTTCTGTGGTGTGGAGGTAGCGTTCAACAACTCCTATGTTCAAATCTTGGTTAGTTACCTGAATACGATTCCTGAAAAGAATTTATTCATCATGCCAGATGACTTACCCAGTTAAAGGGCACTTAATTAAAAAATGAATTAAAAACTAGAATTGATTCTCCCAGAGCCACTGAGATCGTAAAACTCAATTCTAATTTTTTATTACTTTCGAGAGGAAACTTTTGTCTTCAAAAGCGTACAGTTTTATATTTTATAAATGGTTTCTAAAGAAATAAATTATACAGTAATACTTTTTACAACATTATTTTGTTTTATTCTCCTCATTTTGCTTCGGTTCAAATATGGAACGAAAAGATATATGTTTGGGTGCATTGGCGGTTGGTATATTTTAAGCTCAAAAGTTTTTTTTCTTACTAGTGCAATTCAGTTTCAAATATCTGCCGGGTTCTGCATGGAAACATATTAGTAAAGGTCTGTAGGGTTTCTAAGAAACATAACAGTAGATTGTGATAAAAGTTTTTTAAAACAAGCAGTTCATTTCGTAATCCCAAGAGTGAAATAAAACGTGTGGTATTAAACTGTATTTTAGACAGCGCTCAGTTTTAAAATATTAATCACATTATATTGATTCCTTCGAGATTAACCCACGGGTATACTTTGCGAGATTCTTGAAACAAGAGAAGTGGCGTTAAAAACGAGATCAACTCTCGTCTAGAACGTGATGTCAGGTGTTTTTATGTATTGTTGATTCACATGTTTTGCCTTGCACCAGGAAATGAAGCGACTAAATGCTATTTAACATTTATTTCTAATAATTCTAGTGTTATTCATTGTGAAGCTTGTGTAATTTCACTTGCTTCTTCCATGTTATCTTCTTCCAAATTCACATTTTCTGCCATTTAGTATTTACGTAGGTTGTACCTACTAGATAAAAGAATAATGTTTAAATAAAAAAACAATAGGGCTGCCAACATAAGGTATAGGTTCATTCTACAACGAATTGAGATAAATTCAAGAATAACCATTTGTATTTTGAACATATAATGGATTAAAGTAAAAAGTAAAACCTAATCAAACCAAGTCGGATTATTCAACATGTGCAAATATAAAAAATAATTGCCATTGGACTTGAAAACAAAGTTGCTCACAATGGAGTGGCATAAAACTATATTGCATAATCGAAGCGTTTAGTTCGTGTGCACTAAAGTTGTACTTTTAGACCATGCTGTCTAAACAGTAGGTTATGGCATTGCCATGATGATGTTATGTGAAAAATAACGAAGCAAATATGCCACTTATCCCTATGTAATTACTTCACCGAGAACAGCTAGCAGTGTTACGTATCAGTAATTTAATTTCGCTTTTGTACTCGTTAAGCGCAATTAGATTACTGGAAAGTTAACATCACTCGTTGTATTATTGAAGATAATAGTCCCCCAATGTTGGCAAACAGAAGGCCCATTACCATTGTCACCCACGTGACCACTCGAATTCCGACTGTCAGATGTTCATAGTAATCCCATTGCAGATTGCTGCCTGTAACATATGCTGCATGTCAGTTGTTTATGACAACATTGCACGGCTCATCACACTGAGCACACAGTAGCATTGTCAACCTCGGATCCTTTTATAACTACGTCATTTTCCTAAAAAAAAATACATCTTCAAATGTTAAGGCCTGTACATCTACTTAGGCATACCATATTATAATTGCTTTCATGTGTTTATTGACTCAGGTATTACTGCCCTGTCCTCGTATGTTTGCATGTTAATTATAGGGAGTAGTTTATGTCAGACAGTTATCTGCTGCACCAACTGCTGAATTTTGCTGATGGCAGATAATCTTGGTTTCTTATGTTATTCACTTAGTTTTATCGCCGTTTTACTGCCACGAGAACTTTGCTCCCCTGATAAAAGGCTCAAGGGAATTAGGTGGGACGCAGTTACTTGCCCCCGTCCCATAATGCTGAATATAAAAGTCTAAAGTTACTCATTATTCTGACTTGTTCTAGTAAGAATGAATGGAAATAAATCTATGAAATTATGGTATAGGATAACTGAAATGAATATTAAAACGAAAGTGGATTCATTATTAGTGTTTTTGTTCCAACCAGTAATTTTAGTCTTCGTTGAGGCTTCATAATAATAATAACTAGGTTTCATAATGCAAACTAAGATGGAGCGAGGCCGGAACAGACCGATTAGCCTAATCCCTGTGAGACAGAAGAAGAAGAAGCGGAAGAAGAAGAAGATTTGTTGTTCTTCAATATAGTTATGCATGCATTTGAATGAAATCTTTACTGAAAATTTACTACACATTTGCCAAAATTGTGTACATTTTCTTCCTTGCGCATTGTTAAATTCTTGAGATAAAAAGTTTTTTTTTTTTCTTTCTGAAAATACTTTTTCTTCTGTTTCTTCTTCTTCTTCAAGTATTAGGCTTCTTGACCTTTTACGATCTTACTCTTGAATTTTAAATTCATATTTCCTTGGATTATCTAAGGATGTCTTCCGTTTCGCCTATAGAAATCTTCCTAAGATTGATCAATCAGTAAATCGCTTTATCAGCTTTAAGTATTTACATTTAGTTGAAATATATAATATTCATATAATTCATGCATAAATGAAACATACAACAGATATATAATAAATCAAATTAAACATATACTTACGTAATAAGAGAAAGTTAATTTTCATAAATAAAGATGATATAAACGGGTAGCATTATTATTCTTGGAACACGTTTTAGCCGATATTCATAAAAAAAATTATTTCCCTTTGGTAGTTGCGTATATTTCCACGTGTTTGCTCTAAGTACTGAGTTATGAAATCAGAATCAGTAGAAATTTTCTATTTTTTAGATGTTACTCTTATTAAAATGTTCCTTTGGACGTTTCTTTAGTCAGTAAACACAAAAGTAAACCAATATGACAACGCAATAGAACAGCAACCTTGCAGAGGTCCTAGCGGACGACAAAACAGCGGTTGATAGAGTTTTTAATTTTTTAGCGGAGTGCAATATCAATTTGAGGATTTAAAATTTTTTAATTATCTGTTTCTACTTTTGGACATATTTATCACCTTGTTTCATATCTGGCTATTGCCACTGCTTTTTACCTTTGTATATTTTTCTTGTTGCTAGTATTTTTATTTTTTGAGTGAAATTTATATCTGGCTATTGCCATGAATCTTTTAAGGGCGCTGATGACCTAGAAGTTGAGCGCCCTTAAACCAAATCAAACATCAAAGAAACAAAGGTAACGTGATACAGTGGAATGTACAGGTGGCAGCACTGGAGAATGAACAACGATGTTCAGTTGTTGCTTTGGCAAAGCACAAGAAAATATCTTAAACATGGTGGTAATAAAGTTTCGGGAACATCCTGTTCAGAGGCCGAATTAAATTACTCTCTTTTACATGGATGTATGCGAATCTAGCAGTCGCAGGATCCCACACCACAGAAATAGAATACGATGCGTATTATCTTTACTCGGCTAGTGATGTTCCAGCGGGTTTTAATGCTGGCTTTATGTTGGTAGTGCTATCAAACCGGATGTAATTTAGTTTGTGCTTAGTGCTGATACCGAAATTTAGATTTCCGATCGAATGGGCTTTTGAAAAAGACATGTTTTAATTTAATTGCCGGATATGAGATTTGCGATAAGTGTTAAGTAATAACATAAATAGATAATAGAGCAGGAAGTGTTGTAAGGTGAGCATGATATGAGTAAATAATAGTCGTTAAATTCGTAGGATAAACACATTATTGGTTTCAAATTAACGAGTCATGACGTCATACCACATAGTTTAAAATACACGTTCGAAAGTCAGTTCTACAAACCTTAAAAGTCGCGCGATATATCTAATAAAATACAAAGTAAACATCGTTTAATCCTAAAAAGGTAATTATATATTTGAAATTCATAAAAGAACATGTTATAATAGAAAGGGACATTTCTAAATTGCGGGAAAAGGAAATAGCATTTTGGATACGAGGCTTTCTTGGATGACGTCATGACATTCAAATGGAGCGAACGGCTTCTTAGCGTGGGTAAGAGAGAAGCGTCTAGTCAGTACTCAACCAGAGACCAGTACGGGAGTTCGTGCTGCGCGGAAGTGATTGCGATGCTTCTACAGATACACATATAGAATCGGCATATCTCCCGAAAATATTTGAAATAAAGGATATGAAAAGTTGTTCTTGGGTTGTCCATTACACTTACGCAAACCCGAGATAAAGAGATCTTATGCAGAACTAGCCGAGGCGAGCTACATCGAAGGGCAACGTCACGTCACCAACGACTTCAGCTTCAAATGGCGAGGCAATAACTAGGACACAACGAATATTTACAGCTTCAAATTGGCTTCCCAACGTGTGGCGCCGAAAGAATGGACCAAACCCCTAAGACGACCAGATCAGCAGCGAACCAGCAGACAAGAAGGTGCCCAGCGTGTCAACATCTGTGAAACGTGTAGTGAACAAGTTTAAGTACAGTTAAAGTGAAATAGTGAAAATATTGAAAATTTTGGTGAGTAGAAAAGCACATGTAAATAGCTTAGAAATGGAAGACAGTGACACTGACTTTTTAGGTTTCGATAGTCCGGAAATTGAGAAAAGTGTAAGTAGGATGGAAGAATTTAATCAGAATGTAATTGGTAGCAGAATATGCCAAGAAGTAGAAGATCAGAACGTTAGAGAAACACCTAGAGGTAGTTCAGAAATGTTTAGTAGTAATTCAGAAAGGCCAGCATTTATGTCAGAAATAGAGAATATGTTTCAAACGATAATGAAAAAGATGAGTACAGAGTTAAGTCGAAAGATAGATGAAAATAGTAAAGAATTAAGAACAGTGGAAAAGATGAATACAGAGTTAAGTAAAAAGATAGATGAAAATAGTAAAGAATTAAGAACAGAGTTAAGCCAAAAGATGAGTAAGATAGACGAAACTAGTAGAGAGTTAGGACAGAAATTAGAAAAGGGACAACAGGAATTGGGAATGCAATTGGAGAATCAGAGGAGAGTTTTCGAAACCTTTAGGGAAGAAGTTAGGGAGGAAATTAATAAAGTCAGTAGTGAAGTAAAAGAAAATAGAGAACAGGTTAAGGGAGAATTAGAGACAATAAGGCAAGAAGTAAAGAATTCTGAAAAGAAATTAGGTCAACAAGTTAGTGAAAAATTAGATAAAGAAAGGGAAAGAGTAACATATAGTTTAGACAAACAAAGGGAAGAGGTAGTACAAAGGTTAGATAAAGACAGGGAAGAAATTAGAGAAGAGTTACAGGGGTGTAAAGTTAGAATAGAGAGATCTGATGTAGAAAGTGAAAGGCAGGCTAGAAATTTGGAGGATGTTACAGACCAAATAAAAGGAGTAGTAACAGAAATTACTCAGGTAAAAGAGGCCTTAGAAAATTTGAAATTAAGTGAAAATGCATGTAATCACAACAATCTTAGTAAAGAAGTTGCAAGAAACGAGGCAATACCAGGTGTATCAGCTGACATTTCGATGCAAAATAGGGGTAACAGTAATTCCCATTCTGATCTCGGAAATAGCTCAGGGATAGGTGACAATTCAAATTTACATTGGCCTAACCATGTCTTAAATGAAATGACACCTCCAGTTTTTGAAAATGAAGATTCAGATGATCCTAAAGCCTTTTTAGAAGGGTTACAAGAGTACTTCACGGTGAAACGTATACCAGAGGAGTACAAGATGGTGATAGTAAGAAAATGCCTAAAGGGTAATGCTGCTAATTGGCTAGGCCTTTCTATGGGTAACAATAATGACTACAGGACCTTTAGAAACATCTTTTTAACCAGATATTGGGGAGCTAGTAGGCAGGCTAATATTAGAGTTGAATTAAGCAATGGAAAATTTAATCCTAGATCGGAGGAATCGATGGTCAACTATTTTATGAGAATAGCGAGAAAATCGAAGATGTTGGATCCTCCCTTGGATGAAAAAGATCTAATAAATATAGTTACTCCACATTTTCCGGAAACGCTTCAACATTACCTAATCATAGCCCGACCCGATAGCATTGCAGCTATGATCGAATTATTATCAGCCTTAGAAGTCAATAAGCCAAAACACTCATTTGGAAATACATATGAAGGAAAAGAAACTGTCAATTCTTTCGGGCAAGGGGCACAGTATTATCAGAATAGAAGTGAGATTAGGGAAAGATATAAAGGACCAGTACCAAGGATGGAATCATTCCGGTGGGAAAATCAAGGTAGATATAACCAGGAAGGGCATCACCAAAATAGAAATGGTAATCAAAGGGGAAGAAATATAAGGGTAAATTATATGAATACAAATAGATTTGATCGAGGTAGACGGGGACGTTATTTTGGACATAGTAGAAATTCAAATGATGGGTATTGGACAAACGGAGATAATGAGTTTAGACCGAGGTCACCAAGACAGGAAGAAAGGTATTCTAATGGACGAAATTCCCCCGAAAATGCGGAAATGGTCGAGGCCATTAACACGGTCAAAAACATGGTAGGAAGTAACCCCGATTTAATGCAGGAAAACAGAAGTAACAATTTGGGAAATAGTACAGGAGCAATACATAAAAATCAGGGAAACGCCAGACCCGGTCAAACGCGCCTTCAGTGAGAACTGGGTATCCTAGTAATGATTGTGATAAGTACTCGGAAATAAATAGTCCTGGAAGGCAAATGATGATACAAAAGAAAAGAGAATGTAAAAATAGAATCGACGAAAACGAAAAAGTAGGAGATCCACCTAAAATCAAAATTGGAGTAAATGGAAAACAATACAATGCAATTATAGATACGGGATCAAATAGCACAGTATGCTCACAAAATTTTTATGATAATTTACAAAGTAGTGGTTTTAAAGTAATGTCTTTACCAGTTAATGGGATATATTGCTCGCTAGCTGTGGGAAAACGAAAAGAGAGAGTAAAATTTCAAGCAATGATAAATATTGAAATAAATGGGAGAATACTTGGAATTTTATTTCTGATTGTAGGAAGACTTGTGACAGATATTATAATAGGTTGTGATTGTCTTTATGCCTGGGAAGCTGTGGTGAATTTTAAAAACATGATTCTAGAAATGAAAGTTGAAGATGAGACCATTATAGTGCCTTTTGTGGAAGATAGTAGTTCAGAAACTATTGTACGAGAAAAAGAGGAAGAAGAAATCCAAGGGGATACATTCTTTGTAGAATATGTTAAAGTAGGAGCTATGGAATTAACTGAAGTAAATGTCAAAGAGTACAGTGTCGATAATAAAGAAAATGTAGAATGGGATAAAAATGATTTCATAGACAATTTGAGGGTTTCTGATGCAACTAGGTACTATGATAGAGAGAGTAGTGAAGACTTAGAAGAATTGTTGAGGAAAAAAGTAACTCAGGCTGATCAACTAAATGAACAACAGAGGGATAAACTGTTTGAAATATTAATCCGAAATAAAGAAGTATTCTCTGAGAAACCTGGTAAATGTAATATTTATACTCATTCGTTTGAGATGATACCCATCAAACCTTTTACACATAAAGCGAGAGCTATCCCTAGTACAATAAGAGAAGAGGTAGATGCAGTTATAAAGTCAATGTTAGAAGATGAGGTTATTGAGATTTCGAATTCAGAATTTGTGAATCCCCTATGTATTGTAAATAAGGCCAATGGAAAGATCAGGGTGACATTAGACTCGAGAAAACTAAATTATTGTTCCTCATACTTTCCATCAGGGAATCCAACAGAACGTGTCCTCCGAGATATAGGAATTTATTTACGTGTACTTACACATCATAATCACAAGGATTGGGTAAAATATTGTCCATTGATAGAAAAGATTATCAATCACACCGTTAATGTAACTACTGGGTTTGCACCAATAAAATTAATGTTAGGAATTGAACCAGAACCAATATTGATCGGGGTACCAAAAACACCGAAAATTAATGACATTCAGTTAAGTGAAGAAGAAAGAGCGAAAATTGCTTTTGAACGAATCAAGAAAAAGGCAGAGAAGCGAAAATTAAAGAAAAAGAGTAGAAAACATAAATGGGAACCTAAGATAGGCGATTGGGTACTAGTTAAAGACCATAAGTTATCAAGTGCATTGCGAGGTAGGAACAAAAGGATGGAATTGTTATATAAAGGTCCTGCAGAAATTATATCAAAATTTGGTTATCATACCTATGAATTAAAAGATGTTAAAAATGAAAAATGTCTGGGAAGATGGCATAAACAACTCCTTCGACCATACAAGAAACCGTGTGGTGCCTTGGAACCTTGATTTAATGTAAAAGAAAAATTGGAAGTGTCATTTGTCTATTGGCGCCCAATCAGCTTTGAGATAAAATGTAAATGTTAGCTTACTTGAAAATCATATATTGGTCAGGTACTTACATATTCATGAAAAATGCAGAATGTGAATTGCTATCTACTACCAAGAGCTTAAAAATATATTGTATAGAGCTCACAATAACAGCTTCAGAAAGATTGTTAAAATGTTCATCTCCGCATAGAGAGAAAACAGAATATTTACTTTGTAAACATTTGTTAAAATATTTAGATGTATAGATAGTTATCACAGCAAGACAAAGAAAGAACTTGTCTGAAGAGTGTAATGGATTTATATAAATATATGTACATTTTAGTGCTTAAAGGATATAGTACTGATATGTGTTACAATAACAAAAGTGAAAAATCACAGTGCAAGTGATAGTGAGAGCGAAGTGAGCAAACATGAACTAAAAGAAGGAAGTATAAAGAAAGACTCTTGAAATTTAACCTTTATATAAAAGCTCCACAGAAGAAACCATAACATATTGTAATTAGTATTTAAGGATTAATGTTTAGTCAAGTGTATAATTGTTTGTCATGTTAAAAAGATTAATGAGAAAATGTGTTAATAACCAATTTCAAAAACAGTGTAATTGAAAATTGTATATAATGGGAGTGTTGCCGATTATTCAAAATACAGGAGTAATTTTTAATTTTTCTTTCGGGCAAGACATTTACATTATTTTATTATAAAATAATAAAATAACATAAATGGGGGCATTTGATACCGAAATTTAGATTTCCGATCGAATGGGCTTTTGAAAAAGACATGTTTTAATTTAATTGCCGGATATGAGATTTGCGATAAGTGTTAAGTAATAACATAAATAGATAATAGAGCAGGAAGTGTTGTAAGGTGAGCATGATATGAGTAAATAATAGTCGTTAAATTCGTAGGATAAACACATTATTGGTTTCAAATTAACGAGTCATGACGTCATACCACATAGTTTAAAATACACGTTCGAAAGTCAGTTCTACAAACCTTAAAAGTCGCGCGATATATCTAATAAAATACAAAGTAAACATCGTTTAATCCTAAAAAGGTAATTATATATTTGAAATTCATAAAAGAACATGTTATAATAGAAAGGGACATTTCTAAATTGCGGGAAAAGGAAATAGCATTTTGGATACGAGGCTTTCTTGGATGACGTCATGACATTCAAATGGAGCGAACGGCTTCTTAGCGTGGGTAAGAGAGAAGCGTCTAGTCAGTACTCAACCAGAGACCAGTACGGGAGTTCGTGCTGCGCGGAAGTGATTGCGATGCTTCTACAGATACACATATAGAATCGGCATATCTCCCGAAAATATTTGAAATAAAGGATATGAAAAGTTGTTCTTGGGTTGTCCATTACACTTACGCAAACCCGAGATAAAGAGATCTTATGCAGAACTAGCCGAGGCGAGCTACATCGAAGGGCAACGTCACGTCACCAACGACTTCAGCTTCAAATGGCGAGGCAATAACTAGGACACAACGAATATTTACAGCTTCAGTGCTTAAGTATGTTTTAAGTTAGAAATTACTAGAATCTCTCAGGGTATTTGTAATGCAGAGGACTCTAGAACAACACGATGTGAGGCAAGTTTCACTGGAGCAGGATATATTTTATACAACTTTCTTCGCTATAACATCAACACTGCTTGCTAGACATATTACAAAACTTGGTATTTCCAACAGTTGATTTTTAAAGATTCACTGAATTTGTAATAATAACATAGGAAAGCTCTCGCTGAACTACTAAATTATTCATTATTGTGACTTCTTTCTTCCAAGAAATCCTAACACGTTTACGTCCGTTAACAGTGAAAAGCGAACCCCCAGCGTTTGTTTGAAAAACTGAATCTGTTATTGCTCAAGTAACCAAGTCTTACAAAGGGAGAAATAATGTGTTTATTGGTTTTTAATGAATTACATTATCCAAAAAGGTTGGCTCTCGTGATTTTAAGAACAGTTGGCGATTTGTTTATATGAAAGTAGCTTTAATTTCAAATTGTTGTATCGAAACAGCTACATATGTATATAGGTTAGGTCCATTAGTGTCTTACAGTACCTCCATGTTATTTCAAATATCGCAAGGTTGTCCTCAGTTTACATAAGTATAACATTTTTATAACGTTGAATTACATATTGCAACATATATTATACGAATATTACATAAAGGATTGCAAATTTTTGTGTCAATAATGATCCTTGTGTGAGAACTTAAAGAACTTAATCACTTATTAAATAAGATTAATGGATTAATAAATTAAACAAGGGTAATATTATTATAGTTAGGGCTGTGATATTTGAATATTGCCAGTATATGCAGTATTTCAATCAGAATGTAGTAAAATAAAAAATACCGAAACTGTTCCATACTATGGATAGTTTGGAGCGGGGGTACTTCTAACTGGAAAAATTTAGGGACCCTGGCACTTGTTCTGTCAACTTTGGCAACGTTCCGGCTGCCCTTAGGATCCATTCATCTCATCCATCCTCCCTCGGGGTGCCCCGTCAGCGGATAGGCACATAAGAGGCCGAGGTGCTAACCCCCCCTACGCAAGTTGCCATCGAGTCATTGAAGATTCTTACCTTACATACTAAGGTCGATATTTATAGATAAAATCGATATAAATGCACTTTTTGAAGTCCCCTAAGTTCAAAAAGACATTTTCAGAGAAACATCGGTGATTGCGTGAGTGAGTGCGCGCGTGTGTCTATGAGCAGCATAACTAATGTTTAAATATTCCAGCACGCGAAATGGATATTTTCAAGAAAATCCAGCTAGCTCAAAGTATCCTTTATTTGAAAACATTTGTATTGCCTTTTATTTTCAGAAAATTACTCTAATGATTTGTATTAAGATGCTACGCGTTTAAACACATGTATGCCTAGAATTGTTTTAGAATAACATGAAGTTTTCTTAATTTAAAATGAATTTTTGTAATCCGTGAATCGTAAGAAATAGTCTTACTAACAAAAGATGTAGATCTCGTTATACCAAATAAATGTTCGATTTCCGAGATAGTCTTTATTATGAGCGTTAATTGTCAAATACCTATATTATGTTTTCAACTGCAAAATATTTTTTTCTCTAGTTGTCTTACAAAGAGAAGAAAATTCCAAAGCCATATCACAATGACCCTTCTTAAAACTATCACTTAAGTCTACTGCATTCACTTATTCCCTTTGTACCTAAAAAGAAATATAAAACTATTTCTACAGATGTCTATCTTGATTAGCATGAAGTAGATAGAATATTAAGCTTTTGTAAAAATAATTTTGAATGGGTAGAAAAAGTTGTGTTAATGTAACATATAAATACTTTTTTTAATTCAGGAAGCCTTCAACATATATTTCCACTGAAATCTCTGTCTCGAATTTTTAGATGGAATGCAATACACCCCCGAGGGGTTTCAGGTTCGAATCCCGACTGGGAATGACAATGTTTTTCTATCCAAGATTATTCCCTGCCCTCCCTAGATATGCGAGTGTAAATGTGTGTGATTTAATAGCAAATACCCAAAGACCCAAAACCGATACTATACGAGTCAATAGCATTTCCTGTAGGCAATATGTTCCAAAGAACAGGTCGTCGATATGACCGTTGAAGATAAAGGCGAAGTGTAAATGGAACAATAAAAAATTACTGCTTTTACTTACCACGCGTAAGAGGCAGGGAAAGTAAATAATAGTGTCTTATTCACTGTATTGCTTCTGAATGCCCCATTTCGGAATAGACGTGAAAACCATTAACTGACAAAGGCGTGTATTTCACCTCTAGTACCTACGAACTAATTCCTCCCCCTGACCCGTGAACAGAGGTTTAACAGTTCCTTCGCTGACCTGCAATGTCGTTAAGGTTGAGTTTACTATAGGGTCGTCAAAACCGAACGATGTGCTTCACATCACAGCAGATGTGTTAAGCTATTCCAAGCACGTAAATGTTGATATGGTGCAACAAACGGAATCGTCTGCTTTAACCACATACTACTGGGGTACTAATCTTAGAAACACAACATGATTAAGCAGAGAGACGGCCACTGCGCGAATTAAAGCGACTATTTAGTTCGTGGTACCAATAATAATAAACGTCTTCTGCTAATAATCTAAGCCTTCCTCTCTGCATTGCCAAAACAAATTCAGTTGCCGGCTTCAGCGCTAAAATTCGCAGTGAACTGTCCATACTGCAACTACAGTGCCTTATTTCTGACTCCTGGCCGTTTGCTTCGCAGCCCGCTGCTGCCGGTTCTGAAGTCAAGCGCAGAATATGCCGGAACTCAAGCGCACAGACTTACATGCATACAATAACCCAGCGATGTCATATCTTGTGTCTTTGGCTACATTTACGTAAATAACGACTGTCCCCCACCTTCTTTTTCACTCGAAGGGCCAATCACCTTATGCTTGTAACTTGTAGCTTCAGAACCTGACAGTGAGAACCCAGTGATGACACAAAAGGGGATTCCATGGCAGTTTCTAAATCATACCTTGAATACCCTCGGAGGTTCACTTCATTCTGCATAACTTTTGCATAAACGTTAAATAGTAAGAGACAGACAAAATATTACTAAATAAAAAATGTGTATCTCGTTAAAACATACGTTATGTCAAATACTTATTCTTTTAGTGAACCATTTCCGAAGTATTCTTTATTATTTATTTGAATTTGCCAATACTTATACTTTTCTCAAATAGGTATATCTTATTCGTTTTTATCTATTGACCTTCCAAAGAAAAGGAAGTTCAAAGGTATCGCATACCAATCAGCTCTTAAAAATTTGACTATCGCTTAAAGTCTACTGTATTCCCAGACAGCCTTTGCACCTGCAAAATTACCCTGAAGTTATTTAAGTAGTTAGTTTTTAGATCCATTTTAAATCTTTTGCTCTTGCATTATTTGCTAAAATGTCAAACATAATCTTCTGAATAACAGTCTCTTGTTGGATTAGTTATGACCATTTTACGCATACGTCATTTAAAGATATTAACCAATCACGGCTTGATTATAGGGAGAATATCCCATAGGAGGAAATAATAATTATATAATCATGGTTCCTCCATGTTTAAAGGAATAGTGAAAATCACGTAAAACTTATATTGTTTAGTTTTTCATGAAGAATTTTAATTTGTGTTTCCCTTCTTAATTTGAAGGCACATAATTTACACTATATAGATACTTTTACTTCCTCTACTGTGTAGTAAGTAGGACAAGTATTTTATTTCACTCAAAAACTCGTTTTCGATCCCCGTCGACCGCGCACTCTGACTTCAGTTTTTCGTGTTTTCCATTTCCCGTGACAAAACTTGAGGTACTTTCTTTCATGCCACGATTTCCTTTCCCTCCATTCCATTTCATATTTCAGATGTTGTTGTTGTTGTTTGTTTTTTTTTTTTTTTTTTTTTTTTAAACACACTTGTGTTGTATGACGCTGCCAGACAGTTGGCGTGGATACTTGCGCATTGTAACTTTTGTTCTCAGCGCTAGGTGGCCTCGTGTGTGACGCTTATATGACACCGCAACAGGAATGATGGCTGCTCGGCGGGGCGGGGAGCGTAATAAAGACATCTCTGCACTTGTTAGGGACTTCCACGCTTCTGTATGGTCCTGCGACTTGTGGCCTCCTGTGGTTCCCTCACTTCATCCCTTCCTTCTGGGGTTTGTTAGTGCACAAGGGACCTCTATAGGTCGAAGTGTACGAGGTGCCCCCCTCCATGGTGTAACCCTATCTACAGAGAGTGTGGAAAATAAGTTTAAAAACGGTGAAAATCTATGGTAACCTAATGTAAAAATTAAAAGAGTCAAAACAGCATCGAAAGTTTCAGTCAAAGGCCCCAATATGACCATAGCAATTAAAGGGGGCTGTATAAATTACCTCACCAAAAATTAAGAAGCAACAGCTATATACCCTTGCCTTCACAGACAAATGGGCTGGTGCAGAAATGAACCTGATAGCAGACCCGGGCACGGAGCTTGCGTCCCTGCAAACAGCAGTATTAGACCACGGTGCTGCCGTCCTTTAACGAGGAGAAAATAAGAAAGTATTGCTTTTTCCAAGACAGCGCGCTTTCTCGCCATGTCACTTCACTGCCGCCGACTGAGCTGAAGTGAAACTTAAGTGAGATTACTGTCACATCCACCTTACTCTCCCGACTTGGCTCCGTCTTATAATAATCTGTTCAAGCTAATGGAGATTTTAGGAGGCAAGAATAACAATGCCGTCACAACTTTGCAAAGTTTTAATATACTTGAAACTAAAACATAGAAGTTTCCGGAACGTTGGTGGACTTTAAGTATCCTCAGTAGGACTGTCTTAAGCTTTTTCCTACCAGCTTTGTAAGAATATTTTCATTTTCTCTGCTCTCACTGAACCCCCATTCTTTAAGCAGAATAACTCAAAAACGAATAATAGATCAATATCAGACTTGGTATTTAAAGTCAGAATTTTACAGGGATGTGACACTAAGACTTTCAAGAACATCTTCATACCTCAAAGTGCCCTTTACGTCAAAACGTTTTGTTACTTTTGATATTGTCAAAAATGGCTCCAGCTATTTTTATGTACTCGCACCATGTACATTTATATGAGTCTGTGTAATTTTTCGGGAATAGGCTGTCAAGTTCTTTTCGCTCTATATGAGTTTTTTACAGTTAATAAACTATAAGAGATAGATGAAGATAGTATACAAAAAGCCGAGCTAGGTGGCGCCGCGGTAATAAGGTCCCGGGTTCGATTCCTTCGACCGCGGACTCTTGACTTGGGCATTTCATTTTTTATCATCTTTCAGCTGTGCTTTCAGATTCTGATGTCAGATAGATCACGTGGATGCTTGCAGATTTTAACTGCTGTTTTCGACGCTAGGTGGCGCTGTGTAGTCGCTGTCCTCTCGTGGGAGGGACACTTGTACCTCGGCGCGACAGGGCCGAGGTTCGAGGGCCGAAGTGCCCCCTCCAATCCCCACATTTCTACTACTATTTCCGAGGTATTCTTTGTTCTTAGTTTGCATTTGAAATATTTATGCTTTTTTGAAGTGCGGAGACACATTTTCCACCTTCTCATAAAAGGTAGGGCTTATATCGAATTTCATTCAAAAATTCGATGGTAAGATTTCACCAAAAATACATAGTTTGAGGCCACTTGAATTCAGAAATAATTAGATTATCATCTATGAATGAATGTGTCTATGTGTCTGTGATCACTGAAACCCAAAAACGAAAATTTGGGTGTATACCAAACTTGGTATTTAAGTTCAGTAGTTTTAGTGTCTACATGTGCAACACCAACATTTTCAAAAACTCCCCCACTCGCAAATACCCTTTGCATGGAATATTCTCAGAAAAAGTTTATTTAAAATATTTGCATGACATTAAAGCTATATCAACGATTCAGTAAGTTCAATAAACCTTTTAAAAAGCATTTAAAATGTAACAATGCAATAATTAAGAACATTGTTGTAATACATATGTTAAAAAAACATAATAAATCGACTAAGTTCAACATCTATTATGTAATCCTCACTGTAAAAAGTTACTAAAGATGAAATTAATGTAACAAGACCTTGGAACTTTCTGAGAATAGCCTGTGAAATCCTTTTCATCTGGAAGGGATTTTGTGTAATCTTGTATAACTGGTAAACGTAGACGGACTACACGAAAATATAATTTCTTTATAACGCACAATTAATTTCAAATAACCTTTTTATGGCACAAGCCATTTCCGATGTATGTGTTATTATTGGTTTGAGGAATCCGTTGTTAATGTTTCGAATTCTTCAGTACTCTGTCATTCTTAGTCGATTTTCCGTTGTTTCTCGCAATTGCATGGAAAGAGTATGAAATTTTAAGGTCAGCCTATAGTGTCTAGTTCTAAGACATTTGACTGCCACTGTTTCCTTTGTAAGTAACTGTTTCTGCAAAGGCTTATTTCAGTTAAAATAAAGAGAAAATTGGTTGTCATGAGAATCTTTTGTATACTCGTTATAAACGATAAAAGGCAGGGGGAAAAATGTGAATGTGAAACATCCTATTATGTAAATATCAGGTTATTCACAGAATGAAATTCCAAAGCCAATACGACTCACTGTTCAAACATCTGGATGTCGGTTTAGTCTCTTGTATCCTCTTGCACCAACGAAATGTAGTGTAATTATTTCTGCAAACCTTTATTTCTATTTACATTAAGTAGAACAAATAATGCGCTTTTATAAGGTTAGTTTGCTAAAGCAGGTAAAGAAAGTCACACGAGTGTTACACGTTTGATATTTTTTCATTAGATATAAAATTAACTAGCAAATGTTGATTTAGGTGACATAATCTAAACGAGAGCCTCCAGGAATATTAATGTAACACTAACAACCATCGTTTAACTGCTATGGCACAATGTACAACCCCCTCCCATGTATATTGTGTTGTTACAGTATGAAAATGTTTCGAATTGTAAACCTTCATTTGTTATCCCTAGGGAGGTGCATAAACAGAAAAGGTCGTACTCGTGTCCACTGTTGTCACAGCAAATTACTGCCTTGTTCTACTCAGAGTAATTGTTCTCTAAAAAAATCATAAACCGTGTTAAATATGGAAAAAAGCTTCAGTGCTCTCTCTCTCTTTCTCTCTGTCTCTCTCTCTCAAAATAAGAAAATGTGAGTAGCATTAAAATCGGTTGTAACGAAAGGTCAGTTTTAAGACTATGCAACTGTGAAAAACTTATCAATATCACTAAAAACAAACGAATTCTTCAATAAAGTTCTGAAAAATTAAACTAATGTGATGCCGGGCACGGCACACAAGAAAGACGCAACGCCAAGCTATCCCACACCACTCACGCACGCAAACACGTGACTAACAACAACCAGGCGGCAACATAAAGGGTTTCCAGAGCATTCAAGGGGCATCGGGCAGCCAGTGTGTTTGTGGAAGTCGAGAAAGACCCTTGTGACGTAATCTCCGCTATATAAGGAGGCGAGGAAATAGCAGAAAAGTGAGAGTTACAGACACCAATGGGTCAGTGTGTCAGTGAGTGTGGGACAGCTATGTGTTTGGTACTGTCATCGTGAAAGATACCTCGCATCAAAGTGGAGTAATTTTAACGCATGTTGAGTGTGTCATCGGAGTTAGTGTTTGAGAGACAGAAAGTGAAGAGACTGTGAAAGCAGTGAGTTAAAACTACGAGAAGACAACAGTTGTGAGTTGTAATATCGCGAAGGACTGTAGACTGTGTTAACGTCAGTAGAAGAACTGTGTTTTGTGCAAATGCTTAGAAGGAAAATAAAGTGATAGGAAAAGTAACTGGACTGGATTTTGTCGTATTGTCACACTAATAACCACGAAGTGGCCCCGTATTTCAGTCAGTAGAGAATGTGAATGTTGTGTAAGGGGTCTCGGGTTCGATTCCTGGCTGGGGAGTGTTGGGAATTCTTCTCTAGCCAAGATTATTCCCTATCCTCCACAGAATCTGGAAGTATAAATGAGAGTTGAATTTGTGTGTGAATATAATGTACAAGAAACCCAAAGATCCAAAACCCACTGTAAAACAAGTTAACATCGTTACCGACCGGCAATATGTTCCAAAGGAGAGGCCGCCGATGTGACCATTCGAGTTAAAGGTAGGGTACAAGTGGAACAATTAAAGAAAATAGCAAATCAAAAAACTAACAACGAACATCTCGGTAATGTTTAATGCTTCAAAAACTATAGATATATGTGTCTTCTAACGAAATTAAATATTTTGTATTATAAGCTTTTGCCTATCCCTTTAGATGGGCTGTGTCTTTGTAGTACATGAAGAAGGAAGAGAAATTCATACTTATCAAATGAAACTAAAATCATACCGCACTGTTTTCCAAGCCAAACTTCTTGCTTTATTGCAAGCAGTGCTCGGATAATAATACAAATGCAAATATTTTCAGTGACTCGCACGTAGTGATGAATTGTCTCCATGATCAGTAATACTAAAATAATCAGGAATAAAATTTTGGAATGCAAGGAACGCATATGTTTTAGGTGGATAAAAGGACCTTCTGCTATTGAGAACAACGGAGGAACTGACCAGCTAGCCAAACAAGGCTCTCGTTCCAGCTTATTTGATAATAAAATTAACTGTGCTATATCATTTGTCAAAATGTTGTCATCGGTCTGGGTGGCTCAGTTGGTTAGACGCTGGTCCACTGATTCCAAGGTCGTGGGTTCAAATCCGGCCACACCGGTGGTTTTTAAGTGGGCATAAAAACGACAGCTCCATGTCAGTAGATTTACTGGCATGTAAAATAACTCCTGCGGGACGAAATTCCGGCACACCGACGTCGCTGATATGATCCTGGCAATTTACAGCGTCGTTAAACAACAAGTTAATTTTTGTTTTAGTAACATTGTTCAGTTAAGAACCTACCGGCGTTACCTCATATCATCGCACTGTTTACCTTTTTAAATTGTCTTTTACTAGATTTCTCTAGAAACGTAAGCCTTGAACTTTGAACCTTCTCGAAACAGATAGAGGTGTATAAATGGCCGCTTAACCTATGGAACATTAGTACTTTTAAAAACATTTGAAAGCTTCTCGTGTCCCTTCATTCCATTTCCTTATCATCTTTCAGGTGTACTTTCAGGCAAGTGGTGTTGACGGTGTCGGACAGATAGTACGGATGCTTGCGCATGGTAACTGCTGTTCTTGGCGCTAAGTAGCGTTTCAGCGGCCGCTTTCCCCCATCGAGAGGGGACCCTGTGCGACTCCGTGCACACGGAGCGCTAGATTCGGCGTGGTGGGAGGTGGCTGCTGCTTGACGGGGCCTGACGCCGGGATGAAAAGATGTCAGGGACTTCCGCGCGTCTCTGTGGCCTGTCTAGCTGCGACGCTGTGGCACCCTAAGGTTTCCTCAATTCATTCCTGCCACCTGGGTGGTGTTATACATAATATATCTGAGTTGGTCGTGATGCACGAGGTGTCCCCCTACATATTTACCCATTACCCCTATTGGTGCTTAAAAATCATTATCCAGTATCAAGTAATAGTGATACCGTTGCATTACTAATTTTAAAATTATAAGTTTATTTTATTTGAATTTAAAATGAAAACAGTCCTTAGATATCCATGTAGTTCATGCTCTTTATACAGTGTTCATCAGAATTCTTGGAACACACTGCAAGAGAAGTTAACCAGTTCAAGAATCAAGGTAGTGAATCCCAGGCAAGCAGCAAACTCTCTGTTATTTGGCTGCTTCTGCAAGATACAGAGAGAGAAAAATTTCCCATTTCCTCGGCATCATTACAATTTCCCAACTCGTACGTGACGACGCGTGGCTTCCTCTAATAATATAACTAACAGAGCGAACAGAATGGTGTAGGAGAACTTCAGGGGGTGAGAGAACGGGGTTGGGGGTTCATGTATGTATGTGCCGCGCTCGCAAAAGTTGCAAACTTCATTTCCTATTTGCTGGCCAACACACGATTACACATTTTTAGAAGAGGTGAGGTAATCTACTGTAAAAGACTTGGAATTAAGGAAATTAGAGAAGATATGTTTGCGTTTTACGAGCTCTGCTTTTTTTAAAGAATTCAATGTGCCATTCTCATAAATGGCAATGCCTTTTCAATTAAGTGTAAAGGTAGATGTGTAGAAATGTGACTAATTTGCAGCACAGAATAATTAATGCCTCTGTAGTTTGCTATTCAATAAGTGTTTATTGTTTAGAAAGATGTTTATAGCATTGTTAATAGTCTCTCGGGTATTTAGGAGCTTTTACGCCCTTGTGGCCGTAGACTGTTTACTTTTGTAGCACACCAACAGAGACTCTTGTAACAATTTGACAACTCCATGAATCCCACTCCTGACACCAGTGTGACAAAAGTTCAGCCCAATTACTTTTTTATCACTTTATTTTCTTCTAAAATGTTTGCACAAATACACAGCTCTCTTTTACTAACGTTAACACAGTCTTTTGTGATATTACAACTCGCAACTTTTTCTTCTCGTAAGCTTGACACAGTCCTTTAACTGTCTTTCTTCGCTTTCTGTGTCTCTCATACAACAACTCCTTCTATGCAATCAGTTGACATTCATCGAAACTTCTTCACTTCGACGCGGCGTACCTTTCACGATGATAGTACCACATGCACAGCTGTCTCGCACTCACTGACACTAAAAGCTGAACTGACTCCTGCCTGTAACTCACTTCTAACTAACTCCTCTCGTCACCTCACCGCCGCGGGTGTGACGTAACACGGACCTTTCCCGAAGTTTCACGAATACGCCGGTTGCCGGATCCTTCTTGAACAACCTGGAAAGCCCTTTGTGTGGCGTTATTGATAGCAGATAAGCACTGTCTGGTGAGTGCAGTCGACAAACGCCTACGAACTGTGCGAGGGATGAGGGTTATTGGTAAACTACGAAGTAATTGCGCTGAGTAACTATTTAACTTCCTTTCGTTCATGGCTGTAATGTATAGAAATGTCTATTTTCTCATCGTTACATCTTTAAACGTTCCTTGGTGCACAAATACACCTAAACCCAAATGCACTATGCAGCACGTGGACTATCATCTTGAAGGAACGAAGAAATTGCATGGTCAACACCATGCTTCCCCCAGCCGAAACGTTGGCTTCCGTGACTTACAGTTCGCAATGTACTGAAGTTCTTCACGAACATATATCATATGGCCAAAAAATCGCAAGGATGGCCTCGGAACATGCATATTCCGTGGTAATAAACTAAAAGAGTACATTCCAATCCTGGCGCAGGACGTTTTTGGCACATTATTAACTATAATTAGTTACAATAATTCGGATAGAAATTAAATTGTTTAAACGAATAGTGATATTGCCCGGAATAAAACCTGTTTTATATTGTTCAGTTACAGAGGTAGATTACCTAGTGTAATTGAATTGCAATGTGATTAAAATTATATTGGTTCCCATGGTAATCGGTTTATGTACGCGAATAATGTTATAGAGGAATTGTCTCTTAATTACTTAATCTATCGAAATGTTATATTTAATAAAACCTGTCAAATGCCATATTGGTAAACCTTGTTTGTGTAACTGTTACCAAGAAACTGAATGATAAGCGGTATATTTCGATTTCTTATACGCACTTACAGTAGAAGAAGTAGAAGAGGAAGTATTATATTCCACCGAAAATTTGATACTGAGATTTTACCGTAAATAACTATTTTGAGATTCCCTGAATCCAAAAAAGACATTTTTAGACAAAGATGGGCGCGCGCGTGGGTGTGTGTGTGCGTGTGCGTGCGTGTGTGTGTGTGTGTGTGTGTTCAACAAAATGTTTTATATTGCCAAAAAAATACGTTTTCATGACAAATACAATTTATATCTTGAGCTTTCTGAGATTAACTCCTGAAATCCTCTTCGTTCTGAATGAACTTTGCATCTGGTAAACTGTAAGAGATAGACAAATTTTTTCTGCACAAAAACTGTACACCTCCTTAGAATACACAATTTATAACTGATACATTTTGTTCTGAAGTGCACCATTTCTCAGGTATTCCTTGTTATTTGTTTGAATTTTCTAATACACTACTTTTCTTAAATGCTTTTGCGTATTTGCTTTTTAACGTCTTGGGCATGCAAACTGAAAGGCATTTCATAGCGACCATCTCTCAGAAGATTTGACTACCGCTTAGAGGCTACTGTATTCCCCCAATCCAATTTTATTAATAAGGCAATTTCCAGAAGAGTGAGTGGAAATGTTTTTGTGAGTGCACACACTAGATTTTTATGATTTTCCAAAGGGGAATTATAAGTCTTGAAAAGTGTTGAGTGTTTATATAGAACGCCCTGTATAGTAGGTGACTCTAGGCTTACATTCAACATGCTGATGTAACTTATGACAGTGTCAGATACACGCTATCCCATTTTCGGTGTTTTCTTCCGTCTCTGCCGTTTCCGTCGAGCCACAATACTGCAGCTTCAGATGTTGCTTCTCCTCTGTTATATCAAAAAATGTACAACGTTGGGGTAGGCAATATTGATCAGGGTGTATTTTATAGCGGAAGTGCCGGAGCTAGGCAACATATAAATATCGCAGCAGAACATGTGTAGTGCGGTACGTGATCCCCTGTAGAGGAAGGAAGGAAGGAAGAGTGGATTGAGATGGCTTAGCCGTATGTATGCTTTACGATGTTCATATTTGCCTCGAGAACCACTGACCCAGGCAGCGCTGATTAAATCTCAGCAAGCCACACATCGTAAAACCAAACTACCTACCTACTGCAACGAAGAAATCTACCTCCTGTTTACATAAGCAAACAGTTCTCACGTGAGCCATAACTACACTCGGCTCAACACAAATGTTTTGTTTCTGCACGCATCTGAAGCCCACAACATATCCAACATCATAATATCGACACACTGCAGTCTCATTTACCTTTCTATAACTCTTTTATACTTAAATAATACGAACTTGAATTGTTTATTGAATACCAGCTGAAATACCCGGCGTTGCTCGTGGTTTGAAGATTATATCCCTACAACTTTTGGACTTAATTTGGATACTATAAAGAACAGAAGATAAATAAATAAAAACAAAGGAAAAACATTAAGCAAAAACACTGTTTAACAACCCCAAATACCACAGGAATAAAAGCAAGTAGAGAAAGCTGTGTGAATGTAAGACGTATTTTAGTTTATTCATATAGAAAGTTATATGAATTCTTTGTAGAAGAGCTAATAGAGAAAGAAATGCGATTATGTTTCGTAAAAAAAGAGTGAGTAAACATAACCACGTTGCATTTCAATTTCAAACACATGGAAAAGTGTATGAATTGTTTGTAGAAGAGGGAGTAGAGAAGGAAATGTGATTGTGATTCACAAAAGAAAAGCCCATAGAGCAAACCGAGTGAATGTAATGTTCTGTATTTATATTTCAATCATAGAAAATTGTACGAATTGTACGTAAAAGAGAAATACAGAAGGTAACATAACCGAATTTCGTAAAAGTAAAGTGAGTAGAGCAAACCGTGTGAATGTAATATGTGGCATTTCTATTTCAGTCATTGAAAATGGTATGAATTGTATGTTGAAGGGCGAGTAGGGAAGGATACGTGAATTTAATAACACGTAAAAGAAAAGCTAGCAGAGAAAACACGTGAATGTGAATGTTGTACATTGAAATGTATAGATCTATAGAAACAGATAATCTTAAATATGGATGATAAAGGATAAAATATCATATAATGTAAAAATACTTGATAGATGAAATGTAATAATGTACAAAATTATGATAAAATTTTGAAATAGGACAACTAACCATTGTAGAATTATTTATTTACTTAATTTAGTGCAGTTACACAGATGATTGTGTAAAATACGCAAAGAATCACGGATATTTTATAATTCATTATATTCTAAAACACTTAATTGTAATCAAAATGTTGGAACAAATTAACAGTAAATTTAGTAATCACTCCACGAACAGCACAAAGTAGACCAATCACTTCTCAATTTGAAATGTTGTATTTGTCTCTTAAATAAAGAATGCAGGGCTCATAATATACTTTTTAACCTATCAACCTCCTTAATTTGGTCTACATTTCTTTTTTCAAATCGGATTGTAGGGTCAAGAATTAATACCCTATTTTTTTGCCTGTCAATGACAATTAGTTCTATTCTTTCATAAAAATAAGGTTAGAAAATGTGTTGTCAACGTGAACATCGTCATTCTGAAACCATCGCAATGTATGCTCTTCAATAAATCTTAATTAATTATTCCTGGAGGTAAAAATCTTCCTACTAATACTTTCGTAAACTAGTATGTTCTAAACTTAGGCAGACAAGAAATATTTATATGTTACTAAGTAACAAATATAATTATTAATAAAATTCCTTATAGCAGTATCGTGAAAATCAAATGCCTTGTCATGGGCTACAGTAGGCTTTGAGCAAGTCATGTCTTTTAAATATGGTCGTTATAGGAAGGCCTTGAAACTCCGTTCTCTTAGCACAGTTATTAAAAAGTTAATAACGAGCTTCCATTAAGAAAAGTATAAGGATTGCAAAACTCACACAAACAACAAGGAATATCTTCGAAATGTTCTAAAAATTCTTTGGACATAACTTGTATATTTTAACGAGATCTACATTTTTTGTAGACTAAAAGTTCGTCTATCTCTTACGGTTTACCAGTTATGCAAAAGCCAAGAGTAAACAGGACTACATTGGCTATAGCCAGAAAATTCAAAATATACATTTCATTTGTCATAAAAATATCTCAAACATATGACATTTTAATCAAAATCGTTAGGATGGAGGAATTTTCTTGAAAATATTCGTGTCGCATCCTAGAAAAGTATTACATTTAAATACCAACTTTAGTTTTTCACGTACTTTTCGGTTTAGAGTTATGCTGTTCACAGACAGACATACACACACAAACTCACACGCGCGTGAATCTTCTTCTAAAAATGCTTTCTTTTTGATTCGACATTGAATTTTTGGGTGGAATACAGTATTTACTTCCCTACTTACTATACGCAGTAGAGAAAGTAAAAATGGTATATACGATATAACCCCGCTTAACCAAAATGGCTGTGGAAAAAGAAACAGAAAACAAAATTAAGGAAGGCAAGAACACGAGATGCTCAAATTTATCACGCTGGCGACGTTGCTGCGACAGTTAGCAATGGTGTTTTACCCAAACCCTAAATTCCAATGTAGGTACTTGTATTGTATTCAATTAATCCTCGCCTTCTTACCACTTTCCAAGAAATATTGCACACTATAAAACGTGTTAACTGTTTGTCCACGCAGTCTTTGCGGAGGCCAGCTATTATTTTGCTGTTGGTGTTGGTCAGTGTGGTTTATTTGTGTTTAAGATGGTAATAAAAAGAAACAGTGTTATGACACAGCTCTAAATACATTCATAAAGCATTCTGTACAAAGCAGAAACATGCTGAGATAATTTATGTATTCATAATCATTCTACCTCATTGAATGCAGTGGCGGCTCGCAGTCAAAATTTTAGGGTAGGCAAGGTGTAACAGCAACAACAACAACAATAATAATAATAATAATAATAATAATAATAATAATAATAATAATAATAATAATAATAATAATAATAATAATAATAATAATAATAATAATAATAATAATAATAATAATAATAATAATAATAATAATAATAATGGTAGTGGTAGTGGTAGTGGTATTGGGGGTGGGGGTGGTGGTGGCGGCGGCGGCGGCGGCGGCGGCGGTGGTGGTGGTGGTGACGGCGGCGGCGGCGTTGGCGGCGGCGGTGGTGGTCGTGGTTGTCGTAGTACAGTAGAACCCCGTTTATCCGAAATAAAGGGGGCGAAGTCATTGGGGATAACGCAAACAATAGATATATCGTTTGGTTGTTTAATAAGTGCAGAGTGAATGAGTGTGACTTACGGACGAATTACCGCCAAAACTAAAATTAATGAAGAAATTGAAAAATTGTCTGACTGTAACATTGTGTTAAATAGCTGAAATACTCCTCTTTTCATTGTCAGTGCGCAGCGAAAGCAGACTTTGTAATAGTTCACTAATTAAGTCGGTCATACTAGTATTACAACATACTGGTATTATTATACACAGAGTGATAACGACACGATTCGGGTCTCTGAGATCTTCGTTCGTAGAGTATGGCTGTTTGGAAAAAGTCGCATTAATTCGGATTTGGGCAGGCAAGTGTTCCGAGTGCTGGCAGACGCGTCTACGCATGCTCGGAGTGCATATACAGACGGAATATTTCCTTATCCATATTCAAGGGCCTCGTACTGAGGAAAGGGGGCCGGGCAGGCAGATTATTGTTAAATTATTTTTTCTTATTTAACGACGCTGTCAATTGCCAGGATCACATCAGCGTCGCCGGTGTGCCGGAATTTCGTCCCGCAGGAGTTCTTTTACATGCCAGTAAATCTACTGACATGGAGCTGTCGTTTTTAAGCACACTTAAAAACCATCGGCCTGGGCCGGGTTTGAACCCGCGACCTTGGGATCAGTAGGCCAGCGTCTAACCAACTGAGCCACCCAGATCGACGGGGCCGGCAGAGGTTAAGCTTGCTGGCTCTCCACTACCCAGGTTCCATGCGTATTTCTGCCGCGCGTTTCAAACACCCAGCGCAGTTTTGATGAATCGGAATTGAGATTCAAGGATTTCACCACGCTTTTCTGAACTGCAGTTTAGGGAAAATGACGGTTCAAATGATAAAATGCAGAATCATAGTTAAACATTATTTGTTGATGTATTACGGTAGGGCAGGCAATGCCTACCCTGGCTACCCTTAGGAGCCGCACCTGATTGAATGACATTGTATACAGTGGATGGCATCTAATGGTGACTGAGTTGAGAGAGCATGACTAGATATCCTTTAATAAAATAATTGTTTATTTGCTACTACTACTTCCCACGACAGGCAGAGGGAGAAGGGGAGAGAGAAAGAGAACAGTCAGGTAGAGTACAAGAGGCAACCAAATTAGCTAGTAACATCTACCTGTTCATACCTAATTAACCACCTCACGGATTCCAAGAAACATTCTCGTCCATTCCCACATGTAATTCACCAGAGCATGTCACCTTTAACATTTCCATCAATTGCTTTCCCACCTGAAACCGGAATTATAATGTCTATATATATATATATATTTGATAATAGAAAGGAACAAAAGGAGATTCTAGTCAATAGTTAAGGGGAAGGCGTAATAAAGCTGAATATGTTAAAGTCTCCAGAATGGAAGCCTAGGCAGATTTAAATGAGTGATAAGGTTACAATGATTGTTTGTACGAAGCCGTAGTGATTCCGCGGGCTGATTCGTATCTTACCATGACGTGCTCTAAAGTTAGCCAATGGAAATCGCTTCCTTCGTGTTGCTCACGCAAAAACAAATGCAACGCAAGACACACTCGTCTTGAATCGAGTCGAGATAACGCACGTGCGGTTGCTAAAGGATGACAAAGTTAAAGTGTTATAACGTCGTAGTTGAAGTTACAAAGTTACATTCTATTTAAATATCGTCGGCAGTTCTCTCCAAATCTGGAAATTCACAAATAAAGTGATATGTTGGTTAATTCTTCGTTTGGTTCCATTCCTACCATAACTCACGCATACCCTGCAGATTAGGACCTCTTACTAGAGCTAGTCCGGACACCAAACACGAGATCTGATAGGTCTTAAAGTAGACGTCTTCGACGGAGAGGAACGTTTGCGTCACACCTATCCACGACACCACACAAACGTTCCACCGCAATATATTCAGACGCCTAAGCCTGATCATGAATGGTTACTGAAAAATCTCTCTCTCTCCCTCTCTCTCTCATGTCCATTTCTGTTTTCACTTTCTCTACTACTATTTTACTGTTTGTTAACGATACCAGGACCATCAGCGTCGCATATGTGCCGGAATTTTGTCTCGCAGAAGCTTTTTCACGTGCCAGTAAATCCACTGATATGAGGCGGTCGCTTTCAAGCACACTTAAAAGCCATCGCCGGGACCGAGTTTAAATCCACAACCTTGGGATGAGTAAGCCTCCACTTAACCAACTGAGCCACGCAGTTCTCTATTTGTACTAACAGTAAGCAAAAATTCGATTCCAAAATTTCACCGGAATTGTTTTAACTATTTTTGGTTTATTTTATTTCACATAATCACCATACCCCATAACATGTAGCGGTATTATATTACCCTATTTATCTTATTATTATGTTACAATAGTTACAATAATTTAAAATTTAGGCTGTTAACATATTGCACAAATGGCTCCCAAAATGTGTTCATGTCACTGGTTTATTGACCAGTTCTCTCTGCTTCTGATCCGCGCCTTGAAGACACTGCGCTACCGATCCAATATTGGGCATTGCTATATCGTTTGTTCGGCTTTATCGCAAGCACACCTAGGAGTTTAAGGAATCCCAAATCGGTGGTCGATTTCATGTCCTTTCAGTATCGTTGTTTTGTTTCAACATAAACTTATGTTGACTTTCATCCTGTTTATAACCTGTGGGAATGATTTCTTTGTTACTGCCCTTTTTATCGTGCTTAATCATATCTGCTGCTATTTTGGACTTAAGGGCCTCAAAAGGTAAAGTATTTTTAGAAAAATACTACATGCGTATTGTTTGTGTGTTTACGTGTCTATGCGTGTGCTTGTGAATTTTCGAACAGTATGAACTTTAAAAAACAAAGTTGATAAATACCAAACTTGGTATTCAGGTTCAGCATTTTCTAAGGATCGACATGAAGATTTTCAAGAAAATCTCCCCATGCCAAACTGCCTTTTACATGGAAAATGTCGATATTATTTTTATTTTATTAAAAATGGCTTTAAACATTTTGATTAAAATAGCATGTTTTATTTATTAGTACACAAAATGCATGTCCTGTATCTTCTGAAATACTCTGTGAAATTCTTTCCATTCTAATGAATATTTAATAACAGCAGATACCATATTTAAATGTCCACTTAAAGGGCTTAAGTATTAAGAATACCCATATTGTAATACATCATTGGATTCGTAAAATCTCGTCGATTTTTATAAGGCACAAAACCAAAAATTAAATTTTTTGAGCCAAGCCACTCACACGTAACACTGTCAATAAAAAGCAGACACAATAGTATGTAGAACAAGTAGAGAATGCAACACATCAGAATTTATTTTTATCTTATCTCGTTTATTATATTCCCTTTCGTTTTTCAGTTGTTTTCCAAAGTTTCACTTTCATTCAATTTGGAAAGTTTCAGCCTCGACTTTCTATACAGAAGTTTCAACATGGCTCCAACACAGTCGCAATATATGGCATCAGCTGCCCTTTCACAGTTCGTTTGGTCAACGTAGCACTGACAAACGCTAGCAGCATTCACTGAAATGTAATTCTCTGTTGGAATATCAAAGAGTACAAAAGCACCTGAAGGTTGATCGTGGGTCAATTACGTGATACACCATATGGCCTCATTTCAAAGCCAGTTTCTATAACTTCTACCTTGTTTAAGCCCTATGTATTTCAGTTGACTGGTTATTACTGCACAGGACCTACAGCGCGACCAAAGGCGGAGATAGCTTTTTTCTTGTGGTAATTTTACAGTTTAGTTAGTTTTAATGCTTTGTCCCATTGTACGAGTATCTGTGGTCTGCTGGCTAGAATGCTAGGTTCCGAATACTGAGCTACAGGGTTCGATCACGGCTGGGGAATGGGAATTTTTCTTCAGTAATTCTCCTTTGGATCTGAAAGTATTGAGAGAGGAAATGTGTTATCTCCTAATTTCTAGGTGTTAAATATATTTTTCACAAACAGGCGCTTGCGCGCACATAAACACATCTTTTTCTAACAATACTTTTTTGGGGGTATTACGGCACCTCAAATTGTGGGTTTGCGAATAAATACAAGGTATTACATCCATAGAGTTTTCCCTCCTCGCTTTTCTTTCGCGAAACGCAATCACATTTCTTTTTCTACTCCCTCTTGTACAAACAACGATACAATTTTCTGTATGATTGAAATAGAAATGCAACATATTGCATCCACTTGGTTTTTCTCTATTTCACTTTTCTTTTACGAAACATAGTCATACTTGTTTCTCTACTTGCCGTTCAACAAACATTTCGTACAATTTTCTATATAATTGAAATAGAAAACATCGCGTTACATTCACACAACTTTCTTTACCCACTTTTCTTTTACCAAACGCTTCACATTTCTCTTTCTACTCCGTCTACAAACAATTCACACAATTTTCTATATTTTTGGAATAGAAATGAAACATATTACATTTTCGTGGTTTTCTCTACTCACTTTTCTTTTATGCAATACATTCACATGTCCTTCTCTACTCCCTCTTCTACAAGCAATTCGTGTAATTTTCTGTATGTTTGAAATAGAAATGCAACATTTTACATTTACACAGTTTTCTATACTAGTTCCTCTTCCTCTAGTATTTGTGGCTGTTCAACAGTCTTTTGCATAGTGTCTTTAGGAGGATTTTATGTATTTATTTAATTTCTATTTTGTTCTTTATAGTGTCCAACTTTTAATTAAGTCTTTGTGTAAATGTATTAAATAATGTTTTTAAATGTCTCCACTGAAACACAACGATATTGGGCAAGGGTAACCTATGTCTATATGATGTAGAGATAAATTGTCAAACGACGGGCAACATCGAATATATCAGTTACCATTTACATCAAATTATTGGGTGGAAGGCAGGGTATTGCAGAAAAGTAAAATTACTTCTTTTGGGTTCGAATCATCTCAAAGCACGTGTTTTTTTTTTTTTTTTTTTTTTTTTTTTTTTTTTTTTTTTTCGTTAAATCTAAATTGTGCATGGAATGGAATATTTCCTCTGCGTACCATAGAGCAAAACGCGAGAGTTAGGGAGGATGTATCTATTACTGCGTAACGCATTATGAAACACATGAATAATCTATTCAATAATAAGGCTTCATTCGTTTGTCAATTATTATGTAAAAGCTTCTGGTGTATGCAATCTATCCTTTGTTAATCGAGGACAGAACTGTATTGAGATAGCTCTTTGAATAATTCCAGTTAGATTGTGATTTACTCTGGTTTGGTAACGACAGTGTTGAATAGCAAGTGAAATGAGCTATGAAACATTCACAGCTGTTACTATTGTTCTCAAAGTTTGTCGATGCTGTAGTTTCTAAGATGTGACAGTTGCCTGCGGTCATGCAATGTGGATGTGTGCATAAGTAAATACTTCAGAAATAACATCGCTTTCAAACATAGCATTTAACGCGTCTTTTGTTTACATTTATTAACATAATCTAACTTACTTCTGCATAACAATAATCTGTGTAATCCAAATTATATTAGAATTGTTAAAGCTTTTTTTTCTTTTCTTTAATGTCCCTATTTAGTAAGTAATTAATAACATGTCTTATAAATTAACCCACCTATTATGAAAAAAAATTTCACAATGCCACTCCTGACACCAGTGTAACAAAGCTGCAAGATTCCAGTCCAGTTATTTTTATCTCAATTTATTTTCTTCTAAAACGTTTGCACAGCAACACTTATACTGACGTTAACACAGTCTAAAGTATTTCGCGATTTTACAACTCATAACTGTTTTCTTCTGGTAACTTTGACTCACTCCTTTCTGTCTTTCCTCACTTTCTGTCTCTTTAACAGCTGACTTAGACAATACATTTACTCCACACTCATTAACTCCTTCGCTATCTTTCGACGCGACCGTATACACGCAGCTGACACACACACTAAAACTAAAAAGTGAATGACTTCCGACGACTCATGTGTGTAGCTAACTACTAACTCCTCCCATTGCCTCGCCTCTACATATAACGAGGATGATGTAACATGGACCTTTCTCGAACTTCTACAATTACGCCGGCCCCCGGATACTTCTCGAATAATCCTGTTGTTCCCTTTTTGTTCTGCCGCTCTGATTGTTGTCACGTGTTCACAAAGTTGCCCGAGGCAGCCTGATGTTGAGTGCCTTTTTGCATGCACCGCCAGTGCTGTTAGGAAACCCAGCGTCAAATTATGAGTTATGACAAATAACAAGCCCAGCTACTTTTAATGTCACTTTATTTCCCTTTTAAAACTGAATCAGACACACTTCACCCCCTCTCTATTCTCTCTTCCTCTACCCCCCCCCCCCCTCTCTCTGTCTCTCATAAATAGCTGGCTTCGGCGATACACTCACTAAACTCTTTCTCAATTCTCAATCAGGAAAGTGCTTCAACACTTAAAAACTAGCCAACTAACTCTTGTCCATCCTTGCTCTCTCGGTTTTATAGTCCAGGCGAAATACGGGCGAATTCTCTGTAAAATGCAACTGTTTGCGAAACTTCTCGCAGTTGAAAGATTCTCGAGCCGTCTTGAACCACTTTGCTCTTCCGCGCTCACAGTCGTATTTGTTCTAACTGCTCCATTGTCGTCGAGCCGTGTATTTGCAAACAGTAGTGTAAGGTATCTAACACTGAGCTCCTTTTTGAACGGCGGCTGCTGGCCGGCGTCATGATATTTTAAAACTGACATTTTTAAATCTTAATACGTATAGGTAATGTATACGAAAATTCAATCTGCAATTCTTGATCTGATAACACGATTCCTCACCTGTACATCAGAACTGGACATAAGCACTACGTTCAAAGTTTAATAACCAAGACTCGCAATTTAGGTGCTTATGTATGTCCCTAAGTGACTGAAATTTAATGTCAACAAACACCTCCTACCAACACAGAGTACCGTCACTCAGTATACGTCAAGGATGTCCAAGATTCTCTTTGGAGAACCTTACGCAGTGAGCGACTATACCCGACTGCACACCTCAGTCGGAGGGACATATAATCAGTATCCAGTGACGGACAGAAACAGGCGATTCCATGGAAGTTTCTAAGTCATACCTTGAATTTCCTGGGAATGTTCTCAGAAAACGTCTTCATTTTGGATGACTGTTGCATAAATGGTAAAACTAAGAGACAGAAAGAAGGTTAATAAATAAAAATGTGGATCTCGTTAAAACACACAATTTATGTCAGATACTATTTTTTCTTTTCAGTGAACCATTTCCGAAATATTCTTTCTTATTTGTTTAAATTTGTTAATGCGTATACTTTTTTCACATAGGAATATGTATTTTTCATTACTTGGACTTGCAAAGACAACGGAATTTCAAAACACTTCACTGTCGCTTAAAGCCTACGTATTCCCATGTTCCCCTTGCACCTACAAGAAAATTCACAGTAAGGTAATTTCTGAAAATGCTTATGTCAATTAAATGCAGTAAACAGAGAAATAACCATTTACAAGAATAGTGTGTATAAGAGTGAGCATACTAAAAGTAAACCTCAGCGCAACAGCTCATGAAGGGCCAAGGCTTGCCACCCAACCACTGTATCCCCACCTCTGACCGCTACAGGCGTCATTGGTGGGATGCAGTACTGGAGAGTGGGACGTAGTCAGCGCCCCAAGCTCTTCCGGCTAGTTATGCGGCCTTTGCGACCTGGGGCCGCTAACACGTCAAGTGGCTCCTCAACTGCCCCCCTCCGGGGCCTAACGAGACTGAGTGCACCCCCTGCTAGACCTCCCAGAGGGGGAAAAAATCCCCACGCAGGTACGAACTGCGCTATGGAGGCGGTCACAAGAGTGAGTATAGCTCTACATATATTTGTGAACAGAGTTTCTCCAAATTGAACTATATTAAAAGGCTATTCCAATATGTTACCTGGTGTAAGGCTATGCACATCTACTTTGTCACCAAATATCGATAAACTTCTTAAACGTAAGCAGCACCAAAGAATTCGCTAACGAACAAATATTTAGCGCATAAGATTTGAAAGTGCTTTTGTAAATCATCGTTCGTTTCTTTGTCGCGATGTTCCAAAGAGAAAGCTTTAAAGTTGGCATATAGAAACCCGCCTTTTAAAGTTTACACTATCGCTTTTGCCTCCGGTGTTCTCTTATACCCACAAAGAAAATACTGTCGTGATAGAAATTCTGCAAATTTTGAATTACTTAGAAAAATACGTTTTTGAAAGAAGTGCTTATAGAAGATGAGTGGAGAAAGTCATGCGAATGTTCAACGTCGAAATGTTTTCTGCTTTAACAATATATCCTTAAGGTATTGACCGCAATGGTAATAGGTAAAATAGGTAAAATGAACTAGTGTGAAATTTTCCCTTTTTCTCGTTCTTTTATTATTTTTCGGGCAATAGAATGCTGGTGATGGTGTGTATGTTGAGTGGACCGTGGAATCCCTGCGAAAATCAATATCCCCCTCGTAATCGCACCCACGAGGAAGAAGTGCAGAAAATTGTAGGAGAGTTTTGCTGTGCTGGGCGCTTTTACAAGTCAAAAAGGCGCACTGAGCTGTACTGGACCAAGTCTAATTGGTTGCCATGACGACCGTGGTAAGCAATTAGCCTTAACTTATGGATGACATGGTCCCGCGAAATTAACTTAGCCTCCGTCCCAAGGGAAATACCGCTGTCGTGATTAATAAGGAATGCGCAGGACCCGTTAGCGCTGACCGACCAGAGAATGCATTTCAAATGTTTATGTACCCTTGAAGATATGCAATACGGCATTACACCTCTTGCGTCCGGCCACAGAGAACAGATAATGTTTACACTAAACCTGGCGCAGACACATTAATTATGGGCTGCAAAACGGTTAGTGGCCTCACTAGGTTTGTTTTGGAATGAGGTCTCAACAATACCTAAAGGTTTTGCAAACAATTGAAATGTGGTATTAGTGCCAACAGAACTAATCTACCGCAGTATAAAAAATCTGATGTGTTGCACTCACATGACTTTCTCTACTCTTGTACTAACCATTCTAACAAACTCTGATTCCTATATCTCCATATTAGTTAAGATAAACATTCGTACAAATTATCTTACTGCTTATGTCCTTGTAGGTGCAAGGGGAATATTAGAATACAGAAGGCTTTGTGCGACAGTCAAATCTTTTTGACCTTTCAGATTCTGTTGTCTTTACACACTTGACATATAAAAAAATGAACAGCGATGATCCATTTCACGAAAGTTTTAAGTTTTCCGAAACTCACACACATAACAAGGAATATCACCGAAATGGTTCACCCTACAAGAAAATTTACTCAGACATAAATTGTGTATTTTAGCAAGATCTACATTTTTTGTATAGTATAATTTGGTCTATCTCTAACGGTTTACCAGTTATGCATAAGTCGCCCAGAGTAAATACGACTACAGGGGCTATAGCCAGAAAATTCAAGATATACATTTCATTTGTCATCAAAATATCTCAAACATATGACATTTTAATCAAAATCGTTAGAGCCATTTTCAAGAAAATCAAAATTTTCGAAAAATCTTCCATGTAAAGGGTAGTTTAGGGTGGGGCTATTTTCTTCAAAATCTTCGTGTCGCATCCTTGAAAGACATTAAACGTAAATAACAAGTTTGGCTTTTAACCGACTTTTCGTTTTTGAATTATGCTGTCCACAGACTGACACACAGACAGACACGGACCTTTTTCTAAAAATGGTTTTTTTGGATTCAAGGGGCCTCAAAACATATATTTCCGGTGAAATCTCAACATCGAATTTTTGGGCGGAATACAATACTTCCCCTACTTACCAGTAGAGAAAGTAAACATAATAATAGTTGAAAGACAAATAACCATTTTAAACACCTATACATTTGTTCAATCCTGGAGTCCATAAATCAATAACCCTGTGATAACTAGTGAGCAACAATGAAAATTGGTGTATTGTTGAAATTCTCTACCCATTCTTCCAAAAACTTGATATAAAAGTTCATTTTTTGGTCTTCTTCACATATGTCGAGATAACGGATTTTTTATTTGTAATTACCCGGACTCAGAGGTACTATGGCTGTAAACAGGCATTTCTTTGGACAAATGAGACATCTCCGATCACATTTGTTATCAAGAAGGACCAGGATCCTGTTCTATAAGACACTCACAAGACCTGTAATTAATTACCAATGTGACAGAGACCTACCTGGACGCTTCTGAAATAAGACGATAAATTATTAGGTACTTTTAAAAAGAAACTGCTGAGAACAATTTTTGGAGAAGAATTTTCTTAACAGAGCCACAGCAAACTAGGAAAGTTGGAAGACCTAAGCTAATATGGGAGGATGGTGTACTGCAAGACATTAGATCTATTAAGGTCAAAAATTGGAAGGACAAGGCAGCAAATAGACAAGTCTGGAGGTCTTTGCTCAACAAGGCTAGGTCCCATAGTGGGTTGTCGTGCCATATTTGTTCTTGTTGTTGTTGTTGATGAGATTGTTTTATTTTATTTTTATATATTTCCGATGTTTTTATATCCTAGCTTTGCACGATCACTAAAAATGAATGAATAGCACTTCATAATAAATCATAAAGTAATTGACCACTGAACGGATAACGATATTGCTTATACCATGTTACTGACGCATATTGTGTGTTAACGAGACTTAAATGTTGTGAAAAAAAAAATTGTTTCGCTTACAGTTTGCCAGTCATACAAAGGCATACTTGTACATCATCCATACTGAATGGTGATTTCATAGCAAACTCGCAAAACATAGAAGAAAGTTTGCGATTCTTACATGTTCCTCTTTATTTTATGTGAAATTTGTGTTACGATTTTATGAATAGGTATTATCACACTAACGGACCGATTGAGATGGCTCAGGTGGTAACTCCACATTCGAGAGATCGCGGGTTCGATTCCCTCGGCCAACCTTCCTAACCTCGGGTTTTTTCGGGGGATTCGGTCTTCCCAGTTGTAAGAGTCAGTGGGCGACCGGTGGGCTACGCTACGGGGGTGCTTGCACTCTGCAAACACGCTGCTCGGCTGAGGGGAGGCGCTGTGGTCAGCCAGCCGCCCTTCCAGGGGGACTGATTGATCAGCCGGATTTGGCTGACTAGTGACGGGCCTTCTGTGGGCATCTGGAACTCCGTCGGGCTGAAGAACTATCTGCATCTGTTAGGGATCCACCATGGCCGTAGTTCTGTCTGTGATATCGACTGTAGGCTTCTTTCATATCATCTTTGGTCCCGGAGTCTGACGCACAAAACCATCGGCTGAGGTGTCGGAATCCCCATCGTGACAGACACATAACGGATGCACGTACATTTTTCATGGATAGACATGAATGCGTCACATCCGTTTGTTTCTGCTGTACATCCAGTGAGTGGATGGATATAGCGGCTCGCTGTCTACAATAAAGTGTGTAATGAAACAATTTCTGTGAACGTTATCTCGACTAATAAGATATAGATATAAGAATTAATAGTCTTACTAGCGCGGAGGTAGCGCTGCTGCTTTACCAACGGGGAGATCCGAGTTCGATTCCTAGTGCCGGCGTGGGAATTTTCTCTCCCTGGGAGACCTGGTCAGGGGTTATACAGAATGGTTAGGCCCTGAGGGGCCAATTAAGGAGCTACTTAAGTAGTAGCAGCCCCTCGTTGTGAAGGCCGCATACACCAGCCGTGAAGAACCGGAGCGCTGATCACGTCCCACTCCTATATATAGGTTTATAAATAGTGGGTAGAGAAAGACTTGTGAATTTAATGCATTAAGGGTATCTTTATCTGTCATATTGCACGGTATGCACTGCTGGATCTTCTGACTTAATCTACACCAATCTACACCAGGACTGGGGAACATAACTGTGAAGGCGTGAACATACCGTTCTCAGCTCTGGAACACTGCAATATTCTTTCAGATCGTGAAAATACGGAAATCGTAGTACGCGTTTTCAATGTAGCTTTCAGACACTTATTGAAACTAAGGGATAAAGGTAATTTACTGTGAAATACGAATCTTTCATAGTTGTTCTTTAGTTCCAAAGTGAAGACTAGTGTGTATTGATTTTGAAACATTAAAAGGGTAAAGGGTAATCAAATCTTTTGTGGCTAACATCTCCCAGGAGGGAGAAATGAAGTGAGTGAACCAAGAAATCTAAAGGCAATAGGCAGACAGACCAAAGAGACGTGCGGAAAATTCATTCCCGCGCCAAGGTCCACCAGGCCTCGATAAAGCCCCTCCTCCTACGAACATAGCGACTACAATGCTACCCCTAGGCCGAAAACATAGCAAATGCATCCGCGCCATCTGTTTGCCACCGCCATACACTACGGGCCCGGGAGGACCTAAAAGACAAAAGGAAATGGAATGAATGGGAAATGATGGAAAGGAAACCGTGGTATGAGAGTAAGCAACCCAGGATTTGCCTGATGACCAGGGGAAATCACGATAAACCCAAGTCAGAGTTCGCGGTCGACGGGATGGAACCCCAATCTCCCAAATGCGAGTCCCACATTTTACCGCGGCGCCATCTCGCTCTGTTTAAAACAATAATTGTCAGTGAGAAAGGATTATATCGATCTCTCGCAGATTTGTCACATATGCGATAACCTCGAGAGACGTAGGCAATTAGTGGTAAATCACTTACATACAATGTGTGACTTGTTATAAGTCTTATTTACAGCTTGTGGCGCGTCCTGTCAAAAGGAGAGCGATGTGCCCCCAAAATTGGATTAACCGCGAATGCACTCGCGCATGAAGAACAACAACTCTGAACGTGAAATGGAATATCAAAGCCGAAATGTGTTATACGGCTTACTGAGCCCACAGAGAATGAGTTTAATCGCTGCCCCCGGGGAATGTGCGCTTCCTCCCCGCCCCCACCCCCTCCCCCCTTGGGGCATATAGAGTACCTACGTGATTGACAATAGAGAATCTAATTTTATGTCTGCAATAATCCACCGATGAAATCAGAGGTTTATTTTCCCTCCATGCATTGATAGCATACGTAGCTTTTGGGTGAATCGACGTCCGGTTTGAAGGCACTATTTCTCATAATATCGCATGACCCCCCTCCCCCCGCGTTTTAAAAGTAAAATAAGTGCCCTTAGCTCTAAATGTGAATTTTAATGGCTACTACAGCTAAGAGATGGAAATCTGTTAGTTTTTCGACCGTTCCAGTTCCCAAAAAAGTTGTAGGCTTAAAATAACCATTCAAAATAACACTCCAACCCCGGTAACTATTTGTGCATTACCCTTACTATGGGTCCACCTTTATTTGGCTGTCTCGGGTTCTCTCGCATGTGATCGTGTAACTTCGTTTCTTACGAATATTACCAAGCAGCAAGACAATGCTCCCCTCCGGCTCCTGCGTTATATTTAAATACATCTAATAACGACTGCTCACAACCCATATTAAAAGGACTTCACGTTCATTCTCATCATGACCATCATGGGAATAAGGTTTGTTTTTCTTTGTCTTTTTTTAAAAACATTGGTTTAACGTTTTGGACACAGTAGGTTGGTCAGTTTACGTTACAGATGGCCTTAGTTGCATTGTCACCTTCGTGTACAGTCCATTTTTTTTAGCATTTAACTCCCTTTAACCCAATAAGTCACATCGTAGAGAAGAATCAAATGGATGAAATGATGCTTAGCTTGGGTTCCATGGAACTTAGAGTTACCCGATATTTGGCTATCCGGATAACTCACCCTAACCGAGATTCGAATGTGGGACCTGTTTGAATGTGAGTTAAACACGCTACCCACCCCCCCACCCCCTCCCCAACACAAAGGAGGCATCAAACTATTCTTGCTGCTGACTTTTGATTGAGTGTGGACTTTGGAATCGTGAAATTGCTGGCTATTCTTTGAGTACACGCATTCTCATAGTGGCTTTGTATGTAAGTTGACTTCCTGTGGCAATTAGTTGATATATGTCCTTAATTGCATTGTTACTCTTATATAAACCAACAGCTTTATCGACCTTTGGTGCAATGTGGACATTTGAATCAGGAATTGTCTGCTCTTTTCAATGCAAATAGATAAATTGCCTTGTTAGTATATCCTTAAGCATTTATACATAGGTGCAGCAGAAGATCGCCTCCGTATCGCAGTGGTAACGTGCCTAACTCTAGCGCGGAGGACCCTGGTTCGATCATCGGTACCGTCGTGAGGATTTTTCCTCCACTGGGAGGTCTGGCACGGGATGCATTCAGCCTCGTTAGGTCCCGGAAGGGCCAATTGAAGAGCTACTTTATGGATAAGCAGCGACCCCAGGTCGTAAAAGCCGCCTAACTGGTCGGGAGGGCTCGGGGCGCTGACCGCGTCCCAACCTTCAATACTTCATCCCACTCATGACGCCTGTAGTGGGCAGAGATGCGGTACACAGCTGTTAGACGGCAAGCCTGGGCCCTTCACGGACTGTTGCGCTGGGCGTGTCAGGCACAAACAATAAGCTGCTTTCAAAATGAAAAATATTGATATTGGTGACATATATGTGTATTACTCTTACAGAACTTAAAGTCCTTAGAGATTGGAGAGCACCTGTCACTTTTTAAATACAATGTCTTTTAGATGTCTACCAGCATTTTCAATGCTCTGTCCTACACGTCACTCGAAGTCACTCATTAACCTTTCGTATGTATAGAACAAGATCGCCCAGTCGATAATTGGTCTTTGATGCTACCTTGTGCAAGCCATTGTTGCATCCAATGATGGATAGGACCCTTTAACAGTGCATCACAATGATTAAGTTGCGTTCAAAATGCTCTCTGAGTTTGTGTGATTAAATTGATTCTGATGTACCAATTTAAGGCACAAGTGCAAGTCACTGTCCAGCACTCCATGATTTACTTATAGAACGAAGAGAGGAAAACCAACTGGCGAGGTCATTTCCAAGGTGTCCTTTACAGTCCTGCCACATAGTCGCAACAACAACTCACCAGATTAAAAACAGTAATTAATTCAAACCCGCTTATTGTTTCTGCCCCACTCTGTATATGGCTTTCGTTGGGTAGTCAGTTTTGCATAGTCTATTACTTTCTCTACTACTATAGTAGAGACTTTTCTATAACTCGTAAACCGTAAGAGATAGACAAAATCTTACTATATAAAAATGTTGATCTCGCTAAAACACACCTTGAAAAAAGCTGTCCACACAACCAGAGTTGGCAACCAACTTGCCATCTTTATAGACGACATAAAAACATACAATCACACAACAAACTATAATAAAAAACACAAACACACAGTAAACAAAAACACACAGTAAACATAAACACACACAAACACAAACACACACACTATACATACACAAACACACACACTTTCATAACCTAACATACAAAACAACACAACTAATATAAAAAATTACATATGAGCCGGGGCAGCAACAACAAACAAAAAATTTACAGAGGGCAGAAGCCACCTTCATGCAGCTGGGGACGACAACACACACACAAACAAACATAAACAAATACATAAGCCACATCACTACAATCAAAACATTACACACACACGCCAGGAAGATTCTCCCACACGACAAACAATAATACCAAGACGAGGCTGAAGAGGGACTGTCCCTAAACAGCCTGGGCATGTTGTAAAACATGCCCGAATTACCTTTTTTCATTTCATTTTCTTTTAAAACACACAATATATATCCCTATAAATGTTTTTGTAGAATGAACCATTTCGGAGATATTCATTGTTATTTGTGTCAGTCTTGGAAAAGAAACTCGTCAAATGTAACATCTTTGTTCATTTTTTGTGTTAACCGTGCAAAGAGAACGGAATAGCAAAGGTTTAAAAGATTTGACTATCACTCAAAGCCTACAAGGAAATAAACAATATGATAATTTCTGCAAATGTTAATCTCAACTAACACGAAGAAGATATAGGAATAAGAGTTTGTAAGAGTGGTTACTACAAGAGTAGAGAAAGTCACGTGAGTGCAACACATCAGGTTTTTTTCTTTTTTTATTTTTGTTCTGTAAGTGTAACTTTGGGTGGTAGTTTTGAATGTCCAATATGGTAATTGAGTAGCCTGTATATGGGATTTGGACCCTAGAAGCTCATTAAGGCGAGCCTCAGACGCTAATCTCCCTAGGGAGTAACAGTTGTGTGTCAGTTTCCATGACGCTAATGACTATATGTTCCACAAGCACCATCTAAAGGCATCTTGGGTAATTGCCCCACATGTGTGTCACAAGAGTTCAATGGCATAATTAAATCTGAGTGGCCATTGCCCTCTGGGGAGAGTTTCAAGCTCTCCCATCATATTTGTTGTTGTTGTTGTACCATGACCAAAGCGTTGCTTCGGTATTGGTTACGAAAATGCCCCAATGGTCCAGTTGCAGCCCTGTTAATTTGGAACAGGGTCTATGTTTATTACTTTCTCTACTACTTATAGTAAGTATTATTGAATTCTGCACAAAAATTCGATACAGAGATTTCACCAAAGTACATGTTTTGAAACTCCCTGAATAGGGAAAAAAAAAAAAAAAAAAAAAAAAAGGAATTTTTAGGAAAAGGTGTTTGTGGTATCCGTCATCTCCCTGAAGTCTGGAATCGTGTTAATCCTGTTGGAGATGATTACTTCTGAGCAGAGCAACAATGTGACTGTTCCAAAAATGTTTTCCTTCCTGTTAATTAAAAGGTTGGATGAGATAAATAAGCAATTAAAGACCTTATATCAACCTGAGGTAAACAAGTATATTTTACTGAGAAATTGTTAGATTTAATTCCCCTTCCATTGTTATAACCCTATTGTTGGAATTAGAGAACCAAGCATTTGGGATAACTGGGGATTTTAATTACCTATGTATATGCGAAGCAGTGAAATATGCAAGTATTTATGACCTAAAAGTTGAATAAATATGACCATAAAATATAACTTATGAATTTATATAAGCTTGTTTAAAATGTCCTTGTTGATTTAATGTGTGTGTGTGTGTCTGTCTGTCTGTCTGTCTGTCTGAGTAGCATACCTCAAAAAGGAAAAGTCGGTTAAAAACTAAAGTTGGTATTTAAGTTTAATATCTTTCAAGAATGCGACACGAAGATTTTGAAGAAAATTCCTCCACTCTGAACTACCACTTACATGGAAAATGTTTCGAAAATTTTGATTTTCTCAAAAATGGCAGTAACGATTTTGATTAAAGTGCCAACTAAATGTATATTTTGAATTTCCTGACTATAGCTATGTAGTTCTGTTTGTTCTTGATGACTTTCCCATAACTGATAAACCGTAAGAGATAGACCAAGTCTTACTATACAAAAATGTAGATTTCGTTAAAACACCATTTATGTCCAAATATTTTTTTTTTTTTTTTTTTTTTTTTTTTTTTTTTTTTTGTAGTGAACCATTTTGGAGATATTCCTTGTTATTTGTGAGCTTTGCAATACTTATACTTTCCTCAAATGGAAGATATTTATTTACTTTTTATCTCTTGACCGTTCAAAGATAACGGAATTTCAAAGCCTTCACATAGCGACCAGCTTTAAAATATTTGACTATCGCTCAAAGCCCACTGTATTCTACTTGCATCTACAAGATGATTAACAATAAGATAATTTGTACAAATGCTTATCCCCATTAACACGAAGAAGATAGAGGAGTAGGAGTTTGTAGGAATATGTAATTTGTACAAGAGTAGGGAAAGTCATGTGAGTGCAACATATCAGATTTTACTACACTAAGATACCTAGACCAGTGCATAGTTTGCTGTAAACTTTACCCTAAACTACAGGAAAAAATACGACTTGTCCTAAAAAGCCAGGCCCTAGTGATAACAGGTTGCAAAAAAGATATATTCATAAATACCTACTCATAGATAGAAGAAAAATAGCTCAACAGAGCTTTTGTCACTTGGCAGTGGTTTCGACGTATATATCGTATTAAGTAGAATTTTGTATTAAATGCAATACTTCTCGTATAGGTACATGGATTGCATCGACAGTAGATTTAGAAAGCAGCTGTCTGATTGGAGACTGTAAATGCGATGTAAAACGTTATTCTTGGAGGAAGTTGCGTTTTGTAGAGGAGAAGTTGCTGAGGGACTTAACGGGATGAGCGGCTTTTGGCCTATTGTAGGACATTAAACAAAGAAAAATGCCAGTTGAGGCTTAGGCAAGGTGGTTGGTTGAGAGGGGCTTATCTCGGTCAGACTGCGGGGAGAGTGTTGCAAGTTCGTGTACAAGTTTCACCCTTAGTATTAATGAGCCAGGGGAACGTGCAGCCACGTAAATCTGGCACTGGGTGTTCCGAAAATAGGTAACACTACAGCAACGAACGCGAACGTACTGGAATTACATGCGTGGTAATTAGACGGGTTCCTTACGGGGGCCGCTGAAAACAGCAACCAAATTCCTTTTCATAAATAGGAGTAACCCTTTCCTTCCCACTTTACAAACTTAAATTGATAGATACACTCAACATAAAATGAGCTCCATAAAACTTCCATTCTTCCCCGTTCATTCTAATTCATCGTGAACTGCACCTGCACTAGCAAGCAAAACCTTTATTGGTTACGATGTATCATGTATCGAAATGTCACCCAGAGTGCTATTTACCAATAATTAGTAAATACAATCGAGTTTAACTAATAATTTTAAAATACATAATACAAATGTCGACACTTCAGTTTTTGCAGATGATCAAGCAGTTATAGTACTCCGGAGGACAATTTTCAAAGAGTTATTTATAAACTAAGTGCAATGGCTACTGAGTATAATTTGAAAATATCAGCTGAGAAACCTAAAATAATAGCATTTAATGGAAAAGATCCTGTTAGAGGTAAAATGCACCTGTAGAACAAATTATGGATTTCAAGTATTTAGGAGTTTTCATTGGCAATAATAGAATAAAAGACGTAAACAGAAAACTAAATTTGTTTCAACATATATTTAGAACAATTAGAAGAGTTCTATCAAAGTCCGCTAAGAAATCTTATTGAGATTTTATAACATTTTAGCAGCTCCAGCCCTATTATAAGGTACTGAGTGTCGGACTCTCTGAGACGGATAGAAGTTGTGGAGATGAAATTCCTGAGGTTTGTGGCAGGTTGTACCTTAATGGACAAATGCATAGAAAATGTTCAAAAAATATTATTTTCTCAAAAATGGTTGTAACGATTTTCATTAAATTACTATATTGTTATATTTCATGACAAATAAAAGTTATACCTCGGAATACTTCTAAGTTTTCTTCCTGCTGAAGACCCAAATGAGCTCGTTGTCGTAGGGCCCTTAAACCACACACACTGACTCACTCTTCCTTCTGAATGACTTTTGCATAACTGGTAAACTCGTAAGACAGACAAAGTTTTACTACATGTAAATATAGATATCTTTAAAGCACAGAATTTATGCAAATACATTTTGTGTAAATTTAACCATTTCCGGATATTCTTTGTAATTAGTGTGAATTTTCCAATACATACATATACTTTCCTCAGCTTACTTCATGTAAAGAGTATTTTACTTAACTCAATTTTATATTACCTCAAGTTAGAATGGTGAGGAATTCGTTTGTTGTCATGGTAGGAAATCGGCAACTACGTTCGAAGCCCCCGGGGAAGAAATTCAATTGAGACCTTATCTACCTGCCATCATCCGCAAGGATTTTGAGTTCCTTCGCCGATGGAAATACTTGTGGATGGAAAGAAAATAAATTGAACTTCACGTAAAGAAGCATGTCAGAAGTGGTTTCCAAACTAGACAGATAAAAGTATACACCCCAAAACATCAATTTTTGTACCAAATAAAAATGTATGCAGTTAATTCGGAGTTTGAATGAAAAATTTTAAAATACTATTTCATTGCTCAGATTATGCACTACTTCTTCTACAATGTTATACCATTCTTATAACGGAAAATAGTAGTTTTTTCTGGAAAATCAAATAATTTCTTTAGTGTTTTAAAATAGTAAACAAAACTAATACTCGTTTAATAAAGCAATAAACTATATACGAGTGTTATATTTTCCTACAATCTTATGACCATCTTTGAAACATAGATTTAATTAGTTCCTCTCTAATCTATAAGTGTAACATGGATTCTAACCCTCTAAATCTGAATCAGAAAAGTTAGCAATTTATGTTTATAGTAAGAACAGCTCTAGAATTGTTTTGTTATTCTTTCTACCACTTATCTTTGAATAGAATGCGTATTCTTTTCCATTCAAACGTTCGATATCGATATTTAAGGTCTCCTGAACTTTAAGGCTTTTTTTTTGGGGGGGGGGGGGGAGGACAATTTCTGTCTGCTTCTGAACATCCACTGAAAAACAAAAATTGATGTGTTGCACTCACATGACTATCTCCCCTCTTGTATTAACCATTCTTACAAACTAGTATTCCTCTATCTTCTTCGTGTTAGCTGAGACAAACATTTGCGGAAATCATTTTATTGTTTATTTTGTTGTAGGTTCAGGGGGAATATGGGAATACAGTAACTTTTGAGCAATAGTCAAATCTTTAAAAGCTTTGAGATTTCGTTCTCTTTGCAAGGTTAAGTTACAAAAAAATAAATCACGATCTTCCGTTTGACGAAAGTTTGTTTTCCAAAACTCACATAAATAACAATGAATATCTTCGAAGTGGTTCACTCTACAAAAAGAAATATTTGGACATAAATTGTGTGTTTTAGCAAGATCTACATTTTCTGTATAGTAAGATTCGGTCTATCTCTTACGATTTACCACTTACCCAAATGTAATCCAGAGTAAACAGGACTACATAAGCTATAGCCAGAAAATTAAAAATATATATTTAATTTATCATAAAAATATCTAAAAAAATATATGGCATTTTAATCAAAATCAGTAGAGCCATTTTAGGAAAATATTCCACGTAAAGGGAATTTAGGGTGGAGCAATTTTGTTCAAAATCTTCGTGTCGCATCCTTAAAAGACATTAAACTTAAATACCAACTTTGGTTTTTAACCGACTTTTCGTTTTTGAGTTATGCTGCCCACATACTCACAGACTGACAGACACACTTTAAAAATTCTTTTCTTTGGATTCAGGGGGCCTCAAAACACATATTCCCGATGAAAACTCAACATCGAATTTTTCGGTGAATCTACAATACTTCTTGTACTTATTATACGTACTAGAGAAAGTAAAAGGTCATCGGAAAAGGGCAGCCTTGCTATTTATGTTTATTCTTCACAATTGAATCTAATATCATACGAAATCTGCGCACTCCTACACCGAACACCAGTATATGAAGTACAATTTCCATACTGTTTCCGTGACATCACGACAAACAAATGAATAATGATTAAGAATTTCAAAAAACACATGATTAAGGATTGGAAACTTCAAATTGTGAGTTTTAACGACATCTAAATGGCTTGTAAGTTGTAGAAAATTATACAAAAATTATGTTATTTTAATAGAAATTATTAAAGCTGTTTTTGAAAAAAGAACAAGAACTAGCGAAAATTTTCCATATAAAGGGCAGTTTCGAGCGGACATATTTCTTTAAACTATTCATGTTATTGTATCTTCGACAGATTCTGAATATAAACACCAAAAATACGGTATGTATTCAATTTTTTTTTTTTTTTTTTTTTTTCAGTGTGTGGAACTAAAAATAGATTGTAGGGAAAGTAAATGTCTTAAGCAGCGATGCTCAACCTTACCTCTTCTGTCAATGACGTCACCTTGTCGCTTTATCCCACCTCCTTCGTTTTGTGCATGAAGCATTTCCCCTTCATTCAGGTAACTAAGCATTAGAGAGGTTTGTTTTTTAATCCCATGAATATGTAGGTAGTGGGCAGGTCTGCCGTCCTCTCTTTCGCATAAGGTTAGCCATCACTGGTCTTAAGAAACAGATTTTGTAAATATTTTGTTTCGTGCGCAGCATTTCCTTCCTTTTTGTCATATCCAATGCTGCCTCGCCGAAGAGGGCAGCTTATGAATGTTAATATATTTCTAGAGGGACGTGGACAGCGACGCTTAAGAATGGGTTTACACTTCGGGAATTAGCTTTGGGATTTGAACCAGAGGTCTCGAAAATGAAGGCCCATTCGTTTGAATGCAGGGGACGGTTCAATTTTCGCCGGAACAAAAGCGAGTTAGAAGTTAGGTCATGTTAAATAGGAACAAAGGATGACCTTTTACCTTGTCTGCTGATTCTGACAGCAGGGCAGGACTCTGGTACAGTCAAGTCTGGTAATGGTGGTTTATTCATCATTTTCCCTTAGGAGCACTATGACTGCCCTCATATCGTGACCCTTCAAGTGGAACTCTGTGCTTTACTGAAATATCTACCTACTTTAACCAAAAGGCGTAGCTAATTATTTAATTAAACAAATAAATAAAAATAACAGATTCTTAAATAAAAATTTGTTACATTCTCTAGCCACTATTCTTTATTTTATAAAGTTTCTATGCACTATACTGACTAAAGCTTATGGGACACTGGGAGTGAAATTTGAAAGTTCCACATTTCTTGATAGATTTTTCTGAAATTTTTACTGTGTTTGTATTTATATGAAAATAGGAGGTACACCAAATTTCATTAAAATTGGATAATTCGTTTATGATATATAAATTATTTTATAAATTTAATAGGCACATTTTCAAAATGTAGCTCGCGTCTATTGACTTTTCAAAATTCATTTATATTGGCAGAACTGATAGTCTAAAACATGGGTAACAATTGTATGAAGAGATATTTCAAATACGTTTGCTGATTATGCTGTACATATTTTTTTAATAACAAAGAAAATTTAATCTTCAAAATTATTGATTTTTTCCATACAAAAAAAATGTTTTTGGAATTCATGTTAATGATAACATCAATATTGAATCATAGTTTTGTTTACCTACTATTTATGAATACTTTTGGAAATTATCATTGAATTTGAAGCAAAACTCAGGCGCGACCTTCTTTTGGAAGGTGCATAAATGTAGTTTTGAGAAAAACAGGCTTTTATATAGTGTACGTTAAGGGAAGAGCGCTATTTGAAAGGGCCGTAATGACCACATGGAGTGGGGGATATGAAAAATGTTAGCTGATCCAAATGCACAGGTGTTCCAGGAACATTTTAAGGTAAAAACACAATTTTCAATTTTTTGACAATTTTGACCAAAATTTCACCCCCAGTGTCCCTTAATACTTTCTCTACTACGTATAGCAAGTAGGGGAAGTATTCCAAAAAACTTGATGTCTCGACATGGAAATACATGTTTTTAAGCCCCCTGAATCCAAAAAACATTTTTAGAAAAGGTCCATGTGTGTGTATATGTGTGTTTGTTTGTTTGTTTGTTTGTTTGTTTGTTTGTTTGTTTGTGAACAGCATAACTCAAAAAGGAAAAGTCAGTTAAATACCAAACTTGATATTTAAGTTTAGTACCTTCCAAGGAAGTGACACGACGATTTTCAAGAAAATTCCCCACACCAGACTACTACAGGGAACTGAAGTGGGAGTAAATTCCTTTAAACAAATGGGCCGCTATATGCTGGCTTTGAAATTCGATACACGTTCCATGATATTGGAGAAACAATTGAATGGTACATCACTATAAAAATGACAAAGTATTGACAAATCCGAACCATAAATAACGGACATTTCCATACGTCATAAAAAGTGTTTCAAATAAATTGTGCATTTTAAAGATTTTGTGTATGAAGCTTTTTTCTATCATTTACTCTTTGCCAATTACACAAACTTCATATGAATTGAGAGGTCTTCTCTGGGTATTTGCAGAAAATTCAAGATATAGGATATATATTTTACTTGTTATGTAAAGATATTAAATATATGATATTTTAGTGAAAATATTTGGAACTACTTTGAGAACGTTAGAAATAAAGAAAAGTGTCGCATAGACTAGAGTGAGGGATTTTCTAGAATATATTTGTGTTGCATCCTTGGAAGGCCCTGAAATTAAATAGAAAGTTTGGTATTTAGCTGACATTTCGTTTTGAGTTATACAGTTCACAGAGAGAGAGAGAGAGAGAGAGAGAGAGAGAGAGAGAGAGAGAGAGAGGGGGGGGGGGGGGGGTAGCCGGGTCAGTTAACACATGCTTGTGAGCGGGAGCTAGACGGTTCATTCCTGCCAGGACTCTCTCCCTATATTAGGTTTCCAACATGCCCCTGAGTATTCGAAACTGGAAAACTCCGGGGGCGTACGCTAAAGTTACACTTGGAGAGTTTACTTCTCAAATTTCCTTTCTCAATTATTTCTTGTATTATCACCGTCACCGCCTGTGGTGTCGAATAAAGTAAAAGCGACCTTAAACAATATTGAAAAGGAACATACACATTGACCTTTTTTCTAAAATAAAAAAGACTTTTTAAGAAGAATCAAGAATGAAAACTTCAATGCCATAGGCGGGATTTGAACCACGGATAATCCGCTTATCGAGCGGCTGCTTTAACCACTAAGCTACCATGGCCACAAGGGAATCTCACATAAGAGATAAATACCCCATGCTTGTTGGCATAAATAATAATTACCAAAAAAAGTTTGTTTGCCTTCGGAAAACCTCATAATATGCACGAGTATTTCGGATGCAATCCCGCAACAAAATTTTGGTTGGAGTGCCATAGATTCTTATACCTACCTACTAAGTACATGATAAAGTAAATATCTTTTTTGGAAGGGAGAGGGGGGGGGGCTCAGGGAGCCTTCAAACATTTATTTCTTCTAAAACCTGCATATAAATATTTAACTGAAATGCTATAATGCTTGCACATTTTTGCATGCGTGTTTTTAATATAATCAGCCATCTTCTGAATCTGAGTTATTTAGTTATGTATATCAGTTTACTAGAATAAATTTATTTATCTATTTAATAATTTATGTATTACTTTACTGCTGGATGAAATGATTGTATGGACTCAACAACATAAGCTATCAATCAAGTAACCACTTGAAATAATTGTCATAATTTATAAAATAATTAATAAAAATTTTAGGAAAAACAATTGAGAATTTCAAGAGCAGTGGTAATTTAATTTAATTTAATTTAATTTAACTCACTAAGACGTAACTTCTGTATGTTCACACTATCTTGTCCCTTAATCTCTCATAACTTGTAGAAAAATATCCTCGATATAAATGTCCAAAGTGCAGAAAAAGTGGCCCTTAAAGGTGATTTAATTTCACTAAAAATGTTGCAAGCCACGTATTTTCCACATGACCTCGTCTGGCACAGAATGTCCAACATTGTCTCTTTGGAGAACCTTACGCAGTGAGCGACTATTTCCCACTCTACTTCTTCACTCGGAGGGACAGTCAGGCAATATCCATTGAAGGACATAAACAGGCGATTCCATGGCCGTTTCTAAGTCATACCTTGGATTTTCTGGGAATGTTCTCAGAAGACCTTTTCATTCTGGATGATTTTTGCGTAAATGGTGAACATAAGAGACAGAATAATCTTACTAAATAAAAATCGTGGATCTCGTTAAAACACACAATTTATGTCAACTACTTCGTTTTTCTTTTGAATGAACCATTTCCGAGATATTCTTTCTTATTTAAATTAAAATATGATTTGAATATATCTTTCTTATTTGTTTCAATTTGCAAATTATAATTTTGGTCTTGCAAAGAGAACGGGATTGCAAAGTCATCGGATAGCAACCAGGTCTTAAAACATTTCACTATCGCTTAAAACCTGCTGTATTTCCATATTCCCTTTGCATGTTCAAAGTCCCTATCATAATAGTTTACGCGACGATCACTTGGTGTATCTTCTAAGGCTATGCAGTTCGACTTTGTTGCCAAATATTGATAGACTTCTTAAACATAAGCAGTAACAAAGAAAACTGTATTGAAGAGTGTTTATCGCATAAGATTTAAATAGTGCTTTCGTAAATCAAACGCCTCGTACATATAACCAACCCGCCACTGCAACACAATGCACGGTTGGGGGTTAAAGAGAGGTAAAGTTCGCCTATAGTCCCCCCTGTCGCAAACGTACATCGCTAATCTAGCATCATCAGAAAGAAGATGCAAAGTTATTAAAATCCAGGCCTTACAGCTCAGAATCTACTGTCCAAGTGTTTGTGTGTTAATTGTTGTGTTGAGTTAATGCGAGCAAGAGAAGGTTTAGCTCCAGCTTGCTCTCAGAGCAGTATATAAACAAGAAGGCTGGGATGTTTTTGCGGAGAGGTGATGTCAGGTGCTCGGCCAAGTCCGAGCAAAGCTATCACGGACATCCAAATTTCGTCAACTCACACTTCACCTCTCATGCATTATGGATTGCTAATTTGACTTGTTAATAACGCGGTCTGAGAATTCCACTGGGGGTCATGCTTTCCATTTGTCAAGCGTTGCAAGGAATATGGGACGCTCAGCTCTCCTTAACAAAAAGCACCAAACTAATGGATCTCCTGTTTACTCTTTATGAGCCTCTACAAGGAGTAGGTAAATGATTGCTCCTCAAGTCTGTTTATACCAGCATTTGCAAGTCAAATTAGTACGTTCCATATTCAGTTTTTGTACCTAAGTTCTCCTTCTAATTATACTGTTTTCCAACTAATAGTTCTTCAACATTTCAGCAAAATGTTTTATAAAGTGCTACAATAAATCTTCATTTCAAACGGAATACATTACTTTTCTTTCCTTAAGATAACGGGTCTTTTAGTAGCTTTGTTTGAAATATTTACCACTTCCTTTGCATGAGAGTGAATGTTTCTTTTTACTTTTTTTCTACTACGTATAATTCCTCCCGAAAATTCTATATCGAGATGCCACCGGAAATACCTGTTTTCGGACCCCCTAAATCTAAAAAGAAGTAATTTTGGCAAAATGTCCATAGGTATATCTGTATGCCCGTGTGTCCATGCATCCATTATATTGTCGATAATTAGTAAATCAAAATCGCCAAATAAAAGTATGGAGTGTAAATATAGTTATATTGACTGGACTTAACTCTTCTTACATTTCTTACATTACACATGCATTTTTTTTTTTTATTTTTTATTCTTTTTTAATTTACTTATTTATTTTTTTTTTCTAACAGAAGAACATATGCTCTGTTAACCCTCATTTCTCTAAACTAACTAAACCCAGCCGCAACAGCCCGTCAAGGGCTACCGCACAGCCGCTGCGTCCCCCACCTCTGCCCACTACAGGCGTCATTGCTGGGGTGCAGTACAACTATAATTTCTCTGTAGCACGAAAGGAAACATATCTGTGTTCTTGGTGGTTGCAATATTTGTATCGTACCTCCGGTTGCCCAATTAATTTTGTAGCGTAGATTTTTTTCCATCAGTAACGAGCTTTTCAGATATTCCTGGAACATCAGCCATCTCCCCTCACCCTCTCTACATATTGGATTGCTGCAATGAGTTTTCCTGGAAAATTTTCTTGATATAATATCCAGAAAACTGTGCTATTTGTTAATGGAAATATTACCCAAAGCAGATAATATCGTGGAAAATCAGAAAATAAAATCTATTTTAGCATTGGAAAAAATGTATAGACTGTTTAAATGATAAAAACTCCCTTAAATGTAAAACAAATTACCTTAGTACGGTAAAATATTAGTTTTTGAGCTACTTGTTGCTAAAATTGGTAATCTATAAGTTTTAACAAATTTTCTTACAGAGATTGTCACAGATTTGTATAGTATAAGTACAATAAAAGTTAATATAAGTGGTCATATTCACCTAACTTTCTAGGAAGTATCCAAAATTAAAACTAGCTGGCCCCGTAGCTCATTTTGGCATAGCACCTTTCTGTGCAAGGGGTCCAGGGTTTGATTCCGGCGGGGGGTAGGTATTTTTCTCCAGTCAAGATTATTCCTTGTCCTTCCCACAGCCTGGATGCATGCATGAGTGTGTGTGTGGGTGTGTGTGTGTGTGTGTGTGTGTGTGTGTGTGTGTGTGTGTGTGTGTGTGTGTGTGTGTGTGTGTGTGTGTGTGTGTGTGTGTGTGTGTGAATTAAATGTTAAAAACTCTAAAGACCCAAAATCCACTGATTAAGGAGTAACACCTTGCCGATAGTTTTCACAGGAGAGGCCGCCGATATGACCTTTGTAATTAAATGTGGGATATAAATGAACGATAAAAATTTAAAACTAAACCAAATGTAAAATTCCCCAAGCGATAAAAGTTTGAATTTTTAAACTTATAAATTATGATGTGTCAAACGTAGTTCTTGATAATCAAAGATTAAACTTTGTGAACATTAAAATTCGTCTAATACGCTGGTTTATGGAGCAGATTCTATGATTCACATTCGGGAGCTTCCGCGACACGGTAGCCGAGGTCGAAAATCCATGGACTCAAGAGCCGGAGGGTCCGCGGTTAAAATGTCCCCAGCAGCATTTTTGCGGGTTTCCCTCAATCCCCATAATTTGCAAATGCCAGGATGACACCCTAAAGTTAGACCTTAAAAGTTTTCTTCCCAAATCTCCTTTCTTAATTATCATTTTATTTCATGTATCATCATTCATCAGTGTACTCCGCCTGTGAGAGCGTATGCAGTAACAACTGGAATCCAACAATACCATAACAATTGGGAACTGCCGGGTTCGTTTCCCGTTGGACCGATTACTCTGGCTGCGACTTTTTTTTCTTTCTCTACCAATTACTTAATAGACGAAAATTCGATACCAAGATTTCACTGTAAATAAACGTTTTAAAGTCCCTCAATCCAAAAAACAGTCGTTAGAAAAAGGTTCGTGTCTATGTGAACATTATAACTCAAAAACGAAAAGTCGATTAAACATAAAATTGTACTTCAGTTCAGTATCTTCCAAGGATGCGACACGAAGATTTTCAAGAAAATCCCCCACGCCAAACTACACCTTATATGAAAAACATTTAGCAAACGTTTAATTTCTAAACAATGCTTCTAACGAGTTTATACAATATGTTTTAGATATTTTCGATAAATTAAATATATATCCTGAATTCTGAGAATGTCCTCAAAAATCCTCTTCATTCTCAAGAACTTTTGCATAACTGGTAAACCGTAAGAGATAGACAAAAACTTACTCCAGAAAAAACTTAAAGTACACAATTTATGTAATAGATTTTCCAATTTTCAAATATTTATACTTACTTCAAACAGGAAAGAGAATGGAACGTCAAAGCGATCACAAAGCAACCATTTTTAAGAGATTTTACATCACTTAATCTCACTGTATTCCCCCTAATTTGTGCGAGTGATAAGAGAATGTCATGTGAATGTAGCAGAATATGGCGGGGGAGGGGGAGGTTTCCAGGTTGATCCTAGGGTTGATAATATAGTACTAGAAATTTTCCTGTCTCATTTTATGTCCTGCTATTTCTTTTGGTTGCAGGGTTGGTACGCCGTATGCAACCACTCCCTTCATTTCATTTTCATTTGAGGCTCATTGTTTTCTGTAGAATTTATACAAAAAATGCGCAGCATGTTTATCCGTATTGCTGTAGGACATAAATGAAAATTATGTCCGTTCATAAACGAATTCTAAATGAGTATGCATGGAACAAATGGTGCAGTCCAGTGAAGCGTTCTGCTTTAACATAACAGTAACAGCGGCAACAACGAAACGTTTTGACATAAAGGTCTGGTGCAAATACAAACGCTAATGCGGATCTCTGTCCTTGTTTGCACGCGCTACACATAACCAGAGTAATGTATTAATGTGGAGTGACGTGTGCCCCCATAACAAAATACCACCACCCGTACTGCTGCTGCTTCCGTATTCTGCTCATTCTTCTCCCTCTTTGTTATTCCTACGAAACCGAATATGCTCAGGTCCTGCAAGGTTTTTATGCTATTAAAAGAGAGCATAGTGCGGCTGTATGGCAAATATTTGGAAATGAGAGCTTGTTTTGTGAAAGAATGCCAGAGATAAGCGCGACCTAGATACCAAAGATAGCAACAACACTGTCCTTTTTGTATGCGTGTATATATGCGAGCGTGAGGAAAAAATAACCTAAATTAATGTTGGCAAAATTACTACGTGTCCACTTCATTTATAAGAGAACTACCAAAAGCCACTGTTTTCTCGAGTTCCTGCTGATATTCCCTCTCTTTCTACACACAACACATTTTATACGATGTTTTTAGAATCGGTAATAAAGCTACTATTCTGTCATACCGATATTTAAGGGTTATTAAAATATATAGTAGCCCATTGGCGGGTTCTGTCTACTCCGCCAGGGAACCGAATGTTGCCAGTAGAGACGCACTAAAATGTTTACCTCACAAATGTTTCATTAAACACTATTATTTTTCTAGCACTTATCGAACAGCACACTTCAATTTTCAAAATCACAGTGAGGTGCTGCACGTGATTATTTACAAATTTGTAGCTTCGAGTCCGGTGACAGACAAGAAACATTCTAGATTGGTTTTAATGGCAAATAAATTAGATGAAATCGGTGCCAGTTTTTAGTGATCGCCTCGAAAATTGCTAAACAAACTACGAAAGCTGCCCCAGAACTACCTGGCCTGACGTATAGATAGCGGTTGTTGCTTTAAACAAATGACTGATAGAAAGCACCAACCTTATGGAGCTTAAGTTTGAAGTTTGACGATGCTACGTTGTTTAGTATTTGTTTGGCAGCCATTAATAGTGAATGCTCTCAGCAAATTGGTAAACATGGATAAAACTGGTCATCATTATGTGATACAATTTCATTCTTTAATTTGAAAGGCCTTAGCTCAACAATTTAACGTGAACTTAGTCGATATTGGGCATCAGAAAAACCTATGCTATTGCGTTGAATAGTAGACCAATATTGTAAGTTGTTCATGCTTGTAATAGTTGTAAAATGAACTGTTATATGTACACAAAGAGATTTTATGATTTATAGTCATAGACTTTTCCACACGATCTTTAATTTTCATAAGTATTCCTTCTATTCAAAGAGATCTCATTGTAGTTTACCGATAAAAATCTGATGTGTTGCACTCACACGATTTTCTCTACTCTTGTACTAACCATTCTTACAAACTCTTATTCCTATATCTTCTTCATATTAGTTGAGATAACATTTGTACAAATTATCTTATTGCTTATTTCCTTGTAGGTGCAAGGAGAATATGAGAATACTGTGGACTTTGAGCGATAGTCAAATCTTTTAAAGCTTAGAGATTCCGTTCCTCTTGCACGGTTAACATATAAAAAAATTAACAACGATGTTGTATTTGACGAAAGTTTTTTTTTTTTTTTTTTTTTTCGAACTGACACAAATAACAAGGAATATCTCCGAAATGGTTCACTCTACAAAGAAATTTATTTGGACATAAATTATGTGTGTAAGGGAAATCTATATTTTATAGCAAGATTTTGTCTGTCTCTTACGGTTTACAGTTATTGAAAAGTCATTCCGAGTAAACAGGACTACATAGGCTATAGCCAGAAAACTCAAAATGTACATTTCATTTGTCATAAACATATCTTAAACATGTCATTTTAATCAAAATCGTTAAAGCAATATTTATGAAAATCAAAATTTTACATGTAAAGGATAGTTTAGGGTGGAGGAATTTCTCCAAAATCTTCGTATCGGATCCTTGAAAGACACTTAAATGCCAACTTTGTTTTTTAACCGAACACACACACACACACGCGCGCGCACACACACACACACACACACACACACACACTCACACTCACATACACTGTTTCTAAAAATGCTTTTTTTTTTATTCAGGGGCCTCAAAACATAATATATTTCGGTGAAATCTCGACATCGAATTTTTGCGTGGGATACAATACTTCCTGTATTTACTAGTAGAGAACGCAAAAATGCGAGTCAGTTGGAGAATTTAGGGCCCTACCGGAATGTTGCCATGGTAACTAATTTGAGCAACCGGATGCAGACCGGAAGATCTGTGCTTCAAATCCGAGTTGTTATTGAATTGTTGAGACTAATACTACCTATCCAATCATTTACATTGATGTTTTCTCCAGATTAAGGTGATAGCAAAGCCCATTGAACATATATTATGATTCAAATAGGTATAAAGATTTAAGACACAAGATATTCAACATATATGAGGAGCTTGTCTCTGATTTCACAACCAAAGAACAGATGTAGGTCTTTAGTCAATGATGTTATGGCTCGTTTTTCGTCATTTCAAAATTACCTTTCCACAAATATAAGAAAAATTGTCAGCAGAGTTTACGCAGTTTCAAGTCGCATAAACTGAACTGTACTGCAGCACTATAGCGACGCTGTGTCACATTCTTGCACCACAGAGACAAAACACAGCTGGTACAGACAATGTGTCATTCAATGTGTCGCCATGTTCCACATGCCCCCCCCCCCTCCCACCTCTCCCTTCCTCCACTTGTTGCTACGAGCTAGACAACAACAAACACAATACACCAGCATGTGTTATCTCCAGGAAATAACATGCGCTGTTTACAATCCGCGGGATTTCGAAGCAATGTCGGTAAGATTAAAATGTATTTTAGAAACTAGAATTAATCAAAGATTTTCATCCTCATTTTCGTGATCAGCATAGATAATAAAGAACAACTGGTTTTGTTTTTATTGCATTTCCATTGTTGGCAGTGTTATCTAAAATATTAACTCATTTGGACTGAGAATTTTTCAGCCTACAAAGGGTTATTTAAGACCAGCGATGTCCAACGTTTGCGAAAGAGGGAAAGTTTGATTTACCTCATTCCACTATACGCGGACTGTGCCTCTCTTAACACTCAGATGTGCATTGTGTTGCAGTGGCGGGTTGGTTACATGTACGTTGCGTTTGATTTACGGAAGAACTTTCAAATCTTATGCCTTAAACATCTCCTCATTAGAGAGTTCTTATGTTTAAGAAGTCTATCAATGTTTAGTGACAAAGTCGAAGAGCATTGCACTACAAGATCCACCAAGTGATCATCACGTGACCTATTGCGACACGGACTTTTAATATGGTTCAATTTGGAGAAACTCTGTTCGTAAATATATGTATGTAGAGCTATACTCACTCTTGTAAATATAAAGTACTTATTACTAATTTTCTTGTACATGCAACGAAATACGGTAGGCTTTCAAATGTTTTAAGAGCTGGTTGCTATGCGATGCCTTTGAAATTTCATTTTCTTTGCAAAGTCAAGAAGTAAAAGAAAATTAACATATTCCTATTTGACAAAAGTATAAGTATTGGCAAATTCAAACAAATAATAGAGTATCTAGGTCCTGACTATCTGGTTGTGTATGTACGTCACAGGCACTAGCTGAGTCTCCCTCTGACTAAAGCAAAGAGATGGCGTTGTAGCGGCTAATTACGTGTCTCCAAGGAGACAGGGTTGTACATCGCTGTTATAGATTGTACAGTATTTCCACATCTTGACAGATTGTTGTGGGGAAGTTAAGGAATCATCCGTTATTTGCAGTAGTCGGAGCTTCATGAATTGTAATACATGGAGAATGTTTTTATGCTTTCCATTTTCCTATAATTCACCACTAGATGCCGCTGCATTCTACCGATCGCTACGAAACTATGTCTGTTTTTGCCCTTTATTATCAGGTACTCTTTTGGCCTTCTCAGTGGCAAAACTCTGGCATTGTAGATCATTTCTCGCACTTGTGATTATAAAAATAATAAGTTACATGTGCTTAAAGTTATACAAAAGTGACACAAAAACTTCCGACTTCTTAACTCAAAATGTTTTAACTCATTCTTCACGTGCACTTTTCTCTGGTTGTATATTAGTTGTTCAACAGAGTTTTTGTAGTGTTTTCTCGGTATTTTATTTAATTATTTTGTTCATTTTTGTTTATATGTATCCTAAGATTTTTAATTAATTTTGTGTATGTGTATATAGGTACTTACATATTGAAGTTGGGAACAAAAATATTTACTTTAGCCAGAGTTATTTTGAAATGTTTTGCTAATGGTTGGCATAATATAATGGTTGGCTAACCATAAAGAAATTCAAAATTTAAAACGTAATATATGTTTTCAAATTCTCTTGCTTGTATAAAAACAGATATTTTAGACATAATTTTAAGAATACTTCATTGGGCTTGAAAAAGATAAAAGTGTTGAAAATTCTAATTTCGAGAAATATTGAACAGAAGTTTCTACAATGTTATGTGCCCAGCCTAACCTGATTTTTCAAGTTGTTAAATTAAACACACTTCTGTTAGCATGCAAAGTATACATTTTCAAAAACTAGGAAGTCAGGGGTATTATATGGCACAAAAATCAAATTATTGAAAATTTTGAAGGAAAAGCATCGCCATTTCTAACGTGAAGAGAATGTTTAAATATTTCAATTGAATAAGTACGAGCCAAATCCAGAAATCCTGTAGGGATAAAACTTCAAACCACGGGCAAGGTCTCCTTCAGCTAATTTAAATAAAGTATTAAAGCAACTGTTTGCAGACAAATTTCCCAAGTACTTTAATACAACTCCTTTGCACTGATCAGGTCGTACTTGTGATCTGAAAGTCTATCGCCCACATTTCCATCCTTGATAGAGCAGTTCTGTGCAGACGGCGAATCGCAATTTCCAAGCGAAATGATGGCAGTATGTGAAGAGCCAGTGGTCTCTTAGAGTTCCCGGGCAGGACGAAGAGGGTGGGGAGACATCGTACATGTCCAGCATGGTGATGTTCATCTAAAACCTGCCGCTCATTTGCTCCCGGGTTAGCTCTTACAGTGGCGTTTCTGTGGAATTAATGTCTTTGTCTTTGAGTTTTATCGATTAACTTTTCGCCTATTTTATCTTAATACTAGCTGAAATACACAGCCTTGCCCATGGTTAGACATGCATGGCCTTGCTCTAAATCCATATTTCCCTTGTACCTACAAGAAAATTAGCAATAAGATAATATTAATCTCGATTAGTATGAAGAAGGTATAGGAATAAGAGGTTGTAAGAACAGCTAGTTCAAGAGTAGAGAATGTCATGTGAGTGCAACACATCAGAATTTTTCCTTTTAAATGTATTACAAATTCTTACTGCTATTTGTAAGAATTTTAATTGTCATGATTACCTTGTCCATGCTGGCAACCTGTAATTTCAGTAGGCAGTTTTTCGTTTTTACCAAAAAAATACGAAGAAAGGTTTAGAGTTGAAGGGATTGTTGCACGAATAAAATGTAACCTATAATAATATTATCGTGTGTGTGTTTATGTTCATTATATGATTCAGTTAGAGACACTATTTGGATACAGGAAACGATTTTCAGAAAGCTCCCCTCACCCTAAACAACCCTTTATGTACAAAAATGTACCTTCTCTTTTATTTTCGCAGAACAAATAGCGATTTTTTAAAAATACCATACAGTTGATAACTTCTCAAGAAAGTTAAGTAAACCTCTTGAATTTTGTGTGAATAGTCTGTGATGTTATTTTCCTTTTTGTCCATAAGGGTGTATTAAGTTAAAAGTCATGCGATTTAGACGATAACTATTACATAAAAATGTAGACTTTAATTTTGTCCAATTTTTGTAGCATTAGCCGCTTCCAGCGTATTCGCTATTGGTATTGCTGGTTTTCCTAGGTTAAAGAACTGATGCAGATTCTGTAAAACATATTTGAAAATATTCTATTTTTTTCACATTGGTTAAAGTATACTTGTGATGCAAAAAGTGTCTTGTGTTTGCGAAACAGTTCTGCAATCTTTTATACAAATTGTCTCACAAGAGTCACAAATACACCTTTTGTAATTTTTAATGGATTTCCAAAAAAATATTTCCAGCGAGTTTATGAGTCGATGTAATACCTCCTCTAGCTGTAGAGAAGATGAGAGCTTAGGAACATAGAAAAAAATGAAATTTGAGTTTTTATTTATGCACGCTCTTTAACTGATATGGTTATCAGCGTCTCATTCTATATTACGCGTGAAAGACCACTTAATTATGCTCAGAGGCCTCTTCATCAGACTTTAGGTTGTTTTACGTGCTGTAAATCTACGACTTGGGACCACCAACTTTACTTCCCTTCTAAAAGAAGCCATGCTAACGATACGCCCGAGAAAATCCATCAGCTTTGAACCCGTGACTTCGGATTAGGAGCGTGGATAATATATGTTATGTTGCCATAAATGACACTCGTAAAACGGCAGCATTTGGCAGACCTGCATTCCCTGTCGTATATTTCCTTATTCATGGCTAACTGCCTCTTTACGCCACTGATACGAACCGGGAGCTCGCGTACGAACGAAGGATGATCACAAGGTAACACTGTCATGAATTGTATATCTGGAGTCTGCGCACAAGTCTCTAGGGAGCATTATTTCCGAAATAGATAAGTATGAGGATGGAATAATGGGAACCATGTGTATTATCTCCGAGAGATTTCGGTTAGAACATTTCGTATTCAGTGCAGATTCTGCTATTGGCTTTAGAGTTCGATATTTGGGCGCGTTTGCAATTTAAAATGGGAGAGCGTTCCTGCGTCGCCAGGGGAGCATATGCAACTCTAATGCTGCCTTCCTCTGTTTTCTTTGTTCAGCTGTTTGGGGGCTGCTACAGATCAATCCACCCTTTTGCTAACAAGCATATGTGCCATGAATTTAAATAAGCACTAAATATAGCCTATTGGGAACTGTGTTTAGATTCGAAAACGTTACATTCAATTGTATGTTTCATTTATTAAAATGTTTAAAACATAGGTTTTAAATAAAATATCCACAAACTATCATTCTCAAAAGACTATCACTTTTGTTTAGTCAATGTCGCCACCTGTATCCCCTGAAGAACACTTAAACATTACAATCGATTAACAATCGAAATAGCATTCCATTTAAATTTGGCAACTGTGTTTTTGTTCCTTTAATAATTACTGTCTTTTTCCAGAAGAAGGGTTATTTGTTAATGTTAAGTGAGATATTTGAAATTATTACTTGGTTTTCTGTTATAACAAGAGAAGATCAAATTACGTTTGGTTTCGTTTTCCTCAGTTGGCACTACTGAGTAAGTTGAACTACAATCGAAATTAATATATTTTAGATTACCTTTATAGAATTTAACATTTTCTGCTCATATATTTGTGATATAGTATCTAAATTCATATTTCCTTCCGCTCGAAAATTTATCGGTTACGTCAGACGTCCGATATTACTTGTGATAAACAAGGCATATGCACCATGAATTTAAATAAGCACTAAGTATAGTATCCTGGGAATTGTATTTACATTCGAAAAAGTTACATAGAATTGTATTTATTAAAAGTTTTAAAACTCAGGTTTAAATAAAATATCCACAAATTATGATTTTCAAAATATAAAATATGTGACGATATGTTCCAAAAATCGTTTTGAAACATAAAACATCGATATCAGGCGCCTTCTGCTATACATTATTGTTTCCTGGATATTGGTTTAAAAGATTATGTTATCCTGCTTAGCCATAGGAGGTAGAGGAAGTGTTGTATTCCACCTAAAGCTCTGTATTGTGATTTCAAATAAGACAAATATTTATATCCACTGGACCCAGAAAACCATTTTATAACCTCTATATCTGTGTTTCTACTTTCTATACTGTTCCTTAAAGTAAGTCGGGAAGTATTGTATTTCATCCAAAAATTCCATACTGGAATGCATATTTTGAGACTCCCTAAATCGTCACAGAGCAGGGAGTCAGAGGAGAGCTAGCTGCCTTTGTCAGAGCTTAACCACTGTAATGACGGCATGTGGGATTTGAAGGGTGGCTGATGTAACTGAGGTTGGGCTAGTTACTTGCTCCTCAAGGGCCGTAGCTGAGGGTGCAATGATCATTGCACACCACTAGTGTAAATATTAAGTCCAAATAATGTGGGTTTATCTTAATTTTAAAGTCCAAGTCTCTCTTGGTAGCTCAAATTTTGCTGCTGATGGAATCGCAAAAATCATTTTTAGAAAAAGGCTTCCTATGAGGGTGTACGTTTGTCTGTGAACAGCATAACTCAAAAACGAAACTTTGGTTAAATATCAAACTTGGTATTTAATTTCTGTCTTTCAAGGATCCGGTACAAATAATTTCAAATGCGTCTCATCCCCAAACTACTCTTTGCATGGAAAATTTTTCAAAAAGTTTTATTTCTTTAAAAATTGCTCCAACTGTTTTGATTAAAATGCCATATGTTTAAGATAATTTCATGGAAAATGAAATTTATGTCTTGAATTTTCTGGAAATAGCCTCTAATGTGTTTTTCATTCTTTTGCATAGCTGGTAAAGCAAAGAGATAGGCAAGATATTACTACACAAAAAATGTAGTTAACTATTTTCGAGATATTTCTTGTTATTGTTTGTATTTTCAAACATTTACACTTTTCTCAAATGGGAAATCATTGATTCTCTCTCTTTCTCTCTCTGCCGTTTAAAGAGAAGGCAATTTCTAAGCCATCGCATAGCGACTAGCTCTTAAAATATTTGAGTATTAGCTAGGTCTGCTGCTTTTCCCTATTCCCATTGTAGCTACAAGAAAATACGTAATAAAACCATCTCTGTAAATGTTTATCTCGATTAACATGAAGTAGAAGATAAACGTTTGAAAGTGATGTGTGTGTATCTTGTTAAGGAGAATGCAGGAATGAAACGCGTGTGATGTTGTTGCAGACCCGTGCGAGAACGTGCACTGTCCGGAACCTGAGGTGTGTCAACTGGATGAGCAGAGGAATCCCGTGTGCCGGTGCGGTGAGACTTGCTCCCTCGAGTTCACCCCGGTGTGTGGCTCTGACGGCAAGACCTACCAAAACGAGTGTAGTCTGAGACAGGAAGCTTGTCGGGCTCGCAAAGCCCTTAGGATCATCTATCGTGGAAAATGCAGTTCAGGTAAGTAAACACTTTCAACTTGAAACTAGGTTTGGAGACAGAGAGTTCGTTTGGTAGCGTGTTCACACACAACGAGCACTCTTTCATTGTAGTCAAAAGAGCAATGCAATTTACAACCGTTCCGCCTCACTCTATAATAAACTGTAACTTTATGTACCTACAGTGAGTTAAGTAAATGGGAGTGGTAGTACAAATAGCTCGAGAATTATAATGTAAATTAAAGTGGTCAAAATAATGAATGGATTATTAATAATAGTTGTGCATAGCAGTGTTACTCAGTATGGCCTTGTGTGGCCTGGAGTATAACGTGGGTTAATTTAGGCCATAAAAACCAAATTATATGGTATGTAATGGATATTTTTAAGAAGTTATAAATTGCATGAAATTCGTATGACTGGCAAAGAGACTTGTGAATGCCAACTCATATTCATAATTGTAATGACTTAACACTAATAAATGAAGTGGCTGGCTACCAGTTACTTATATTACTAATTTTTGCATATTCTCTACAAAATCTCGCAAGGTCATTCATATATTTGTCAATAATAATCGTAATACCTCGGAGATTGCCAACATAAGAAAAATTACTAAGTTTAAAAAAATTAAAATACTGTCATATGATTCAAATTCCTCTGTGTAACTCTTCTGGTTGTTTCAGAAAAACATTGTCTTTAAATATACCTCTGTAAACAATTTATCTCCAGTGGTTATATGTCATATATTGAGAAATTTAGAAGTGTAACAAAAATATAATAACGCTTTAAGTTCTTTTTTTCTCTGCGTTTCTCCTAAAAATGAACAAGATTGGTAGCAAACTTCACCGTATGGAACATTTTTAATGAGCAAATGTATAAAGACAATTGAGGTCAAGTAAAAGGCATTGGAAGTAAATACGAACATAGGCTATACCTTCTTCGACATTTAAACTGCCACTTTTTGAAGCCCTAAAGGGCTCTGAGAGCAAAATGTCATGTGTAATTAAAGTTAAAGCTTCAAGATATTTTTGTACATGATTGTTTTTAATCTGTTTAAAATGTTACCAATATTTCAGCTGTTGTTGTTGTTGTTGTGTTTAACGCCCGCTTTTACTACTACGGCACCGCAGGCGGTGACACTGATGATACATGAAGATGGAGCACCGGTGCAATGAGATGGCGGGGGAAACCGGAGTACCCGGAGAATACCCGCCCTGACGCCGCTTCGTCCACCACGAATACCACATGCGGGTCCCTGGGATCGAACCCGGGTCGCCTAGGTGGTAGGCGAGCGCGCTAACCGCTCGACCACGGCGCCGCCGTTTCAGCTGTGGGTATCCTTAAAGAGATCTATAGAAAATTGCAACGATCTTGTATTTAACTACTAGATCATCAGCGCCCTTATAAAACAAATCATGGCAAAAGTCATAAATAAAGACAACTTACAAAAAAGGGCCAAAAAGTATGAAATCTCAGTAATTATAATACTAAATAGCTGGAAGTTTACGTTTGTCAAAAATTTAAAAACTCTTCCGACCGCTTGGTTATCGTCTGACCGGCAGTTGCAGACTCCCGAAGATGATTTGAGTGATGCTTCCTATTACAGACTCAATGTTTGTTTGGCATCCTGCCCGTCAAACAATATATCAGATCTCTCTCAAAGATTTTCCTATTCTAAATTACCTAACTTTCCAGAAGCTCGATTGTACTATCTGGGAGAAAGAAGTCCTCACCAATAAAGTTTTGAAAAGAAAACTATCCGAAGACATCTTAACATCAGACCGCAATTAAAGAGTAACATTGCTTCAACCTAGTTTGTAATAAATATTCACGTTTATACCTTTTAACATTGTTAATACAGCTTCATATACCAACTCCTGATTTACAGCTTGTTAGTTGATATGTTATCTTTTTAACACCATTTACACTCAATATTTTTTCGCAAAAGGTACGTATGTTTATGGAGTTTAAGACCCACTTCAATGTTATTCACTTATTATTTACTGCTATATTATTCTTATAAATGGCATGTATAGATCTTCAACTGGTCGGTAGAAATAAATAATAAACAAAGACTACATGACTTAAGATGAAGCATATTTTTTTTTTTTTTTTTTTTTTTGTAAATATTTATTTAAGGTCGTTTTGACAGCGCGGTCTTATCACGACCTAAGGATATCTTGTACCAGGTCAAAACACTGTTCCTTTAACATGCGCCACAAAACATATTACACGTTGTGAGGTCCGGCCTTCTGGAAGGATAGGAAAAACCAAATCTCATGAAATTACTCTATTTATTGTCACTTAACTCTTCTGTAGAAGATAAAGACATTAATTAATAAATAAAAATACGTTTTCCATATATTTTTCTACCTGAAAACATGAAACTCGTAATAAGTAAAATTATAAGTTAAAAATGAATGTTTGTATGTTTGTCCCCTATGCGTTCCTAAACCACATGACCGATCACACACGTATTATAAGATACATAGACTTTTTTTCCTATTTGTACTAGTTTTAACTTTTTTCTGCTATATTCTCGTTATACTGTCTGTCACAAATTAAAAATACATATTTTTTTATAAGAAAAGAAGCAAAATCCATGCAGCCGCAGTCAAATGATACCCCGTCATCATCCACGCGTGCCATCACATCGATTATTTTACGTGGGCCCTCCCCGTCCTTTACCACAGGCACATTTGACTGCGGTTGCCGAGACTCGAACTCACGACCTCAGGCTTTGAGTGCATGGCCAGTGCACTACGTGTTGCCTCAACGATCATGGCTATTCAAGCCAGCAGGCTGAAGGTGTCCCAGACCAGCTAATCTAAGCCGGTTTCGAATTAGAGGAAGAACGGCATAAGTAGCAAAATAATTCAGGCATGAAAGGGTTAAAATGTCATATGTTTGACATATTTTGATGGCAAATGAAATGTATATCTTGAATTTTCTGGCTATAGCCTCTGTAGTCGCATTTACTCTGGACGACTTTTGCATAACTGGTAAACCGTTAGAGATAGAGCAAATCGTACTATACAAAAAATGTAGATCTTGCTAAAATACACAATTTATGTCTAAATCAATTTTCTTGTAGGGTGAACCATTTTGGAGATATTCCTTGTTAAGTGTGTGAGTTTCGGAAAACTGAACTTTCGTGAAATGGATCATCGTTGTTCATTTTTTATATGTTAAGTGTGCAAAGACAACAGAATCTCAAAGCTTTAAAAGATTTGACTATCGCAGAAAGCCTACTGTATTCTAAAATTCCCCTTGTACCTACAAGGAAATAAGCAATAAGATAATTTGTACAAATGCTTATCTCAACTAAGACGAAGAAGATATAGGAATAAGAATTTGTACAAATAGTTTGTACAAGAGTAGAGAAAGTCAAGTGAGTGCGCACATCAGATGTTTCTAAAAACAATTTATACAATTTTCTATATGACTGCAACGTGTTACATTCATACAGATTTCTCTACTTCTTTTCTTCCTGTGCAATTTGGGATTGTTCAGCAGTGCTTTTGCGTAGTGTTTTATTTGTTTATTTTGCGTTCTTTATAGTATCCAACGTCAGTCTAAAAGTTGCAGGAATAAAATCGTCAAACCACAGGCAACGCCGTGTGTTTCAGGTAGTTAGCAATAAAAGCATCTACACTAACACCCTGTAAGAAACCCTTGATTCACCATACCCGTCATATTGTGACAGATGTAGATTCAGAATCAAATTTAGTTGCCCTGTGTCAGTTGTAATAACATATAGCTGTGAGGGAAGCTATTTTATACGACGTGTCCGGTAGAATTTAATTTGCACGTGCCTTTACAGGCCATGGTAAGGGTCAAATAATCAATAGGGCAATAATGGCACAGAGGCTGCCTCGGGATATCACTTTGGCCCTAACTAATTTGAATCCCCAGCCAAGCCACAAAATCAAAGTGCCTGTTAACTTCACAGCAGAGTCTCTCTCTAGACTCATTTACAGGAATTATAGTCCATCTATGGAGGTCATACACCGTGCTCAGGTATCGACATGGAAATTACATCCACTTAAGGCAATTTTCCTTCAGGGGATGTTCTCAATTTTTGTACTAAAATGCGCTTTGGTACCAATGAAAATGCATGAGTCTGTTTGATAGTTTTATTTCCTGTAATAAGGGAGGTACCACTAAGAGATGGTCTGATTTGAGCCATCCGTGCATCTGCCAGCCGGTCTTACACGTATAAAACAACCCACAAATGGCTGAAAGTATGGAAGTAATTAGCATAAGGTTTGAAGAAAACTTCTCAATTTATTTCAGAAATCGCTGGAATCTGTAAAGATCCATATGTAGAGCTGCTAACAATGAGATAACTGGCCCCGTAGCTCAGTCGTTAGAGCATCTGCCTACTGTGTAAGGGGTACTGGGTTTGGTTCCCGGCTGGAGGGTGGGAGTTTTTCTTTCACTAGAATTATTCCCCAATCTCCCTAGGTTCTGAAAGTATGAATGTGTGTGAATTTAATGTAACAAGTTAATCCAAAGTACGAGTAACAGAAATCCAAAGTTCAAAACCCCTTTAAGCGAGTGAACACCATTGCTGTTAAGCAATTGTTCCAGGAGTTTAAAAGCCGCTGAAATGACCTTCGATGTTACTGGTGGCACATAAATAGAACTTTTAAAAATGCAATAACTTTAAGGAAATAAATGAAATTGAGCTTTTATTAATGGATGCTCTTTAACTGCTATGATTCTCAGCGTCGCATTTTGTACTGGGCGTGAAAGACCGGTTAATTTTGCTCAGGGGCCTCTTTAGCGGGTTTGAGGTAACCTTATGGAAGGAAGCCATGCTAAGCATTTTCACGTCCGAAAAAAAGTCCATCGCCTTCCTCCGGGTTTGAAGCGGCGACCAGTGCCAGCACTTTTATGAAATTGTAAACCACGAAACAGATACTCTATTCTTTATTTACTTCGATTTCCTCTTAGTTCCTGCATTAATGATGTACTATCTTTCACAAGTAAATACCCAACTTCATTGAGATCTGGGCGAAGGGTCACCTAACACCCAGGCGTTCTTGCATATCAGTTGAGATGAAATTAGTTATATGCTTTCCCTGCTATTCATAGGACAGCCATCGGCTCACCTCGCAGTTTTGAAAAGCAATACTTCAGCAATCCTTCTAGATTAACAGTCAAACATTGCAAATTCAACATCAGTGCACTTTCAGAAAATACGTTCTTATTGTTTTTCTATTAAGTTGTGGGTTGCAATAAAAATGACTCCATTAGAGGTGTTTTGCCTATAAATACAAACATATATTGTGTAAGATTATTTAATTGCTTTCTTCCTTCATACTTTCAAATAATGCGCTCTGAAAGATCAGACAAGATTGCTTTAACAGCTACGGAAATAACTGTTGTCTCATTGATGTAACTTTCTTTACAAAACACGGGTTCACAACTAATTAATTCTTTTTGTCTTAACTCTCCTATTGATATAATAATACTAATGAATTTATTTTTTGATAATTACTTATACCAAGTAAAAACTCAGATCTAATAATATGAATGTCTCATTATGAGTGTTTCAAATAAATAAATAAATGTATAAATAAATAAAAACATAAGTAACTAAGTAAATAAGAACATATAAATTGAAGCATGGTTAAAACCTTGAAAGGAATATAAAGCTACCGATTCCTTGCAAACTATATTCGATTTTAAACTACGGTTTACAAGGCAGACATCTGCTTGGAGAGTTTGACAATTGAGTTAATATTATTGAACTACAGTACCTATTAAATATATCTATCTTAAGTTTAGAACATTACTGCTTTCTGAAAATACCATGTATTTAGTCCTCAAACCTCCATCATGTATGAACGTGAATTTAAAGGACATTATTTTCAATTATCTATCAACGTGAACGTCGGTGCATTGACACAGTGAGGAGAAACCTGTTGGTAACTTTACTATATCGCTTTAATCGGTTTATCTTTATTTTTCTGTCGTTAATAAAAGCAAATAAAGAAACTAATACTCCATGTTTGTTCTAGAAATATTTTATCTTAATATATCAAAAGCAAAATATTTAAACCATTTCTAATGGTGCTATGAACTTTCCGCCTTGCAATGAAATTTGCTGCCAAGGCAGTAGCAATGCAAATTAATATATGAATAGAGCGCGAATAAGTAATAGCCGAGGTTGTTGCGTCACTATCTATAGAATTCAGAACTACTGTCTGCTGGCGGTTCCATCCCCGGCCCATCCTTATTTTTTTAAATACAAAATTAACAAGCATGTTTAATTCATTATAACTTTTTATCAGAAACGGAGAATCACGATGAAGCCACACTTGTAGAAATTGAGTTAATGCACTGTGTAGTGCCTGGAAAACACGTGAAGTAAACATAACAATGTTATGACCCAAATATTTGTTCCATCGCTTGTGAAAATGTTGGTACGTTCCTGCGGTACAGAGAAGGTAATCTCACGCCAGTCAGAGTTAAGCACAAGTTTGAGAAAGTCCAGTATTGTGGTTTAAACATTCATTTACTTCCCCTGTGAGTGCAGTAAGAGAGTTGAAACGTATTACATGAATGTTTTCGTACCTGGCTGGGGCGCACCGTTTCCCACTGCTCTCTGTATGTACGAGTTTCCCACACAGTTCCGCAGATATAGCTCATGAACATCCAGCTTTATTCACATTGCAGACACAGACAGCGCACTTCAGACTAGAGTACACGTTCATACGGTATTATCTAAATCTATAAAACAGACAAATCGTGAGAGTGTGTGTGTGTGTGTGGGGGGGGGGGGGGGGGCGTGTATCACTCAACTTATTCTGGCATTTCCTTCACCACTGAAGCTTAAATCGTTCTGACGAACAATGCGATATAATTACCTTTTCAACTATAGAAATGCATAATAAACAAATATCTAAGACCTTCTGAAAAATAATAATTTGTGTCAAATATTTGGAGCTTCTTAACAAATTAGTAATTATTTTATTAGCACGCAAACATTGTACATCTTAATTCGAATGAACTTAGTCACGATTTAATGTTAACGTGACGTTGCCAAATCTCTCTTAGAAATTAAACTTTGCATGAATATTTTAACATTAAACTGTGACTGAATTCATTCTAATTAAGATATAAATGCATTACAGCATTGTTCACACAGTGCTTGCGTGACGGTTACTAAGATAATAAACCATTTATATTCACTCGTCTTGAAGGTAGATGCTCCAAATATTTGACATAATTTTTTTTTTCTTCGGAGAATTATTGTCAATAATTGTATTAGACATATTTGTTACTACTTGGCAAAGCGTTGAGGCGTATTGACCTTGGCTGTAGAGCGCTACGATCGCTGTTTATTACAACAGCGAAATAACAGTAACTTGGCGTATAGCCAGTGATAAAACACAAATAGATCATCTCTCGAGCCTGCCGATATATGAGACGTTGCTGTCCTTAAGATATTGCATCTGATTCAGAGCGTACACACAGTGTCTCGCCGTATTTGTGCGATAAGCTCACTTAACTTCTGGGCAGTTTCACATTATTTCCGATACACTTCATGGCTTTGCCAGGTACTACACTCATGTAGAATCCCTGGTTAGCATATGGCCGGAAGCACACCTTCCAGCCCGTATATTACTAAAGGACTAAAAAGGACTTACAAAGTATTTGTACCTGAATATGGGCTATTTCCAGAATATTTACCATATACGTTCATTTATTTCTCACAAAAATGTTTTAAGCATATGGTATTGTGATCAAAATCGCTGTTGAGAAAATGAATATTTTCGAAACGTTGTTCATGTAAAGGATAATTTACAATGGGTTTTATTGATAATTTTCATGTCGCATTCTTGGAAGATTGAGAACTTAAATACCTAGTTTGGTATTTAACCGACTTACACACACACACACACACACACACACACACACACACACACACACACACACACACACACACACACACACACACACACACACACACACACACACACACACACACACACTCAAACGCGCGCATGGAATCAATACCTTCTCCACCTACTATGTACGCGTGTTCGAGAAAGTAAAAATAAAATAATCGCAAAGTTTCAAATATGTCTGTCAAATGACTCACACTTCGAAAAGTTATAAACTTGAAATGGAATATTTCGAAAACGGCTAGCGGTACGATGAAAAATTGACACTAATGTGTAGTTTAGTGACCTATAGATTTTTCTTATAATAATGTATGTGTATCTCTGATGGTTTCCAAATTATAGAAAATAGTACAATGTTCATTAAGAATAAAGTTGAATTCACAGGTTATTCTCAGTCATCTCAGGATATGCATTTTATTTGTTTTGTAAATATCTGAAACTTTATGACGTAGTAATTAAAATCGTTAGATCCAGTATGGGAACAAAATATCAATAAACGTTAAATTAATCTGATATGGAAGTCCATTCGCTGTAAATTCCCTTTTGAATATAGTGGACCTCACAATGTGTATTTCTCAAAGATCTTTTTAATCTTAATATCTTAAAAGCTTCACTCCGACAACTATTACTATTGTTGTTATTATCATTATCATCATCATTGTCGTCGTCGACGTCGTGCAACAAATGTTGTGTACTTTGTAAATTTTAGTCGAAATGCCGAATTTAATGGCATGCATTTCCCCCATTACTTCGTCACAGCGGTAGGGAGACAGATATTGGAATTTTCGGTTGAGTTACTTCGCGAATTTGTTGGGAATGTTAGGCATTACAATTTGTTCTCTTGTTGCCGTAACCCGCAACAAAAGTTACACGTACATCGAACACACTGTCAGATTTGTTTGGAAGTAACTTTTCCCTGCATGGTCCCATGTCGAGTTGGGTAGGTACCCCTATAAATTACATAGCACTCAACTTTCTGCATTGCGTGCGTGCGTATCATTCCGGTTGGCATGGAGACAGGGTTACGAACCGTAATGGCATCCGGGTGCACTGCTAAAATATGTAAATATTTAATTTACAACGAACAGTTTCTACAGCAACTTGGGAGTTCTATGTAATATTAGAAATCCGACTGGCTATATCCCTTACAATGATCAGTGGCTGCAAGTTTCTGAGTGAAGTATTGCTTTCATCTTTTAACGTTCTCTACTGGTAAGTAGAGGAAGTATTGTATTCCACCCAAAAATTCGAAGTCGAGGTTTCACCGGAAATATATGTTTTTATACCCCCTCAATCAAAAAAAAAAAAAAAAAAAAAAAAAAAAAAAAAAAAAAGTACTTTTTTCCCGGTTAGACCACAAGGGAATCTCACATCAGAGATAAATACCCCAAGGGTGACTTACAACCGAGAAAAAAGTACGCATCAGCTGGGGAATTTAATGTCGTACTGGCAAGTTGGCCATGGTAGCTTAGTGGTTAAAGCAGCCGCTCGATAAGCGGAAGATCCGTGGTTCAAATCCCGGCTATGGCATTGAATTTTCCAGTTCCTGATTCCACCTCTTAATTTGTACAAATGTTTATCTCAACTAACATGAAGATATAGGAATAAGAGTTTGTAAGAATGGTTAGTACAAGAGTAGAGAAAATAATGTGAGTGCAACACACCAGCTTCTTAGAGTACTGTTTTCAATTGATAATACCTTTGATAGGACATAATTTGAAATCTCTGTATAGGATTTTATCTGAGGAAAAGAAACTCAAGAATTCAAAATCAGAGTACTAATATAAATTTTACAGTTTTATGAAAATGATTATTTTATAGTAGAAGCATTGACATCTTTGATTAATTTAGTACTACAACAGGGAATGTAACAATATTGTACAAAATTATTGTAATCATACTAATATATACGAAAGGAAGTATTTATAATCCATACAATTATAGACTTACTTCTATTGTACCTGTTCTTTCAAAAGTAATTGAAAATGTATACTAGTGCAATATTATTATATGTAAGTAAAGCATTTATAATGTTTCACATGATATTGTTATTGAAATTTTGAAGTATTAAGGCATAGGCAATATGCAGGTTTTCTCATATAGCACATGATTATAATGATTTCAGCGAGTAAAATGATAGCTGTTATGAAAAACTTATGTAGTGGAGTACTGCAGGGGCCAGTCCTAGGCCCTTTCCTATTTATAATATGTATAAATGGTTTGCTGTAAAATTATTTTATATGATGATATGGACCGAGATGCTCATATTTCCAATTTATGCAAAAATGTATCATGAATAACCTAACGAGAAAAGTAAAAAATTATTTTAACACACACACACACACACACACACCCACACACACAGACAGACAGACAAGTATCCCTTATTTATTATACCACTAGCTGGAGTACCCGGCGTTAACGGTTTCATTAATTTTCAAAATATTTATTTCAGCATTCGTTGTGTTTTTATTTTACCAAGGTTTGTTATCGGCTTTATGTGCGTTTATTTAGCAATGTAATTAATAAAGCATGCTCATACTCAAAAGTCTCAAACTTGCGCTGTGTCCACCCAGATTTAAAAGATCTGATATGTTGCACTCACGTGACACTCTTGTACTATTCTTACAAGCACTTATTCCTCTACATAACTCATGTTAATTGCGACAAACGGACGGTATCTTATTGCTAATTTTCTTGTAGCTGCAAGAGGAACACGGAAATAGGATATACTTTAAGCGATAGTCAAATCATTTAAGAGCTGGTCGCCATATGATGCCTTTGAAATTCCTACTACGACCAACAGATAATAAAATGAATAAATACTAAGCATCGTATTAAAGTAACGTTTCATTTTTGAGTTATCCTTTTTACAGACACACAGCCTTTTTTCTGAGAATGCGTTTTTTTATTCAGGGGATCTCAAAACATGGATTTCCGGTGAAATCTCAATATTGAATTTTTCGTTGGAATACGATACTACCCCTGCTTAGTATAGACAGTAAAACATGTTTATTATTTTGCAAAACAACAAAGAGGTCGTTGTATATGTTCATTTAGTACAAATATGAGAAATCAGAGCCTTTTGTACTCAAATGTCAACATTTCTCCCATCGAATCCCCCCCCCCCCTCGCGCTCATCGCTTAGATGTGGTTTTGTGTTACTGCCACTAAGGAATAAAGAATAATTAATTTTTGTTTTTATTTGACAAACTGTTGGAGAAAACAGTTCCATTCGTGATTAAAAACCTCAAAATTGGCTTCCGCAGACTGTTTCATACCCCTCTTCTTTTAATGTTTGTTTTGTTTTAAAGTTACCACCCCCACAGTATTTTTATTCTTGTCCCAAGCGGGTGTGTGCCAAAACTTCCCATTCGCACTGAAAACGCTCCAAATTGCCTCCCTTCGAATGTGTTTCAGTCTCATCCCCCACTAAAGGTGCCATTTTGTTGTTTCATGCTTAAAAATGAAGAGCGCAACGTTTGTCTCTTTATATACCGAAGTAGATAGTAGACCCATTCGTGCTTGAAAGCCTAAAAATTGCCTCTCGATGAACATTTTAGAATTCCCTTCCCGTTGGGGTGATTTTTGTAATACTGCCCCTGAAAGAATAGAGAGAATAATATTTTTATGTTTATTTCTCAAAAGTGCTGAGTAAATGTGCCAAGTCATGTTGAAAACCCTCACTTAACTGCACTGGAACATTTTCCAACCGCTCCTTCTTTAGGGGTGCTTTTTGTGATCTATCCCTACAGTGATTTTAATTTGACCTCAAGAATGTGTCACATTGGTGCACGGATGTACGAGTCTATAAAGAAACATCTACATACATATATGTATATACATTATATATATACAGAGTGGAAAGCACTGCTTCGGCCAAAGTTTAAGCACACGATTCGCACGGTGTATGTGTGACAATTAGTGAAATAATACCATTTATATCCATTCGTCAAGAAGTTAGATGGCTCCAAGTATTTGACAGAATATTTTTCGATGAAACGGTTCTTTATTGACTATATGTATGGGGAGAGAGAGAGACAGTTAAACCTAGGGTTGCCACCTGTCTAGTATTTCACGGAATTTCCCTGTTTTAGGGCAGACATCTGTTTTATTTACCTTTGAACCGTAAAATCAGGATGAACACAAAATTTGTATAAAATATAATTGCCAATCGGCAAACTACAGTATTCTGTTTAAGTGTTGCGAAGTCTATAGTTGGACATGTTCTAAATTTCAGAACAAGAGGAAATCGTCATCTCTCTCTATCTCTCTCTATGCTGCCTTTAACTCCGACAGCTTTTTCTTTGCAACAATTGCTCGGCAATTATGCTCACTTGTTTACTATTTGTGTAACTTCGGGGTTTTTCGCGTTGAAACATTAAGTTCACACACACACATTTACACCCTTACTCTTGTTCCTATACTATAAGGAGAATCGCGAATAATCCTGTGTAAAGAAAATATAATTACAATTTTATTAATCTCTTTATACTTTCTCAGATTTGCTGACAATTATTAAACATTTCTGCGTATGTCCCTTGTTTTTGTGAAATGTCTTTTATTTTATTGTTGTAACTAGTTCAATCTTATTTATACATAATCTACTCACTTTTACGTTATTCGCAAATATACGTTAAATTTGTTAGCTATGGAACGTCATGCATTAATATTTAGCTTAGTTATATATTTTCTCATTAATGTTACGCTTTTCTGGTTCCCATGTACGAAGTTTATTAATTTACACCTGATGTTTATGTTAATATTCATATACATATTATTCATGGTTTGTGTTAACTGTACTGTATTGTTTACTTGCTGTTGGAACATAAACAAGAGGCATGTTGGGTCAGACGTCAATATTTTCGGAACACATTATTGCTACGTATGTGTTAACACGACCTTTTGGCATGGTCATTCTTCCCCGGGTTGCATCTGACGAAACTAATGATGTTGGTGATAAATAAATAGACCTAAGTAATAATAATATTATGTTATTCAATCAAAAATGAACCTATTAACATTGAAGCAATATAAATCTACCAATACGTAACCCCGTGGCACAACAGCCCATCCAAACCAAGGTCTACCGCTCGACCGCTGCGTCCCCCACTTCTGCCCACCACAGGCGTCATGAGTGGGGTGCAGTATTGGAGGTGAGACGTAGTCAGTGCCCCGAGCCCTCCCGGTCGGTTATACGATACTCTGGACCAGGGACCGCTGCTCAATTGGTCCCTGAGGGATCTATCGAGGCTGAGTTACCCCATGCCAGATCTCCCACGCCGGGACCGGGGATCGAACCCCTGTCCTCCGCATCAGAGACAGACGTGCTAGGGAGGATAAATCTTGTGATAGGTATAACGAATTCTTGGGACTAGGCTTCACAACTTGCACATTAATTTTTTGTATTAGTAGATAAATAAATGTTTTGTTTATTAACGACGCTGTCAATTGGCAAAATCATCTCAGTGCCGAAATTTCGTCCAGCTGAAGTTGTTTTAGATGTCAACAAATCTACTGACACGCTTTAAGCTCAGTATTTGTACTAAATGAAAATTCAAAATGATCTCTTTGTTGTTTTGCAAAACAATAAACACAATTTCTACCATTTGTACAACGGGAAGTATTGTATTCCGCTTAAAAATTCCATTCTGAGATTTCATCAGAAGCACATTTTGAGGCTCTCTCTATAAAAAAATTAGAAATAATGCTGAGTGTGTGTCTGTGAACAGCATAACTCGAAAGCTAACATTTCCAGTAAGTAGGGGAAATATTGTATTCCACCCAAAAATTCGATTTCGAGATATTACCGGATATATATGTTTTGAGGCTCCCTGCACCCAAAAGACAAAGCTTAAGGATCCATCTGTTTTTGTAAACAGCCTAATTGAAAAACGAAAAGTTATTTTAAAACCAAACTGGTATTTATCTTCCCAAACTGTTCTTTACATGGGAAATATAAGGAGCATGTTCATTTTCTCAGAAATGGCTGAACAACTCTTATTAAAGTACTCTATGTTTAAATATTTTCACGAAAAAATGAAACGTATCTCATAACTTGGATTTTGTGGGAATATTCTCTGATGTCCTGTTCATTCTGAATCACTATTGCCGAACGTATATATATATATTATATATATATATTATTATATTATTATAATTATAATTATATTATAATTATATTATTATATATATTAATATATATTAATATAAAGAAACTCTTACTATACAAAAAATATAGATCTCGTCAAAGTACACAATTTATCTTATATATATTATTTATTTAACATTTCCAGGATATTCCTTGTTATTGGTATGAATTTTCAAAAAATTGTCTCAACTGGAAAGTCCTTTCTCTCTCTCTCTCTGTTTCTCTCTTTCTCTTTCCCGTGGTCATACAAAGAGAATGGAATTTCAAATCCAGCACATTGCGAGCAGCTCTTAAAACATTTGACTATCCTTAAGCCCAGTGTATTATCCTAACCTCATTGCATCTATGTAGAGAGAAATACGTATTAAACCAATTTCTACAAAACTTTCTATCAATTACCATGAAGCACATAGAAGTTAAGACTTTGTAGGAACTGTTTATTGAAGAATGGGTGGAGAAAATCGTGTGAATTTAATAAAAACATTTGTTTTTTCTTAGTTTGAATGCTGAACTGGCTCACATATAGCACTCCAAATAGTGTATTATTATTTTTGGTGTATTATGTATGTTCGTATATACATTGCCTTAAAAACGCGTTGTTTACATGTATTGTAGATAGCTGTTTTTATGTCTAAAGGCCTAAACACACGAGCTCAGCACTCTGTGGCGACGGATTACTGTTACTAACATATGCCTAGGGTAAAGAAAACGAATTAGTGCACGGAATCCCTTTACGGACCCAGCTCTCTGTACGCGCCAAATTTAACTGACAGCTTACACTACAGTGAGCTTATTATTAAATTCCCATGCACCACACTGCGCTTCTAGTGCGTACCTACCAGTGCATAATGTAGTGCTGATGTACGTAGTTCAAACGCGTCGCAATTACCTTAATGGCTAAGGCTTTTTGAGTGCGTGTCAGAGATGATAGTAAGATGATATGACACTGATGCAAGCGCTACAGTTTCAACGTTATGTTGTATGAACACGTTGTTAACCTGCTAATGGAAAATCTGCATTCCATCCAAACAAATCTGATCTGTTGCGTTCACATGACTTTCTCTACTCTTGTACTAACTACTCTTACAAACTCTTATTCCTCTTCTTCTTCATGTTAGTCGCGATAAACGTTTGCCTAAATTTTCTTTTAGGGAAATATGGGAATACAGTAGGCTTTGACCGATAGTCAATTTTTTTTAAAGATGTCACTATATGGAGTCTTTAAATTCCGAACTTTCATAAAATCTTTGTATCTCATCCTTACATGAACTTAAATACCAAGCTTGGTTATGTAGTGGAGTTCATTTTTACTTTCTCTACTGGTAGGTAGAAGAAGTATTGTATTCCATCCAAAAATTCGATGTCGAGATTTCACCGAAAATATATGTTTTCAGGCACCCTGAATAAAAAAGCATCTTTAGAAAAAGGTCTGTCTGTCTGTCTGTCTGTCTGTCTGTCTGTCTGTCTGTCTGTGTGTCTGTCAGTCTGTGGACAGCACAACTCAAAAACGAAAAGTCAGTTAAGAACCAAAGTTGGTATTTAAGTTGAATGTTTTTCAAGGATGCGACACGAATATTTTAAAGAAAATAGCCCCACCCTACACTACCCTTTACATGGAAAATGTTTTCTAAAATTTTTATTTTCTTGAAAATGGCTCTAACGATTTTTGTTAAAATACCATATGTTTGAGATATTTGTATGACAAACGAAATGTATATTTTGAATTTTCTGGCTACAGCCTGTATAGTCCTGTTTACTCTGGATAACTTTTCAATAACTCGTAAGCTAAAACAGATAGACAAAATCTTACTGTACAAAAAATGTAGATCTTACTAAAACACACAATTTACGTCTGAATAAATTATTTTGTAGAGTGAACCGTTTCGAAGATATTCCTTGTTATTTGTGTCAATTTCGCAAAACTTAAAAATTTCGTGAAATGGAACATCGTTGTTCATTTTTTATATGCTAAGCGTGCAAAGAGAACAGAATCTCAAAGCTTTAAAACATTTTAGTATCGCACAAAGCCTACTGTATTCTAACATTCCCCTTGTACCTACAAGGAAATAAGCAATAAGATAATTTGTACAAACGTTTATCTCGACTAACACGAAGATGTAGGAATAAGATTTTATAAGAATGGTTAGTACAAGAGTAGAGAAAGTCATTTGAGTGCAACACATCAGATTTTTAAGTACACAGATATTTTTCTAAAATGCTTTTTTAATCAGGGGTGTGTGTGGTGAAATATCGGTGTATAAGTTTTTTTTTATTCCAATGCAATATTTCCTCTAGTGTAGGTAAATAGCAACGAAAGTAAAAACCTCGTTACACAAAATATGTGTATCCTGTTAAAAACACAATTTAAGTCAATGTGATGCCAATATTAGGATATTTTAATAAAAACATTTTTGAGAGGCAGGTTCAAGTGATCCCGTGAAATCTTTAAATTAAATTTCTGGTTGAAATGTAATTATCTCTACCCACTATAACTAAGTAGGTGTTAGAGAAAGTAAAATTGTTTTATCTAAACACAGTTTTATACTCCTTTGGCCTTAAATAAGTCTATTCAAATATGGGCATATACGTTTTCTGGCTTTTTTTCTTTTTTAATTCAAGGAGCTTCTAGAATTTCACTTCCTGTGAAATTTCGATATCGAAATGTTCAGAGAATACAATACCTCCCTATCTTAATTAAGTTGCACAGAAAATAAATATTTTTGCGAAGAAACTATATGAAATGAAACAGGCAAAAGAAACATTCCAGTTAACGTCACATTTAGCTTTGCTGACCATTTCCAGCTCTGTCCCATTGTGGGTGCACCATTTAATGTTAATTTTCTGACTCGTTAGTTCTTAAATGCAGTAATTTTCTGTGTCATTACCTGTGTTTATGAAGGTTATACTACGTAACTGTTTTGAAACTGTCAACATAGGTATGCTTGAGTACAGAAAAATCGGACACATGACTCTCCCTAGTCACTTTATTACTTTCTCTATTATATAAATATAGAAAGCAGGCGAAGTAATGTTTTCAAAAAAAAAAAAAAAAAAATAATAATAATAATAATAATAATAATAATAATAATAATAATAATAATAATAATAATAATAATAATAATAATAATAATAATAATAATAATAATAATAATAATAATAATAATAATAATAATAATAATAAATAAAATTAAATTAAATTTTAAAAAATCGATCTGTCAGAATTTAACGGGAATATATGTTTTGGCCTTTGAAACCAGAAAATCACGCTTACAAAAAGGTCCATATGTGTGTGTGGCGTCTGTGTTAGTGTCTACGAACAGCATAAGTCAGAAATGAAAATTCAATTAAAATACACTCTTGATATTTAAGTTCAGGTCTTCCAAAGACGCGACACCAGTATTTTAAAAAAATCAAATCACCCTTTACAACTGATGTTTTTTGAAAATTTTGATTTTCTCAAACATAATTCTAACAATATTGCTTAAAATATGAAATATTTAACACATTTTCATGACAAATGAAATATATATCTTCAATAGCCACTGAAATCTTCATTCTGAACGACCTTTGATAACCGATTAACCATCGGAAATGGTTTGCGCCATAAAAAATGTTTTTGACATAATTTGCAGGTTTTAAAGAGATCAATAGTAAAATTTTCTCTTTCTCTTACAGTTTAGAAGCCATCCGGAATAAAGAGGACTTCTGATGAAATTCTCAGAAAATTTAAGATATACATTTCACTAGTCGTGAAAAATCTTAAAAATATTAATCAAAATCGTTAGAGCCATTTTGAGAAAATCAAAAATAACAACAACAAAAATGTTCCATTTTAAGAGTAATCTGGGGTGAGAGATTTTCTTGAAACTCTATGTATCACATCCTTGGAAGATGCTCAACTTAAGGGGGAAAGGTAGTCTGAACATACAGAAATTACAATTTAGTAAGTTAAATTTATTACAATTTCTCTTAATGTCTTAAATGAGTTTTCCTGAAATGGTTATGAATTATGTTAAAAGTCTGAAAATTAATTCAAGTGATTATTTTCAAAGATAGCTTACGTGGTTGAGTCTATAAAAATTGTTTCCTTCAGAAAAAAATAAAATGTAGGTACTCTTAAAAGTGAACTTATTTACATTTTTTCTCTAAAACTGCTTGAAATACAGAATCACACTTTTGTAATTTGTTCTTAGTATGATCAGCTTCTTCTGAATCTCAATTATAATCTCAGTGACGTGTAACAGTTTACTAGAATTTTACAAAATATGCTGCGTTGCACTCACATGACTTTCTCTACTCTTGTTATAACTATTCCTGCAAACTCATTCCTACATCTTCTTGGTGTTAGTTGAGACAAATAGTCGCAGAAATTATATTATTGCTTATTTCCTTGTAGGTACAAGGGGAATATGGGAATACAGTAGGCTTTGAGCGATAGTCAAATCTTTTAAACCTTTGAGATTCCGTTCTCTTTGCATGGCTAGAATATAAAAAATGAATAACGATGTTCCATTTGACGAAAATTTTAGTATTCCAAAACTCGCACAACAAGAAATATCTCTGAAATAGTTCACTTCACAAAAAAAATGTATTTGAACATAAATTGTGGTTTAACAAGACCTACATTTTTATACAGTTAGATTTGCTCATCTCTTACGGTTTAGCAGTTATGCAAAAGAGTAAACGGGACTACATGGGCTATGGCCAGAAAATTTAAAACATAAATTTTATTTGTCATAAAAATATTTTTAACATGACATTTTAATCAAAATCGTTAGAGCCATTTTCAAGAAAATCAAAATTCTCCATGTAAAGAGTAGCTTAGGGTGGAGGAATTTACTTCAAAATCTGCGTGTCCAACCCTTAAAATATATTAAAGTTAAATACCATCTTTGGTTTTTAACCGGCTTTTCGTTTTTGAGTTATGCTGTCCAGAGACTGACAGACACAGACACACACGCACGCACACACACACACACACACACACACACACACACACACACACACACACACATACACACGGACATTTTTTCTAACAATGCTTTTTTTGGATTCAGGGGCCTCCAATCATATATTTCCTGTGAAATCTCAACATGGAATTTTTGGGTGGAATAGAAATCTTCCTGAACTGAATATTTGATAAGTCAAAAGAGTAAAAATTTGGACTTTTTGCAATTTTGTTGCTTTCTTAATATCCATAATAGAAGAAAAGCCACAAAATCCTTTGTAGGCGGCCTCCTATAAGTGTTAGCTCAGTTTTACACACGGGGTGAGCAATTCCCTGCGTGCCCAACCCAAACTTGCAGCCGCTTCGCTTTACACTACACTTTTAGTTATTTTGTTCTAAACTTAAAATTCTATTTGTCCACTCTTTGTTTCTCGCTAGTCGTATCCACTGTGGTCCAATCGCTTCCGTGAAATCCTGTGCTCATCTCCTTCTTGGCCTTTCCCTACTTCTTGGGTCCCACATCGTGGCGGCATAGGCTCATCTGTCTGCAGGTAGTCTGGCCACATGTCCTCCCCATTTCTATTTGAGTCTTCTTGTCGTTTTGTGTAATCTCAGTTCTTCATTCCTTAAGTTGTCTTCAACTTCCAAGAGCTTTCTCTCCATTTTGCGCTGGCAAATTTGCATCATTCTGTTCTTGTTGTGTTGTCAGCGTCCAGGTTTGGCTACCATATGTTAACACTGGTATAATACAGGTTTGTAAGGTTTCCAATCTTAATTTAATGTTAACTACTTTGTCTAGGAATAGGAATTTGAGTCCCCATAATTTTCCCCATGCTTGACTTTTTTTTTTTTTTTTTTCAAATTCCTTTGTCCCCCTTTTCTGTTTGCCTGATTGCTCAATTCTGCTACCCTTTCCTGTATTATTAGTGTGGTTCAGGAAGTTCATGTTGTATACATGTATTGAAAAATTTTGCTCTCTACCTCTCACACTTTCTGAGAAATAGGTACATTAATCCACATGTTTTAAGAGTATATTCTATTATTTTTCTGCTGGATGAAATAATTTTATAGACTCACCTACAAAGCTATGAATGCAAATAACGCTTGAAATAATTGTCATAGTTTATAGAATGGTTCATAAAAAATTCATAAAAAATTCTGTTGAGAAGTTTAAGACCAGCAGGAATATAACTTAATTTAGCTCACTAAGGTGTAATTTCTGTGTGTCCAGACAACCTTGTTCCCTTAAATTATTTTTCGTTTTTGAGTTATATTGTTCACATACACACACACACACACACAGAGAGAGAGAGAGAGGGGGGGGGAGACTCCTTCGTAAAAATGTTATGAATGTTTTTGTTTTTTTTAATTCAAAGACTGTCAAAACGTGTATTTGCAGTGAAACCTCATATGGAACTTTTTAGTACTTACTCTACGCAATAGAGAAACTAAAAGTGTAACATTTCGATGTGCGCCAAAGTGTTGAAGATCCATATTTAACTATGTATGTGTTGCAGGTGTGAACCCATGTCTCTCCGTTACGTGTAAACCTGGCGAACACTGTGAGATCAACAAGTTCGGCATAGCTCGCTGCGAATGCCCAGCTTCCTGCGAGCCAGTCATGCGACCAGTATGTGGTAGGGATGGCCGAACATACGAGTCGCTCTGTGAACTGGAGCGAACCTCTTGCCAGCACAAGAAAATCATTGAAGTGGACCACACAGGATCCTGCGGTGAGTGTCTTCATTCTTCCCACTTGCTTGCTGACTGTACTTTTTCACTTCAGCAATTAATAGAAATAAGGAGAGAGTTTAATCTAGAAACGCGCATGTTCTTCATCGACTATGAAAAAGCATTTGACAAGGTCGTACGATGTAAATTGTGGCAAATTATAAAAAGGCTACCTAGCACATCTAATAAAGGCAATTAAAATATTATACGAAAATAACGCGAGAGAACCAGGAGTCGCCGGTAAAATGTTACCAGCAGAGACACAATAAAAGCCTTACCACCAAATGGGCAACATCCTCATTGTTTCGTTAAAAATGGATGGGCTTTTTGCCTCACCGGACCCGAGTAATTAGGCCATTCGCCTCTCATCAAAGCGACCCGGGTTCAAACCCTGAGGACCGCATGTGGGATTTGTGATGGACAAAGCGGCGCAGGGGTGGGCTTCCTCAGGGTTCTCCTGTTCAAATTTATTGATGATGGCGTGAAACACGATCGTTTAAGGCTAAATAATTGTTTGAAAGAAAATACACTAAGCTTCTTTCTAATTTTTTACGGAATTCTAAACATTTATTTGAGATGAAATCTCAATCATCAGGTGCAATACAATACTTCCTCTACTTGCCATAGTTATTTACATAATAGAGAAGGTAAAACGTATTGCCGTTATTTTGAAAGCGATTTGTTGTTTTTTCTATATAGGAGGAGATGGTCCATGCAGCGGTCTGGGTGCTACAGCTTGTGATTACGGTTCAGTATGTGTGGAACGAGGCGGGAAGGCTGTGTGCGAATGTCCTGTGTGTCCTGCAGAGTTCGACCCAGTGTGTGGCAGCGACGGTATCTCCTACGGTAACGAGTGTAAGCTCAGACTGGAGGGTTGTCAGCACAGACGTGACATCACCATCCTCTACAAGGGACTCTGCAGTAAGTTGTTCACTTCTTATAATCTATATGGTTCTAGCTAGAAGGGCATAGGTTCGATTTTATACATTCTTTCCTTAGCTACTCCGCAACAAACAGGGAAACTAAGCTTGCTGGTCCACAAGTCAAGAGTGTATACGCACTCAACAGAATGTATGGTGGTCCAAACTTGGATTGCTTTAAGAGAAACAATCCGTGACAATTGTAGAAATTTCTGAATGTGTAATGATTTTTAGAGAATCAGGTATATAATTATGCAGACACTTAAATCGTTCACAGCATTCACAGTTATTTTATACGGTTTAATTTTAGAATTTAAGTGGCATTTCAACCCCAGGTTTGTGAAATTCCTATGCAAAGTTTATCAGAGATTTCTTTGGACTTGTGCTAATTTTTCTCCAGTGCCACCTACGTTTTCCTCAGTAAGAATATAGCGATTTACTTTCACTTTCTTATCAAGAATAATTCCCGCTTCCCTTAATATATTTACAAGATTACCAATAGCTTCTCTGTATGTTGCACGAACAGCAGGGAGTTTGTCTATAAAACGCCTATGTGCTTGGCACGAAAGAATCCTGCACGGAGATTCTATGTACTTACGTATAAGGTCTTCTTGGCTTTATAACAGCACTAGAGTCGCCGTCAGTAACGAAGGCAGTTGCGCAGTAGACAAATATCCAATGACGTCACAGTCACGTGTTTTCTAGGCAGCCAGATGTAGCCTGTTTCAGAGCGCGTGTATGTGAGAATATTTGTACCATTTTACAGTGAAATTTAGTAATTCCGCGCACTTCGTTATGTGATAGTAAGTTCATTAACAGTGCGGAAAATGACAGAAGACAAAAACATTGCATTATTGACAGTCAAGCCAGGGGAAACTGTGTATATGTGTACAAATGCTTCCTGAACAAGATGGAAGTATTGGGAAGCAGTGTTGCCGATTACTGCAGGGAAACAGCTGAAGCCTGTCAGGTGAGTGTGCCCAGCGTAGAAAGAATTGTAAGTGAAGCAAAAGCTTGTGTTCAGTCAGGAGGAAGTGTTAAATTTAATTCTCCTGGAAACGTGCATAAAACAAACCAATGGCTGACGTAGAAGATTTCGACAGGAATTTGTTACGTAGAAAACCTTTTTCGATGTATGAGACTGGAAAATTTCCTAGGGCGCAGAAGTTTGTGACCAAAATGAACGAAGATACGGATTTTGAGGATAGTGTATCTTCCGTGCTCTGCATTTTAAGGAAAATGGGATTCCGCTATAGAAAATGTCGTGACGGAAGAAAAGTAATAATGGAACTGGCAACATTGTAGAGCCGTTTTTCTCAGGACAGTGCACACCATTAGAGCTCAAGATGACCGTAAAGTTTATTACTTGGATGAAACCCGGGTAAACCAAAACCATACAGACCAGCTTGCTGGCAGATGAGTGACGGGAGTGGAGGTTTAAAACTTCCTATTGGCAAAGGAGGTCACCTGATCTTATGCCACGCTGGTCCAGCCGACACAGGTTTCATCTCAGAGAGCAAATTAATTTTTCGTTATAAATCTAAGGCCTCAACTGCCTATCATACGGAAATGAATGCTGGTGTGTTAAACATTGGTTCTTGAACTAGTTCTTGCCATTTTTAAGCCCGAGATCGGTTATAGTAATGGATAATGCAAGTATACATTCCATCCAAAAAGAGAAGATTCCATGATCTAATACAAGGAAAGCCGACTTTATGGCTTGGTTATCCAAAAGGCAAATTCTTTTTAATGCATCACAAACACAAGAAGACTTGCTGCAGATAGTAAAATTAGATGAACCACAAAAGTGCTATGAATTGGACACCGTTGCTACGGAACTTGGACATAGTTTAGTACGGTTACCACCACTGCCAATAAAATCCACTCGAGTTGGTACGGGCACTAGTGAAGGCGTATGTAGCAGAGACAAATAATACCTTTAAAAATGTGGAAAGACTGACACAGGAGGCTGTGGAAGGCATTAGCATAACAAAGTGGCAGGACTGTGTCCAACATGCAGAAAAGCTTAAGGATGACGATTTTCAGAAAGAATTATCCAGAGATGCTCTTATGGAGCACATCATAGTCAACCTTCGTGATTCCGACTCTGAAGGAGAATCCAGCGATGAAGAATAAGGTGAGATGGTTATGTTTTAGAATAGTGATGTGACGTTTAACAAAGGAATGTGTTGTTTCAGTTCGCGCCAACGCGTCCTTGCGAATATCCCCTTCGCCCCTCCCTCTTTTGTGTCAAGAAACACAGCAACGCAGCACTTCCCCACTTTCCCCTACATGCGCGTTATCCGCCATCGTTCCTGACGGCTACTCTAACACACTACAAAAGTAAATGCTCTTAGAAAAGTTTGCCACATCACCTCAAAAGTCTGTTACACAGCATGCTACTGAGACGGTTTAGCCATGTGAGTGTATGACGTATTCTGAAAGCCGCTAAGGGCGTGCGTTCTATTAAATGATGAGAATGTCGATTGTGGAATGGAGTTTTGTGAATTGTTTTAGCATGTGGTAAATGACGATGAAGGATTTGCGATGAAGATTATGTAACTGGAACCCGATGAGACCGAATTCAAACTTAATGGAACAGTAAATCGCCACAAATTGTTTTTACTATGCACCAGAAAATTCACATGCTCATGCCGACAAGGCAATCAATCTAAGGCAGGCACCTGCAGGTACACTACTTATAGCGGTGTGCAGAAGACGGAGTCAAGAGCTTGCTTGCCGAGCAACGACCAGTGACATCACAACAGTGGATAGCAGTGAGGATCCAACGCATATTAAGAACGCAATGCAGTGCTTAGAATCAAGGCAGCACGAAATATCTCCCTAAATATTCATAGGCTGGTCAACAGAAAACTAACAAAACATAAAACATTTAATATAAATAGTTTAACTTTCTTGTAATTTATAAATAAGTTACTTATTAACAATTTTTCACCAGTTAGAAATTTGTCCTCTCCTGTGGCACTACAGCGCTTTGAACGTAGCCTTGGCCTACCGCTCGGCCGCTGGATCCCCACCTCTGCCCACTACAGGCGTCAAGAGCGGGGTCCAGTAGTAGAGAGTGGGACGTGGTCACGTCCCGAGCCCTCCCTGCCAATATATGCGGTATAACCGTATTTGAACATACAGAGGAACCAGGATGGGTGATCAGCCCGAAGCCTGGTGTGAGAGTGAGGAAGATGATATGAGAGGTAATGATGAACCAATTGGTGGAATGGTAGCGCGTGAAACCGGAGAACCCGGAGAAAATCCGCCCCAGCGCCTGTGTGTCCACCACATATCCCACATGCGGACGCCTGGGATCGAACCAGGGTCGCTTTGGCGAGAGTCAAGCGGTCTAACCGCTGGGCCATGGTGTGACCATTGTTGGACTTTAATTGTTCCAATTGTATTATCTGCCTTGCGTTTTTATATAATAAAATATAATTTTGTTCCTGTTACGTTTTAACTAAATGTAGTTAAATATAGAAAATCGTTTCTGTTTTATGGTTTGCTGATTAAGTCGCTGTACATATGGATATAAAATAATTAAATTCATCAAGTAGAGTGAAAGTATTCTGCTGCAAGTGTAACACAGAATTATGTATGATAAATTGTCTGACAAATCGTAATAAACATACACGCACTTTGTAATGTATAATATTGGTTCACTATTAACAGATTGTCAGGTTAACTTGACCTGCTGTACGGTTAGTTGGGTCATCAATAAAGCACGCCACTGACGTAACCCCAGAGCCGCGCTGAGGCTCTAAGCTAGCAGCGACCCAGAGCAAGGCTCGATAGGGAAACCCTGCTGGTGTCAGTAATGCTAGTTGTTTAATATTACATAGAAACAGGTACAACCGAATTGCTGCTCTGTTCAGCACAGTAAACAGAAAGCTGAGCAAGCAATTAGGTTACTCAAAGGCTAACCAGGTCGGGCTTAGCATAATTTGAATGGGAGCGAAGCATCTGTCTGGTTTACTTGGCTACGCTCCAGGTAAACTGGGCAAATTAAAAGCGACATTTCTATACTCTTCTAGTTAAAGTCCAAATCTCGGTTGGGATGAATTAATTACCTGGATGGGGGAGTTTTTCCGAGGTTTTCCGTTGTCTTTAAAGTCTTAACGTCTCAGTCTAATATAGTACTGCAAGGAAACACACACGTGTGTGTGTGCGTGCGTGCGTGCGTGTGTGTGTGTGTGTGTGTGTGTGTGTGTGTGTGTGTGTGTGTGTGTTTGAAGGAAGTAATGCACGCACTATCTCTCCTGTATATTAATAATACCTATATTAGTTAGGTAAGTGCATCATTGGAGAACGACGAAGAGTTTAAAAGTAGTCAATTATTATCTACTTTCGAGATTCAGGATACTAAACGAAGCAGTGATTGCTGTTAATGAGATAATGAAAATAATATTGATGGTGTACATAATGAAATATATTAATTATAGGTTGGACTCTATGATTATGGCTATTAACATTCCTCCAATATGGTTTATGATGAAAAACCAAGAAATTTTTGTAAAGAAATTTAAGACCACCATATATGTATTGCACACTGTTTTCGACGATAGTGAATATTATAAATAGAGCTTAATTACTTTCTAACAGCTGTTGTACATGATGGTTCCAGTATAATCTTGATGCGATAGATTATTCATGTCTGTTTGTTGACCTCAAAAAATCAATAATTTACAGCTTATATCTAGCTACACATAAGCATAAACGATATCAAATGAACAACTTTGGAATAGAAAGCAAAATCAAAATGGCGCTGAATTGAACCTATTCTTAGAAAACAAGATGGAGCAGTAGAAACTGGCATGGAGTTGGAATCCTCAAGTGGCACGAAACAGAGAATAACCTAGAAAGACCTAGAAGAGGAAAATACAAGGAGAGACTATAGAAATGGGAAACACTTGTAGTGAAGTAAAGAGCTTGTCTAGAAACTGCACAAAGTAGAAGAATTTTAGCTCCTATGCACTTAAGAGAGCAATAGGAATTAATCATGTTTAGCTGCTGCAGAATTAAATCGTAAGTAAATATTAACAAATACGTGAAAAGGAAGTAAAGAGCCAGATTAAGGTTTACGTGGTAAACTTCAATCATCAAATACTACATACCATGTCTGCAATAATAAACATACGAACTGTTAGAAGATTTAATACAGTTCATGCACTTAAGTGCAGTAAAATAGGCAAAACATCAGGTAGTTTAGGTTACCAACACTGAACACAGACATACACCATGACATACAACAATATCGTCGAAAAGATAACATTCACTTCAGGTTTTCTAAACATGATTTCTTTTAAGCAACAGCTGATTAAATTAAACGAGAGTTGTATTTTAAGAGAGCATGTATGTTTAATATACAAGTAAGTTTTTGAAACTGCTGGCTATTTTTTGATAATTCTAGAATATAAAATCATTATATCATTTCCTTATTTCAGACGGCTGTGAAAATAAAAAATGTGAACACTACGGCAACTGTGAGAGCGATGGCACCGGAAACGCCAAGTGTGTGTGTCCTGAAGGCTGTGTGGAGGTGAGTCCAGTATTATTGTCACAATAGGATAATTGTTGACGATGTGCATCTGGGATTGAATATTCTTGTTCTCTATGGATTACCATCCGCATTTCCAGTGGAAATTTTAAACCATCTTTTCCTCTTGTTTCTATGGTATTTAAAATTATGTAGCGGTTTTCTGATTCATTTGAGAATTATAGGCTGCAGAATAACTGCAGAAACTCTTCGATTAGTAAACCACGTGAGAGATGATGGAGAAGTGATTTTATTTTAAATACACAAAACATTGATGTACAATGCGCTGTGCGTCCCAGTGGGTTCATACTGATATCAAAAAAGGAAATACGTAAGAAAGTTGCTTTTCTGTACTCCTTTATAATACAGGAATAGGTCATCATGATATTTGTATTATCGCTGCATTTATTAGTTAAAGTTGAATATATTTTGTTATCTCCTTAGCCAATGATCGCCGGTGATAATAGCTGATAGAGAGGAAGGTATCACTAAAAGTGCTACTTCCTAAAGCTTTTAATAAATATAACGTAAGCACTAAACGCTTTAAAATTCCCTTTCAATATTTATTTTCACATTTTTTAGCTTTTCTTGTGGATTTTGTTGCCTGTGTCACATGTAATGACATTTCAAAAACAACCTTTCTTTGGAATACCCATGTCATTTATCTGATGACACAAAATTGCCTTAAATATTACCCTGTATATTTTAGTTCACAACCCTTCACAACAGTAAATGTTCATATGAAAAGTTTAATTCTTGGACCTTTCGGAGCTGCATGGAATATTTCAGAAAAATTGGGCGAAAGCTCTATCGTATGAAACATTTTGAAGATTCAAAACTACTGAGAATAAAATAATTTTTGTAAATGAAATTATAAAATTAAAAGAATTACTTTCATTTATTTTAATGAACAATCCTTACATTCATCTTCAAGGGATTCTTGCCTACTTTGAGTTTTGCATTCCACACACAAGGAAAGAATTTGAGAACAAGAATTTCACCACCAAAATTTGAACATAGATCTAGTTTGTGTAACGTATGGTTTACCTATTACAGCACTGTAAAAATTAGGGTATCGTACCAGTGAAAGATCCGCATTGCTTGGAATCCGACCAAATTTGATTAAATTATGAAGCAACATACATTGTCCAGAAAATAACAAATGACATACAATAATCACGGACATAGAGTAGAACTTCCAATGAGTTATCATCAATCCAAAAATCCAAAACACGTATTTTTCTTCAAGAAAAAATATTTCGGTCCAAAAATAAGGAAACTGATTGAGGAAAAGTTTCTCCCAACTGCATTAGCGATTTCAAAAATATGCATCTCCACTTTAAAAAAAGTCCAGCACCAAATTAATGGAGAGAAATTCTATTCTTAAAATAAATAACTAATTACATGTTACTTTTTTACTTTTTTCAAGTTTCCTCATTTTATTAATTACATAATTATTTGAAAATGCGCCAACCTTTAACTTTTTTACCTTTAAACATTTACTTTGTATGCATTTGATAGAAAAAATTTACTTCATATGCCACTTCCTATAGTAAGAACAGAAAGTATTGTACTCCACTCAAAAATCTGATATCAAGATTTCACACGTAATACATATTTTGAGGTTCCTGATTATAAATAAGCAATTTTAGAAAACGGTCCATGCACGCAAAGGGTACAAGATTTTCAAGAATATCCCTCCGTCCCAAACTACTTTATACATGAAAATGTTTGAATATTTTAGATCTCAAAAATAGTTGAACCCATTTTTAACGTTCCATTTATATGCCGCCTTTTAACATCTAAGGACATATCTCCAGCCTCTACCTTTGGAACAACTGCATCAGCAATGAAGTTCAGTATAAGCTTACAGTGGTTTTTACCTTTGGTTTATATTACTTTTGGTCATTTGTTTAAATTCACACACACACACACACACACACACACACACACACACACACACACACACACACACACACACACACACAAAACACACAAAGAGAGAGCGAGAGAGAGATTTTTCTTAAAATGCTTTTTTCGGATTCAGGGTGCCTCAAAACATATATTTCCGATGAAATCTCGATATCGAAATTTTGGGTGGAATACAGTACTTTCCCTATTTACTATACATAGCAGAGAAAGTCAAACGTAAAGTACACGTAAAGGGTAGTTTAAGGTGGATGTATTTTCATGAAAATTTTAAATAACAAGTTTGGTGTTTAAGGAATCTTCGTTTTTGAATTAGTCACACACAAGCAGACTTCTCTCTAAAAATGCTTTTTTGCCTGCAGGGCCCTCAAAATGTACTTCCGGAAAAACCTTGGTATCGAATTTTTGGGTAGAATGCAATATTTCCTCTTTATACTATATGTACGTAAACAGTAGAGAAAATAAAAGTTTACCAGTAAAGTGAAGACTGTTGGAAAATGCCAGAACTCTAAGTTTAGCTTGTTGTTTCTGCATGTTAAAATGATGTTTTCTCTGTTCATGTGGTTGCTTTCTGCAGTCACAGTGATTTACATAAGCTCTCTTGTCAGTTGCGATAAAAACGGTAATATCATATGGTAATATCTCAGCAGAATATAAGCACAAAGCAAGATTTGAATCACAGGAGTCACCAAAGGTTTTCCGACATTTTTTTAAACTGTTTTGTCATAACACTGAGCCTTGGCAATATACTTTATATTCTATCTGTGCGACATTCTCTGACTCCCAAAAGCCATACACTTCTATTCTGCCAATCTCCTTCCTCCAAATTGCCATTCTTTTCCCTCTCTTTTGTCTTCTCCGTCTCCCAGTAACCATTGCCGTAAACATTTACGTAATATTTTTTTCCTCCATTCTCTGAACATAGCTGTACCATCTAGGCTGGTTTATTTTCACGAAATCCATTTCTGTGTACGTTTTCCTTTGGCTTTCTTTCTTCGTACTATACCAACATTATCGTTACGAGCCAACAGAATGGCAATGGGCGCCATGGTGGCTCCTCTCACTCGTTACTCACTTGTTTTGGACCATTCACACAAGAGATTTTGGAGTAATAAACGTGCACTTGATTTGCTAAGAAATCAGGTGAAAGTGAAAATTACAGAGTTCCTTGACTCCTTGTGCTTTTGTTTGAAATTTAACAAGAAAATACGATGTTTTGCACTCACATGATTTTCTCTACTTCTGTACGAAGAACGCTAAAGAAAACATTCAGCGGATTTTGTATCGTTTTCTGGGGTTTTTGGAGGTGCGTTCTTCACTTTACTGGTGGCTTGATAACACAGCAATAAAAAGGAAAAGAATGGAAGTTAATCCCTTTGTTTTCTTCTTTTTTTTTTCTGAAAATTACCCAGAGATACATATGATATATATTTAGAATCACACACACACACACACACACACACACACACACACACACACACACACACACACACACACACACACACACACCTTGCCATTTTTTATACTGGCATAAAACCGCTAATAATAAATGCAACCAAATGGAAACAACACTATTAAATAGAACTAGAGGAATATTAAAATATATGTTTATATATAGTATTTTTGTGATACATTTGTAAGAATGAAGATCTCTGTGATTAAATAAACTTCTCTTTTGTTATAATTGACTAATCATGTTTGGAAATTAGAGATAAATATACTTATGTGTGTGGTTTGAATGAATATGGCAATAAGATTGTGTTGTATTTTTGTCCATATTCCTCTTGTGCTCCTAAGATCAGCAATAGATTACACTGGTCGACAAGATTTTTTTCACAAGAAATCTGAATAGTGAATCTAGTGCATTTTTTCATCCTGAATTCAGATATGTAGTCAGAATTTTCCCATCAGGCATAGTTTTTCTGTGAAAGCTACTTTTCAAAATATGATTTTAGCGTTTTCTTTGACCTGTCATAGGAACCTTTACCTCATATGTAGCTATTTTACTCAAGCCGTATTCCATGTGTAATTCCTACACCCAATGTTTTGATTTTCACTCTGAGAATGTGAGCACCAGGTCAGCACCAAAATTATTAGTAAATTTATAAACCGTTATTGACTAATATTTTTGTAGTATTTAAAATACTTTAGGGCTGCATTAAATTGTTGGCGGCCATTGGTCAAGTTTCATCGTTATCTCAAATCGAAATCGCAGTCTCCACATGAGGAATGGACCTTGCTCCCCTGAACCAAGGCAGCAATGTTACCTTCGGGAGCAATAACCAAAGCCGTTTGAAGCTGATTTTAACTTTGCTGCCTCGCGTTGTTTCACTCTTGTCGGTGAAACTATTTGAATCGACAATAATCTACACCGATTAACAATGTCTTGAAGATTCTTGTGGACTGCCCTTTTGTCGTTGTTGTAGCGATGCGTGGGTTTACGTAGGTGTTTTCGAAAGGATGACACTGATTTCGATTTTCGAATTGAACAGCTTTTAATTATCAATTTTTACTTTCTCTACTAGTAAGTAGGGGACGTATTGTATTCCACCCAAAAATTCGATGTCGAGATTTCACCGGAAATATACGTTTTGAACCCCCCTGAATCCAAAAAAAAAAAGCATTTTTAGAAAAAGGTCCGTGTGTGTGTCTGTGTGTCAGTCTGTGTGTCTGTGGACAGCATAGCTCAAAAACGAAAAGTTGGTTAAAAACCAAAATTGGTATTTAAGTTTAATGACTTTCAAGAATGCGACACGAAAATTTTGAAGAAAATAGCCCCACCCTAAACTATCCTTTACATGGAACATTTTTCGAAAATTTTGATTTTCTTGAAAATGACTAACGATTTTGATTAAAATGTCATATGTTTGAGATATTTTGATGACAAATGAAATGTATATCTTGAATTTTCTGGCTATGGCCCATGTAGTCCTATTTACTCAGGACGAATTTTGCATAACTGGTAAACCGCTAGAGATAGACCAAATCATACTGTACAAAAAATGTACATCTTGCTAAAATACACAATTTATGTCTCAATAAATTTTCTTGTAGGGTGAACCATTTCGGAGATATTCCTTGTTATGTGTGTGAGTTTCAGAAAACTTAGAACTTTCGTGAAATGGATCATCGTTGTGCATTTTTTTATATTTTTTATATATTTTTTTATATGCGGTTCGATCCCAGTGTGCAAAGACAACAGAATTTCAAACATTTGACTATCGCACAAAGCCTACTGTATTCTAACATTCCCCTTGCACCTACAAGGAAATAAGCAATAAGTTGTACAAATGTTTATCTTAACTAACACGAAGAAAATATAGGAATAAGAGTTAGTGAGAATGATTAGTACAAGAGTAGAGAAAGTCATGTGAGTGCAACACATCAGATTTTTAAAATTCTTTTGTAGGATATGTTGCCGACCAATATACATATGCACGTTCGTAGAATTACTTCAGCAATCAATACTAATTGTAGATACAAATAATCTTTTAAGACACTTTGTCTCTATCCGTTGAATTTTATATACTTTGGTGTAACTAATAACATCATGCGCTTCCGTCACCCTCGATGGACTGTCAATTGGTGGAGAAAACAGACGTGACGCTTTTTGAAAGATACCTTGTTTTCGCTATTCCCATTTATTAGGGCACCCCCTTTTTGCTCGTCTTCTCCATATATTTATTAGTATTTAAAATCATTATAATAGTTTATGATTATTATTATTATTATTATTATTATTATTATTATTATTATTATTATTATTATTATTATTATTATTATTATTATTATTATTATTATTATTATTATTATTATTATTATTATTAATTATTATTATTATTATTATTATTATTATTATTATTATTATTATTATTATTATTATTATTATTATTATTATTATTATTATTATTATTATTATTTTGTTTTAATTAATCTTCGCCTCCGTAGCACAGTTGGTAGCGTGCCTGCCTCTGACGCGGAGGACCCGGTTCGATCCCCGGTACCGGCATGGGATTTTTCTTCCGCTGGGAGATCTGGTACGGGATGCACTCAGCCTCGTTAGGTCCCCTGAGGGGCCAATTGAGGAACTATCATGATAGAAAGGTAGCGACCCTAAAAGGTCAAGTAGTCGCCTTACGTTCGGGGGAGTAGACGTGCTGACCCCCACCACCCCCAACCTGCCCTCCTTCGTAGCCTTGGCTGCGGCTGGAGGACGCTGCGGCCGGGCGATAAGGGTATTCTCTCAGGAGACGCCCTAGGGTTTATTAAGTAGCTATAAATTTCGATATCACCTTAGTGCCAAAAACAAAACAAATAATCAGCATAAAGTTAGCGAAAACTGTCTTTATGGTCAAGTGGTCAGCATATTATCTATCCAAATGATTTCTGACTGGATGGACAATTTTTCTTTGACCGTCTCTGTGGTCTAATAGGTAGCAGCTAATTCCAAATCCAAAGATCCTTGGTTGGATTTCCGGCTGGAGGAGAGAAATTGTTCTTTAGTTAGGTCTATTCCACATCTTTCCTAGAGTCAGGAAGTAATTATGAGTGATAAAGTAAATGTGTACGTGAATTTAATGTTTAAAAAGAAACCCCAACGTCAACTAGGTAGTTGAAGGTGCTTCATGACAGCTAGCAGAACTTAAAATGCTTAACCGGGAGTACATAACCTTCTAATTATTAATATTTTATAGGTACATTTTGCTTGATGTTTAGTGAAGTAGTCAAAATAAATAGTATTCAAAGTATACTCTGGTACCCTCACTATACTATACACTTCAAAAAACACTGGCATGATGGTTTTGAAAATATGGTGTGTTATTCTGATTTATTGGATATTTTTACCTCATAATTACTCTTGAAATCTTAAGCTGCACATTATTTTAACTACAGTTATTTTTGTTTTCAATGATCCCTGTGTATGTGGTCTACTACGACCTTCGGGGGAAACTTGTACCACCCATTTATTAACTGAAGAAATCCACTGAGCGGTACCCGCTGCCGCTTATGGCAACATACAACTACTAATAGTGACAGAACGAACTGGCCTAACATTTTACCGTGAGCTCTGGACCATGGGGAACACGAGCTAGACGAGGTGAAAATTGCCAATCCAAATCCCGGAATCAAACCATGAACCTTCGGTATCAAAGCCGTAAATAAAACGCTGGTTCCTCTTTGCGTAGTTGTTAAGTTACCAAAATGTCGCATTAAAGCTTTTTTCTCTAAAGTTCTACACAATGTGATAAAGAATGAAGTTTTAAAAATTCTCTGTTTTTAATTCTTGTGTGAAACTTAGATGAAATAACTGCTAAAAAAAGTTCTGCAGCTGATTCTGAACTCCGCAAGCATAAGAGAAAGTTCCGCCACGAAATTCTTTGAGCGAACGGTTGCGAATAAATGCTAATGTTATTCCAATTAATGTATATAGGACCACTGTGCTTCTGGACTTACTTTCTAATTTATTCTGAGACTTATAATATTGTTAGCCTTTCTCAAAATTCCCTTCCATCTGCGACAGAATGCATGGCCATCCAGACTGAACTCATTCAATTACATGCTCCGTAGAAGAGGACTTTATAGTTTTTATCAGTATAAAATAATAATTGAAAGAGAAGGAAGGAAAGCCTGCAGTTTTATCATAATGAAATTCTCAACTACCCTACTTCACGTCAAGCTCGGCCAAGTGTGCCAGTCAAAGACCAAATATTGGTAAACTTGAGCTGATATGTATATCTGATTCTCCAGTTATTTTCGTAGGCACACTCTAATGGGAAATGTGATTCTGCGTGTATGTTTTCAGGAGTCGTGGATTTGCTTATTCAAATGGTTTCGTGTCACGCAATAAGAGACGGGGGAGAAACGTGCACTGGAAACTTCTGTTGGAATAATATCAGCACAACGGGTGTATTGCTTCAACTTTCAAATTATATTGCACCAAATTACCTTCCTTTGTTTGATGTATTGCTTCTCAAAGTTATCTAATTATTGTACCTTAGGATCGATTGAAGTTAAGCACCTGCCAGTGTCGGCTGAATAATTCGATGTCTTACATTTACATTACTTTTTCTACCCAGTATCGTTTATTACAAAATCTCTTCTTCAAACTATTATAATTTAAGTTTATTTTATACCTTCCTCAAATTATGCTAACATAAGTTTATTTTTAATATAGTTAATATTAGGCCGCGCCGTGGCCGAGTGGTTAGACCGCTTGACTCTCAGCAAAGCGACCCGGGTTCGATCCCAGGTGTCCGTATGTGGGATGGGCGGTGGACATGCCGGAGCAGGGGCGGATTTTCTCCGGATTCTCCGGTTTCCCCGTCATCATTCCACCATTTGCTCCATCATCACTTTTCCTATCATCCTTCGCCATCATTTCATATCATCCACTTCCTCGTACTCGCACCAGGCTTCGGGGTGATCACTCATCCTGGTTTCTCTTACGAAGACTGGCTGGGAGAGCTCGGGATGCTGACCACGTCCCACTCTCCATCACTGGACTCCGCTAATGGCGCCTGTAGTGGGCAGAGGTGGGGGATCCAGCGGCCGGGCGGTAGGCCAAGGTTACACTCAAAAGGCTGTAGTGCCACAGGGCAGACATATAGTTAATATTAATCTAGACAGTGGTGTCATGGTGTCTTCATAGCTATCCTTTGCTGGTGACGTAATAGGAGATGTGAGGGCAAGTAAGAATGGCAGGAAGTGAGCGAGTAAATGAGCGAGCGAGCCCGTCGAGGCCCGACACTGACTTCCTTATTTTGTGAAAATCAGAGGTGCAAACGTACCTCATTAATCAATACCAGCCACCTTTGCCTTGCACGGCCACACCACTAAGCCAAAGTGAGTGGAGAGGGCAAAGATAAGAATGACCCGCGGTCTCATTTTTTTGCACTTCTGGTCTAGATATCCAAAAGTTCACAGAAATAACTTTAATACATATTTTAATGTAAGTGTAACGGAGATAGGGTATAAGGTACAAAAGAATGGGGACACCCCGCATACTGCGACCTACTACTGATCAACAACATTGAATGGAACACAGGAGGCTACAGTTCAAAGGCAGAAAAGTCACATGACGCGTGGAAGTATTAAGCAGTTCCAAGCTATAAGATCAATAGAGTTGCCTAGATAGGGCGATGAACGATCGTTCAGGCAACCAGACATCTAGGGCCCATGGAGAATACTCGTACCTTTGAGCAAGCATTCACGCAGCTTTTCCGGCACCGCCATACGCCATGAAAGCTAGAAGTATACCAGAAAGATGAGAAGGAATTGGAGTACTCAGGTCATCTGGGTGGTCTACGGATATCATATCCGAAATGGTGAATGTTTAAGGTGTTGAAAAATTAAAACAAAAAACAATAAACACCTCGATGCCACAAAAAAATTGGCAATAGCTTTAACCACCTCTACGTTCTTTCAATAGTAAGCTGTTGACTTTCTCTTATAGTTTCCAAGTTATTCAAAATTATATAAAATTGGTTCAGAATGAGGTCATTTTCATAAAATTCAAAATAAATACACTCACGAAAATATCCTAAAACACTGGATATTTAACCAAAATCGTTAAGAGCTATTTTTGAATAAATTAAAAGTAACCAAAAAATCCATGAAAAAGGTACGTTGGAATGGGGAGATTTCGTTCAAAAATCTTCGTGTTGTATATTTGGAGAATGGTCAATTTAAATATGAAGTGTAATATTCATACCTCACGCTCGCGCTCGTGTGTGTATGTGTGTCTGTGTCTGTGTGTGCGTGCGTGCGTGTGTCCGTGCGTGCGCGCGCACGCGTGTGTGTGTGTGTGTGTGTGTGTGAATAGCACTTACCTTATAGCAAAATGCCGGTTAAATACCAAAGTTGGTAAACCACAAGAAGCTACCCACTACATGGAAACCTTTACTATATTGCCTTTTCTCACCTTTTCAAAACGTGTGTAACGGATTTAAGTAAAAGTTTAAGATTCATTAGACAAAAATAAAATGTTTATCTTGAATTTTCTGGGAATAGATTGTCAATTCCTCTTCATTCGTTAATTATATAATTTCACATAATGGGTAAACCATAAGGTATATGCCTACAACAAAACTTATAATAAAACTTGTATTTCGGTAAAGCTTCGTTCTGTTAACATTATGTAAATAGAAAAATAAAATTTCCTAAGAAACATTATATACGTACATAGAAATAAACGATATTAGGATGGAAAAAGTCATGTGAATGTAGCACTTCATGATTTTTAATGTAATTTTCAACCTTCAGTTGCATGTATTTATATTACTTCTTTTGGATCCTGCAGGTGCATGCCATTAAGTTTCAATTTCGTTTGAATTTTCTGTTATTAAAAATATCTTAAAAATGGTAAGTGTGGGTTGTAAAACGAATGTTCCATGAAACCGTTATATCCGTTTATAGTGCAAGTGAATTCAAAACGACTACTTGGTCCATATTGTGGGAGCCTAAACTCGTAAGATACGAATCGATCCACAAGATAAGTGATAAAAACTTCTTTGGACAAGTTGTTTATTCTCAATCATAAAAAAACAAAACAATAAGCTTCGTATGGGGGCAAATAGGACAAACGAACAATGTATACATAAGCTACTCTCCAGCGAGTGATAAATTGCCTTTGAACGCTCTTGCTACGCCTATGCTTTGTACGTTGCGCCACCATGCCTGAAGTCGACAGCGAAAGAGTTGAATTGCCTCGTCCCATGTTGACTAAACTGCTTCATGTACAGCACCCTCTAAATCTGCTACTGTTCGCAAAAACTATTATATCTATCGACTGAAAATGCACTTGCTCCCTCTCGCTGTTTATGACACTCACAACTGCAGAGCTGCCAACATAAGGCGAACAAAACGACTGATTTGGCCAAAGCCACAAAGCGTAGCTGAGTGATGTTTTTAAGTAGAGGAGTTGAGTGGTTAAGCCGCAACTACGGAAGAGCGTAGCCGCATGATCTGTGAAACTAAACCGCAATTATACTGGATCCAGGGGAAAAAATGATTTCAAATAACTGTTAACCCTAGCATACCAGGGGGGGGGGGGAGAACTTTATGCCCACCTTCTGTAATTTTTTTTAAATTATGTCTTAGTTTTTTATTAAAGGCATGCAATTAATAAGTATTGTCAATTACTTTTCCTATTATTGAATTGCGTAATTGCTTCAAAGTTTTCATTGTTGGTCTTTTTGAGAAACAATGAAATTTCAAGGTGTTCATAAAGTACCCTCGGTATCATGTGATTCATGTAAAAAAGTATAAAAGAAATAGTTAAACCATGTTAAATGTTACCTTTATAAACATGGCAAGATATAATAACAATTTCAAAAAAAAAGTATTTTAAAAATTGCACAGACATTTTGTTACCAGTGGTGGTCATAAAGTATCCTCCCCTCCCCACCCCCCTCCGCCCGCTGATGGTATAAGTTCCGTAGTAATGAGGGTTGGTATTCCTACGGTTATTATATAACAAATTGCTGTATAAATGAGGCGAACGGTATGGGAAGGCAAAGAAGAAATTAAATCCTCGGCAATCTAGTCGGCTTCACTCCCTCCATTAGGTAGGCAAACGCCTCCGCGCATGCGCAATAGTGGTGAGATACCGTGTTTTGTTGACAAACGGTATGATTTTCCTATAAAATAAAGTATCCTAAAAAGGGTAGCTGAGTGGATTTACAGGTTCAACAAGTGCTAATATAAATCTAAATGCAAACCCTGAGGTATTATCATCATAATTATCCGCTTTTATAATGTTTCATTTTGGTTGATACATTCTATGGATTGTCCCTATTTTCTTAGATTAAAGTTTCAACACTGAACATTCACACGTTTTCTTTACGAAGTTAAACGCCAACAGTAGATATGTTTTGTTTTTACTTTTGTAGTAAATAAATAACATACTGTGACAAACGACAAAATCAGTCAGCTTATTTTTCTACCACTTTATTTTTCTTCCAAACTTTTGCACAAAAGCACAGTTCTTTTCTCCCGAGGTTAACGCAGTCTTTAGTCTTCCGTGATGTTACAACTCACAATTACTCTCTTCTTGTCGCCTTGACTCAATCCTTTCGCTGTCTTTCTTCACTTTTTTCTGTCTCTCATGCACTAACTCCGACTATACAATGACTCGACGCCTGTTAAATATCTTTCACTTCGACGCGACGTACCAAACACATGTCTCGTACTCACTGACACACTGACCGACTCATGTCTGTAACTCTTTCTGTTGTTTCCTCCTTATATAGCGAGGATGTCACACGGACCTTTCATGAACTTCTTCGAACACGCCGTAGTCAGATTCTTCTCGAAGGCTCTGAAGAAAACCCCTATTGGTTCTGCCGCTCCATTGTTACCAGTCAGACATAAGCATTCGCGCGAGGCAGCCTGACCTTGGGCGCCTTTGTTTGCTCCCCGGTCTGGTACGTAGTACGCAGTAGCTTAGTCCGACAGTCGTTTATTCTGTACCACGCCCGGCGTCATAATAATGTCGAAATATAATGCGCTTCGACACGTACAGCTCTCAAACCGTTCTTTTTCGGACATGGTTTCCTTCGTGAAGATCGATCTGTTTCCCGTTGTCGGTGTTGCTTTGAGACATCCGGTATATGACGAGTAACGTAACAATAATATAAAAACTATTTTATCTGTGAGTGACATTCTTTTCTTTTTATTTCCTCTACTATTAAGTAGAGGAGTATTGTATTCCATCTAAAAGTTTGATGTCGAGATTTCACCGGAAATATGTTTTGAGGTCCCCTAAATCCAAAACCTTATTAGAAAAAGGTCTACGTGTGTGTGTGTGTGTGTGTGTGTGTGTGTGTGTGTGTGTGTGTGTGTGTGTGTGTGTGTGTGTGTGTGTGTGTGTGTGTGTGTGTGTGTGTGTGTGGACGGCATAAATCAAAAACGAAAATTTGGTTAGGAACCAAAGTTGATATCTAAGTTTATTGCCTTTCAAGGATGCAACACGAAGATTTTGAAGAAAATTTCTCCACCTTACTACCCTTTACGTGGAAAATGTTTCGAAAATTTTGATATTCTTGAAAATTGCTCTAACGATTTTGATTAAAATGACATGTTTAAGATATTTTGTGACAAATGAAATGCATATTTTGAATTTTCTGGCTATAGCTCATGTATTCCCGTTTACTCGTAAACCGTAAGCGATAGACAAAATCTTACTGTACAAGAAATGCAGATCTTGCTAAAATACACAATTATCTCCAAATAATGATTTTTTTATAGAGTGAACCACTTCGGTGATATTCCTTGTTATTTGTGTCAGTTTCGGAAAACAAACTTTCGTCAAATGCAACATCGTTGTTCATTTTTTATATGTTAACCGTGCAAAAAGAACGGAATCTCAAAGTTTTTAAGGATTTGACTATTGCTCAAAGCCTATTGTGTTCCCATATTCCCCTTGCACCTACAAGGAAATAAGCAATAAGATAATTTCTGCAAATGTTTATCTCAACTAACACGAAGAAGAAGACTTTGTAAGGATGATTAGTATAAGAGTAGAGAAGTCACGTGTGTGCAGCACATCAGACCTTTTTAACTTATTTCCTGAATCATCTAGTCGAGTTTGTCGGGTTTGCTTTTGTATTTTAATTGTAATGATTGTATTCTTGAAGTCATACGAAAGGCGGTGACATTGTTTCAGTTCTTGAAGAGCAATGGGCGATGAAGGTTTGCAAAGTGGGTACAGGGAAATAAATGACAGAGAAGTTGAAGGAAATGAGCAGCCCATTACAGAAATCTTTGGGAGTTTGTTTCCTACGCGCTGACGACCCCATTTGTTTCCCAGCGCCTTGCTTTTTGATTTCCGGCTCCGAAATTTTAACCTGCTGACTCACTTCCCAGTGAACAGGGTAGTAAATCAGAGGAAACAAGTGGATGGGGTAACAGCTTTCTCCCTCTGAGAACAAATTTGTTATAAGACCGCTAGCGTTATGAACACTCATCAACTGGGAATGGGCCTTTGCTATTAATTGCGCACTTTTTCTTCTTAATGCGCTTTACACTGGATGGAGTATATAAAAGGCTCGGTGAAACGTCAGCATTGTGTGTTTACACTTAGCGGCAGTGTATCACTGATAACCCGCCTTCACCACAGTGGGGGGGAAAGTTGATAATTCACTAACGAGATATCTTCTCCACGTATATCTCCCGGGTTCAGAACCAGGATACTGATGAATGACACCAATATTTCACTTCACTGTCGACGCACAAAATATCTTCACTTTATACTTCATATAATGACCAAGCGAAATGCAGTAAAACCTGGTTTATCCGGACTAAATGTGACAAAAGGCAATTCGGAGAATCGAAAATCCTTAAGTAAGCAGACTTGCAATTAATGTCTTGTAACAAAATTATGTACAATACATAGTACGTATTGTTTACAAGACATTAAAAATATAAAACTCTTAATCACATCATTTCTTAACAAACAACTGATACACAGTCTTTTGTTTTAAACACGTGTGGCGTTTGAACGAAGCACGGTCACGCAAACGTTTTATCATTCAGCTGGAATGGTGTCGGGCTGACACTCCAAGTACGTCATAAAGTTTCTCAGTTGGCGCGTGGTAACTTCCAATTCAGCAGCTGTTTTCTTCAATGTTTCTGCTTTATTAATTCGATTAGTGGTATCCAAATTTTTATCCATTGAAACCACAAGCTTCTTCTATTTGATGTCATTTTAAACTTCTACACTGAATTACACTCTCAAATACTTTGAAGACACAAAAACAATCCGGTTGAAACACATATAATAAGCGCGCCGTTTGAAAAGACTAGGAAAACTAAGGTGATTGAGGGAGGTGTAGTGACGGTTAAGGATCAACGTCAGCGCGTATTTCTGGCGCTGTTTATAGCTGGTGAGATATACCGCGTCACCACCGTGTGACACACTACTAAATCTTTCTTAGACTTAACAGGTAGCATTTTACAGTGCAGTACAGTACCTATTACCATACCATAATTTGTTGTTCCATTTATGCAGAAACCGTACATTGAATCAAACCAAAAAGTTAATATTTAGCGTACTTGTGATTATCTTCTTGCTATCATAGTTACATTTATTGTCTAATGTAAACATTACATTTTTAAAAATATTTACAAATCTGATCAGGATAATCCGGATAAACGAGGTTTTATTGTAGCTCCACGGTAACGCGTGAAACTTGCATCTGGGAGGTTCCGGATTCAATTCCTGGCGACTACCTACTCCCAGCTATAGATTTTTCGTGGTTTCCTCGGGTAGGTGAATGCTGTGCTGGTTCCTCTTTTACCGCCATTTTTCTGTCCTCAGTTCCTGAACCCATAGTCTTTTCATTGGCATATATCTCAGGGTTGTAGGAACCGATAGTATTCGGTTTGTTGAGGCTGGGCGATGGAGGTGCACTTTGTAGAGGTTTCTTCCTGACGGAGTGCTCAGTTAGCACCCGTCTCTGTGTGCTTTCGGGCGGGATCCCAAGGGGTTAGGGGGTTATGGGTGAGCTTAGGCGTTGTCGCATGCAATCGAACTGGAAATCGACTAACAGAATAAGTTGCCATAAATATCACCACACAAAATCAGAATCTTAACACAACTAAACCATATGTTGGGAATCCCGTGCATGCTTGCGCACGACGTCACCAGGTTGTGGTCACCCTTCGCGTATCTCCCTTCAGCTTCCTCTCCCAAGGGTGATAGTAAAAACCCAAAAGGCTGGGCACCTACCTGCGGTATTTTTTTCTTTTCTTTATATACATGCTCCTCCAGCATGTCATATCGGACGACCAATGAATGAAATGAGTCAAATGATGCTCAAATGAGCTCAAGGTCCATAGGACTTTAAGTTATCTGTCATTTGTCTTCTCAGGATAAGGGAAAATGCGGAATGACTCGTCCTAGCCAGGATTCGAACTCGGAACCTCTTGAATGAGGGGCAGACACGCTACTACCACACTACAGAGGCGGACCTACGTGCAATGCTCTGCCCTGTTGCCCCTTTACCTTTTACTACGTATAATACTTCTTACATTAGCATAATTAGTGACGCTTATTGGTGCATTTAAGGGGACGGTCTTAGCCTTTAAATAACAAAACACGGTATAGAATTTATTTACTTCCACTAAGTGTTTAGCAGGAAAAATAGGGGCATATTTAAATTTTGAGAATCATTAAGAACAAGTCTTTGAGTAGTAGCTTTTTTTACAAAATGCACTGCTGTAGCGTAAGTGGGATTTATATTTTGTGATTATGAACAATTATATGTAGGATTTAAATCTCAAAATTTTTTGCCTAAGTCATCAGGTTTCTCAGCGACGACTGACAGCCCACTGCTCCCGCGACATTGATATAAGGTTGTCTCATTAAGTTAGTTTTGCTTGCAAGTTCCATCTATAGCGCCTGAAAACCCTTTACCCGCAGTACACTCAAGTTATCATAGTTGTCTAACCACTCCTACGCTCACAGCGTGGACTTGTTTACAAACCATGGAAAGCAAAAATGAACATTTCCGACATGTTATGCTGTTTTACTAACGTAAGGGCAAAACCGCCTCACAATGCCAGCAGAAAATTTGTCCTATCTACGAGGAAGGTGCCGTAACGAATCGAGCATGTCAAAAGTAGTTTAGCTGATTTCGAGCTGGGAATTTCGCATTTGAATTGAAAGTTTGGTAACTACTCTGTCGTAGCTGTGCTGCTGGTGAGGCGTATTCCCAGAGGTTCTTAGTGATTGGAATGTAACAGAAAAC